>CM063187.1:16612500-17311250 GCA_031835075.1 Saguinus oedipus
TTACAGGCGTGAGCCACCACCCCGACTTGAGTATGTCTTCTTAAAGAAGAAAAAAATACCAATCGAACAGGGAGGTTTCAGAGAAGCCAAGAATGGCTCCCCTAGTGAGACTTCATCTCTAAGAAATTTAAGGCCAGGCCAGGTGGTTCATGCCTGTAATCCCAGCATTTGGGGAGGCCGAGGTGGGTGGATCACTTGAGGTAAGGAGTTCAAGACCAGCCTGGCCTACATGGTGAAACCCCACCTCTACTAAAATACAAAAATTAGCCGGGTGTGGTGGCGCAGCCTGTAATCTCAGCTACTTGTGAGGCTGAGGCATGAAGATGGCTTGAACCCGGGAGGCAGAGGCTGCAGTAAGCTGAGATCGCGCCACTGCACTCCAGCCTGGGCGACAGAGTGAGACTGTCTCAAAAAAATAAAAAACAAAGGGATGGCCAGAAGGGGCGAGGACGCACCCTAACCAACTCTCCCTGTGGCCAGCTGTCCAGAGACCAGAGTCACCAATGCCAAGGAGCAAGAGTGGGTTCTAATCCTGCTGGGTTGTGGATGGGAAGAGGCTCTACCCCTCTGAACCTCAGTTGCCCCCTTGAGAGATGGCGTGGGCATAGTTTTCTGAATGAAACACCACCTTCAGGACAGGGCAGAGGACAGGCGTGTTCCTGAGGGGCGGGCACAGAACCCTCAGAGGCTGAGCACTTCCCCAGAGCAAGGACAGCCCCTCGGCCATCTGGGAACCCCGCTCGGGGCCCTGGGTCGGCGCCCCCGGGAGGTGGGCAGCGTCGGGTACTTGCCACACAAGTGTGCTGAGGTTAAACTTACCTTGTGATTTTTCTCCTGCTCCGCCCGGTCCTGCCAGGGCTCAGAAGTAAGTCTTCTCCCAGGGGCTCGGTGGGGCTCGGAAATCGGGGTTGCGTGGTGGTCACAGACGGGCACACCCGGGGCGTGCCAACCCCAGCCTCAGAGGCAGGCAGGGTTCATGTCTGCTCCATAGATCGGTGCAGGCTTCATCTCGGTCTGGGATCCAACTTCCTGGGACAGTCCTGAGCTGGGCCGCAGACCCGACCAGCCAATGGGCAGTGTGAGCAGTGGCCAGGCTGACTCCTAGCCCTGACACACCCACCGTGTGCTGGGAGGGAATGGACCACAGGGAATCCGTCTTCCACGTCCCACCTCCTCCTCTGGTGCATGTCCCTAGGTGACCCCAGGTGGATGCATGAGAGACCCGGCCCCCACAGCAGCCTCCATGGGAACCCAGCTAACCCCCTCCCCCACCCTGTATCCCATAGGCTCCGGAGCGTGAAGATTGAGCAAGGGAAGCTGAATGACCAGGCTAACACACTCACCGACCTGGCCAAGGTGAGTGGGTGGGGCAGGGAGGGCTGGGCAGGGCGGGTGGGGTCAAGGAGCAGATGGGCTGGGACCGGCTCCTGCTGGAGGAGTGTACAAGGACCCACTGTGGGCTGAGCACAGCGGCTCACACCTGTCATCCCAGCACTTTGGGAGGCCGAGATGGGCAGATCACTTGAGGTCAGGAGTTCGAGACCAGCCTGGCCAACATGGTGAAACCCCGTCTCTACTAAAAATATAAAAATTAGCTGGGCGTGGTGGCCACATGCCTGTAATCCCAGCTACTCTGGAGGCTGAGGCAGGAGAATCCCTTGAACCCGGGAGGTGGAGGTTGCAGTGAGCCAAGATTGAGCCACTGTACTCCAGCCTGGGCGACAGAGCGAGACTCCAGCTCAAACACAAATAAGCAAAAAAGACCTACTGTGGCCAGAGAGCCTGATGGTCAGAGAGACTCTATACATGGAAATCTTGTATAAAATCTTTACTTTTTAACATTGGCGGCTGCTTTTTATTTAAATAGTTTTAGCCTCTAAGAAAATCGTTTTAGGCCAGGCGCGGTGGCTCACGCCTGTAATCCCAGCACTTTGGAAGGCCGAGGTGGGCAGATCATGAGGTCAGGAGATCGAAACCATCCTGGCCAACATGGTGAAACCCCATCTCTATTATTTTTTTAAAAATTAAAAAAAGAAAATCATTTTAGCCAGCATCATGGCTACACCTATAATCCCAGCAACTTGGGAGGCTGAGGCAGGAGAATCACCTGAGGCCAGGAGTTCGAGGCTTCAGTGAGCTTTGATGGCACCACTGCATTCCAGCCTGGGCAAAGTGGGACCCATCTCTAAAAATAAAATTGTTAAAAAAATAAAAATAAAAATAAAATAAAATAAAATTGTTAAATATAATAATATTTTTAAATATAAGAATTTTAAAATTAGGCTGGACGTAGTGGCTCATATCTGTAATCCCAGCACTTTGAGAGGCCGAGGCGGGTGGATTGTTTGAGGTCAGGAGTTCAAGACCAACCTGGGCAATGTGGCGAAACCCCATCTCTACAAAAAATACAAAAATTAGCCGGGTGTGGTGGTGGGCGCCTGTAATCCCAGCTATTTGGAGGCTGAGGCAGGAGGATTGCTTGAACTTCAGAGGGTGAGTCTGAAGTGAGCCAAGATGGCACCACTGCACTCCACCCTGGGCGACAGAGTGAGAACCTGTCTCAAAAAAATGATAATAATTTAAAAATCATAAAAATTTTAAGAAGAGGATATGGTCCGGGCACGGTGGCTCACGCCTGTAATCTCATCACTTTGGGAGGCCGAAGCGGGTGGATCACCTGAGGTTAGGAGATCAAGACCAGCCTGGCCAACATGGTGAAACCCTGTCTTTTTTTTAAAAAAAAGAAGCGAATATCATATGGGGCTAAATGGGTAAAGAGGTGTTTCTAGATTTAGCCATACCACCTCAATTCAAGCTCTGAAAATGAAGAGAAAAACAGAATTCCTTTGCTATGGGTATAAATTCAAATGATAGCCTTGGGAGAAAGCTTATTTGTATAGCAATTAAACATCTGTCAGGAAATTAAAATTGATTGCTAAAGAAATTGGGGCTGGGTGCCGTGGCTCATGCCTGTAATCCCTGTACTTTGGGAGGCCAAGGCAGGCAGATCACTTGAGCCCAAGAGTTTGCGACCAGCCTGGGCAACATAGAGAGACCCCGTCTGTACAAAAAGAATTAAAAAATTAACCAGGCATGGTGGTGCGCACCTGTAGTCCCAGGTGTTAGGGAGGCTGAGGCGGGAGAATCACTTGAGCCCAGGAGGTCAAGGCTGCCATGAGCTATGATGGCACCACTTCAGTCCAACTTGGGCAAAACAGCAAGATCCTGTCAAAGAGAGAAAGAGATGGGGGGGCATAGAGGAAGGGAAGAAAAGAAAGAAATCAGTTTGTGTTATACATGAATCTGTGCGTTGATTCGAATATCAAGTCATTTCCCACTGTTGTTTTTAGCTGATTTTTGAGATGGAGTCTTGCTCTGTCCCCAGGCTGGAGTGCAGTGGTGCAATCTCCACTCACTACAACGTCTGCCTTCCGGGTTCAAGTGATTCTCCTGCCTCAGCTGCCTGAGTAGCTGAGACTACAAGCTCAAGCCACCATGCCCTGTTAATTTTTGTATTTTTAGTAGAGACAGGGTTTCACCATGTTGGCCAGGATGGTCTCAATCTCTTGACCTCGTTATCCGCCCACCTCAGCCTCCCAAAGTGCTGGGATTACAGGCGTGAGCCACTGTGCCCTGCCTAATTTTTGTAATTTTAGTAGAGATGGGGTTTTGCCATGTTGGCCAGGCTGGTCTTGAACTCCTGACCTCGTTATCCTCCCACCTCAGTCTCCCAAAATGTTGGGCTTATGGGCATGAGCCACTGTGACCAGCCCATTTCCTGCTTTTTGAATTCTTCCACTAGAAGATGCGTCATTGGACCAGTTGCAATTAATCAGGTGCTTGGGATCTTTGCAACACTGATTTGAATTCCCTTCTGACCAATGACATAGTTTCAGAAAATAGCTTTTCTCAGCAGCTACATCCCCTGATCTACCAGTCAGCCTGAGGCTAATTTCATGTTATCTTTAGAAAATGTTAAGTCCTATTCTATTCTGTTTCTTGTCCCCAGTGCATTTTGGACTCAGTGAATGCAATCTAGTTTCATATTAACCTACAATAAATTTAATTTGGAAGGGAATCTTTTTTTTTTTCTTCTGAGACAAGGTCTTGCTGTATTGTGCAGGCTAGAGTGCAGTGGCTAAATCACGGCTCACCACAGCCTCCATCTCCCCGGGCTCAAGCAATCCTCCCACCTCAGCCTCCTGAGTAGCTGGGACTACAGGCACGCACCACCAGGTCCTGTTAATTTTTATATTTTTTGTAGAGACAGGGTTTTGCCATGTTGCCCAGGCTGGTCTTGAACTCCTGAGCTCAAGTGATCCTCCTTCCTTGGCCTCCCAAAGTGCTGGGATTACAGGCATGAGCCACCGCACTCAGAAAGGAATTTTACAGAGGGAAAAATAATTCTAGACCCCTGGAGGTAGAATACAGAGGTAACTCTTGGACAGTGTGGGTGTTATAGGGTGCTGACCCCTTAAAAGTCAAATATTCCCATATAACTTCTTTTTTTTTTTGAGACAGAGTCTTGCTCTGTTGCCCAGGCTGGAGTGCAAAGGTGCGATCTTGGCTCACTGCAGCCTCCACCTCCTGGGTTCAAGCTATTCTCCTGCCTTAACCTCCCGAGTAGCTGGGACTACAGGTACACGCCACCCCGCCAGGCTAATTTTTGTATTTTTAGTAGAGACATGGTTTCGCCATGTTGGCCAGGCTGGTCTCGAACTTCTGACCTCAAGCAATTCACCTGCCTTGGCCTCCCAAAATGTTGGGATTACAGGCATAGGCCACTGTGCCCAGCCTCATATAACTTTTAATGCCCCACACACACCCCAAATTTAACTACTGACAGACTACCATTGACTGAAAGGCTTCTTGATAACATAAACAGTTGATTCATATGTATTTTGTATATGTATTATATACTGGATTCTTACAATAACGTAAGGTGGAGAAAGGAAAATATTGAAATCAGGCCAGGGGTGGTGGCTCACGCTTGGAATCCTAGCACTTTGTGGGGCTGAGGCAGGAGGATCACTTGAGCTCAGGAGTTCAAGACCAGCCTGGGCAACATGGCAAAGCCTCATCTCTACAAAAATACAAAAATTGGTTGGGCATAATAGCTCACACCTGTGATCCCAGCACTTTGGGAGGCCCAGGCAGGCGGATCACCTGAGGGTGGGAGTTCAAGACCAGCCCGGCTAACATGGTGAAACGGGGTTTCACCATGTTCTACTAAAAATATAAAATTAGCCCGGCACGGTGGCATACACTTGTAATCCCAGCTACTCAAGAGGCTGAGGCAGGAGACTTGCTTGAACCCGGGAAGTGGAGGTTGCAGTGAGTTGGGATCAAGTTACTGCACTCCAGCCTGAGTAACAGAATGAGACTTTGTCTCAGGAAAAAGAAGAATACAAACATTAGCTGGATCTGGTGGGACACGCCTGTAGCCCCAGCTACCTGGGAGGCCGAGGCGAGAGGAATGGTCGAGCCTGGAGGTCAAGGCTGCAGTGAGCTGTGATTGCACCACCCCACTCCACCTGGGAGACAGAGCAAGACTCTGTCTCTAAAATATAAAATTTTAAGGCTGCGTGCAGGGACTCACACCTATAATCCCAGCACTTTGGGAGGCTGAGGTGAGCAGATCCCCTGAGGCCAGAAGATCAAGAGCAGCCTGGTCAACATGGTGAAACCCTCTCTCCACTAAAAATACAAAAATTAGCCGGGTGTGGTAGCGGGCGCCTGTAATCCCAACTACTCGGGAGGCTGAGGCAGGAGAATCACTGGAACCTGAGAGGCAGAGGTTGCAGTTAGCTGAGATCACGCCACTGCACTCCAGACTAGGCGACAGAGCAAGAGTCCATCTCAAAAATAAAATCTAAAATAAAAATTTAAAGCTCAGAGAAGGCTAAAGAGAACTCCCGGAAGGCTGGACGCCGCTCTGGCCTTCAGGTGTCACCCTCCAGCCCTAGGGACTGTGGCCACCTGAGAGAGGTCAGGGTGAGGTCAGTGGTGCTAGGAGGGGCGGCCCCCACCCCCAAGGCGTTTGCACACTCAGAGTGGGTCTGCCTGGCAGTGATGGAGGGAAAAGTGTAGGGGGCACAGCAAGGGCAGCTGGAAGAGGCTGGGGGTGAGAGAAGCACAGAGGAGCTGAGTGGGCACCTCATCCTGTCTCCCTTCCCTCCCTGCCTCCATCCTCCCATGGAGGCTGCGAAGGGTGGGGAACCGCTGTCCACACCCACTGCGCTCAGAGCCGTGGAGTGATGTTCTAGCGCCACCTGGTGGTCAGGGTGGCATCTGCACCCAGGGCTGTCCCTGCCTGGCTGGCCTCCCCTGCCCATAGTGGGACAGTGCCACAACAGGGCAGTAGAAGTGGTGGGGATGCCCCACTCGCTGCTGTAACTGTGGCTGTCGTGTCCCCAGTCTGTGATTGGGTCAGATCCTCAGGGCAGTCACCGTCCCCTCCCCAGCCTGATGGGAGGGGTGACAGTTCAGGACTGAACAGGGTCCCCACTCCTCTTCCTCCTAGGCCATGTCCCCTAGTTCCTGCTGTTCTGGAGCCGGGAGCAGTGTCCGCCCAGAACCTCCCTCAGGTCTATGGGTACCACCTGAGCACCCCCTCTGGCTGTGTGTGCCCTTTGGCCATTGCCCCCTCCCCAGGGCAGCTCTGCCCAGGTCCCCCCACCCCAGGACCTCACTTGGCCTTCCCCAGGCCTGCCATCCCTGAGCTTGGCTTTTTTTTTTTGAGACAGAGTTTTGCTCTTGTCGCCCAGGCTGGAGTGCAGTGGCACAGTCTCAGCTCACTGCAACCTCCACCTCCTGGGTTCAAGTGATTCTCCGCCTCAGCCTCCTGAGTAGCTGGGATTCCAGGCGCCCACCACCTTGGCCCCAGCTAATTTTTGTGTTTTTAGTAGAGTTCACCATGTTGGCCAGGCTGGTCTTGAACTCCTGATCTCAAGTGACCCACCTGCCCAGCCTCCCGAAGTTCTGGGAATACAGGTGTGAGCCACCGCACCCAGCTGAGCTTGGCATTTAAGACCTGTTTCTTAGGTGGGCACCATGGCTCACGCCTATAATCCCATCACTGTGAGAGGCCAAGGTGGGCGGATCACTTGACGCCAGTCAGGAGTTCCAGACCAGGCACACCAACACGGCGAACCCCGTCTCTATTAAAAAATAACAAAAATTAGCCGGGCATGGTGGTGCAGGTCTGTAGTCCCAGCCACTCGGGGCTGAGGCAGGACAATCACTTGAACCTGGGAGGTGGAGGCTGTAGTGAGCCAAGATTGGGCCACTGTACTCCAGCCTGGGTGACAGAGAGAGACTGTCTCAAAAAAAACCATAGAAAAGAGCTGTCTCTCCCCTCATCCACTCTCCATCCTTCCCTGGCCCAGCAAGGGACCTTGGGGAGTGGGAGTGTCCTCCTAGCCACCCCTCACGGGGGCCCCGTCAGCGGCCACCACCCACCTGCAGCATGTGGGCTGTCCCTGTCATCTGTCCTGGTATCTCCCTCTCTCACTCGGCCCCGCCTCTCTCCTGCCCTTCTCTGTCTCCTCCAGACCCAGAGCGTCATGTACGACCTTGTATCGGAGCTGCACGCGCAGCATGAGGAGCTGGAGGCTCGCCTGGCCACTCTGGAAAGCCGCCTGGATGCCCTGGGCGCCTCTCTGCAGGCCCTGCCCGGCCTCATCGCCCAAGCCATACGCCCGCCCCCACCGCCCCTGCCTCCCCGGCCCAGCCCCGGCCTCCCAGACCAGGCGGCCCGGAGCTCCCCATGCCGGTGGCCGCCCGTGGCCACCTCGGACTGCGGGTGACGGCCCTGCCCGCCACCAGACCCCTAAATCTTGGCCATCGTGTGGCCGCCACCTCCGTGAAGCCCTGTACCATGGCGCCTCTTGGAGTTCAAGAAGCCGGCACTGAGTCGGGCTGAGTGGCCTGGGGCCTGCCCCACCCAGACTGCCCGGGCAGAGGGCAGGGCTGGACCACGGGTGAGGGCAGGGGAGCCCAGAGCTGCTTCTGGCCACCTGGTCCCCCGACTCTCCCCAGGCTTCAGGTGGGCATGGAGCAGCCCAGGAGGGGTCAGTGCTCGTTCTGAATAAAGCAGGACCCACCCGCCCAGTGGCTGCCTGCGTGGGTGGCTGGGAGGTACCAGTGATGTCCCAGGAGGTAGACCCCCAACCCCGGGCACCAAGATGAATGTGGGAATCAAAGACGCCCGTTCCCATCACCGGCCTAGCCTAGAAGCCTAACCTAGACGTGCCCTCTCCCTCTGGGCTGGAGCTCGGTCAGGGACAACTCTCTAAGGACATCTGTGCCAGCCCCACCTGGCACTGACAGCGAGATCCCTCAGAGGACGTGGCCCAGCCCTGGCCGGAAGCATCCCTCCCCTTCAACCAGTCGTGTTGATGGACGCCCACCATGTGCCAGGTCCCAGCAGGGCCCGTGGGGGAGGAAGGTCATTTGGGTTTTTGTGAGATGTGTATTGAGCGCCTGCTGTCTACAGAGAATGTGATGCTGTCATTACCACACTGACTCCTCATCAGAGCTTGACCAAGGTGGGGTGGGGGAAACTGAGTCCCAGAGAGGTAAATCTACCTGTCTGGGGCCACAAAGCGAGGAGGGGTGGTACTGGATTTAAACTGGAAATCTCCTAGGCCAAGGTAGAGAACTGGACTGGCCGGGCGCGGTGGCTCACGCCTCTGCAGCACTTTGGGAGGCCATGGTGGGCAGATCACAAAGTCAGGAGTTCAAGACCAGCCTGGCCAGCATGGTGAAACCCCATCTGTACTAAAAATACAAAATATTAGCCAGGCGTGGTGGCATGCACCTGGAATCCTAGTACTTGGGAGGCTGAGGCAGGAGAATCGCTTGAACCTGACAGGCAGAGGTTGCAGTGAGCCCAGATCATGCCACTGCGCTCCAGCCTGGGTGACAGAGCAAAACTCAATTTCAAAAAAAATTAGCTGGGTGTGGCGGTATGTGCCTGTAATCCCAGCTACTCAGGAGGCTGAGGCAGGAGGACCACTTGAACCCAGGAGGTAGAGCATGCATTGAGAAAAAAGGAACCTGGACTTCACGGAAGGGACTCCATGGAGGAGCCATGGGGACGGCAGGAGGAGGGGGTATTTGGTGACATCCAGGGGTCAGAGAAACCCTTCCAGGTGGGCTGGAGGGGAGGGTTCCAGACACAGGTAGAATCCGAAAGGTCTCGCACAACTTGGGTTCGGGTGCTGGGTGCAGTGGATACTTGGCAGATACTGAGCCCTGGGTGTGGTGGGGAGGCGTGGTTCCTGGGCAGGTGATGCAGTGCTCAGCCTCGGAGCCCCAGGTCCTGGCAGCCTCTGATAAGGCCATCAGTCGCCTGGCTCAACATGATAACTAGCCCGTGGCTGGTGCAAGTATTGGACCCAAGCATGAGAAGGGAGTGGGGAGGCGCTGGTCAGACCAGTGTTCGAGTCCTGACGGCCACTGCTGGGTGTCTCTGGGCAGTGGCTGGCCCTCTGGAGCCTCGGTTGTTTCATCTGTAAAATGGGGGTGACAGTTTACTGAACCAGAACTCCCTAAAAACGGCCAGGCAACTAGTAGGTGCTCAATAAATGCTCCTTCCAGCCTGAGGGATTACATCGGAGTCTTTGGCAGGACTCATCCTTTATACCCTGTTGTCTGGCTGGGGAAACTGAGGCATGAGAAGGAAGGGGGCTGTCCTTCAGGGTGAGAGGCCAGGGTTCAGTTAAGGAACATTCATGAGTGTACCTTCTATGCTCAGTGGTAGCCCCAGGTCTGATGGCAGAGAGGCACAGTAAACCATAGCAGTGGGAAAAAGAAAGTAACCAAAGGCCAGATGCGGTGGCTCATGCCTGTAATCCCAGCACTTAGAGAGGCCGAGGCAGGTGGATCACGAGGTCAAGAGATCGAGACCATCCTGGTCAACATGGTGAAACCCCGTCTCTACTAAAAATACAAAAAGTTAGCTGGGCACGGTGGCCCGTGCCTGTAGTCCCAGCTACTCAGGAAGCTGAGGCAGGAGAATTGCCTGAACCCAGGAGGTGGAGGTTGCGGTGAGCCAAGATCGCGCCATTGCACTCCAGCCTGGGTAACAAGAGTGAAACTTCGTCTCAAAAAAGAAAGAAAGAAAGAAATAAACAGGCCGGGCGTGGTGGGTCACGCCTTAATCTCAGTACTTTGGGAGGCTGAGGCAGGAGGATCATTTGAGGTCAGGAGTTGGAGACCAGCCTGGCCAACATGGTGAAACTCTGGCTTTACTAAAAATACAAACATAAGCTGGGCGTGGTGGCACACGCCTCTTGTCAGGAACTTGGGAGGCTGAAGCAGAATTGCTTGAACCCAGGAGGCGGAGGTTACAGTGAGTTGGGATCGCGCCACTGCGTCCCAGCCCTGGGAGACAGAGCCAGACTCTGTATTTTTTTAAAAAAAGAAAAGTAAACAAGGCCAGAGGTGGCAAGGGGACTCTGAGGAAGTGACATTTGGGTGTGGGCGGCGTGGGTGGGAACACGGATCTGGCAGCGGAACAGCCCAGTGCGGAGGTGAAGAGGGGGACCCGAGGTGGTTGTGTTAGGGGGACAAGCCAGGAAGTGACAATGAAGGGGAGACTGAGGCGGTGCCGGGTGGGGGCGAATGAGACCACAGGACTGAGTTGCGCGGCCTCCTCCGTGCCTCCCCGGCCACCTCCGCCCCTGCCTGCCTCTGAGTCATCAGCGCCGACCCTACAGAAAACAGGGCCCGCCCAGCTCCGAGGATGGCAAAGTCAACGGCGCGTCACGGGGGCGGACGCAGAGGACCAGGAAGTTCCCCGACGACGCGCCGGCCCTGGGCCACCCGCGCCGGCCCAAGTTCGCTGGGGGCCCGGGAGGAAGCTCCGGGGCCGCGAAGGGGGGCCGCGGAGACCCAGGGGACCTTCAGGCGCGCCCCGGCCGTGCGCCTCCCCGCCGCGTGTCCAGGCTGTGCCCCCCGCCGGGCGCACGGTCCCCGCCGCGCGCCATGCGCCCTGGGGGCGTGCGCAGCTTCGCGCTGGAGCTGGCGCGGGGCCCGGGCGGCGCCTACCGCAGCGGGGAGCGGCTGTGCGGCCGGGTGCTGCTGGACGTGGCGGCGCCTCTGCGGGTGCGAGCGCTCGAGGTGAAGGCGCGCGGCGGAGCGGTCACCCACTGGCTGGAGGGTCGCAGCGTGGGCGTCAACGCCGTGTCCAGCGACTACGCGGCCGCCGAGACCTATCTGCGGCGGCGGCAGCTACTGCTCCGAGGTGAGACACTCCGCGCGGTCCCCGCCGCAGCCCGGACCCCTTCGGCTGGGATCCTCTCCAGGGCTGGAAGCACTCCCACTTAGAACCTCTGCGATCGCGTAATCCTTTTTCAAGGAGTGGGAACCCCCTTTCCAGGGTTCGGACCCTCCCACAGGCCAGGAGTTCAAGACTAGCCTGGGCGACGTGGTGAAACCCCATGTCTCCAAAAAATACAAAACTTAGCCGGGCTAGTGGCGCGCGCCTGCAGTCCCAGCTACAGGCTGAAGTGGGAAGATCGCTCGAACCTGGGAGGTAGAGGCTGCAGTGGGCTGAGATCGCATCACTGCACTCCAGCCTGGACACTCGCCCAGCCCGGGTCAGGACCCCCAATAACCAGAAACGTCTACCCAGGGTCTGGGCGTTCCCCACTCTGGCGCCAGACGCCCTCTACTTAGAGGCTGTGCGGTGGGGAGGCCCCTTTCAAAGCAGGGGGACCCTCTTATTAGAGTCCAGGGAACCCCTGGGAAATAGAGTGGAGATCTCCCAGGTGGACCCCAGGATCCCCGTTGATCCCAGGCCTGGAGTCCCTGATTCTCAAAGAAGGCTCCCAACTCACGTGTTACCTGGGCCCCACCTCAGTTTCCCCACAGGGTCTGCATCGAGGTAGGGTTGGCGGTCTGGTGGTATTTCGCGGTGAGGAGGTGGAAGTGCATCCCAGAGGCGGGGAGATGAAGTGGGGTCACATTCTGGGAGCCTGGGTCTTGGAGATCCCTACTCCGCCCCAGCCTCAGTCCTTCTTGCATCCCAAGTGCCCCTAGGCTACCCAGCCGGTCACCAGCCAGCCAGGGGCCACAGAAGGAGGCAGTCTATACCCTTGCACCCTACCGTGTGGCTGCCGGAGGGCGTCAGCCTCTCTGGGCCAAGCTAGACCTCACTATACCCGGCTGTAAAATGGGCCAGGAGGGAGGCAGCTCAGATTCCCGACAGTGCATTTTTCCCAGCGCTGTAGGCAATAGAAACTTTAGGGACACAAGAGCCACCGATGCGGGAGACCCTCCCCTCCCCAGCAGTAGAAACAGAGGAACGAGTGCGGTGGGGCAGGGCAGGAAGGGGCCAGGAGGCGCTTCCCTTCCCCAGTGACCCCGAGAACTATTGGGGCTGCTTTCATCCGAAGGCCGCCCCAGGCACTCAACAGCGACTTCCTTAAAACACTGAGGAGTGAGCCATCATGCCAGGTGGCTCTCTTAAAATACATAAAAATTGGCTGGGCACAATGTTTCACGCCTGTAATCCCAGCACTTTGGGAGGCCGAGGCAGGAGGATCACCTGAGATCAGGAGTTCAAGACCAGCCTGGTCAACATGGTGAAACCCCATCACTACTAAATATACAAAAATTAGCCAGGCTGATTTTTCAATTAGCCCAGTTACTCAGGGGGCTAAGGCAAAAGATCGCGGGAACCTAGGAGGCTGACGTTGCAGTGAGCCTAGATCACACCACCGCATTACAGCAGGGGTGTCAGTCACCCTGACACCGACCCAGTCTCACCGACCCTGTCTCATAAAAAATTAATTAATTAAATTTTTTGGCCGGGTGCAGTGGCTCACAGCACTTTGGGAGGCTGAGGCGGGCAGATCACTTGAGCACGAGAGTTCGAGACCAGCCTGGACAACATGGCGAAACCCCGTCTCTACAAAAATTAGCTGGGCATGGTGGTGCACACCTGTAGTCCCAGCTGCTCGGGAGGCTGAGATGAGAGGATCGCCTGAGCCTGGGAGGCGGAGGGTTGCAGTGAATTGAGATGGTGCCACTGCACTCTAGCCTGGGTGACAGAGTGAGATCCTGTCTCAAAAAAAAATTTTTTTTTTTTTAAATTTAAAATTTTGGAAACGTTTAAGAAAAAAAAACAATGATACTGGAGAGGCGAGGCCAGTGGCGCTGCTGTGTGACCTCGGGCAGGGGCCTGCCCCTCTCTGGGCCTCTGGGGTCCCTCTGTGAAATGAATTGAGGAAGGGGCTGGCTTAGTAGTCCCTTCAGGGTTACCCCATCCGCTCCCCTCCAGACTTAACAACCTACTCTCTCCTGTCCAGGATCCTCTGAGACCTAGCACAAGGTCCCAGACCTTTCTTTCTTTCTTTGTTTCTTTTTGAGACGGAGTTTCGCTCTTGTTACCCAGGCTGGAGTGCAATGGCGCGATCTCGGCTCACCACAACCTCCGCCTCCTGGGTTCAGGCAATTCTCCTGCCTCAGCCTCCCGAGTAGCTGGGATTACAGGCACGCGCCACCGTGCCCAGATAATTTTTGTATTTTTAGTAGAGACGGGGTTTCACCATGTTGACCAGGATGGTCTCGATCTCTTGACCTTGTGATCCACCCGCCTCGGCCTCCCAAAGGGCTGGGATTACAGGCGTGAGCCACCACACCCGGCCCCAGACCTTCCTTTCAACTGCAAAGCCCCGTCCTCCCAGGCAGCCTTCCAGGCTGATCACTGTGCCTCCAGCCCCTTCGTTCCTGTTCTGAGCCTCATCACGGGCTGCGAGCGACCGTGTTTGTTTATAACCGCCCCCTCCACACCCACACCCCTCATCGAGGTGCTGGAGGTCTGGTGTCGCCTGAGCCAGGTTCAGGAGACACTCAAGGCAGGGGATGGGTTCAGCGGCAGCGCATTCCGCTGCCACAAGAGGGCGCCAGCGTCTCACAGGCGACGTAGAGGCAGCTCCGCCGGAGAAAACTCCGCGCGGCTTTTCTTTTTAAATTAGCCCACTCCGGAGGCTAAGGCAGAAGAATCGCTGGAAACTGAAGCCCAGCGAGAGGTCACGCCGTCCCGAGGGCACCCCGCAGCCGTTGACCTGGGGGCGCCCAAGCGTCCCTTGCACTCGGCTCTGTGGAGGGGCGGGGGCTAAGGATGACTGAAGCAGGCGCAAGGGCTTGGGGGAAGGTCGGGTTTGCCAGAGGCCGAAAACTGGGGAAAGAACGTCAGGTCGTAGGTGCCGCTCGGGCAGATGCACCGAGGCGCGACCGAGTGACGGTGTGTCCGGAGCAGGATGATGACCCGGGAGCGAGGCTCTTGGAGGGGTCCAGCTGGGGCTGCACAATGATCCATGCACAACCTTCTCAAGTCAGGACTGATTTTTATTTTCTCCCGGCTCTACAGAGGGGAAACTGAGGTTCCAAGAGGTTGTCATTTGCCCAGGACCACCAGCTGAGCGGGGCTTCAATCAGCGGAGGGGTGGCAGGCACCGGTGTGGACGGCGGTCGGTCCCACCCACCTCCTCCTCTTCCCCCTTTGCATACCGGGGGAAACAGGCCTGGAACAGCCATAGGCTATAGGGCCCTCAACTGAGGCGAGGGCCCCCCGCCCCAAATCGGGCTGGACATGCCTCGAGTCACGTCTACCAGGGGCGGCTGGTGAGCCATTAAGCCGAGAGGCTGAAGGCTCTGCTGGGTGACCTCAGGCCTGGGCCCTGCCTCTGGACCTCAGTTTCCCCTCTTTGCTCCCGGAGTCCGCGAGAGACCAGCTCTGGCCGCGTCAGGGCCTCAGTTTCCCCCCGGGGTCCGCGAGGGTAGGGGGCAGCCGGCGGTGAGCAGGAGCGTTTGTTATTTTGCTCCACGCCTGGGCGGAGCCACGCCCCTTGTTGCGCTATTGGTGGAGGCCTTTCTGGGGGCGGGGTGAGAGACTGTGGCCCCGCCCTCGCCCTGCCGTATAAAAGTGGCGCCGACGCGAGGCGCCGGGATTTTCTAGTCCGATTGATGAGTGCGCCTGCGTGTTGAGGACGAGTTTGCGTTCTGAGGCTGCAGCGTCAGCTCCTTGAGCTGCTGGGTCGCGGGTTCGAGGCCGGGTTCCGCGTGTCTTGGGTTCGCAGCCCGGACGCGATGCTGTTCGACAAGGTGAAAGCGTTCTCGGTGCAGTTGGACGGCGCGACCGCGGGCGCCGAGCCCGTGTTCAGCGGCGGCCAGACCGTGGCGGGCCGGGTGCTGCTGGAGCTGGCGAGCGCCATGCGTGTGGGTGCCCTGAGGCTGCGCGCGCGGGGCCGCGCCCACGTGCACTGGACCGAGTCGCGCAGCGCGGGCTCGAGCACGGCTTACACGCAGAGCTACAGCGAGCGCATGGAGGTCGTGAGCCACCGCGCCACGCTTCTAGCGCCAGGTACGGATCGGGGACCCCCGTTCGGTGCGCCGGTTATGTGCTTCCCATCACCTGGACGGTGGTACACCGGTCAGCCCCGGGACCCCAGCGCAACGGCTCAGTCGCCTCCTTTTGCTTCTACCTGCAGACACAGGGGAGACCACGACGCTGCCTCCTGGGCGCCATGAGTTCCTGTTCAGCTTCCAGCTGCCCCCGTAAGTCCACTGGGTACAGGGTTGTGGGGGAGTCCCTAAGCCTGCAGCCCCTTCCAGATTCATCCCTCCCATACTGGATATCTGGACACCTCTGAGCCCCAAGACTCCCATGGGAGACCCCCGGAGTGTCTGTTTGTGTCGCCTTCTCCCTGCCTGAGTGTCTCTGTGTCTCGCCCCCTGAAGTTCCCTTCTCTCCACCCCAGGACCCTGGTGACATCCTTCGAGGGCAAACACGGCAGTGTCCGTTACTGTATCAAGGCTACCCTGCACCGGCCCTGGATCCCAGCACGCAGGGCAAGGAAGGTGTTCACTGTCATCGAGCCGGTAGACATCAACACGCCCGCCCTGCTGGTGAGTGGCCATCCTGGGAGGTAGGATGGGAGTATTGTAGGACGGGGCCTGGCTGCAGGGTGACATCGACTGAGAAGTTGGGGGTCATAGGTGGGCCCTGGCCGGGAGGCAGGCAGGTATGAGAATGCGTGTGGAATCCATGGGATCTGCACCCATTTGCTGTGTGACTCTGGGCAAGTGTCTTGCCCTCTCTGAGCCTCAGATGCCTCTTCTGTGAAAGAGACCAGAGCTAGAGCTTACCAAACACGAATGACACACCAAACACTTGGCTTGTACGTTTCACTTCTGGCTTTATAAGATGGGTTGTGTCCCTGGCTCTGTTTTATAGATAGTTCCTGGACTGTTAAAAAGAAGCCAAGCCCTGCCCAAAGTCCTCTCTCAGCTGGGAGTGGTTTGGAAGTTGCATGGTGTCTCTGGTTTGCACAAAATGACTCATCCATGTCACTTTCCTCTACACTGACAGGCGCCTCAAGCGGGGGCTCAGGAAAAGGTCGCCCGATCCTGGTACCGTAACCGTGGCCTCATCTCCCTTTCAGCCAAGATCGACCGCAAGGGCTACACGCCAGGTAACAGGCAGACCGGGGTCGGTACAGGGGCTGGCGTTGGGGCTGCAGGAGGGAAAACTGAGGCCCCGCTGCTCCTCGCGGCAGGAGAGGTCATCCCCGTCTTTGCTGAGATCGACAACAGCTCCACACGTCCTGTGCTGCCTCGGGCGGCTGTGGTGCAAACGCAGACGTTCATGGCGCGAGGCGCCCGAAAGCAGAAACAGGCGGTGGTGGCCAGCCTCGCAGGCGAGCCGGTGGGTCCAGGGCAGCGGGTGCTGTGGCAGGGCCGGGCGCTGCGGATACCCCCGGTGGGTCCTTCCATCCTGCACTGCCGTGTCCTCCACGTGGACTACGCGCTCCAGGTAGGACATCCTGTATCCACCCTGTATCCCTCAGATTGAGGGAAGATGAGGCCTCTGTCTCCCCAGGCATAGGAGGGAGGTGGAGGTCAGCGAGGCTGCCCGGGCGCCCTCCCTTATGATGGTTCCTTCCTCCAGGTCTGCGTGGACATCCCCGGCACATCCAGGCTACTGCTGGAGCTGCCACTGGTGATCGGCACCATCCCCTTGCACCCCTTCGGCAGCCGGTCCTCCAGCGTGGGCAGCCACGCCAGCTTCCTGCTGGACTGGGGGCCGGGGGCCTTGCCAGAGCGGCCCGAGGGTAAGTTCCCGCCCTGGTGGCATGCAGGGGGTGGGTGGGTACATGGAGAGGCAGATGCCAGGTCAACTCTGTCACCGTCAATCCCCCAGAATCCCAGCCACAGAGCTGGCACAAGCCAGCTCCCGGCCCCTGGTCCCTTGGAGCAGGGCTGTCCCCTGCCAGCCTCACACACCCTGTCTCTCGATTCCAGCTCCTCCTGAATACTCAGAGGTGGTAGCTGACACCGAGGTGGCAGCCTTGGGGCAGAGCCCCTTCCCGCTCCCGCCGGACGCCTACATGAGCCTGGAAGGCCCGTTCTTCACCTACTTCCAAGAGTTCCGCTACCGCCCGCCGCCCCTGTACTCCGAGGTGAGCTCGGGTCTGAGAAGCACCCATGCCTCTCTGGGCCCTGGGACCTCCGTGGGGTGGCAGACGTAGAGCAGAGAGGCTTTTTTGTTTTTTAAGCCAGGGTCTGGCTCTGTCACCCAGGCCGGAGTGCAGTGGCACAGTCATAGCTCTCTGCAGCCTCAACCTCCTGGGCTCAGTTAATCCTCTCGCCTCAGCCTCTTGAATAGCTGGGACTACAGGCGCCGAAGCCACCACATCCTGCTAGTTTTTTGTTTGTTTTGAGATGGAGTTTTGCTCTCGTTGCCCAGGCTGGAGTGCAGTGGTGTGATCTCGGCTCACCGCAACTTCCACCTGCCAGGTTCAAGTGATTCTCCTGCCTCAGCCTCCTGAGTAGCTGGGATTACAGGCACATGCCACCACACCTGGCTAGTTTTTGTATTTTTAGTAGAGACGAGGTTTCACCATGTTGGTCAGGCTGGTCTCAAACTCCTGACCTCAGGATCTGCCCGCCTGGGTCTCCTAAAGTGCTGGGATTACAGGTGGGAGCCGCCGAGCTGGGGTTTTGTTTTCTTTCTTTAAGACAGTCTTGCTCTGTCGCCCAGGTGGAGTGCAGTGGCACAATCTCTGCTCCTTGCAACCTCTGCCTCCCAGGTTCAAGCAATTATCCTGCCTCAGACTCCCAAGTAGCTGGGATTACAGGTGCCCACCACCACACACAGCTAATTTTTATATGTTTTAGTAGAGACAGGGTTTCGCCATGTTGGCTAGGTTGGTCTTGAACTCCTGAACCCAGGTGATCCACCCACCTTGGCCTCCCAAAGTGCTGGGATCACAGGCATGAGCCACCTCACCCAGCCTCCATCTCTTAAAATACATAAAAATTGGCCAGGCACTGTGGTTCCCGCCTGTAATCCCAGCAGTTTGGGAGGCTGAGGCAGGTGGATAACCTGAGGTCTGGAGTTCGAGACCAGCCTGGCCAACATGGCAAAACCCCATCTCTACTAAAAATACAAAAATTAGCCAGGCATGGTGGCGTGTGCCTGTAGTCCCAGCCACTCAGGAGGCTGAGGCAGGAGAATCGCTTGAACCAGGATGTGGAGGTTGCAATGAGCTGAGATCGCGCCATTGCACTCCAGCCTGGGCGACAGAGTGAGACTCTGTCTCAAAAAATAAGACAAAATGAAATAACAACAAAGCACACGGGAGCTGGGCTTAGATATCTGCAGATACTGTGCTGTTTTATGTCAGGGACCTGAGCATCTGGGGATTTTGGTGTCCACGGGATTCCTAGAACCAGTCCCCTTGTGGATACCAAGAGATGCTACACGCTCAGCTCGAGAACCCTCCTCGCACCCGAGTCTGAGGCGGTGTCTGCCCTCGGCGCCGTCCCCGTGTGGCCTCTTCCCTGGCCAAGGGTGGGAGTTAGGAGACGGCTGGATGCAGCAGGTGTTTCTGACTTTGTTTCCAGTATCCCCCAAGGCTTAATGGGAACATTTCTCTCAGGAGGATCCAAACCCACCCTCGGAGGCCATGAGGCCGCGCTGCACGACTTGCTGAACAGCACAGGGACACCTCGAGGAACGAGGTCGCACACCTGCTTTCAGCCACCGTGACTGTGGGGAGCAGCTGGACCAAGGACCGACCTCCCCAACCACATCAACGTTGGGGAAACCAAGTCTTGGAGTGAGGCGGGGCCCTTCCGACGTCACAGGGAACAGAGGAAGAGCCAGGCCGGAATCTGACTTCTCTGGACCGCTGCCCTTGCAAGGCATTGACTTCCCAGGGTGGCATCCGAGACACTGTTTAATAACCTGTCTTCCCAGCCTGTGGGCAGCGCTGGAGTCCTCCAGGAACCTTCAGTCTGGAAGCAGCAGAGCCATAGACAGTTCCAGCGTCATGGAACCAGAAGAAGAGACCTGAAGCTGGGAGAGTCTAGACAGGAAGCAGAAAAGTCTTCCCTCCGGAAGGGGGATTTTTAGCTGAGGCTTTGGAGTATGAATAGGAGCTCAGCAGGCAGATGAATGAGGAAGAAAAGTCAGAGAAGGTCAGAGCTGAGTGACGTTTGGAATCTACTCCATTTATTGTAAAATTGGAGGTTCAGAGGGCAAGTGCCTCCAAGTTGAGGCCACACAGTGAGGTCCAGTGGGTGAAAGGACCCAGGAACGAGGCGTTCAGGAAAGAAAGCAGGTTGTCAGAGCTCTGTGGAGTCTGTGGGTGGCAGGGGCAGCCGCTCCAGCCTTTGAAGACTGAAAGCCAGAGATCTCTGGCACAGGCTTAGATTTCCTGGGAGTTCTTCCAAGTACCCAGGGGCATCAGAGCTGCCTGAGTGTTACATGGCCCCGGGGAACCCGGGTTCAGGGTAGGTCAGGCAAGACCAGACACCGAACATGCAAAATGAAAACGCTGGGCTCGCAGTTGAGCAATGAAGGATTCGAGACGGGCAGCATCATGCCATGCCTGGGGACAGAGGTCAGCCCATGGGGACACACAGGGACTGCTGTGCTTCCGGAAGCGCTGTGTCCTGGAGAAAAGCACTAAAAGGGGCAGCTGGACAAGCCCCAGCTGCAGAGTCGCCGCTCTGGCTGGGGCAGGGCCCGGCCTGGGACTCAGCATTTCTGATACGCCTTAAGAAATCATTGTTTTGTACAATTATTTTTTAAAAGTAAACGTGTGGAGAAAAACCACTTCTTTCTTGGACTTCTTGATTTATTTTTCCCCCACCCGGCTGCTGAGGGAACCAGCACTGTCATCCCAGGTCACCTTCTTGGAGACTGAATTCCTGGCCAAAGAGGGCGGAGGGGCCCATGATTCAGAAGGGGAAACTGAGGCCCAGGCCTGGGAGGGGGTTGGCCCAAGGACACACGGGAGGCTGAGGTGGGGCAGGGCTGAGCCCTGGGTCCCTCACCTCCACCCCCTGGGACAGTCTCAGAAGCTGGTGGGGGCAGTGAACAGTGGAGGACAGGCAGAGAACTCTATCCTCAGAGAGTGGGGAGGAGGGGCTGGAGCTGGCAGGAGCCGCTGGAGTGCGGGAACATCTTGTCACCTGAGTCTAGGTTTGGGGTGTGTGTGGGTGTGTGTGTGTGTGTATGTGTGTGTGTGTGTGTGTGTGTTTTGTGGACTCTTGCTCTGTCGCCGCCCAGGCTGGAGTGCAGTGGTGTGATGTCAGCCCACTGCAACCTATACCTCCCAGGCTCAAGCGATTCTCCTGCCTCAGCCTTCCAAGTAGCTGGGATTACAGGTGCCTACCACCACGCCCGGCTAATTTTTGAATTTTTAGTAGAGATGGGTTTTCTTTCCTTTTTTTTTTTTTTTGAGATGGAGTGCAATGGCTTGGTCTCAGCCACCTTCCAAATTCAACTCATTCTCCTATTTCAGCCTCACAAGTAGCTGGGATTACAGGTGCCTGCCACCACGCCCGGCTAATTTTTGTATGTTTTTAGTAGAGACGAGGTTTCGCCATATTGGCCAGGCTGGTCTTGAACTTCTGACCTCAGGTGATCTGGCAACCTCAGTCTCCCAAAGTGCTGGGATTGCAGGTGTGAGCCACTGTGCGCAGCCCTGGATTTGTTTTAACTGAGGTGAAATTCACATTAAATTCACCATTTGAAAGTGTTCAGTACACGTCACAATGCAGCAGGTAGTACATTCATAACGTTTCCTTTGTTTTGTTTTGAGATGGTCTCACTCCGTTGCCCAGGCTGGAGTTCAATGGCTGGATCACAGCAGCCTCAGCCTCCTGGGCTCAAGGGATCCAAGTAGCTGGGGTCACAAGTGTGCACCGACTCACCCAGCTCATTATTTTTATTTATTTATTTATTTAATATTTATTTTCCTAAGACCAAGTTTTGCTCTGTTGCCCAGGCTGGAGTGCAGTGGCATGATCTCGGCTCACTGCAACCTCCGCCTCCCGGGTTCAAACAATTCTCCTGCCTCAGCCTTCCAAGTAGCTTGGATTACAGGTGCTGCCACCACACCTGGCTCATTTTTGTATTTCTAGTAGAGACGGGGTTTCACCGTGTTGGTCAGGCTGGTCTGGAACTCCTGATCCAGCCACCTCGGCCTCCCAAAGTGCTGGGATTACAGGCATGAGCCACCGTATTCGACCTTATTTTTTTTGTAGAGACAAGATCTCCATTTGTTTCCCGGATTGGTCTCAAACTCCTGGGCTCAAGCAGTCCTCCCGCCTCAGCGTCTCACAGTGCTGGGATGACAGGCGTGAGCCACTGTGCCCAGCTATTCACATTGTTACACAACCATCACCACCATCTATTTCCAGAATATTTCTATCCCTGCCAAAGGAAACCCCGTCCCTCTAGCCATTCACGATCAATCCCCATCCCCCCCACACCCCCGGCAACCACTCATCCACTTTCTGTGTCTATGGATTTGCCTCTGTTGAACATTTCACATCGATGGAATCATACAGCCTTTTGGGTCAGGCCTTTATCACTCAGCATGTTTCCAGGGTTCATCCACATTGTATCATGTATCAGAACTTCATTCCTTTTTCTGGTTGAATAATATTCCATTGTCTGCGCGGACCTCGTTGTGTTTAGCCATTCACCCGAGGATGGACATCTGGATTGTTTCCACGGCTTGGCTATGGTGAATCTTGCTGCTAAGAACACATGTGTTCAAAGAAGGAAGGAAGGAAAGAGAGAGAGGGAGGGAGGGAAGGAAGGAGGAAAGGAAATAAGGGAGGAAGGGAGGGAGGAAGGAAGGAAGGGAAAGAGGGAGGGAGGGAGGAAAGGAAAGAAGGGAGGGAGGGAGGAAGGAAGGGAAAGAGGGAGGGAGGAAGGAAGGAAGGAAGGGAGAGAGGGACGGAGGGAAGGGAAGGAAGGAAGAAGGAAGGAAGGAAGGAAACCCCATCTCTTCTAAAAATTAGATCTGCAGGCGGGTCACCTTGTGTCTGAGCCTTGTCATCTGAGACTCTGGGAGACCGCCCGCCCCCCACACCCTGCCCCAGTCCTCGCTCTCCTCCTTCCTCTGGCCTGAGGATGAGCCCTCCTTTCCTGCTACCCCTGGTCCTCCCTTGACCTGGCATCAAGCTCGGAGCATGGCGTTCTCGGGAGCTCCCTGAGGCCAGGCGGAGGGGAAGCTTCCACAGCACAGTCACCAGAATCCAAACTGACAGTCTCAGCAGGAAGTGAGTTCTTTGTCACCCGGGGTGTGCAGGGCATAAGGTATCAGTTTCCAGATCCATGTGCCCAGAGTCGAAGGTGTTTATTCCAGAAGGGATGTGGGTACAGTGTGGCAGAGACTCCCCCCAGCGGCTGTGGGAGGACAAGACGCCCTGTGTCCTCCGGATCCTGAGTCTGCAGCTCCGGGGAACTTGATACCCACAGCAGAACTTTCCGGTTCAGATGACCGAGCGGGATAAAGCTGGCCCAGGTACTGCCAATTCAGGAAACTTCCCCAACACAGGGAGGGGCCAGGGAACCCAAAGGCAGGTGGTCAATTTCTTTTTCTTTTCTTTCTTTTTTTTTTTTTTTTTTTTTTTTGAGACAGAGTTTCACTTTTGTTGTCCAGGCTGGAGGGCAGTGGCGCGACCTCGGCTCACCACAACCTCCATCTCCGGGTTCCAACAATTCTCCTGCCTCAGCCTCCCGAGTAGCTGAGATCACAGGCGTGTGCCGGCAGGTGATCAATTTCTATCAAATGTGAAATCAGGGCCGGGTGCGGTGGCTCATGCCTGTAATCCCAGCACTCTGGGAGGCCGAGGCAGGTGGATCACCTGACGTGAGAAGTTCAAGACCAGCCTGACCAACATGGTGAAACCCCGACTCTACTAAAAATACAAAATTAGCCAGGCAAGGTGGCGCATGCCTGTAATCCCAGCTACTTGGAAGGCTGAGGCAAAAGAATTGCTTGAACCCTGAAGGGACGTTGTAGTGAACCGAGATTGCACCACTGCACACTTCAGCCTAGGCAACAAGAACGAAACTCCATCTCAAAAAAAAAAAGAAAAGCAAATAAGGTCAGGCGCAGTGGCTCATGCCTATGATCCCAGCACTTTGGGGGGCTGTGATGGGAGGATCAGGTGAGGCCAGGGGTTTGAGACCAGCCTGAGCAACATAGCAAGACCCTGTCTCTACAAAAACAATGTAAGCATTAGCCTGACCTGGTGACATGTGCCCATGGTCCCAGCTACTCAGGAGGCAGAGGTAGGAGGATCTAGGCTGCAGTGAGCTGTGATCGAACCCCCGCACTCCAGCCTTTCTCAAATAATAATAATAATAACAACAAACCCCACCCCTCTCCAGGCCCACAAGACCCACATCCCCGCCTCTCCCTCTAGCTCCCCCTCCCTCCCTGTCTGCTACTCAAACACTCCAAGCTGATTTTTAGTTTTATTTATTTATTTTTTTGAGACGGTGTCTCTCTGTGTCACCCAGGCTGGAGTGCAGTGGCACAATCTGGGCTCACTGCAACCGCTGGCTCCCAGGGTCAAGTGATTCTCCTGCCTCAGCCTCCTGAGTAGCTGGGACTACAGGTGCACACCACCACGCCCAGCTAAATTTTGTATTTTTAGTAGAGGCAGAGTTTCAACATATTGGCCAGGCTGGTCTCGAACATCTGACCTCAAATGATCCACCTGCCTCAGCCTCTCAAAGTGCTGGGATTACAGGCGTGAGCCACCGCGCCAGGCCCGGATGAAGATTCTGAGGGAGTGGAGGTGTCACCCCTTGTACTTGCTCCCAAGACCCCCTAGAGTCAGACATGGCCCCCAGGCGGAGAGTCAGACACCAGGCCTCCATCTCTCAGTGTCTCTGTCTATTCTGAGTCTCATCATCTTTTCTTTCCCATCTCGGTCTGTCTCTCTCGTTTACTGTCTCTGTGTCTCTCTCAGTCTAGTTGTCTCGGTGCTCCTGTCTCTGTCTCCCCCTGTCTCTGACTCTCTATCTCTCTTGGCCACCATCTCCCTGTCCCTCTGGGTCCCTGACTCTCTCACCATCTGTGCCTCCTGACCTGGCTTGGCCAGCTAGGGGATGGGGGTGACAGACAGGCAGGGAGCCTGCTGCTTGTTTTCCCGCCCACGCTGGCAGGGAGCCCAGCCCGGCCAGGCCACTGTTCAGGAATCCTCCAGCCTCCCCGGTCCAGGCACCAGGCACAGCCACCGCCAGCCTCTCCACCCAGCACATTCTGTCCCAAGCAAAGAGCACCGGGGGTGGGGTGGGGGTGGGGGTAGGGTGGGAGGGGGACACATTCCTGCTGAGGTCCAGTTACAGGACAGACTGTCCTAGTGACCTCAGCAGCACAGCCTCCTGATGGCTCCCCGTCCTGCCCTGGGATTAGTTAGAACTTCCTGGATGAGGCCAGGGCCCCTCTGCCAGTTTGTCCCCTCCCCACCTCAGGGCCTTTGCACCAACTGTGCCTTCCACCTGGCACTGTGTCTCCCTTGATCTCCCCAAGACTCTCCCGCCGGCACATCTGAGACCTCATGTCACCTCCTCAGCATGTCCCTTCTGTCCCCAAGCCAGGGCACCCTGAGTTCCCCTCCTGCTGCCCCAGTGCATTTAACTTCCTGGTCGTCCCCACCCTTCCCGGGGTTACATATGAACTTGTTTGTTGCTGTGGTGTCTATTACACCGAGGCCCCACTGTGTCCCAGTGCCCCGAACACACAGTAGGCGCTTCAGTGAGGATTTTTACTGTTGACAGCTTTTCCTGCCAAAGCTCAGCCTGCCCAGCCTCACCCATGTGGCTCCCCAGTTCCTGACCTATCCCACCCTGCCTCGCCCTGCCTCCGCCACGCTTGCACCCCAATACACCAGGATTTTCCAAGGCCCCTGCCTTGGTCCAAGGAGCTCTCTCCACCAGATGCACCTTTCTGATAGAAGGGTGCATTGAGGGGCAGGGTGGCTGGAGTTCGTATGCACCCTTTGAGCGAAGGGCTGGGTCTCCTTGTCGCTCCAGGCACACGGCAGTCAGGATGTACACACACACACACACACACACACACACACACAGAGGGAAGCCCATCAGCAACTCAGAAACCAGCCAGTGAACTTGGGCACAAGGTATTCACGGGGTGCTCACATGTGGAGTCCTCCAACTCCTAGGGGGTATGGTTGTGGCCTGGATCCCACAGGAGGGTCCAGGCATGGGTTCTGAACCCATGCCAGGGTACGCACAAACACATCCAAACACATGCGTCTCTGCCCTCGCTTCCCCACCCGGGAGTCACCCCCCCAACCTTGTTTTTGATGTTCAGGAAAGTCCCCAGAAAGCATCAGGCCCAGGCAGGGGGCCAGGAGGAAATGGTGACTCAGCCGGCGGCCATCAGTGCCTGCCACGCTGGGCTGGGTGGCCTGATCTGGGAGGACCCACAGAAAACAATAAAAGATGAGCGTGTGGGTGTCGGGCAAAAGGACCCCGCTCAAGAACACGTAGGAAGGGGATGGACCCCTGCGCTTTCACACTTCAACCCTGCTGGGCCTGATGGACAAGTGGGGAAACTGAGGCACAGGGAACCAGTGACTTGCCCAAGGCCCCCCAGCCAAGATGGGACAGGCCAAGGGATTCTTAAGTCCTTAGCACAGGGGTCTTGGGGAGTCTCTACCTGCCCTACTTTTTTTTTTTTTTAATTGTGACAGAGTCTCACTCTGCCTATCAGGCTGGAGGGCAGTGGTGCGATCTCAGCTCACTGCAATCTCCGCCTCCTGGGTTCAAGCGATTCTCATGCCTTAGCCTCCCAACCAGCTGGGATTACAGGCGCCTGCCCCCACACCCTGCTGATTTTTTTTTTTTTTTTTTTTTTAAGATGGGGTTTCACCATGATGGCCAAGCTGGTCTTGAACTTCTGACCTCAGGTGATCCACCCACCTCCGCCTCCCAAAGTGCTAGGATTACAGGTGTGAGCCACCACACCCGGCCTTTTTTTTCTTTTTTCTTTTCTTCTTTTTTTTTTTTTTGAGACAGAGTTTCGCTCTTGTTACCCAGGCTGGAGTGCAATGGCACGATCTCAGCTCACTGCAACCTCCGCCTCCTGGGTTCAGGCAATTCTCCTGCCTCAGCCTCCTGAGTAGCTGGGATTACAGGCACGCGCCACCATGCCCGGCTAATTTTTTGTATTTTTAGTAGAGACGGGGTTTCACCATGTTGACCAAGATGGTCTGGATCTCTTGACCTCGTGATCCACCCGTCTTGGCCTCCCAAAGTGCTGGGATTACAGGCTTGAGACACCGCGCCCGGCCTCTTTTTTTCTTTTTTTAAGATGGGATTTTTTTTTTTTTCTTTGAGAGGGAGTCTCACTCTGTTGCCCAGGCTGGAGTCCAGTGGCAGGATCTCCGCTCACTGCAACCTCCGCCTCCCAAATCGTTCAAGCGATCCTCCTGCCTCAGGCCCCCTAGTAGCTGGGATTACAGGCACCTGCCACCATGCCTGGCTTATTTTTGTATTTTTAGTAGAGAAGGGGTTTCACCATGTTGGCCAGGCTGGTCTCGAACTACTGACCTCAGGTGATCCACCCGCCTCGGCCTCTCAAAGTGCTGTGATTACAGGCGTGAGTCACCGTGCCCGCTGTAATTTTTGTATTTTTAGTGGGACGGATTTTCGCCATGTTTGCCAGGCTGGTCTCGAACTGCTGACCTCACATAATTTGCCCGCCTTGGCCTCCCAATGTGCTGGGATTACGGACGTGAGCCATGGTGTCCAACCCCCTGCCTCAGGTAGAGCCAGGTGCACTTTCTGGAGCCCAATGTGGTCATGTGACCAGGCCTGGCCAATTAGAGCCTTTTGTTATCACAGACACAGGGATTGGTTCAGGGGTTGGTACCTGATTCTGTCTGGGCCAATCACACTACAAGTTTGGAGACTTCCTGGAAGAAGGCCTAGAAGTAAGGAAAACCATTTTGGACCCATGATGACAAGAGTGGATCAGAGAGTCCCAAAGACTCTGGTGAACACAGAGCAGGACTCACACAATCCCAGATCCCTGTGGAGTCGAGTTGGAGCCAGAGGGAAGGCTGCGGGCTGGAGGGTCCTGAGAGGCCTTGCAGAAAGAGAGGACATTGGAGTTGGGGCTTTGATGAGTAAAGAGGAGTTCACCAGGGAACTAGGGAAAGGCATTCCAGGCAAAGGAATGCCTTCCTCCCTGTGTGACCGTGGGCAAATGACAGCACCCCTCTGAGCCTCAGTTTCCTCATCTGGAGCTTGACTTCATTGTACGTCAAGGTCAGGGCTGGGCACGAGTGGGTGCAGCGTCTGTGGGGCTGCATGGGGGCGCTGAGGCAGCGGGTGAGGGGTAGGCTCATCCGGAACATGCCTTCAGCAGTTCCCAGCCTCTTTGAAAACAGGAAACCGGCTCTCGAGGGAGCCCCCAACTTCGCTTCCTGAGTCTCCCCATGACGCGCGTGTGCTCGGTCAGTGTAGGCAGGCACACGTGTTTGTGTGTTTGCAGGCCACCTGGAATATCGGTGGAGCCGCCTGTGCGCGTGTGTGTGCGTGTGTGCGCGTGCGCGTGTGTGAGGCCGCCCGTGGAGTTGCCGGAGGCGTGTGCACACGCTCGCGTTACCTGTGCTCAGATGTGGATCTGTACCTCTCAGCCGCTGTGGGAAGCAGACGGTCCGTTGGTTGGAGCACTTTGGAGTCTGGGTCTAAGAGTTAAGCCTGTGTGTCCGTCAGCAGCGGTGACAGCTGTGTGCTGGGACTGACTTGAATCCGTCTGGTGGCCCCAAGGCCTCTGAAACCCAGGTCAGCCCTGATTCCCCTGCCGATGTTGGCTTCATTTACTTACTTATTTTGAGACAGGGTCCTGATCTGTTGTCCAGGCTGGAGTGCAGTGGAGCCCCGATAGCTCATGACAGCCTTGACCTCCCAGGCTCAAGCTCTCCTTCCACCTCGGCCTCCTGAGCAGCTGGGACTACAGAGGCCCACCACCACACCCAGCTCATTTTTATATTTTTTGTAGACATGGGATCTTGCTATGTTGCCCAGGCTGTTCTCAAACTCCTGAGCTCAAGCGATCCTCCTGTCTCAGGCTCCAAAAGTGCTGGGATTACAAACATGAGCAGCAGCCACTTAAAAAAAAAAAACAGAGTTTCACTCCGTTGCCCAGGCTGCAGTGCAGTGGTGCGATCATAGCTCACTGCAGCCTCAACCTCCCAGGCCCAAGTGATCCTCCTGCTTCAGCCTCCAGAGTAACTGGGATTAGAGGCACACACTACCACACCTGGCTAATTTTTTATATTTTTGGTAGAGACAGGGTTTCACCATGTTGGCCAAGCTGGTCTCGAACTCCTGACCTCAAGTGATCCACCCGCCTGGGCCTCCCAAAATGCTGGGATTACAGGCGTGAGGCACTGCATCCGGCCCACAACGGGTTCATTGCCACCTCAGGGCCTTTCCACATGTTGCCCTTTCTGCCCAGATCGCTCTTGCCCTCGCTCATTACAAAGCCTGCACTTTCTCTTCCTGAAGATGTCAGTTTAATCGTCCCCTCCTCAGAGGCCTTTCCAGCTCTTGTCTTGTTTGTTTTTGAGATGGAGTTTCAATCTTGTTGCCCAGGTTGGAGTGGAATGGTGCAATTTCAGCTCACCGTAACCTCCACCTCCCAGTTTCAAGTGATTCTCCTGCCTCAGCCTCCCAAGTAGCTGGGATTACAAGCATGTGCCACCATACCTGGCTACTTTTTTGTATTTTTAATAGAGACAAGGTTTCTCCAGTTAGTCTGGCTGGTCTCGAACTCCCGACCTCAGGTGATCCACCCCCCTCGGCTTCCCAAAGTGCTGAGATTATAGGCGTGAGCCACTGTGCCCAGCTTTTTTTTTTTTTTTTAATTTTTTGAGGGAGTCTTGCAGGCTGGAGAGCAGTGGCGTGATCTTGGCTCACTGTAGCCTCCGCCTCCTGGGTTCAAGCGATTCTCCTGCCTCAGCCTCCTGAGTACCTGGGACTACAGGCATCCACCAACACACCCAGCTAATTTTTGTATTTTTAGTAGAGATGGGGTTTCACCATGTTAGCCAGGCTGGTCTCGAACTCCTGACCTCCAGTGATCCACCCACCTGGGACTCCCAAAGTGCTGGGATGACAGGCGTGCACCTCCACGCCCGGCCCCTTTCACCTCTTTCACAAAAGCTGCCCCACTCTCTCTCCCAGTTCCTTTCAATTCCTTCCTTGCATTTCACAGTTTGTAATTACAAGGCATTAACAGGTTCAGGGACTGTCTTCCATCTCCCCTCTGTACTGGGAGTTCCAAGAGGGTGGGTCACAGCATGCAGTAGGTGCTCAATAAATTTACTGACCAGACATGGTGGCTTATGCCTGTATAAAGCACTCTGGGAGGCTGACATGGGAGGATCACTTGAGGCCGGAGTTTGAGACCAGCCTGAGCAATATGGTGAAGCCCTATCTCTACTAAAAATTTTTTTTAAAAGTTAGCCTGGCATGGTGGCACACATCTGTAGTCCTAGCTACTGGGGAGACTGCAGTGGAGAATCACTTGAGCCCAGGAGGTTGAGGCTGCAGTGAGCCGTGATTGCACCACTGCACTCCAGCAGAACTGGACCGGTCTCTAAAGAAAGAATGTGAGAATAAAGGCACTGTGATAAATGAGAGTGTAGAGTCTGCACAAGATGCAGGGAGCCAGGAATGGGGAGGTGGAAGACTAGGGCCCACCCTCTGTAACTGCTCCATTAACATCTGATGGCGGCCGGGCGCGGTGGCTCATGCCTGTAATCCCAGCACTTTGGGAGGCCGAGGCAGGCAGATCACCTGAGGTCGGGAGTTCGAGACCAGCCTGACTAACATGGAGAAACCCCGTCTCTACTAAAAACACAAAAATTAGCTGGGCATGGTGGCGTATGCCTGTAATCCCAGCTACTTGGGAGGCTGAGGCAGCCGGGAGGTAGAGGTTAAGGTGAGCCAAGATCACGCCATTGCACTCCAGCCTGGACGAGAGCAAAACTCAGTCTCAAAAAAAAAAATGTGATGGATTAATGAAGCCGCAAAATGAAACCCTGACCCACTGGTCCTGGCCTCCTGGCCTCAGATCACACTGTGTGAGCAACCTTTGGACCTCGCCTGCCAGGGGAGGAGCACAAGCCCTGCTCAGTCACTTGCACACCAGCTTCTTCCACGAAGTCCTAACATCACAATTTCAAGTGCCCTTTCCTTCCAGACTCCAAGCCTGAAAAGGTCTTTGTTTTGGCCACCTCAGCCCATTGCATGGAAGGAATTCCAAGGTTAGAAGGGATCCCGTCCTTGTGTCCAGGTTGAGCATGTCCCTCCTCTGCTCACACACCCTCCATGGCTCCCTGTTACTCTCAGGAGAAAGTCCAGCTCCTCAGCTCAGCCATCGCAGCCCTGCCTGAGTGTGGTGAGATCTTTTTTCCTTTGTCTGGTTCTCAATCACTCTTTGGGTCTCATCTGAGTTATGTTTCCCAGTACTGACCCGACATAATCCCAGGACACACTAACCACTGTCAGAAACCAAATGTTTGTTGCATTAATCGTGTCAGAACATCAGGCTGAAGATGACTTGTTTTTTGTTGTTAAGGCACAGTATCTGGCTCTTTCGCCCAGACTGGAGTACAGTGGTGCAATCACGGCTCACTGCAGCCTCAACCTCTAGGCTCAAGAGATCCTCCCACCTCAGCCTCCCGAGTAGCTGGGACTACAGGCTCCCAGCACCACGTCTAAGTTTTTTGTTTTTTGTTTTAAATTTTTCTTTTTTTGAGACGTAGTTTCGCTCTTGTTACCCAGGCTGGAGTGCAATGGCGAGGTCTCGGCTCACCGCAACCTCCGCCTCCTGGGTTCAGGCAATTCTCCTGCCTCAGCCTCCTGAGTAGCTGGGACTACAGGCACGCACCACCATGCCCAACTAATTTTTTGTATTTTTAGTAGAGACGGGGTCTCACCATGTTGACCAGGATGGTCTCGATCTCTTGACCTCGTGATCCACCCGCCTCGGCCTCCCAAAGTTCTGGGATTACAGGCGTGAGCCACCGCGCCCATCAGAATAGGACTTTTACAAAGTAAAGAGACTCACAGTGTATCGCATGTGAACACTGTGAACCATTGACTATTACCAGGGCATTAAATTCAATACAAACAACAGCGAGTGCCCAAGAGCTTAGGTCAGGAATTGGCAAACATTTTCTATAAAGAGCCAGATAGGAAATATTTGAAGCTTTGCAGGCTACGCAGTCTCTTTTGCAATCACTACTTTACTCTGCTGCTGTTTCAAAGCATTCATATACAGACACAAATAAGCAGGCAGGGCTGCATCCCAGGAAGACTTTGTCCATGAACACTGAAGTGTGAATTTCATGTCATTTTCACATGTCATGAAACAGTCTCCTTCGGTAGTTTTTCAGTCATTTTAAAATGTAGGCCAGGCCTGGGGGTTCTCGCCTGTAATCCCAGTGCTTGGGGAAGCTGAGGTGGGAGGACCATTTGAGTCCATGAGTTCAAGACCAGCCTAGGCAACATAGGGAGACCCCCCCCGACAATCCTTACAAAAAAATTTTTAAATAGCTAAGCATGGCGTCCTATGCCTGTAGTCTCAGCTATTCAGGAGGCTGAGGTGGGAGGATTGCTTAAACCTGGGAGTTCGAAGCTGCAGTGAGCTATGACCTCACCACTGCACTCCAGCTTTGGTGACAGAGTGAGATCTTGTCTCTAAAAAAAGGAGCCGTGGCCAGGCTCGGAGACTGACCTGGCCAACATGGTGAAACCCCCGTCTCTACTAAAAATACAATAATGAGCTGGGTATGGTCCCAGCTACTTAGGAGGCTGAGGCAGGAGAGAAGCTTGAGCCAGGGAGGCGGAGGTTGCAGTGAGCCAAGATCAGGCCACTGCACTCCAGCCTGGGCAACAGAGTGAGACTCCATGTCAAAAAAAAAGGGAAAAAATAGTGAATACTGTTTGGGGTCATGGTTAAAGCTAAAGTTTGCCAACCCCTGACGGGTCATAAGTGTCACGACTTGTGTTTACAGAGTATCAGAACTTTGTTTAAAGTTACCCCCTGATAAAATATGAGCACAGGTTTATGGCTAACAGGATTTGATCACTGACAAGCAAGTATCAGGATTAGTCTTTTTTCACAAAGTGTCAGAACACAGCAAGCGCTGATGGCTGATCAGGTGTCAGGACCTGGGTTTAAGTCCGGCCCTTCCTCCGGGCCCTGGCACCGCGCTAACCACCAGTTACTGTCCACCCTCAGGACACTGTTTACCAAGTATCGAGTGACAGGCCGATGGCAAAGTATCGGGTCACAGAGAAGTCACACCGCGACTTGGGCACTGTGACAACGTCTCTAGATGCCAGCTGTTTACAGTGACAGGAGACCGGCTGTTTACAGGGGATGAATCAGCCCTACTTCCAGACACCTGAGTCCAGATGGCGGGTGGGATCGGCTCCTGTCCAGGTGCTTACAGGGTACTGAGGTCCTGGCAAGCCGGGCTTCTCTCCCGAAGCCACCTCTAGCCAGGGTGGGGAATGAGGCAAGCCTGAAGGCTCTGGGACCCATGATCCTGGTGATATTCTCCTTCTGCTCACCCCTGGCTGTGCTGCCTAATGCCCATCACTTAACCTCTCTGGGCTTCCGCCTCCTCATCTGTAAAATGGGGATGATGATGAAGCTAGGTTGCCAGATGAAATATAGGCTACTCAGCTAGATGTGAAGTTCAGATCAACATTGAATTTGGTTCTAGTATAAGTATATCCCATGCACCATTTGAGATATACTTATACTAAAAAAAAAAAAAATTATTGGTAGTTGCTGTGGTTTGAATGATCCCCCAAAGTTTATATGTTTGAAACTTAATCTTCAAAGCATTGAGAGATGGGACCTTTAAGAGGTGATTTGATCAATGAAGTAGGTTCATTATCGTGGAAGTGGATTTGTCATAAAAGTGAGATGGAGGCTGGGCTCAGTGGCTCACACCTGTAATCCCAGCAGTTTGGGAGGCTGAGGCAGGTGGATCACTTGAGGTCAGGAGTTTGAGACCAGCTTGGCCAACATGGTGAAACCCTGTCTCTACTAAAAATACAAAAATCATCTGGGTGCAGTGGCACACACCTGTAATCCCAGCAACTCGGGAGGCTGAGGCAGGAGAATTATTTGAAAACCCGGGAAGCAGAGGCTGCCTCTCTAACCAAGATAGCACCATTGTATTCTAGCTTGAGGAACAGAGTAAGATTCTGTCTCAAAAAAAAAAAAAAAAAAAGTGAGATTGGAGGCTGGGCATGGTGGCTCACGTCTGTAATCCCAGCGCTTTGGGAGGCCAAGGTGGGCAGATCATCTGAGGTCAGGAATTCAAGACCATCCTGGCCAACATGGTGAAACCCGTCTCTACTAACAATACAAAAATTAGCCAGGCATGGTGACACATGCCTTTAATCCCAGCTACTCAGGAGGCTGAGGCAGGAGAATTGTCTGAGCCCAGGAGGCAGAGGTTGCAGTGAGCTGAGATCGCACCACTGCACTCCAGTCTGCGTGACTAGATGAAACTCTGTCTCGGAAAAAAAAAGGAGATTGGGCTGGACACAGTGGCTCACACCAGTAAGCCCGGTGCAAGGCAGGAGGATCGCATGAGCCCAGGGGGTGGAGAACAGCTTGGGCAACAGAGTGAGATTCTGTCTCAACAAAAAATTTACAAATTAGCCCAGTGTGGTGGTATGCACCCGTAGCCCCGCTACTCAGGAGGCTGAGGCAGGAGGATTGCTTGAGCCAGGAGTTCAAGGCTGCAGGGAGTTATGATTGCACCACCGCACTCCAGCCTGAGAGACAAAGCAAGACCCTGTCTCTGTTTTAGAGACATATACATGTCTCTAAAAAATATATATAATATATATGCATATGCGTATATATTATACATTTATAATACATATACGTATTGTGAGACCCATCTCTGCAAAAAGGAATGAAATTAGCTGGGCATGGTAGTGTGGGCCTGTGGTCCCAGCTACTCAAGAGGCTGAGGCGGGAGGATTGCGTGAGCCTGGGAAGAAGTCAGGACTGCAGTGAGCTGAGCACCACTCCAGCCTGGGAACAGAGTAATAACCTGTCTTCACATTTTTATTTTTTTTTTTGAGACAGGACCTCATTCTGTCACCCAGGCTGGAGTGCAATAGTGCAATCTCAGCTCGCTGCAACCTTTGTCTCCTGGGTTCAAGCAATTCTGCCTCAGCCTCCCAAGTAGCTGGGACTACAGGTGCGCACCACCATGCCTGGCTAATTTTCGTATTTGTAGTAGAGACGGGTTTTCACCATGTTGGCCAGGCTGGTCTTGAACTCCTGACCTCAGGTGATCCACCTGCCTCAGCCTCCCAAAGTGCTGGGATTACTGGCGTGAGCCACCGTGCCTGGCAAATTTTTTTTAATGTAAAAATAAATAAAAATGTAAAAGAAAAGTTTGTTTGTGGCTTTCTTGCTCTCTGACGTGTCCCTCTTACCACGTGATGCCTGCACCATGTCAAAATACAGCCAGGAGGTGCCTGCCAGATGTGGCCTAACCTTGGACTTCCCAGTCTCCAGAACCGCAAAAATCAACTTCAATTGTTTGTACATTACCCTTCTGTGGCATTCAGTTATTGCAAAGCAGAAAGCAGACTAAGACAGTTGTTTCTCTGAAATTCAAAGTTAACAGGGGCCTGTATGTGTATTTGCTAAACCTGGTCCCCCTGTAATGAAGCCTCCTCATCACACACACACACACGAATCTTAGAAATTAAAAAATTGGCCAGGCCTGATGGCACGTTCCTATAGTCCCAAACTCGGGAGGCTGAGGCAGGAGAATCACTTGAGCACAGGAGGTCAAGGCTGCAGTGAACCATGATCACACCACTGCACTCCAGCCTGGGATGACAGAACAAAATCTTGTCTCTCTGTCTCTTTCTTTTTTTTTGGATACAGACTCACTCTTTGTTGCCCAGGCTGCTGTGCATTAGTGCTATCTCAGCTCACTGCAACCTCTGCCTCCTGGGTTCAAGCGATTCTCCTGCCTCAGCCTCCCAAGGGACTGGGATTATAGGCACGCACCACCACGCCTGGCTCATTTTTGTATTTGTAGTGTCGACGGGGTTTCACCATGTTGGGCAGGCTGGTCTTGACCCCAAATGATCTACCCACCTCAGCCTCCCAAAGTGCAGGGATTACAGGCGTGAGCCATCACACCTGGCCAAGACCTTTTCTTTAAAACAAAAAAAAAAGTATATAAAATCTAGACAAGACCTACCAAAGGGAGACACTCGTTGCCAGAACCCTGTCCCCATTCATTCAAATGAATGAATTCAAGTGAATGAATTGTAGGGTCCATCCAGGAGGACTTCCTGGTGGAGGTGATCCCTGACTGAGTCCTGAAGGCAGAGGTTTGTAGCTACAAGCAGGAGGCAGAGCATCCCAGGCAGAGGGCACAGCACGTGTAAAGGCCCCGGGTGGGAGGCACTGTGACGATTCCAGAGGCTGTCTTCGTGCCACCTCCAGCTCTTTTCACAGTTTGCCAGCTCACAGTTGATAAGGCCGAAGATAAGTTTGGGACAGCCTGGGTCACCCGGCAAGTTAGGCAGAAATGGCATCGTACCTGCCCACTCTGGGGAAAGGACGCAAGGTCCAGGGAGGGAAGCAGGATGATCAGGGAGGCTGCAGAACCGGGCACCACCTCTGCCCTGGAATTTCCCGAGCTGCTGGCCAGGTAGAGCTTCCTCTTCCACATGGCAGAGCAAGACGAACGAGACTTGGCCTGGGGCTGCTGGACGGGTGGGGAAGCAGAGAGCAGAGCTTCGGGTCACCTGGCTGAGCCCACTCAGGACCGAGAACCAGGGCTGGGATGACAGTCACAGCCACGAAAGCCCCACCAGGCTGGCTCTGTGAACATCCCTGGAAAACAGGTTCAGAGGGGCAAAACTTCTTGCTAAGGTCTCACAGTGACCCATGACCACCACCATTTTTCCCCTTTTATCCTTATTATTAGTATTGTCATTATTTTTGAGACAGCCTTTCTCTCTGTCACCCAGGCTGGAGTGCAAGGACAGTCTTGGCTTGCTGCAACTTCCGCTTCCTGGATTCAAGTGATCCTCCTGCCTCAGCCTCTTAAGTAGCTGGGACTGTAGGTGCATGCCACCGTGCAAGGTAATGAGTTCTTTTTTGGTTGTTTTTATTTTTGTTTTAAGAGATGGGATCAGGCCGGGCGCAGTGGCTCACGCCTGTAATCCCAGCACTTTGGGAGGCCAAGGCGGGTAGATAATGAGGCCAAGAGATCGGGACCATCCTGGCCAACATGGTGAAATCCCGTCTCTACTAAAAATACAAAAATTAGCTGGGCGTGGTGGTGCGTGCCTGTAATCCCAGCTACTCGGGAGGCTGAGGCAGGAGAATTGCCTGAACTCAGGAGGCGGAGGTTGCGGTGAGCCGAGATTGCGCCACTGCACTCCAGCCTGGCGTCTGGCGACAGAACGAGACTCTGTCTCAAAAAAGAAAAAAAAAAAGAGATGGGGTCTTGCCATGTTGCCCAGGCTGGTCTCAAACTCCTGGTCTCAAGTGATTCTCCTGCCTCAGCTTCCCAAAGTGTTGGGATTACAAGCGTGAGCCTGGGCTTATCTTCACTTCTGAGGTGAGAGGGCAGAGGTCCAGGATCCAGGGCCAGATTTGAGCCTACTGGGTCATTTGCCTCTAGCCTCAGTAGCACTGGCCATGAAATGGGACTCTGGGCAACTGCAGGTGGCCAAGAGCCGACCTTGCATCTCAGGCTGCTGGGCCCCTCTGAGCTCAGCTCAGTGGGCTTGTTGTGGGAAGGCCCCCCACTTTAATTTATCCCCCACCCGACTGTGTATGTAACTGTCTGAAACTCACTGTTATCCCCATAAGGAAAAATGTGCTTGGCCAGGTGCAGTGGCTCACGCCTGTAATCCCAGCACTTTGGGGGCTGAGGCAGGCAGATCACTTGAGGTCAGGAGTTCGAGACCAGCTTGGGCAACATGGTGAAACCCCATCTCTACTGAAAATACCAAAATCAGCCAGATGTGGTGTCATGTGCCTGTAATCCCAGCTACTTGGGAGACTGAGGTTGGAGAATCACTTGAACCACGGAGAAGGAGGTTGCAGTGAGCCAAGATTACGCCATTACACTCCAGCCTGGGTGACAGAGTGAGACCCCGTCTCAAAAAAACAAAACAAAACAAAAGTCATTCAACTGTACTTTATTGGCTATAAGTCACACCTTAATAAACTTAGCTCAAAATTTATGAACATAATATTTTATTTTTAGAAGGTGAGAAAAAAAAATAATGTAAGAAAAAAATCCAGGCCAGGCGCAGTGGCTCATGCCTGTCATCCCAGCACTTTGGGAGGTCGAGGCGGGTGGATCATGAGGTCAAGAGATCGAGACCATCCTGGCCAACATGGTGAAACCCCGTCTCTACGAAAAACACACAAAAATTAGCTGGGCGTGGTGCGTGCACCTGTGGTGCTACTCGGGAGGCTGAAGCGGAAGAATCGCTTGAACCCAGGAGGCAGAGGTTGCAGTGAGCCAAGATTGCGCCACTGCACTCCAGCCTGGTGACAGAGCAAGACTCCGTCTTAAAAAAAAAAATTAGCCGGGCATGGTGGTGGATGCCTGTAATCCCAGCTACTCGTGGGGCTGAGGCAGGAGAATTGCTTGAACCCAGAAGGCGGAGGTTGTGGTGAGCCGAGATCGAGCCATTGCACTCCATCCAGCCTGGACAACAGAACGAAACTCTGTCTCAAAAAAAAAAAAGAAAGAAAGAAAAGAAGTCCAAATGCTTTATACAAAGCCTTCTGTTCTGGAAAACACATGCTCTGAGTTGCAGCTCTGAGATGAGGGCAGCGGTCTCCTGCTACACACCCCGGCTGTCCGGATACGCCTGTGCGTGTTCTTTCCCTTGCTTCCAAATAAAACACACGTGTGTTTTAAGTTATAAGTATCGGGCCGGGCGCCGTGGCTCACGCCTGTAATCCCAGCACTTTGGGAGGCCGAGGCAGGTGGATCAAGAGGTCAAGAGATCGAGACCATCCTGGTCAACGAGGTGAAACCCCGTCTCTACTAAAAAAAAAAAAATACAAAAATTAGCTGGGCATGGTGGCGCGTGCCTGTAATCCCAGCTACTCGGGAGGCTGAGGCAGGAGAATTGCCTGAACCCAGGAGGCGGAGGTTGCAGTGAGCCGAGATCGTGCCATTGCACTCCAGCCTGGGTAACAACAGCGAAACTCCATCTCAAAAAAAAAAAGTTATAAGTATCAACTTGCTATATACCAAGCATTGGTGAAACATGTGTGAGCAAACCATTAGAGAAACATAGAAAAAAAGGAGAAAGCAGTCCGTTTATTTATTTATTATGGAGACAGGGTCTGTCACTCAGGCTGGAGGGCAGTGGCGCAGTCATGGCTCACTGCAGCCTTGACTTCCCGGCCTCAAGCGATCCCCCTGCCTCCACCTCCCAAAGTGCTGGGATTACAGACATGAGCCACCACTCCTAGCCTTAAAGCAGTCAGTTTAGAAGTGGTGACAGCGTGGCTACTCAAAGAAAAAAAAGAGAGATTCATGATGCAAGATGGATGTCCAGGACCCACCTGCTGGGGCCACGGCAGCTTAACTCCACTGGCTGTAGGGTCTCAGAGGTCATGGCAAATACAGCAGTGAAATTCCCCCACCAGGAGGGTGCCCAGGCCATGGGCGAGGAGTTGATTCATGAGCACCGGCATGGGCCAACTTACAGAATTGCCTGGGCCCCACTGTCCCACAGTCATTTGCCAAGGCATATCCTCCACATCCACGTCCAGGGGCCCCTGCTACTGTCCTGATCATCCATGGCCCAGGGATTAAGGAGAAGATAATGCCTGCTCTGTGCTGACACCCCAAACATTTTGTTCACCAGCCAATCATCTCTGACCCCAAAAGACCCAACGAGCCACTCTACACTATGCTGGTGACTCATTGTAGGGAAAGGGGCATTCTTTTTTTTTCTTTTTTTTTTTTTGGTGAGACAGAGTCTCACTCCATCACCCATGCTGAAGTGCAGTGGCACAATCTTGGCTCACTGCAACCTCCACCTCTCGGATTCAAGCGATTCTCCTGCCTCAGCCTCCCTAGTAGCTGGGACTACAGATGTGCGCTGCCACGCCTGGCTAATTTTTGTATTTTTAGTAGAGACGGGGTTTCACCATTTTAGTCAGGCTGGTCTCGAACTCCTGACCTTGTTATCTCCCCACCTCGGCCTCCCAAAGTGCTGCGATTACAGGCATGAGCCACTGCACCCAGTAGGGGCATTCTTTTGCTTGGTGAAATGCCCCCAGAGACCACGCTGATCAATGAGCTGTATGGGCTGGGGGTGAATGCCATCCTTGGCTTCAGCTTCAAGGACAATGTTTGAAAGCCATTCTGTAACATTCTCAGTGTCCTGAATGGACTCACTGTGGCACTGCCAACATTGGCATTCCCTTGGGATGGGACATGGAGAAGGAAAACTCCAGAAAAATCCACTCAGACTTGCTTCTCTTCCTGATAGCACCCAAAAAGTCTGCAACCTAGTTTACAGGTTGCTACCTCTACTTGGGGGGTTGCTGACTGCCACCTGCTTCAGAAAACAAGTACCAGCTAAAACCTGCCATTGTACCTCACACTGAGTATGTCTAATCATCTGCAGTGAGGGAAGGTGGATGGACATTCTCCCCAGTAAAGACTTAGTGTTGGCTGGGCACGGTGGCTCACGCCTGTAATCCCAGCAGTTTGGGAGGCTGAGGTGGGTGGATCACCTGAGGTCAGGAGTTCAAGACCAGCCTGACCAACATGGTGAAACCCCATCTCTACTAAAAATACAAAAGTTAGCCAGGCGTGGTACTGTGCACCTGTAATCCCAGCTACTCAGGAGACTGAGGCAGGAGAATCACTTAAGCCGAGATCATGCCACTAGACTCTAGCCTGGGCAACAGAGTGAGACTCCATCTCAAAAAAAAAAGAGAATTTAGTGTCTCTGTCTCCCAGAAAACACCACACATACACACACACACACACACACACAAAACACACACACACACAGAGACTAATGAGGCTAAAGAGATGGTGGGCATACCATGTTCATGGACAGGAAGGCTGAGGCTCATAAAGATGCTGAGTAGCTCATTTAATTGTCCCAACCCACCAGAAGGAACCCATCTTGCAGATACCCTGATTTCAGACTTAAAGCTTCCAAAGTTGTGAGAGAACAAATAAATTAATTTCCCTCTCTGTAGTTTCAACACAATCCCAATTAAAGTCATGACAGAGCTTTCCCTGGAACTCAATATGGTGCTTGAAACATTTAACTGGAGCAGCAGAGGGCTGCAAATAGTTGGGACATTACTGCAGAAGAACAGGGCGGTCCTACCTGTCATACCAGATATTGGGACCCAATGACAAAGCCTGTAATTAAGTCAGCAAAATACTGGCACAGAAAGAAGCACCTTGACCAATGGATTCAAATTAGATGCTCACAGACAGCCCTATGCAGGTCAGGACTTTTGTTCCAGGAGAGAGTCTGTCCCAGCAGTGGGGAGGGAGGCTAGCCCATAAAAGGATCTGGGAAATGGGAGAGCTTGTTGAAAACAACAGTGCTTCTTTACTTCTCACCAACAAAACTCCAATGGGTTACAGAGTTGGACACCAAAATGTAACAAAATTAACCTTTTTATTTTGTTTTATTTTTACTATTTTTATTTATTTATTTATTTTTTAGAGACAGGGTCTTGCTATGTTGCCCAGGCTGGAGTACAGCGGCTATTCACAGGCGTGATCCCACTACTGATCAGCACGGGAGTTTTAACCTGCTCCATTTCCAACCTGGGCCGGTTCACCCCTCCTTTTGCAACCTGGTGGTCCCCCGCTCCTGGGAGGTCACCATATTGATGCCGAACTTAGTGCGGACACCCGATCGGCATAGTGCACTGCAGCCCAGAACTCCTGGGCTCAAGCGATCCTCCCACCTCAGCCTCCCGAGAAGCTGGGACTACAGGCGTGCGCCATCGTCCCCCGCTTATTTTGTTTTTTGAGACAGGGTCTTGCTTTGTCACCCAGGCTGGAGTACAGTGGTGTGAACAGAACTCATGGTAGCCTCAAACTTACAGGGGCACATTACCACGCCTGACTGTTCTTTTTTAATTTTTTTGTAGAGACAGGGTCTTGCTATGGGGCACAGGCTGGTCTTGAACGCCTGGGTTGAAGTGATTCTTCTGCCTCAGGCTCCCAAAGTGCTGGGATTACAGACATGAGTCATGCCCAGCCCGAAAGAAAGCGTTAATGTCTTGGTAGAAAATAAAGGTGAACTTGAGGCCAAGCCTTGGTGGCTCACACCTGTAATCCCAACATTTGGAGAGGCCAAGACAGGAGGATCGTTTGAGCCTCGGAGTTTGAGACCAGCATAGGCAAGCAACATGGGGAGACTCCACCTCTACAAAATAAAATTTAAAATTAGCTGAGCGTGGTGGTACGTGCCTACAGTCCCAGCTACTGGGGAGGCCGAGGTGGGCAGGCTGTTTAAGCTTGGGAAGTTGAGGCTGCAGTCAGCCATGATCACACCACTCTACTCCAGCCTGGGCAATAAAGTGAGACCCTGTCTCAAAGAAAAAAAAAGAGACAAGAAAACATTGGCGAACTTCGGGTAAGAAAAGACTTTACAAATAAGAGACAATAGGCATTGTCTATAGATTTAAAAAAATTAGTCAATTTGCACATATATATATATATATATTTTTTTTTTTTTTTTTTTTTTTGAGAGGGAGTCTCACACTGTCGCCCAGGCTAGAGTGCAGCAGCGCGATCTCAGCTCACTGCAACCTCTGCCTCCTGGGTTCAAGTGATTCTCCTGCCTCAGCCTCCTGAGTAGCTGGGACTACAGGGCACACCACCACGCCCGGCTAATTTTTTGTACTTTTAGTAGAGACAGGGTTTCACTATGTTGGTCAGACTGGTCTTGAACTTCTGACCTGGTGATTTGCCCACTTCAGCCTCCCACAGTGCCAGGATTATAGGCATGAGCCACCGCGCTTGGCCCAATTTGCATACATTAAGAGTAGGACTTTTTATTCATCAAAAGGCACATTGCATGAGTGAAAAGACAAGTTACCAGTCGGGCATGGTGGTCCACATGTGTAATCTCAGAGCTTTGGGAGGCTGAAGCTGGAAGATTGCTGAGCCCTGGGGTTCTAGACCAGCCTGGGCAACATAGAGAGACCCCATCTCTACAGATTAAAAAATTAGCTGGGCATGGTGATGTGTACCTGTAGTCTCAGCTACACAGGAGGCTTAGACAGGAGGATTGCTTGAGTTTGAGGCTGCAGCACTTTAGGAGGCCGAGGCGGGCAAATGACTTGAGGTCAGTAGTTCGAGACCAGCCTGGCCAACATGGTGAAACCCCGTCTCTAGTGAAAATTAGCTGGGCGTGGTGTAGTCCGAGCCACTCGGGAGGCTGAGGCAGGAGAACCGGTGGGTGGGGGTTGCAGTGAGCTGAGATAGCACCACCACACTCCAGCCGGGCCATAGAGGGAGATTCTATCTCAAAACAAAACAAAAAGACTAGTTACAAATTAGGGGAAGATGGGAAGATATTTGTGATCTACTCAACAGGTGGAGGAATATTATCAAAACTACATAAAGAATTTGTATAACGCCAGCTAGGGGCAATGGCTCACTCCTATAATCCCAGCACTTTGGGAAGCCGCAGCAGGTGGATCACCTGAGGTCAGGAGTTCGGGACCAGCCCGGCCAACATGGTGAAACCCCGTCTTTACTAGAAATACAAAAATTAGCCAGGCATGATGGTGGGCACCTGTAATTCCAGCTACTCTGGAGGCTGAGGCAGGAGAATTGCTTGAACTTGGGAGACGGAGATGAGAGTGAGCTGAGATTGTACCACTGCACTCCAGCCTGAATGAAACAGTGAGACTCCATCTCAAAACAAAACAAAAGGACAAGTTACAAATTAGGGGAAGATGTTTGTAATATAGTCAACAGATGGAGGAATACTATCAAACATATACAAAGAATTCCTATAATGAAAACCACAAACAGAAGTAGGATTTCACTAAGGAGGAAACAGAAGTGGCAAGGAGATGATCAGCGTCTATTGGGGTTCAGGAAGATGCAAATTACAACGCCAGGTAGAGGCTGGGCACGGTGGCTCAAGCCTGTAAACCCAGCACTTTGGGAGGCCGAGGCGGACGGATCATGTGGTCAAGAGACCAAGACCATCCTGGCCAACATGGTGAAATGCTATCTCTACCAAAAATACAAAAAAAAAAAAAAAAAAAAAAAAAAAAAACTAGCTGGACATGGTGGCGCATGCCTGTGGTCCCAGCTACCCGGGAGGCTGAGGCAGGAGAATTGCTTGAACCCAGGAGGCAGAGGTTGCAGTGAGCTGAGATCACGCGACTGCACTCCAGCCCGGAACCTAATGACAGAGCGAAACTCTATCTCAAAAAAAAAAAAAAAAAAAAAACAGGTAGATGCCATTTGATTGGCAAAAGCTACAAAATCCACCAATACCAAGTGTTTCCTAAGACGTATTCCTGAGAAACTCACAAATGTCTTGGGGAGGCTGAACAATGTTGACACCTGGGAAAAACCTCTGGTTTCCACAACCCACATGCTCCAGAAATCCCCACACCTTCCTGCTCCGTGCCAGAGTGCCGGAGGTAGGCACCACCCTCTCGGAGCTGGAAGACCTGCCGGAGGACAGAGGAGTCGTTACTTGAGGTTGGAGAGGGGACTGTGTAAGTTTCCTGGGGCTAATGTAACACATTTGCACAGCCTGGGGGGCTCCAGACAACAGAAATTTATTCTCTCCCAGTTTTGGAGAGGAGAAGACTGAAATCAAAGACATTGCCAGGGTTCATTCTCTCCAGTGGTATGAGATGTTTAAATGAGCTGATCTCTGGTACACACTAAACCCTTAGTATATGCTCCCTGGAAGAATAATACAATACAGGAATACAGCAAAGCATAAATAAGCGACGGTTGTTGATTGGATGAGTGATTAAGACTAAGTGAAGGGCTGGGCGCTGTAGCTCATGCCTATTTCCCAGCACTTTGAGAGGCTGAGGTGGGCGGATCACCTGAGGTCAGGGGTTTGAGACCAGCCTGGCCAAAACGGCAAAACCCTGTCTCTACTAAAAATACAAAAATTAGCTGGCGTGGTGTCAGGCGCCTGTAACCCCAGCTACTTGGGAGGCTGAGGCAGGAGAATCACTTGAACCCGGGAGGTAGAGGTTGCAGTGAGCCAAGATCGTGCCACTGTACTCCAGCCTGGGTGACAAAGTGAGACTCTGTCTCAAAAACAATAAAGAAAGAAAGAAAGACTAAGTGGAGACCGGGCGCGGTGGCTGATGCCTGTAATCCCAGCACTTTGGGAGGCCGAGGTGGACAGATCACTTGAGCCCAGGAGTTTGAGACCAGCCTGGGCAACATGGTGAAACCCTGTCTCTACTAAAAACACAAAATTAGCCGACCGTGGTCACATGTGCCTGTAGTCTCAGCTATTTTGGAGGCCGAGGCTGCAGTGAACTTGAACCCAGGAGGCGAGGAGGCTGCAGTGAGCCGAGATCACATCACCACACTCCAGCCTGGGCAACAGGGAGAGAGACTGTCTCAAAAAAACGGAAAAGACGAAGTGGAAATGTGGGTTCAGTGCCCCCCGTCCCCTGGCCCCGCTGCCCACGAGCCAGACCCTGAGCTGATAGATGGGCTGCCCATTTCCTTTTACGGGTTTGCTCGGCCCAGCAGTGGGCGGTCAAAGCCAGAGCTATCTGCAAACCGAAACTGCTCTGTGGCTTCGGCCACCTACTTGAGAAACCGGCTGTCACTGCTTCCTCCCTGTGAGAAAGTCCCCCAGTAAAGCTGCACGGGAAAGGAGAGGGAGGGGGAGGAGGGCAGACTAACTTCCCTGGGGAGCTTGGGGCGTGACGGGGCTGCTCTGCACCATGGGGAAAGGGAATTGCAGGCTCCTGGCTGGGGAGTTTGGGTTTGGGGATGCTGGACAAGTGACTTCACCTCTCTGAGCCTCAGTTTCCCTATCTGTAAACTAGTGAGAAACACATGGACACCAGAACTCCTGCAAAGGGGCATGTCCCTCCCTTCATTCAGGCCTCAGCCCCAAATGCCACTAAATGTCACCTCTTCCAGGAAGCCCTCCAGGCCTGCCTGATCCGGAAACACGCTCCCTCTGCTGCATCTGGTCATGTATTCTACTTTCTTCATGGCACTTTTCAACACCTGATTCCACATTATGGAAGCATCACGTCAGGGGCCTCATGTCTGCCGGGTCCCACCCTTGTCCCTAGACCATGAGTCCTACAAGGGCAAGATTGGTCTCAACTGTCCCCGGCTGTGTCCCCAGACCCCAGCCCAGGGCCTAAAGTACAGCAGGCATCTGGGAAAACAGATCTTATCAGCATATGATTATCCATGGGCACTGATTAAGCCACACCTGTGTACGGGAGCTGGCGACACTACCATGAATAAGATACAAATTCTTCTGCCCAGGCTGGAGTGCAGTGGGCGATCTCAGCTCACTACAACCTCCGCCTCCTGGGATCAAGCAATTCTCCTGCCTCAGCCTCCCGAGTAGCTGGGATTGGTAGCTGGGGATTTCAAGCGCCCACCACCACGCAGTTAATTTTTGTATTTTTAGTAGAAATGAGGTTTCGCTATGTTGGCCAGGCTGGTCTCGAACTTCTGACCTCAAGAGATTTGCCCACCTTGGCCTCCCAAAGTGCTGGGATTACAGGCATGAGACACCGTGCCTGGCCGAGATACAAATTCTTGATGGCGGAGGAGGGAGAGAGAGTGTGGGTGACTCTGATATTTGAACCGAGACCCAGAGGAGGCGGGGCAGACTTGTGGGTGTCTCTGGGAAGATGGTCCCCGGGAAAGCACAGCCCTTCCACAGGCCCTGAGGCAGGAGCCTGTCTGACTCACTGGAGGAGCTTGGAGGAGGCTGAGGTGGCCTAAGTCGATTAAGCAGGGCGGGAAGGGACGAGGCAGTGGTGCAGTGAGACCCAGCAGGGCTGTGAGGTCGACAGGAGAACCTTGGCTTTTACTCTGAGGAATACGGGAGCCACAGAGGGTTCTAGACAGAAGGAGGATGAGTCGGACTCAGGACACCAGGGTGGGGGCGTCTTTGGGGGATAAAGGGAGAAGCGAGGAGACCACGGAGGGGAGCCTGAGCTGGTCCTGAGCAGCGATGACAGTCTGGACCAGGGAGAAGGGACCTTCCTGAGGAGGGATCGGATGTGGGAGTAATTTTGGTGGTGGGTGGCTGGAGGAAGAAGATTCAGGGGCGCCGGTGTGAGCCCGTCTCACAGGGGAGGAAGCCGAGACTCTGAGAGCAGAGGGATCTCGGTAAAGGAGAGGTTCGAAGAAACAGGCGGGGTGCTCAGAGGTGGCCAGGGTCTAGGAGGGAGCCCTCGCTCCTCCCCCAGTCATCCGGGCTGCCAGCTTCCTCCTGATGCAACTTGACCTTCCATCGCTCTCTTTGATTTTTTTTACCTATTTTTTCTTCTTTTGAGATGGAATCTTGCTCTGTAGCCCAGGCTGCAGTGCCAGTGGCATCATCTCAACTCACTGCAACCTCCACCTCCCATGTTCAATCAATTCTCCTGCCTCAACCTCCAGAATAGCTGAGATTACAGGCATGTGCCACCACGCCAGGCTAATTTTTGCATTTGTAGTAGAGACAGAGTTTTGCCATGTTGGCCAGGCCGGTCTCGAACTCCTAATCTCAAGTGATCTGCCCACCTTGGCCTCCCAAAGTGCTGGGATTACAGCCTTGAGCCACCAGCCTCAGATTTACATTTGTATGAACTTACGTGTCTGAGTTTGTAAGATTATATACGATTCATTTGTTCATTCATTCCTGGACACCTCTGGGTGCCTGCCTTATTTGGGGTGATGCTTAAGGCCCCAGCTTGGGAAGGCCAAGGCTGGATAGAGATATTCCGGGTCCCATAGGGTCAAGGCTAGGCTGGAGGGAGGTACACAGGGCTCGGGGACCCCAACGATCCAGGAAGCAGGGGCTTCCTGAAGAAGGGAACCTCACGAGGCCAAGGGCTCCGGTCCCTCCCTCCTCACATTCTCCACCGCTGTGATAAAAGCTAGAGAGGTGAGGGCAATGTGGGGCTTCCAGACCCCAAATCTGAGCTGACGGCTGGTGTGGAACCTCAGAACCTGCCACTATGTCTCTAGTGATCCCTGAAAAGTTCCAGCATTTTTTTTTTTTTTTTTTTTTTTGAGACAGAGTCTTGCTCTGTCATCCAGGCTGGTGAACAGTGGTGCGATCTCGGCTCACTACAACCTCCGCCTCCCAGGTTCAAGAGATTCTCCTGCCTCAGCCTCCTGAGTAGCTGGGATTACAGGCATCCACCACCACACCAGCTAATTTTTGTATTTTTAGTAGAGACGGGGTTTCACCATGTTGACCAGGATGGTCTTGATCTCTTGACCTCATGATCCGCCCGCCTCAGCCTCCCAAACTGCTGGGATTACAAGCGGGAGCCATGGAGCCCGGCCAGTTCCAGCATATTTTATGAGCACTCAACACCAACACCAGCGGGCGGCAGAAAACAGCCTTCGCCATCACCGCCGTTAAGGGCGCGGATGGAAGATACACTCACGTGGTGCTGAGGAAAGCGGACGTGGACCTCACCAGGGAGCGGGATAACTCACTGAGGATAAGGTGGACTGTGTGGTCACCATTATGCAGAATCCAACCCGTCCAAGATCCCAGACTGGTTTTTTTTGAGACAGAGTTTCGCTCTTGTTACCCAGGCTGGAGTGCAATGGCGCAATCTCGGCTCACCGCAACCTCCGCCTCCTGGGTTCAGGCAATTCTCCTACCTCAGCCTCCTGAGTAGCTGGGATTACAGGCACGCGCCACCATGCCCAGCTAATTTTTTGTATTTTTAGTAGAGACGGGGTTTCACCATGTTGACCAGGATGGTCTCGATCTCTTGACCTTGTGATCCACCCCCTTCGGTCTCCCAAAATGCTGGGATTACTGGGCGTGAGCCACCACGCCCTGCCCCAGACTGGTTCTTGAACAGACAGAAGGACGGAAAGGATGCAAAATACAGCCAGGTGCTGGCCAATTGTCCTAACTGGCCAACAAGCACTGTGAAGACCTGGAGTGACCGAAGAAGATTTGGGGCCATAGAGGGCTGCGTCACTTCTGGGGCGTTCGTGACTGAGGCCAGCACGCCAAGACCACTGGCCACCATGGCCGTACCATGCGCGTGTCTAAGAAGAAATAAGTCTGGGCCCAGCGCGGTGGCTCACGCCTGCAATCCCAGCACTTTGGGAGGCCGAGGCGGGCAGATCACGGGGTCAGGAGTTTGAGACCAGCCTGACAACACAGAGAAACCCCGTCTCTACGAAAAATAGAAAATTAGCCGGGCACGGTGGTGCCTGCCTGTAATCCCAGCTACTCGGGAGGCTGAGGCAGGAGAATTGCCTGAACCCAAAAGGCGGAGGTTGCAGTGAGACGAGATCATTGCACGCCAGCCTGGGCAAGGAGAAACTCTGTCTCAAAAGTAAATAAATAAAATAAAATAAGTAAGTCTGTAGGCCTTTTCTGTTAATAGTTTATATACCTAAAAAAAAAAAAAAAAAAGCCTGAGCCCAAAGCCCCGGCCGAAACGTGACCTCTGGTCCCCTCTCCTGACTTGCAGCAGGCAGCAGCCAAGGCCGCAGGGAAGAGGCCCGGCTTCCTGCCAGGCTGTCTGCTGGAAACCCAGCTCTGGAGGTGGGCTGCCCTGCCGTCCGGTATGCTGGGATGGAACCTTCTGGACTGACCATTTATGGGACAGCCGGAGAGCCACAGAGCCTGTCAGCTGGGCCAGGGTGACTGTGATGCCACTGGGGCTGGGACATCTGCACCAGACTCTTCAGGAATAAGCCTGTTTCCCCACCTAAAAATGGGAGTAGGGCCAGGCGCAGTGGCTCACGCCTGTAATCCCAGCACTTTGGGAGACCGAGGTGGTTGGATTGCCTGAGGCCGGGAGTTCGAGACCAGCCTGGCCAACATGGTAAAACCCCGTTTCTACTAGAAATATAAAAATTAGCCAGGTGTGGTGGCGAATGCCTGTAGTCCCAGCTACTCAGGAGGCTGAGGCAGGAGAATCATTTGAACCCGGGAGGAGGAGGCTGCAGTGAGCTGAGATGGAGCCACTGTGTTCCAGCCTGGGCAACAGAGCGAGACTCCATCTCAAATAAATAAATGCATTAAAATGGGAGGGGGTTGTAGATGCTGAGCTGCTGGGCCTTGAGGGTTGTGGAGGGACTCTCACGTGGCTTGGGTCTTTCAAGCAGCGAGTGAGGAGCCCCCTGAGGTCCCTGGGGATGTGTCCGTGGAGACGAATCTCACATGGGGCCGGATGCAGGGGCCTGCAGGGCACGGTGGGGGAGGCTGGCATCTGGGTCGTCCGAGAAGGTCTGGGCAGCAGACACTGGCCAGGCCTCGCTAACCCAGTTGGCACAACCCCACCTGGAGGAGCCTAGTGCTGGGTTGAGAGTCAGACAGAGGCAGGGAGAGGCGAGGCACAGAGAGATCCAGAGAAAAGCAGAGAGAGAGACGGGAGAGATGAGACAGAGATACAGAAAGAGAGAGAAAAGGAGAGACAGAGAGAAAGGAGACCGGGAGACACAGAGAAGAAAGACAGAGGCCGGGTGCCGTGGCTCACACCTGTAATCACAACACTGTGGGAGGCCGGGGCAGGTGGATCACCTGAGGTCAGGAGTTCGAGACCAGCCTGGCCAACATGGTGAAACCCCATCTCTACAAAAATATAAAAATTAGCCTGGCATGATGCGGAAGGGGGAGCTGTAGGCCCAGCTACTGGGGAATCTGAGGCAGGAGGATCACTCGAACCCGGGAGGTAGAGGTTGTGGTCAGCCGAGATTGCGCCACTGCACTCCAGCCTGGGTGACAGAGGGAGACAAAATTAAAAAAAGAGACAAAAAATTTAAAAAATTAAACAATAAAACAGAGAAACAAGGAGACAGAGGCAGTGAGAGACAGAGACACAGAGTGATAGACAGGGAGAGACAGAGGCAGGTGAAACAGAGACAAAGAGAGATGAAACAGAGACACACAGAGAGACAGGGAGAGAGAGATAGACAGAGACAGAAGTGAGACAGAGAGACACAGGGAGAGAGATGAGAAATGAGATAGACAAAGTTAGAAAGATGACACAAATATTTTGGGAGGCTGAGGCAGGAGGATCACTGGAGGCTAAGAATTAGAGACCAGCCTGATCAACATCAGGAGACACTTATCTCTACAAAAAGGAAAAAAAAAAGACACAGAAAGAGACAAGGAGAGAGACAGAGACAAGAAGCAGAGAGAGAGAGAGAGACAGGGAGAAAGAGACAAAGAGAGCGAGACAGGCCGGGCGAGGTGGCTCCAGCACTTTGGGAGGCCAAGGAGAGCGGATCACTTGAGGTCAGGAGTTCAAGACCAGCCTGACCAACATGGTGAAACCCCATCTTTACTAAAAATACAAAAATTAGCCCAGTACAGTAGCACATGCCTATAATCTCAGCAACTCAGGAGAATCGCTTGAACCCGGGAGGCAGAGGTTGCAGTGAGCCGAGATCACACCACCGCACTCCAGCCTGGGCGACAGAGTAAGACCCAGTCTCAAAAAAAAAAAAAAAGAGAGCAAGACAGAGAAATAGGGACAGACACAGAGAGACAGGAAGAGGTGAGACATGAGAGCTACAGAGAGACAGAGGAAGGAAGGAAGTTGGAGGAAGCCTGGACCGGGGCTCCGTGGCTCATGCTTGTAATCCCAGCACTTTGGGAGGCTGAGATGGGAGGACTGCTTGAGGCCAGGAATTCGAGACCAGCCTGGGCAGCATAGTGAGTGCGCTTTCTACAAAAAAATACAAAAATTAGCTGGGTGTGGTCTCACGCCTGTGGACACGCCTGAGCACAAGCCTGTGGTCTCAGCTGCTTGGGAGGCTGAGGCAGGAGGATCGCTTGAGCCCAGGAGGCTGCGGCGAGCTATGATCACACCACTGTACTCCACCCCAGGTGACAGAGAGAGACAATGTCTCAAAATTTAAAAAGATGAAAATTAGCCAGGCGTGGTAGTGGGCACCTGTAATCCCAGCAACTCGGGAGGCTGAGGCAGGAGAATCGCTTGAACCCGGGAGGCAGAGGTTGCAGCGAGCCGAGATCCAGTCATTGCACACCAGCCTGGGCGAGGACAGCAAAACTGTCTCAACATAATAATAAAATAAAATAAAAAGACTGCTGCTTGTTTGGTTGGTTAAAAAAAAAGAAAGAGGTTTAGGGGTACAGGACCAGCCACCGGGAGAAGAGGCCCCTCCTACCCAGCCAGAGGAGCCCCTGCCTGGAGCTCCTGACACCAGCACATAAGGTTTAATATTATTTATTTATTTATTTATTTATGAGACAGAGTCTCACTCTGTCGCCAGGCTGGAGTGCAGTGGCATTCAATCTCGGCTCACTGCAACCTCCCACTCCCTGGTTCAAGGGATTCTCCTGCTTCAGCCCCCCAAGTAGCTGGGATTACAGGCATACACCACCGCGCCCAGCTAATTTTTGTATTTTTAGTAGAGACGGAGTTTCACCAGGTTGGCCAGGACGGTCTGGATCTCCTGACCTTGTGATCCACCTGCCTCGGCCTCCCAAAGTGCTGCCCGGCCAAGGTTTAATACTATTAAAGATTATGATATCTTGGAGGGTCCGGCACCTTCTTCACCTAGCTCCCGCTCACCTCTCACAGGCCCCCCGGGGAGTTAACTACCCCATGGCCCCGATGGGGAAACTGAGGCTCGGAGAAACTCTGGCTGCACAGCTAGTTGGAGACAGAGCCAGGACTCGGTTAGGTCCTTGAGACGTTTGTCGACTGACTGTGTGACCCCTGGCCCCTCCAGTCTCCAACCCGGAGGAGAAACCCGCTCCTCTTCCCGTCCCCTACCCCCAGCCCGCCTGGAGGGTGTTTTTTTTCCCTCCTCCTAGGTATTTTGGTTTCGGTAGAAACCGCCTGGGGAAGCAGGTTCCCGCCAGCAGGGTTAGCCCAGGGCGGGGACCAGAGCCAGGAGCAGCTCCAGGCCAGGGCGTGGCGTGGCTGGGCCTGGGAAGGGGGAGGACTCGGAGAGGGAGCCCGGCCGCGGCCCGGGCCACTGGCACCCGGCAGGTCGCGTCCCCATCCCAATCTTCCTGTGCCTCAGTTTCCCCACCTGAAAAGCGGGGGTCCCTGCGTGATCACGGCACAGCTCGTGGGGACGCGTCGCGCTTGGGGCGGGGCACGGTTTCCCCCGTCTCCGCCAAGGTTCTGTCCGTTCCGTTATTAAACATTGATAGAGGCCTCCGATTCATTCGGGGATGGAGCCAGACACAGGTGCCCCAACCCGGGGAAGGAGGGGGAAGGAAGGAGGGGGAGGGGCGGGGCGGATGGGTAGAGGTTCCCGCAGAGGGGTTTATCAAGATCAGGAGGATTCTTAGGTAGCACACCCAAAGCACAAGCCAGTAAAGGAAAATAGATCAACCCGACTCCATAAAATGCAACTTTTCTTCTGCAAAGGCCACTCTTAAGAGAAGCAAGGCACAGTGGCTCACACCTTTACTACCCAGAAGTTAAACATAGAATCACCACATGACCCTGTGATTCCACTCCTAGATATCAACGGAGAGAACTGAAAACAGGAGTTTACGCCAAAACCTGTACACAAACGCTCAGAGCTGCCCTGTCTGCAGAGGCCAGAAAATGGAATACACACAAATGTCCATGGATGGCCGAGTGGATAAATACATAGGGACACAGGCACACAATGGACTGCTATTCAGCCATCAAAAAGAATGGAGCCCTGATACACGCAGTAACGAGGATGGATTTCAAAACCATCTGAGTTTCTCTCACCAAAGAACAGACAGAAAGGCCACATATTGTACGATTCCATTGATATGAAATGCCCAGAACAGGCGAATTCACAGAGCCAGGGAGCAGATGAGTGGCTGCCAGGGGCTGGGGGAGGGAGGCGGGGAGTGACTGCTGATGGAATGAGGTTTTCTTTTTGTGGAGAGGAAACTGTTCTAGAATTAGGTATGAGTGGTGGCTGCGCAACCTTGTGATTGTACAAAAACCACTGAATTGTTTTTTGTTTTTTTTTTTTTTTTTTGAGACAGGGTCTCCCTCTGTCACCCAGGCTGGAGTGCAATGGTGCAATCACAGTTCACTGCAGCCTCAACTTCCTGGGCTCAAGTGGTCCTCCTGCCTCGGGCTCTGGAAACGGTGAGATTTCAAGCATGAGTCACCACACCCAGTCTCAACCATACACCTTAAGAGGGTGACTTGTATGGTGTGTGAATGTATCTTTAAAAAGTAGAAATGGCCGGGTGCAGTGGCTCACGCCTGTCATCCCAGCACTTTAGGAGGCCGAGGTGGATCACCTGAGGTCAGGAGTTTGAGACCAGCCTGGCCAACATGGTGAAACCTCATCCCTAGCAAAAACATAAAAATCAGCGGTGCACGGTGGCAGGTGCCTGCAGTCCCAGCTACTCGGGAGGCTGAGGCAGAAGAATCACTCGAACCCAGGAGGCGAAGGTTGTGGTGAGCCGAGATCATGCCACTGCACTCCAGCCTCCTGGAAGACAGAGTGAGGTCACATCAAAAAAAAAAAGGAATAAAACTAGGCTCAGTGGCTCTTGCCGGTGATCTCAGCACTTTGAGAGGCTGAGACAGGAGGATCGCTTGAGCTCAGGAGTTCAAGACCAGCTTGCACAATAGAGCCAGACTCTGCCTCTACTTTAAAATTTTTTTTTAATTTTTTTTTTTTTTTTTTTGAGACAAAGTCTCGCTCTGTCACCCAGGCTGGAGTGCAATGGCACGATCTTGGCTCACACCAACCTCCGCCTCCTGGGTTCAAGCGATTCTTCTGACTCAGCCTCCTGAGTAACTGGGATTATAGGCGTGTGACACTGTGCCTTGATAAATTTGTATTTCTTTTTTCTTTAGAGACGGAGTTTCGCTCTTGTTACCTAGGCTGGAGTGCAATGGAGCGATCTCGGCTCAGCGCAACCTCTGCCTCCTGGGTTCAGGCAATTCTCCTGCCTCAGCCTCCTGAGTAGCTGGGATTACAGGCACGCACCACCATGCCCAGCTAATTTTTGTATTTTTAGTAGAGACGGGGTTTCACCATGTTGACCAGGATGGTCTCGATCTCCTGACCTTGTGATCCACCCGCCTCGGCCTCCCAAAGTGCTGGGATTATAGGTGTGAGCCAGCACACCCGACCCTGACTTCTTAAATGAATGAATGAAACTGAGCTGTGAAATTGGGGTTAACACAGTCCTGACCCCTGGAGCTGCTGCGAGAAGCTGAGTCATGGCTGTTCTGAGGAGCCCTGGAGTAATCGTTGCACAGTAGTTGCTCAATAAATACCAGGCCAGGGCTTGCTAAGCAAACTTGCTGAGCCCATTGAGGTAAGGACTCCAAATCCCTTCCAGTTTTATAGATGGGCAAGCAGAGGACCAAAGAGAACCTCCTGTTGGTCATTTTCTAGGGGCAGAAGGACTCCAAGTGGCTTCATCAAAACAGGAAACTGAAGCCGGGCGCAGTGGCTCATACCTGTAATCCCAGCACTTTGGGAGGCCGAGGCGGGCGGATCACGAGGTCAAGAGATGGAGACCATCCCCATCAACATGGTGAAATCCCGTCTCTACTAAAAATACAAAAAAAAAAAAAAAAAAAATTAGCTGGGCATGGTGGCTTGAGCTTGAGGCTGAGGCTGGGGGATCACTGGATCCCAGGAGGTGGAGGTTGCAGCGAGCCGAGATCGCGCCATTACACTCCAGCCTGGGCAACAAGAGCGAGACTTCATCTCAGTAATAAATTAATTAATTAAATTAAATAGGGAGGATAAATGCTCAAGGGAGGGGCATGCCTGCTGGAGGGAACGGCTTAAGCAGAAGCTGGGAGGTGGCAGATCCGGAGTGGGGAGGTGGCTTTTGCAGAACTCTGAGCTGCCACCGTGTGGCTGGGGCCCCGGGGCCCAGGCCTCTTGTTTCCCCATCGGGAAACCAAAGCTCCCCACCACCAAAGGGGCGGGGCCTGGGCCTCTGGCCTCCTGGCCCTATTGGCTGCCTGGGGTTTCTCCCCAAGAGGCCTCATCCTTTTTTGCCATGAAATTCAGTCGTTCTGGGCCTTAATTCCGCTCCTCTGCCTGAAACCGGAAAAGTCTGTTTAGCAAACGCGGTAGGAGGAGGCGGGGGCGGGCCGGGCAGGGGAGACGCGAGCCGCTGCTGCCACCTGGTGGCCATGAGGGGAATCTGCGACCACCTGCTAAGCGCGGGGACCGGGGTGGGGTTTCAGGAGCCCCCCAACACTCCGGCTCAGACCACAGTGGAGATCAGGTGGCGGCGGCTGCAGGATGCGGGGGAGGTGGGTTGGTGTGAGCAGGACGGGGTAGGACTCGGGGTGTGTAAGTGGGGCAAAGGTCCTGCCCCTGTGACTTGCTGGGTGGGAGGAGGAAAGAGCTCCTATTTGGGAGGGCCAGGCTACTCCACTCCCCAGGCCCTCCCCCTGCTCAGTCCTAACTTAGCAGGGTTCCGAGATCTCATCTGGCTTTGTCTCCCCAAGATTAGGTGCTCCTGGGGGAGGCCCAGAGGAAGAGATTAATAAATATATGTGGAATGAATGAATGAATTCCCAGGTTCCTATTTGGAGATTTCGAGCAGGACATTCAAGCTTCAATTTGAAAAAAACACCCAAGAGGAGGCTCATTTAGGACGATTCTGAACAGCTCTGTAAGCTCATTATCATCACCCTCATTTTATAGGGGGGTGGGGATGGGGTGGGAGGACCATCGTCTTCCCCACAGTGTTTACAGCCCCTTCTCGCATATGCCTGGATCCTCCAAGCTTCAAGACCCGCAATGCTGCAGAGAGCCCTTGGGTCCAGACTCCCCATCCAGTGCTCCCGAGATCCATCTCAGCCCGCTTTGCCCCCATTCCCAGTCTATTCTACTCCAGAATAGGTCCATGGCAGGGCCTGCTCCTGCCCCACGGACGCCAGGTTCAGAGGGTGCAGCCGCTTCCATTTCATGGCAGCTTCTAGGGTTTCCCCCACCGGATGTGTGACGACAGGTGCGGGGCAGACAGGAGGCAGGGGCACTGGAGCCTGGAGGAGCTCTGGGTTATCTGGGTCCAAATTGGACTCCTGTGGGTGCTGCGTAGACTCAGTCGAGTCACTCACCCTCTCGGAGCCTTGGGGATCACATCTGTGAAATAGAACCACCGTGGTTCCTTGCAAGAGGTGACTGGGGATTTGGTGCGAATCACGAGTGGTTGGAATGGGCTGGGTATGCCATGAGCGCTTAATAACCAGTCATCATGATTGAGATAGTCGCTCTGCCTGTCTGTAAGACCAAGGGGACGTTCCCGTTTCTCCCTCAGGCCTCCAGGCCCGGATCTCCCAGGAGCGATGGGTGTCTAGCCCCTACCTGGGCAGGGTTGCACCCCTGACCATCCGGCTCACTAAGCCCCAGGACCTCGGCCTTACACCTGTCGCCATCCTCCAAGAACAGCTCTGCATCCAGGGCCAGCTCAGGGGCACCCTCAGGTTGCTCTGTCTTCTCGAGAGGTTCAGTGCCCTCGCCTTTGTCCCAGGACAGCTCCACCACCAGGGCCTCCTGCAAGGATGCCTCTTCCTGGAAGTCCACTGGGTTGATCCACTGCCAAGTCTGCAGAGGGAGTGGGAGGGCCGGGGATGTGAGCAGACCTCTACTTCCCATTCACAGCAGGACGGAATGGACCAGGTCGCTGCTGGTAAATTCTCTAAAATCCTGGGACCTGGCCAGGGGCAGAGGCTCACACCTGTCATCCCAGCACTTTGTGGGGCTGAGGCACGTGTGGGATCACTTGAGGTCAGCAGTTTGAGACTAGCCTGGTGAACGTGGCCAACCACATCTCTACTAAAAATACAAAAGTTAGCTGAGCTTGGTGGCGTACCTGTAGTCCCAGCTACTTGGGACTCTGAGGCAGGAGAATTGCTTGAACCTGGGAGGCAGAGGTCGGCAGCGAGCAGAGACGGTGCCACTGCACTCCAGGCTGGGCGACAGAGCCAGACCCCATCTCAAAATATATATATCCTGAGACTGATTTGAGGCTTGACTCTGCCTCGGTGACCCCCATTCAGCACCTCTTCAGGGCACTCCCAGCTCTCTTTAGGAAATTTCCCTCCCTCTTTTCTTTTTCTTTCTTTTTCTTTTTTTTTCTTTTTCTTTTTTTTTTTTTTTTTTTTTTGAGACAGAGTCTCACTCTGTCACCCAGGCTGGAGTGCAGTGGCGCGATCTCAGCTCCCTGCAACCTCTGCCTCCCGGGCTCAAGCGATTCTCCTGCCTCGGCCTCCCTAGTAGCTGGGACTACAGGCACGCGCCACCATGCCCAGCTAGTTTTTGTATTTTTAGTAGAGACGGACTTTCACCATCTTGGCCAGGCTGGTCTGGATCTCTTGACCTCATGATCCACCCGCCTGAGCCTCCCAAAGTGCTGGGATTACAGGCGTGAGCCACCACGTCCAGCTCCCCTCTCTTTTCCCAGATGGTGTGGCTGGCAGTGCAGCGACCCCACCTCAGCAATAGCAATGGTCATGTGACCCTGACCCAGCCGCCCATCAGAACGTTCCCTTCCTCTCTGGTTCCAGCCATAGGCTCAGGGAAGGGCATGTGACCCCAGCTGGGCCAATCAGTGATGGCCCTGAGACTTTTGCTCCAGTTTATGGGAAGAATGGACACTCTGCTTCCAATCAGAGAAGGCTCAGCTTGGCTGGAGGAGAACCCTAAAGGGGCAGCTCCGAGACAGACCCCAGTAGCTGGATTCAGCGGTATCTGAAGCCCACTCCCTTGGGATTTTTCCATCAGGTGTGCTTTATAATGAAGACGCTGAGTTTTGTTTCTAGCGCCAGAAAATGGACCTCTGCTTGCCTGTCTTCAAAATGGGAAGGGGTTTAGAGCACTGGTTTTGGAGTCCTTACCTCGATGAATTGGAGGAGAATAAAATGAGCTAATTCGTGACCCTGGCCTAGAGTGTGCACCCAATAAAAAGACTAAGAATTAGAAAAAGAGTCCTTACCTCCTTCCCTCCAGTAAACTCAATGGCAGAGCTGGCACAGGGTGTGGGCAGGGGTGGGCACAGGTGCCGTGCGGCTCTGGGGAGGAAAGGGGGCCGGTCAGAGAAACTGTGTTTTTGTTTTTTTTTTCAGAGATGGAGTCTTGCTATGTTGCCCAGGCTGGAGTGCAGCAGCGAGATCTCAGCTCACTGCAACCTCTGCCTCCTGGGTTGAAGCAACTCCCCTGCCTCAGCCTCCCAAGTAGCTGGGATTACAAATGCCTGCCACCACCCCTGGCTAATTTTTGTATTTTTAGTAGAGACAGATTTTGCCATGTTGGCCAGGCTGGTCTCCAATTCCTGGCCACCTCAGCCTCACAAAGTGCTGGGATTACAGGTGTGAGCCACCACGCCTGGCTCGAAAGCAGCTTTCAATCAGACATGCCCACCAGTGTCACCACCCCTTTCCATGGCAATGACCCAAAGACCCAAAAGTTACTACCTCTTCCCTAGAAATTTCTGCACAGGATCACCTGAGGTCAGGAGTTCAAGGCTAGCCTGGCCAACATGGTGAAACCCTATCTCTACTAAAATACAAAAAAAATAAAATAAAAATGCTGGGTGTGGTGGCACACACCTGTAGTTCCAGCTACTTGGGAGGCTGAGACAGGAGAATTGCTTGAAGCCAGGAGGGGGGAGGTTGCAGTGAGCCGAGATCGTGCCACTGCACTCCAGCCTGGGAGACAGAGTGAAACTCTCCCTCAAAAAATAAAAAAAAAAAGAAATTTTGCATAAACTGCCCCCTTAATCTGCATCCAATTAAAAGTGAGTATAGGGGCCAGGTGCTGTGGCTCAAGCCTGTAATCCCAGCACTTTGGGAGGCTGAGGCGGGTGGATCACGAGGTCAAGAGATCGAGACCATCCTGGTCAACATGGTGAAACCCCGTCTCTACTAAAAATACAAAAAATTAGCTGGGCATGGTGGTGCGTGCCTGTAATCCCAGCTACTCAGGAGGCTGAGGCAGGAGAATTGCCTGAACCCAGGAGGCGGAGGTTGCGATGAGCCGAGATCGCGCCATTGCACTCCAGCCTGGGTAACAAGAGCAAAACTCCGTCTCAAAAAAAAAAAAAAGTGAGTATAAATTTGGCTGCAAAACTGGTCTCAGTGGCTACTCTCTGCCTCCAGGGAAGCCCTGCTTTGCAGAGGCAGCCACGGATCTGTAACCACTGCATCAGTAAAGCTGTTTTCTTCTGCCTGTGGCTTGCCCTTGAATTCTTTCCTGGGCAAAGCCAAGAACCCAGTCACTGGGATAAGCTCCACTTTGGCGCTCCCCTGCCCAGCATCATTATCATCGCTATGGTAACGATGGGAGAAGGTGTCAGTTACCTGTTCAGGCCGAGGTAGCCAAGGACGCCCACCAGAAGGATGCTCAGGAAGCTCCCCAGGGAGGCGAAGAAGATGAGCCAATCAGAACCCTGAATTTCTGGGGTGGGAGAGTGTAGGTTGGCAGAGGGGCACTTCCTGCCTCTTGCTCAGGGAGGGAGCTGGAGGGCCCAGTTTCTCTATGAACTTGCTGCTGACCCTGGCACACATGCCATGGGCTTCTCAGTGGGGGACCTCGGAAGCCACCTGCCCGGTAGCTGTCATGCAGGATTCCAGGCCGGTCACGGTGACTTATGCCTTTGGGAGGCTGAGGCGGGCAGATGACCTGAGGTCAGGAGTTCAAGACCAGCCTGAACCAATATGATGAAATCCAGGCTAATGCCCTTTTTGGCCTTAGCCCACCTGATCCCAGGTGAAAAAAAAAAAAAAAGAAAAAAAATTTAAAAAGCAAAAGAGGCCGGGCGCGGTGGCTCACGCCTGTAATCCCAGCACTTTGGGAGGCTGAGGCGGGTGGATCACAAGGTCAAAAGATCGACACCATCCTGGTCAACATGGTGAAACCCCGTCTCTACTAAAAATACAAAAAATTAGCTGGGCACAGTGGCGTGTGCCTGTAATCCCAGCTACTCGGGAGGCTGAGGCAGGAGAATTGCCTGAGCCCAGGAGGTGGAGGTTGCGGTGAGCCGAGATCGCGCCATTGCACTCCAGCCTGGGTAACAAGAGCAAAAATCTGTCTGAAAAAAAAAAGGCTCCGTAATTCCAGGAGCCTGCACACAGGGCACATGCGGCTGCCCTGGACCCAGGCCTGCGGCCACACGCCAGCCCTGACCCTTTCGTTCTCTGGGATCTAGGTGGTTCTCTTGGAACTGAAAGGACACCGCAGCGTGAACAGGGATCATTTGATCTCTGAATCTCTTATGACCGTGGACCACGGACAACAGAGCCTGTGTTGCCCTCCTCCTTCTTCCCCTCCTCCTCCTTCTCCTCCCCATCCCCCACATCCTCCCTCCCCCTCCTCCCCCTCCCCTGCCTCCTTCCCCCCTCCGTCTCCTCTTCCTCTTCCTCCTCCTTCTCTCCCCCATCCCTCCCCCTCCTCCCCCTCCCCCTCCTCCTCCTCTTCTTCTTGTCTTCCTCTTCCTCTTCTTCTTCTTTCTTCTCTTTTTCTTCTATTTGTTTTTTGAGACGGTCTTGCTCTGCCGCCCAGGCCAGAGTGCAGTGGTTCGGTCACAGTTCACTGCAACCTCGAACTCCTGGGCTCAAGCCATCCTCCCACCTCAGCCTCCTGAGTGGCTGAGACTACAGGTGTGTGCCACCACACCTCGCTATTTTTTTAAATATTTTTTGTAGAGATGGGGTCTCACCATGTTGTCCAGGCTGGTCTTGAACTCCTGGGCTCAAGCAATCCTCCAGCCTCAGCCTCCCAAAGTGCTGGGACTACAGGCACGAGCGCCTCGCTGGGCTTTGCTGTGTCCCCCTCAGTTTTGCATTGAGAGAGACATTCATTTACTTGCTGCTCAACGAATAGATCCCGTGCCTTTCTCCTCCCCACAGACACCTTGACACGTCTACCCCCAATCCTGGGGTGTCAGACCAGGGAGGAGGAACAGTTGTAGATGAGGGCGTGGCCAGAAGGAGGCAAAGAAGGCTTGCTGGAGGAGGGAGCGTTTGAGCTGAGTTTTGAAGGATGAATAGGAGTTTGACAGTGGGGAAAACAAGCATTCCAGGCAGGAGGGAGGGAAAGGCCGGCATGGGCAAGGCCCCTGGAGTGTAAGAGGAAGCTGTGAGAAAAGGCAGTGGGAGCAGGTTGAGCTTCTACTTTCTCCTGAGGGCAGTAGGGAGTCATGGAGGGAACCAGGGTGAGGGCAGGGCTGCTAAGATCATTAGGGGAAGCGCAGTGCAGTGCGCCCTGGTGATAACTGGGCCCCGCCCCCTCCACTCACCGATGCTGAAGCGCTGGGGCTGGCTCCAGGCCCCCGTCAGCCACGCGGTGTCTGCTCGCACCTGCACCGTGTAGGCCACACCGGCCTGCAGGCCGCGGAGGGTAACTTGGGTCTCTGTGGGCTGCACGGGCTGCTCTGCAGTGGAGGAGGCAGCCCTGAGTCCTGGGACCCGTTTACTCCTCAGAGGCCAGGCCGTTGGGGCGGGGCGGGGCGCGGGTTCGTGGGCATTTTGCTAAAATCTCTTCTCTCTTTTTTTTTTTTTTGAGATGGAGTCTTGCTCTTGTTGCTCAGGCTGGAGTGCAGTGGCGCAATCTCGGCTCACCACAAACTCCGCCTCCCTAGTTTAAGCTGTTCTCCTGCCTCCGCCTCCCTGGTAGCTGGGATTACAGGTGCAGGCCGCCACACCCAGCTAATGTTGTACCTTTAGTACAGATGGGGTTTCACCTTGTTGGTCTGGCTGGTGTCGAACTCCCGCCTTCAGGTGATCCGCCCACCTCAGCCTCCCAGAGTGCTGGGATTATAGGCGTGAGCCACCGCGACGGCCAAGATCTCTTCTCTTAATGCACCCATTCATCTCAAGATTTTTTTTTTTTTTTTTTTTTTTTGAGATGGAGTCTCACCCTGTTGCCCAGGCTGGAGTGCAATGGCTCAACCTCGGCTCATTCCAAACTCCGCCTCCCGGGTTCAAGCGATTCTCGTGCCTCAGCCTTTGCAGTAGCTGGGATTACAGGCACCCACCACCACTCGCAGCTAATTTTTTGTATTTTTAATAGACATGGGGTTTCACCATTATGGCCAGGCTGGTCTTGAACTCCTGGCCTCAAGTGATCCGCCCACCTCGGCCTCCCAAAGTGCTGGGATTACAGGCATGAGCCACCGCGCCTGACCAACTTGTTTGATCTTTGGGCAGGTGGATCTGCAGTTGGAGGCAGGATTGGACTCTGGAGGTGGGGCTCAGACACAGGACGGATTTGAGGACCAGCTAAAACAGGTCCGGGGCCTTCCGTAAGACACAGCCACCAGTGTGCCACGTTGGTTTATCACTGCCATGGCAACACCCGGAAATTACCACCCCCGTCCACGGCAATGAACCCACAGCTCGGAAGTTCCCACCCTCATCCTAGCTATTTCTGCATAACCTGCCCCTTCATTTGCATATAATTAAAAGCGGGTATAAATAGGACAAGGGGCAGGACTTCTGCTGCTGCTGCACATGGCCACTTCAGTAAAAGTTTCTGACACCACTGACTTGCCAGTGAACTCCTTTCCGGGCAAAGCCGAGAACCCTCCCAGCTAAACCTCCTATCAGTTCCCCTCTCGAAGCCTCGGTTTCCTCATCTGTGGAACGGAGACAGTCATCCCTGCTTGACCGGAGCTGATCTGCTACTACATGTGAGAGGCCGCCTCCCAGGGACAGACCCAACATGTCATAAGCACGGGGCTGGTGCCCACCCAGCCTTCTCCAGGCTCTGCAAGGGGTGATCAAGACCCTCGAGTTCAGCCAGGCGCGGTGGCTCACGCCCGTAATCCCAGCACTTTGGGAAGCCAAGGCGGGTGGATCGCCTGAGGTCAAGAGTTCCAGACCATCCTGGTCAACATGGTGAAACCCCGCCTCTACTAAAAATACAAAAATTAGCTGGGCCTGGTGGTGGGTTCTGTAATTCCCAGCTACTTGGGAGGCTGAGACAGGAGAATTGCTTGAACCCAGGAGGCGGAGGTTGCAGTAGCTGAGATTGTGCCACTGCACTGCAGCCTGGGTGCCAGAGCCAGACTCCCTCTCAAAAAAAAGGCACACGCAAAACAAAACAAAAACAACCCAGCCCAGGCAATATAGCAAGCCCTTGTTTCTATAGAAACCAGAACACTAACTGCATAGTGCTGCGCACCTGTGCTTCCAGCTATTAGGGAGGCTGAGGTGGGAGGATCGCTTGAGCCTAGGACGCTGAGGCTGCAGCGAGCTATGATGGCATCACTGCAGTCCAGCCTGGCACAGAGCGAGTCCCTGTCTATAAATTTAGAATAAAAAAAAAAAGGCCCTCAAGTCCAATTCTCTTGTTTTAAGAGTAAGATAACTAAGGCCCAGAGAGGGTCGGTAAGGTGCCCAGGGTCACACAGCAAGGGAGATCTCAGGCCAGGATCCCTCCTTCCTCCCCCAGCCAGGCCTGCACTGCCTCACGTACCTGATACCCAGCTGCTGTCTTCATCTTGGCAGCGGACGACATACTCCTTCAGGACGCCGGGACAGGTGCTCAGCAGAGATGGCGCCCAGTCCACAGACACCGAGTCCGAGCTGTGATTCTTCACCGAGACGTGGGGTGGCGTCCCAGCCGCTGAGGCTGCAACCAGTACCATTGTCACAGTCAGCGCCAAGGTGCCTGTGGAGGCCGGGCACGGGGATCATGCCTGTCATCCCAGCACTTTGGGAGGCCAAGAAGGGTGGATCATGAAGTCAGGAGTTCAAGACCAGCCTGCCAATGTGGTGAAAACCCATCTCTACTAAAGATACAAAAAATTAGCCAGGCATGATAGCAGACTCCCGTAATCCCAGCTACTCGGGAGGCTGAGGCAGGAGAATCGCTTGAACCCAGGAGGTGGAGGTTGCAGTGAGCCAAGATCACCCCATCACATCCAGCCTGGGCATCAGGCCAAGGCTCCATCTCAAAAATAAAAATGGATAATGCTGTTAACCCAGACAGAGTCACTCACCCCTCTAATCCCAGCACTGCGGGAGGTCGAGGCTGGTGGATTGCCAGGAGTTTAAGACCAGCCTGGGCAACATAGCAAGACCCTGTCTCTACAGAAAGAAAAACATTCGCCAGCCATGGTGGCATGTGCCTGCAGTCCTAACTACTCAGGAGGCCAAGGTGGAAAGATGACTTGGTACCAGGAGTTCGAGGCTGCAGTGAGCTACGATTGCGCCACTGCATTCCAGCCTGGGCAACAGAGCAAGATGCTGTCTCCAAAAAAAGAAAAATATGAACAATCCCACTCAGAATGTCTTTGCCATCCTGACTTCCACGCGTCCGGCCTGACGTGCAGTAAGTGCCAGATGGCCGGGCGTGGTGGCCACGCCTATAATCCCAGCACTTTGGGAGGCCGAGGTGGGAAGATTGCTTTAGTCCAGGAGTTTGAGACCAACTTGGGCAACACAGCGAGACCCTGTCTCTATTTCGTTTTATTTATTTATTTTGAGATGAAGTCTTGCTCTGTCACCAGGCTGGAGTGCAATGGTATGATCTCGGCTCACTGCAACCTCTGCCTCCCGGGTTCAAGCGATTCTCCCGCCTCAGCCTCCCTAGTAGCTGGGATTACAGGCGTGCACAACCACACCTGGCTAATTTTGTATTTTTAGTAGAGACGGGGTTTTGCAACGTTGGCCAGGCTGGTTTCAAACTCTTGACCTCAGATCTACCTGCCTCGGCCTCCCAAAGTGCTGGGATAACAGGCGTGAGCCACCACACCCGGCCTCTGTTTTTAAAAATTATTTTAAAAGAAAGCAAAAGTAAACCTGTAGGTCTGGCCGCTTACCATTGCCTCCAAAGTGGTAGGCGGACAGAACCGTAGACCACAAGGTGAGCTTCTCGGGGTGCGCAGAGGCCAAGATGGTAATGTAGTAACACTTTTCCTGCTCCATTGCCCCAAACTCTCGACTCCAGCTGTAGGTTGCTGGAAGAGTGAATGAAGGGCAAGCCATTCAGTAGATGGTGTTCCCATCTCTGCACCTTTGCACCGCCTGTGCCACCTGCCAGGAACCCCCAGAAAACTCCTACTCATGCTTCAAGGCCCTTGCACCAGTATCCCCTCCTCCAGGATCTCCTCACTGTGCAACGCCCCTAACCCATGCCCATCCCCCTCTAACCCAGCCCTTAGTCCATGGAACCAGGGGTTCTTCTTTTTTTTAATTGAGACAGAGTCTTGCTCTGTCACCCAGGCTGGAGCGCAGTGGTGCAATCTCGGCTCACTGCAACCTCCGCCTCCCGGGTTCAAGCGATTCTCCTGCCTCGGCCTCCCGAATAGCTGGGATTACAGGCACGCGCCACTATGCCTGGCTAATTTTTGTATTTTTAGTAGAGACAGGGTTTCTCCATGTTGGCCAGGCTGGTCTTGAACTCCTGACCTCAGGTGATCTGCCCGCCTCAGCCTCCCAAAGTGCTGGGTTTACAGGTGTGAGCCACTGCACCCAGTCAAAGGGCCAGGGGTTCTGTGTCCAGCTCTGTCTCCTCAGGCTGTGAATTTCTCAAGAAACAGGCATTGAGGCTTCCGAGGACTCCGCCAGGCCCGGGGCAGGAAGCAGGAGAGTGGGAGGCCGCCGGAGCCTCGCAGTCCCCCTTTCCCTAAAGACTCCTCATTAATTTGCCACCAGCATCTCTCAAACTGCCACCTTCCCTGGTGCTACTGAATATTTAACCAACACCCTAGGATGTGAGATTCATTTTTTTTTCTTTTATTTCCCCCTCTTAATGACTTTCTTTTAACAGCAAGGACATGAGATTTATTACCTGCCCGGACCTGAGCCCAGGATGCCAGCAGGAATTTCCAGACCCACATGGGGGAAAGGTTCCAAACCTCGCCCTGTCCCTACCTCTGTGTGACCTCAAGTAAGCAACAGCACCTCTCTGGGCCTTAGACATCTGCTAGGTGCTTTCCTTGCAGGTCTGAACCCACCAGGAGCTAAAAGGGAGGGCGCGGAGGCAGAGGCGGGCCCTGTACCCATTCCAGCCAGATCCGGGTCTTGCGGTGCAGTCAGGTTGCAGGTGGCGAGGCTCCCATCCTGGCCCACAGGCTGCCACTCAATGCAGTAGGTCGTGCTGCGAGCCCGGGCTGGCCAGTACATGGTGGTCCCATTGGTTCCAATGCTGATGTTCAGAGCCACTGGTTCTGGAAGGAGGTGGGAGGGACCTATGGAGACAGCGGCCGCCCCTCTCCCCAGCCGCAGCCTCTCTCTCTCACGCCCTCTTCTATACTCTGATCCTGCAGGGCCAGGGGTGCCTGTGTTTGGCTGTTTCCCTGCACTGGAGGTTCCCTGGGGACCAGGCACAAAGTGGGTGGCAGATGGTGGTTTTTTTTGTTTGTTTTTTCTTTCTTTTTTTCAGATGGAGTCTCACTCTGTGGCCCAGGCTGGAGTGCAGTGGCACGATCTCGGCTCACTGCAACCTCTGCTACCCAGGTTCAAGTGATTCTCCTGACTCAGCCTCCTGAGTAACTGGGATTACAGGCACATGCCACTGGGCCCAGGTAATTTTTGTAGTTTTGGTAGAGATGGGGTTTCACTCTCTTGGCCAGGCTGGTCTTGAATTCCTGACCTCATGATCCACCCTCCTCGGCCTCCCAAACTGCTGGGATTACAGGCATGAGCCACCACACCCAGCCTGTTTTTTTTTTTTTTTTCCTTTTTCTTTGGAGATGGAGTCTTGCTCTGTGGCCCAGGCTAGAGCACAGCGGCACGATCTCAGCTCACTGCAACCCCCACCTCCCTGGTTCCAACAATTCTCCTGCCTCAGCCTCCTGAGTAGCTGGGACTACAGGTTAATTTTGTTTTTCTATTTTGGTGGAGACTGGGTTTCACTGTGTTGCCCAGGCTGGTCTTGAACTCCTGAACTCCAGTGATCCACCTGCCTTGGCTTCCTAAAATTCTGGGATTACGGGCGTGAGCCACCACACCCAGTCAGCAGATGGTGTTTGAATGAGCTGAGTCCTCCTCCAGCCTAACTGCTGTCTCCCTGCCAGGATATTCACTGTGAGGGCTTCCTGTACTGCCATTACGCCCACCTCCAGCCTGGCGAGCATCTCCGGCGGCGGCAGATACCTGGCCGCCCACCCGCTCGCCCGAGACCAGGCCTCCCCGGCCTGACCGGCCCCGTAGGTAGTCTCATGCCAGACTCAGAAGCAGGAGCACACGCCCACTCGGTTCCCGGGCAGATCTCTCCCACGCCCTCTCGCCAGGGCGTCTGCATGAATGTCAGAGAGACGGGTACTGCTTGCAGTTCTGGGGACAGCAGCCGCCGTTTGCGGAGTGCAGACCGCATGTGCCAAGCGAAGGCTGAGAGCGTTCCGGGCATCACTTCACTATCAGGGGACCAGGGTGGGCGCGGTGGCTCACGCCTGCAATCCCAGCACTGTGGGAGGCCAAGGCGGGCGGATCACAGGATCAAGAAATCGAGACTATCCTGGCCAACACAGTGAAACCCCATCTCTACTAAAATACAAAAATTAGCCGGGCGTGGTGGCATGCGCCTGTAGTCCCAGCTACTCAGGAGGCTGAGGCAGGAGAACTGCTTGAGAGGCGGAGGATGCAGCTGCTTGGGAGGTGGAGGATGCAGTGGGCCAAGATCACGCCACTGCATCCCAGCCTGGTGCCTGGCGACAGAGCAAGACTCCCTCTCAAAAAAAAAAGGTTTTTAAGAGACAGGGTCTTGTTCTGTTACCCAGGGTGGAGTGCAGTGGCTCAGCTAGTTTTCTTTTTTCTTTTTCAATATTGCATGATATCCAGGCATGATGGCACATGTCTATACTCCCAGCTATTTGGGAAGCTGAGGGAGAAAGATTGCTTGGGCCCAGAGGTTCAAGGCCAGCCTGGGTAACATAGCTAAGCCCTGTCCCTTAAAAACAAACAAACAAACAAAAACAAGCAAAACTGCATTATGGATCCTGATTACTGAATTTTTTTTTTTTTTTTTTGAGACAGAGTTTCACTTTTGTCGCCCAGGCTGAAGTGCCGTGGCACAGTCTCGGCTCACTGCAACCTATGGCTCCCGGGTTCAAGGGATCCTTCTGCCTCAGCCTCCTAAGTAGCTGGGATTACAGGCACGCGCCACCATGCCTGGCTAATTTTTGTATTTTTAGTAAAGACAAGGTTTCACCATGTTGGCCAGACTGGTCTTGAACTCCTGACCTTGGGTGAGCCTCCCACCTTGGCCTCCCAAAGCTCTGGGATCACAGGCGTGAGCCACTGCACTCAGCCCACTACTGAATTTTCGACATACCCCTAAAATTAGGCACTCGCTCATCTCATTCTGGTCTAGCTGAGGCTCAGAGTAGGTGCTCAGCTCTGAGGGGCCCTCATGCCGCCCTCCCCACCCAGAGGAGGCACCTGTGTGGGTGTCAGCAGGAATGTGCCACGTCTGGTTCGGGCCAGGACCAAATCGGTTCCAGGAGATGACAGTCACGTTGTAGGCAGCACGCGAGAGATTGAGCATTTTCCCCAGGTGCACGGTCCTGGTGGCCTTGGCCTTACAGGGGCAGGACAGCATGTGGAGGCGGACTCGGTAGGTGACCTCCGCGCCAGACGCTGGCCCTCGGCAGCCTTCTGGAAGCTCCAACTGGGTTGGCTGTTGTGAGTATGAAAGACAGCTCATGGGGACCTCATCACACTCATCATCCCACGGGCAGACAGCAGGACACAGCCTATGAGGACAGTCTTGGCCAAAGGCCACAGCCAATAACATGCATCAAAAATTTAAAAAAATAATACACCTCAATGCTGGCAAAGCTGCTGTGAAACAGGCATTCACCTCCAGCACACTTCAAGCTGGGTAGGCGGGGAGGAATTGACAAAACCGACAGAGACTCAGGAAAACAAAAATGTTACTGTCTTTTAACCCAGTTACCTCAAGCCAGAAAACTTTTCCTTAGAAAAGGAATTTGGGCCGGGCGCGGTGGCTCAAGCCTGTAATCCCAGCACTTTGGGAGGCCGAGGCGGGTGGATCACGAGGTCAAGAGATCGAGACCATCCTGGTCAGCATGGTGAAACCCCATCTCTACTAAAAATACAAAAAATTAGCTGGGCATGGTGGCGCGTGCCTGTAATCCCAGCTTCTCAGGAGGCTGAGGCAGGAGAATTGCCTGAACCCAGGAGGCGGAGGTTGCGGTGAGCCGAGATCGTGCCATTGCACTCCAGCCTGGGTAACAAGAGCAAAACTCCGTCTCAAAAACAAAAAAAAAAAAAGAAAAGGAATTTGAGTTAAAGGTACATAGGAACTAAAGGATTTTTGCTACGGCCTATAGCAACAGCCAATTAGGGACCTGGCTAAGACGACTATGGTACAGCCAATGAGTGGAATATTTGTCAGTTTTGTCTCAACAGAGATAGTCCCTCCGTGACTCAGTTTCCCTCTCTGTAAAATGGGGCTAATCAGACTGCATTTAATGGGTTGTTTCGGGACTTAAAGCAATAATCTGCTACTGGGCAGATGCGTCACCCTTATCTCCTTCTGGCCTTCTGGCTTCTGTGCAATTTCCCCACAGTCTGTTTCTCACACAGGAGCCAGAGAAAACCTGTGAACGTCTGAGTCCAATCATGTCCCTCCCCTGCTCACACACATTCCATGGTTCCCTATTACCTTCAGAATTAAACCCACAATCTGCCCACTTCCTGCCGTCTCTACAGCTCGTCTCCTTCCATCTCCCACTTGCTCATCCCCCTCCAGCCTTCTGCCTCCTGCTCCCCATCCCAGGCCACCCCACAGCCCTGTCACAGCCCCATTACCTGCTCTTTGAGGGTCAGCCGCCTCCTACCATCCCGGCCCAGCTGCTCCAGTGAGAACCTCACCTGAGGTGGTGGGGGGTTTTCTGCATTAGAATAAAATCAACCACACAAATTAAAAGGAGAGAAAGAATGATGGATGTTTTGTTTGTAAATAATGGATTCTCCACATTCACAAAGTGAAAATCCCTCGCTGCCCCAAATGCGGAAAAGAGAGAAAACTGGAGAAAGAAAAATTAACACTATTTGTGTCCCCAGGAATAACTGCCACCTGTAATTTCATGTTGCCTGCTTTTTTGGGAGCGGGTGGTGTGGTGCAGAGTTTCACTCTGTCGCCCAGGCTGAAGTGCAGTGGCGCGATCTCGGCTCACTGCAACCTCTGCCTCCCGGGTTCAAGCGATTCTCCTGCCTCAGCCTCACAAGTAGCTGGGACTAATGGCACGCACTATGCCCAGCTAATTTTTGTATTTTTAGTAGAGACGGAATTTCACCATGTTAGCCAGGCTGGTCTCGAACCCCCGACCCTGTGATCCGCCTACCTCAGCCTCCCAAAGTGCCGGGTTTACAGGCGTGAGCCACCACGACAGACCTCTTAAGTTTTTCTTTGAATGCAAATGTATTTCTCTACATGGTTTTGTTGTGGTTGCTGTTTTATAGAATAGAGACAGGGTCTCGTATTGATTCCCAGGCTTGTTTTAAACTCCTGGCCTCAAACAATGAATCCTCTAGCCTCGGCCTCCCAAAGCGCTGGGGTTACAGGCTTGAGCCACCGCACCAGGCCTTTCTGCATGGTTCGAAACTCTCTCACTCATTATTCATTTAGTACCCCCAGCCACCTGCAGGTGCTATTGTCCCCGAGACACTGTGAGGTTCGACCTGATCACTTGATAAAGTCCTACAGTGGGCTGGGCACAGTGGCTCATGTCTGGAATCCCAGCACTTTGGGAGGCCGAGGCAGGAGGATCACTTGAGGCAGGAGTTTGAGACCAGCCTGGCCAACATGGAGAAACCCTGTTTCTACTAAAAATACAAAATTAGTCGGGCATGGTGGTGCACGCCTGTAATCTTAGCTACTAGGGAGGCTGAGGCAGGAGAATCGCTTGAACCCGGGAGGCGGAGGTTGCAGTGAGCTGAGATCATGGCACTACACTCCAGTCTGGGTGACAGAGCGAGACACTGTCTCAAAACAAAACAAAAAACCAGAAACCCTAGAGTGGGTGCAGCAATACCAGATGCCACATTGCCTGGATTGGACCACTCCTTTCTCCCTCTGCCTTACTTCTAACACTCACCGCCTTGTTTCTAAATCTTGCTGCCTTCTTTCTTTTTTCGGTTTTATTTTATTATTATTATTATTATTATTATTATTATTATTATTATTATTATTTTTCGAGAGGGAGTCTCACTCTGTTGCCCAGGCTGGAGTGCAGTGGCATGATCTCAGCTCACTGCAACCTCCACCTCCTGGGTTCAAGTGATTCTCCTGCCTCTGCCTCCCATAGCTGGGATTACGGGCATTCGCCACCACACCTGGCTAATTTTTGTATTTTTAGTAGAGATGGGGTTTCTCCATGTTGGCCAGGCTGGTCTCGAACTCCTGACCTCAAGTGACCCTCCCACCTCAGCCTCCCAAAGTGCTGGGATTACAGGCATCAGCCACCGAGCCCGGCCCCCTTTTATTTTAGTTTTTAGAGACAGGGTCTCACTATGTTGCCCAGGCTGGCCTCAAATCACTGGCCTCGAGTGATCCTCCCACCTCAGCCTCCTGAGCAGCTGGAACTACAGGGGTGCACCACCACCTCCGGCCATGGCCTTATTTCTAACACCTGCCCCTCTTCCCATGGCCCAGATTGATCTTACCAGGGGGAATGCAGACAGGGCTGCTCCACTTGCTCCAGAGACTTCCCTGATTCTCCCGGTATCGTCGTCGGAGCTGGAATTCCTGGGCCACGTTCATCTCCAGGGGGCAGAGGCAGGACTCTGGGGAGAGGGAGGTTGAACATCAGGCTATAAGAATTGTCCAGGACTGGGCCGGGCACGGTGGCTCAGGCCTGTAATCCCAGCACTTTGGGAGGCTGAGGCAGGTGGATCACGAGTTCAGGAGTTCGAGACCAGCCTGGTCAATGTAGTGAAACCCCATCTCTACTGAAAATACAAAAATTAGCCGGGCGTGGTAGCAGTCTGTAACCCCAGCCACTTGGGAGGCTGAGGCAGGAGAATCACTTGAACCCGGGAGGCGGAGGTTGCGGTGAGCTGAGATCGCGCCATTGCACTCCAGCCTGGGCAACAAAAGCGAAACTCCATCTCAAAGGAAAAAAAAAGAATTGTCTAGGACTTGGCACCAGTCACTTAGCCATCATGCACTTATTGAACTCCAACTGTGTACAGAGCCACGTGCTGGGCCCAGGGGCTCAGAAGGACAGGACAGGCCCTGTCCTTTTACGGCCTCCAGGATCACCCACGTCCATCCCTGCCCTGAATTCAAGTCCTGGCCATGGCCATCCCTGGGGTCATGACCTTGGCCAAAGGCTTCTCACCCTCTTCAAGCTTTTTTTCTTTAGACGGAGTTTTGCTCTTGTTACCCAGGCTGGAGTGCAGTGACATGATCTCAGCTCACCACAACCTCGGCCTCCTAGGTTCAAGCCATTCTCCTGCCTCAGCCTCCCCAGTAGCTGGGATTACAGGCACCCGCCACCATGCCCAGCTAATTTTGTATTTTTAGTAGAGATGGGGTTTCTCCATGTTGGTCAGGCTGGTCTCGAACTCACGACCTCAGATGATCCGCCTGCCTCAGCCTCCCAAAGTGCTGGGATTACAGGTGTGGGCCACCGCACTCAGCCCAAATGTTGATTTGTTTCCCCACCTGCAAAATGGAAGTAATCCAATACCGAACTATGGGGCAGGGCAAGAGGCACACAAATAACTCAGCATTGGGCCTGGCATACAGTAGGCGCTCAATTAATGCCAACTTGCTGCAGCTGCTGTTGTCATTTACTATTATTCTCACCAGTATCACCATCCTGAGGTCCGCAGTCACCCTAGAATAAGAATGTATACACATTGTTTTGCATTTTGGTGCTGAAAAATATTTGCTGTTTTACAATTATTTATTTAAAATTATTTACTTATTTATCTGAGACGGGGTCTCACTCTGTTATCTAGGCTGGAGTGCAGTGGTGCAATCACAGCTCACTGAAGCCTCAACCTCCCAGGGCTCACGTGATCCTCCCACCTCAGCCCCCCGGGCAGTTGTGACTACAGGCGTGCACCATCACCCTCAGCTAATTTTTGCATTTTTGGTAGAGACGGGGTTTCACCATGTTGCTCAGGCTGGTTTTGAACTCCTAGCCTCAAGTGATCCACTCCACCTTGACCTCCCGAAGTGCTGGGATTACAGACGTGAGCCACCATGCCCGGCCATGGTCTTTTTTTTTTTTTAATAATTTTTTTTTAATTAAAAAAATAGGGCCGGGTGTAGTGGCTCACACCTGTAATCCCAGCACTTGGGAGGCCGAAGTGGGCAGATCATGAGGTCAGGAGATCTAGACCATCTTGGCTAACACGGTGAAACCCCATCTCTACTAAAAATACAAAAAGTTTCTGGGCGTGGTAGCGGGCACCTGCAGTCCCAGCTACTCGGGAGGCTGAGGCAGGAGAATTGCTTGAACCTGGGAGGCAGAGGTTGCAGTGAGCCGAGATCGAGCCACTGCACTCCAGCCTGGGCAACAGAGTAGGACTCCATCTAGGGAAAAAAAAAAAACCTCAGGGGCTAGAGTGGGGGCCAGTTGGGAGGAGCGACAGACGCAGAGATGGTGAGACTGATTCGGGGATGCAGATGCCCTGGAGACGCCCATGCCCACCACGGACTCGGGGAACAAACTCACCAGCTTCCACGGGCGGCCGTGTGTCCGGTGCCGGAAGTGCACCTCAGCATGAAGCTGTTTGTCTGGGGTCTCCCACTCCAGACGCAGCTGCCCGGCCGACCTGGACACCTTGATGTCTCCCAGAGGAGGCTCGTATCTAACTGGAAGTAGAGGTGGGGATTGGCGACGGGCAGCCCACATGTATGTGAGTTAATGGCCCTGAAAATCCATCCAGCCCAGGGTAAGCAACTGAGCCTAAATAAGAACTGGGGGATACCTTGCAGGTCCCAGCTAAGCCTGGAATTCTGTGATTCAAGAAGTCAAGATTTATACACAAGTCACACACGGTGGCTTACCCTGTAATTCCAGTATTTTGGGAGGCCAAGGCAGGAAGTTTGCTTGAGCCCAGGAATTCAAGACCAGCCTGGGCAACATAGCAAGACCCCCCCATCTCTACAGAGAAATTAGCTTGGCCTGGTAGTTGATGACTGTGGTCCCAGCTACTTGGGAGACTGAGGTAGGAGGATCACCTGAGCCTAGGAGGTCAAGGCTGAAGTGAGCCCTAATCGCACCATGCACTCCAGTCTAGGAGACGGAGGGAGAACTTGTCTCTAAAAACAAAAATAAGGCCAGGCACAGTGGCTCATGCCTGTAATCCCAGCACTTTGAGAGGCCGAGGTGGGTGGATCACCTGAGGTTGGGAGTTTGAGACCAGCCTGGTCAACATGGTGAAACCTTGTCTCTATTAAAAATACAAAAATTAGCCGGGCATGGTGGTGGATGCCTGTAATCCCAGCTACTTGGAAGGCTGAGGCAGGAGAATTGCTTGAACCTGGGAGGCAGAGGTTGCAGCGAGCTGAGGTCGTGCTACTGCACTCCAGCCTGGGCGACAGAGCGAGACTCCACGGCTGTGCAATGGGGTGATCCCACTGCAACCTCTGCCCCCCAGGTCCAAGCCATTCTGCTGTCTCAGCCTCACAGGTAGTTGGGATTACAGGTGCGTGCCACCACGCCAGGCTAATTTTGTATTTTTAGTAGAGACAGGGTTTCTCCATGTTGGTCAGTCTGGTCTCAAACTCCCAAGCTCAGGTGATCCACCCGCCTCAGCCTCCCAAAGTGTTGGGATTACATGCGTGAGCCACCGCGCCCGGCCAAATACATGATGTTGAGTCATGAGAACAGATATTAGGAACCCAGTCAGGTCCTGGCAGCATTATGGAGAGCAGAAACCAGAAGCCACCTAAGTGCCCAGTAACAGGGGATTGGTAAGGGGACATTAAAAGACTGCTTTGTCACAATAGTGTTTGTGTGACACTACGTGAAGTGACAATGGCTAGTAGCATGATAGTATCAAGTCCCTTGCCAAGGGCCCAGAATCCCCTCCAGCCCCAGCTTTGCAGCCTTATGGCCTCTCTGGGTAAAAAAAGGAGGGGAGGAGAACGAGGTGCTAACCTGAGTTGTAGAGCTGCAGGGTCACATTAGTAGACTTCTCTGTCTGGTTCCCGGCCCGGGATTCCACCCAGAGTGTAACAGTGCACAGCACAGGCACCCTGGCCTGGTCGGAGAACCGTAGCTGGGTGGCTGAGCCTGCGGCGAAGTAGCAGCAGCGCCCGGAGCTAAGGCTGCAGCAGTAAGGAGGGTGTCAGTACCGAGTCTGGGGTCCTAGTGGACCCCGTAGCCAGCTTTGTGTATCACATCCCAGCATCTTTTTTTTAATTTTTTTTCTATTTTGGAGATGGAGTCTCTTTCTGCCACTCAGGCTGGAGTGCAGTGGCGCAATCTCGGCTCACTACAACCTCCACCTCCTGGGTCAAGCAATTCTCCCATCTCAGCCTCCCTAGTAGCTGGGATTACAGGCACATGCCACCACATCTGGCTAAGTTTTGCATTTCAGTAGAGACAGGGTCTCACCATGTTGGCCAGGCTTGTCTCTAACATCTGGCCTCAAGTGATCCTCCCACCTCAGCCTCCCAAAGTGCTGGGTTTCCAGGCGTGAGCCACCGTGCCCAGCATCATTTTCTGCCCATTGTACACCTCCTCCCCCAGCCTGGGGTTCCTTGGAGATCAGTCTGGGACTGGAGGGGTTTGAGGGACCCTAGTATCTCCCAGCATGGACTGTGCCACGAGGGAAGAAAAAAATGAAAGGGCCGGGCATGGTGGCTCACACCTGGAATCCCAGCACTTTGGGAGGCTGAGGCGGGTGGATCACCTGAGCTCGGGAGTTTGAGACCAGACTGACCAACATGGTGAGACCCTGTCTCTACTAAAAATACAAAAATTAGCCAGTGCAGTGGTGTGAGCCTGTATATCCAGCTACTCAGGAGGCTGAGGCAGGAGAATCACTTGAACCCAGGAGGCAGAGGTTACAGTGAGCTGAGATTGCGCCACTGCACTCCAGACTGGACAACAGCACAAGACTCCATCTCAAAAAAAGAAAAAAATGAATGAATGGATGGATGGATGGATGGATGGATGGATGGATGGATGGATGATGGGTGGGTGGATGGATGGATGGATGGATGGATGGGTGATGGATGGGTGGGTAGATGGATGGATGGATGGCTGGATGGGTGATGGGTGGATGGATGGCTGGATGGATGGCTGGATGGATGGATGATGGGTGGGTGGGTGGATAGATGGATGGCTGGATGGGTGATGGGTGGGTGGGTAGATGGATGGATGGATGGCTGGATGGGTGGATGGGTGATGGGTGGATGGATGGCTGGATGGAAGGGTGGATGAATGAATGGATAAGTGAAAGGGTGAATAAGAAAGAAGGACTCGAAAGGCCCTCATGAACACCCACCCGGGATGCCTCCCCTCACTGAGCACCCCCCCCAACAATCTCGAACCCTCTCTTCTTAGATGAGAGGCAGAAGCCAGGGAAGGAGTGATGAGCCAGCCGAGATCACGAATCTGAAAGCAGGGGCACCAGAGTGGGCTAGAGCAAGAGCCAGGTGGTGGGTGAGGGTTTGGGAATGGAAGAGGGGTCCTCACCAGCACCTCAGGAAGTGGATGACCCCAGCCATGGGACCCTCATATTGCCAGGAGCACTCGTAACCAGCACTGGGTATTCGATAGCAGCTCAGGTTCCTGGGGCCAGAAGCTGAGCCTGGAAGAGATCTTGTGGGCTTGGCAACAGACCAAAGTCTGGAGGGGTCTTCGTTGCTAGGACAAATCTCGGTGATGCATACATCTTTTGGAGTCACCTCGGCCTAAACCCTCCCTGCGTCCTTCCCACCTCGTCTCCCGCCATCTCTTCCCTCCACCTATTCCGAATCCTAACGCATCATCACATGCAGTATAAACATTTGTTTGCCTGTTGTCTATCTCTTCCGCTAGGCTGTGACCTTGGGAGGTCAGCTGAGCTCGGGGCTCGGTCCCTATGTCTAGAATTGTGTCTGCACATAGTAGGTGCTCAGTGAATCGTTATCAAACAAAATAATGAACAGTGTGTCTGGTCAGTGTCAGACCCTTTGCAGGGTGCATTATGAGCATAAAGTTCCAACAGTCAGGCCGGGCACGGCGGCTCATGCCTGGAAACCCAGCACTTTGGGAGGCTGAGGTGGGTGGATCACTTGAGGTCAGGAGTTCGAGATCAGCCTGACCAACATGGTGAAACCCCGTCTCTACTAAAAATACAAACATTAGCCGATATGGTGGCGGGTGCCTGTAATCCCAGCTACTCAGGAGACTGAGGCCGTAGAATGGCTTGAACCCAGGAGGCAGAAGTTGCCATGAGCTGAGATCACACCACTGCACTCCAGCTCTGGACAGCAGAGCAAGACTCTGTCTCAAAAATAAATAAATAAAATAAAATTTCCAATAATTTATCGGGTTATGCTTATAACAGGTACTTTTCCCCATGTACTGAGCAGTCTGAACAGACACAGACACCAGATCTGAGACCATGCTGGGGAAGGGATGAGGTTCAGAGAGGCTGCTGGCTGCCCCAGGACACCCTGAACCTGGTGAGAATGGGCCGGCAGGGGGTGGGGTGGGGGCTCCCAACACCATAGCTGGGGCCAGGTCTTTGGCTGGGTGGAGAAGGCTGACGGAGAAGCTGCTATGAATGGGGTCAGGCAGAGCCCTACATAGTCCTCAGTCAACCATGAGGAGCTGCCCCAAACCTGAGTTTGCATCCGGATACGGCGGGTCTTGAAAACAGCACTCGCTGGTTCTGCAGGCAGCTGCGAAGGCAGTGAAGACATAATGACATCCCTGGCCTTGCACTGTGTAGGGGGAAGGCTCAACCTGGGGGTCTACACCCAAGTGATCATCAGCCCTCCCACCCACCCACCTTCTCACCTATGCACCCACCACTGCCACCCATCCATCCATCTGCCCATCTACCCATCCATCCATGTATTTATTCATCCATCCACCATCTACCCATCCATCCATCCATCCATAAATTCCATAAATTCATCCATTAACCCATCCATCCATCCATGTATTCACCCTCCCCACCATCCAGCCATCCACCCATCTACCCATCCATTCATGTATTCATTAATCCATCCATCCGCTTATCATCCCATGTATTCCTCCATCCATCCATGTATTCATCCATCCATGAATTAATCCACCCATCCACCCATCTACCCTTCCATCCATCCATCCACCCATCTACCCATCCATCTATCCAACCATCCATGTATCCATTCTTCCATCCACCCATCTATCCGTCCATCCATCCATCCCACTATTCACCCATTCATCCATCCATCCATGTATTCATTCATCCATCCATCCATGTCTTCATCCATGAATTCATCCATCCATCCATGCATTCATTCAGCTATCATCCATTCACCCACCCATCTACTCACCAGTCTATCCATCCACACATCCATGTATTCATTCATCCATTCATTCATACACCCACCCACCCATCCATTTATCTGCCTACAGATATATCCATCCAGCCACACATTCATCTATCCATCCATCCATTCCTCCACCCGTGTATTTATTCATTCCTCCATCCATTCATTTATTCACCCATCCACCTATCTATCCATTCATCCACCACCCATTAGTCCTCAGAGGTTGAGATGCATACTTGGGAGACACTGTCAGGAGGTCCCCCTCCCCCAGCAGGAAAAAACAGTGGATCCACAGTCTGGAGGGCAGAGAGAAGTAGGGTGTACCCGGATTGGTGCCAGTGTCTGAAACCAGCATGGGGAGAGACAGTAGAGGCTGCATGGCAGGGAGATGCCTGCCAGGGCTGGCCCAGGCAAGTGCACTGGCCCATCAGCAGTCGCGGCAATTATCAATAACCTTTCCCCAGGAGGCAGTGACCTCCCTCAGCCACTGAGATCCCTGTGCCCTTTGGGAGTGCCACTGTCTGCCAGGTGTGGAACTGGGTGAGAGAGGGAGGGGGATGCCACTATGGATGGGGTCAGGAAGAGCATGACAGCCCCATCCCCACAAGAAGGACCTGTCCTGAGCCCTGCAGGCAGATCAGAAGCCTGAGGGAGAAGGTGGCACCCCAGGGAACAGCCCAAGGGGTCCAACCTTGGGGGAGGAAGGGAGCTTAACACACAGGGCTCTCTATCCTTCCATTGCTCTCTGCGACAAAACAGAACACCTCCCCACACCCACACCTGACAGCCTAGCCCATCCTCCTTCCCTCCCCTGGACTGACCACTCACTGCCACTATCTCCAAGCCACCTCTTGGGCTGCCCCTGGCCCACTTCCTGCTGCTGGTCTCCAGCCATGCCTGGCCCTTGAAGGCGCTTGGGCCTTGAGGTGTGGCCAGCACGGCTGTGGGCACTCTACAGGCTCTCAGTGCATCTCCAGAGCCAGTGAAACAGTCAGCACCCCGCTAATCCCCAGTGTACAGAGAAGGAAAGTTTACATAATATTATTATTGTTGTTGTTGTTGAGATGGAGTCTTGCTCTGCCACACAGGCTGGAGTGCAGTGGTTGCAGTGAGCCAAGATCTCAGCTCACTGCAACCTCCACCTCTCAGGTTCAAGTGATTCTCCTGCCTCAGCCTCCCAAGTAACTGGGACTACAGGCGTGCACCACCACACCTGACTAATTTTTGTACTTTTAGTAGAGATGGGATTTCACCATGTTGGCCCAGCTGGTCTTGATCTCTTGACCTCATGATCTGCCTGCCTTGGCTGCTGGGATTACAGGCGTGAGCCTGTAATCACAGCGTCCAGCCTCAAAAATTCTCTATTTGGTCAGGAAGCAGAGTTGGACCACAGCCCAACTTCATGACTGTCCGTCCAGTGCTCTTTCCATCACGCCAGACAGCCTCCCATTTACACGGCCTCTGATGCCAAAGTCCCTTGCCTGGGCTGCCCAAGGAGAATGCCAAAGATCCCTCTGTTAGCTGTCACCTGTGCTTCTCAACCAATGTCCAGGAATGAGGCTGGGGTCAGAGGATTTACCCCTATCTTATCCTAGCATGGACTGAGGCCCAGCCAGCCAGTGCCCCAACCTAGCATGACAGCTTCTCTGTGGGACACCCACTGATCCCCAGTGTAGATCCCATTAGTCCGGAGCTGAATCCTCCACACCCCAGGCCCAAAGTTCTGGTCCCAGCCTCTTATTCCCCGCCCCTTGCCCCAAGTACTCACCCCTGAGAGGCTCCTGGGGGCAGGTCCTGGCTGTGGAAGACTCTCCTGTTGGTCAAGGAGAAGGGAGTAGGTCTTTGGGGATGGGCCATGCACTCCGGAGGGCATCCTCAGTGGTATGCCCAGGCCCTGGCACAGGGTGGCTGTCAAGGCATTCTGGGTGAATGGGCAAGTGCGCTTCCTGAATAGCTGGGATTACAGGCATGTATCATCATGCCCAGCTAATTTTTGCATTTTTAATAGACACAGGGTTTCACCATGTTGGCCAGGCTGGTCTCGAACTCCTGACCTCAAGTGATCCACCTGTCTTGGCCTCCCATAGTGCTGGATTTTACAGGAGTGAGCCACTGCGCCGGGCCTGAGATGATTTAAAGTATTTGGCAAGGCCAGGCGCAGTGGCTCACGCCTGTAATCTCAGCACTTTGCGAGGCTGAGACGGGTGGATCATTTGACCCCAGGAGTTGGAGACAAGCCTGGGCAACACAGTGAGACCCTGTCTCTGCAAAAAGTACATGCCAAAAAAAATTAAACAGGCATGGTGGTGTGCACCTGCAGTCCCAGCTACTCAGGTGCTAAGGCAGGAGGATCACTTGAGCCCAGGTGGTCAAGGCTGTAGTGAGCTATGATCAGACCACTGGACTCCAGCCTGGTGAAAGAGTGAGACCCTGTCTCCATAAATAAATAAAGTATACAGAAGGATGTGCATAGGTTATATGCAAATACTTTACCATTTTACATCAGGGACTTGAACATCCTTGGATTTTAGTATCTGCAGAGGGTCCTAGAACCCCCATAGATACAGAGAGAGCTGACTGTATACACTATATGATGTATGTCTATCTCTTCTAAACTACATATATAAGATACTAGCCTATGTATACCTATTAGATACACACTTGCTTTTCATTCCTTCCTTGGTTTCTTTTCTCATTTAACTCAGAGAGGTGGAAGAGATTTAGTGAATTTCACAGAAGAGAAAATCAAGACCTCATGAATTTCACAGAAGAGAAAATCGAGACCTCGTGAATTTCACAGAAGAGAAAAATCAAGACCTCGTGAATTTCACAGAAGAGAAAAATCAAGACCTCATGAATTTCACAGACGAGAAAATCAAGACCTGGTGAAGTTCACAGACGAGAAAGTCAAGAGCAGAGGAAAGATATCTGAGTTTGATCCCAGAAGCCATGGCTGCCCATCTCCCGTGTGACAGCAGGAAAGACTGAGGCACAGAGAGATGAAACCAACCCGCAGAGCAGGCCCACAGCTCCCCACACACACATGTGCCTCGCCCCAGCAAGAGGAGCCGCCATGCCAGGGTGGGGGGACTCACCGCCCTGCCTGGACAGCAGGAGGAGGAGGGGGAGCAGGGGCACCACCCAGGTCACCAGTGGCCGCATCAGATCCACGTGGAGCCCCGAAGCTGCAGGGGAGCCTCTCTGCCACCGGCGAGGTTCAGCTGCCCGGTCCCCACTCCGGAACACATTTGAAGCTGAGCAAGGGAAAAAGATTAAAAAAAAAGAAAGAAAGAAAGAAAAAAAGAATAAAAGTGTCACAGCCCATCCCTAGGGCAAGTCAAAGTGAAAGAGAAACGCAGGAAGTCAGCTCTGTGGTGCTGGTGATGGTAGCGGCCACAGACTCCTTTGGGGCAAGTCGGGGGTTCTAGGGCTTTCTGTCCTGCTGACCCCAGATCTGGCCAGAATGCCCAGGAGCCAGCCTCGTGGGCTACCTGTGGTTCCATGCGCTTGGCCAGGTTCCTGGCCCTCTCTAGCCAAATTCCTTTTTTATTGAAATGGAACCCCCCAGGCTGGAGTGGGGTGGTGCGATCTCCGCTCACCGCAACCTCCGTTTCCCGGGTTCAGGCAATTCTCCTGCCCCAGCCTCCTGAGTAGCTGGAATTACAGGCACCTGCCACAACACCCGGTTATTTTTGTATTTTTAGTAGAGACAGGGTTTCACCATGTTGGCCAGGCTGGTCTCGAACTCGTGACCTCAAGAGATCCTCTCACCTCAGCCTCCCAAAGTGCTGGGGTTTCAGGTGTGAGCTACCATGCGCGGCTGCCAAATTCTTTTTTTTTCTTCTTTTGAGACACGGTCTTGATCTGTGGCCCAGGCTGGAGTGCAGTGGTGCAATCACGGCTCACTGCAACATCAACCTCCCTTGGTTCAGGCCATTCTCCTACCTCAGTCTCCCCAGGAACCAGGACTACAGGCATGCACCACCATGCCCAGCTGATTTTTGCATTTTTTGTAGAGACAGGGTTTTGCCATGTTTCCCAGGCTGGTCTCAAACTCCTGGCTTCATATGATCTGTCCAACTTGGGATCACAGGCGTGAGCCAACTCACCTGGCCATCTAGCCAGCTTCTGAGACTGAGACTCAGGAGCTGAAGGACAGCAGTGTTCTTGGATGGCTTGAATTCATCCTTCCAACAAATTCTACAAAGAGCCTGCAGCGTGCTGGCCCCAAAATGCCCACCTCCCCATGTCCCAAGTTCCAGCCTTGTGCACCTGGATCCTCATATCTTTTTTCCTTCAGATACAACTTTAGGCCGGGCGTGCAGGCTCACACCTCTAACGCCAGCACTTTGGGAGGCTGAGGCGGGTGGATCACCTGAGGTCAGGAGTTCGAGACTAGTCTGACCAACATGGTGAAACCCTGTCTCTACTAAAAATACAAAACTTAGTTGGGCGTGGTGGCATATGCCTGTAATCCCAGCTACTTGAGAGACTGAGGCAGGAGAATTGCTTAAACCTGGGAGGCAGAGGTTGCAGTGAGCCAAGATCACGCCATTACACTCCAGCCTGGGCAACAACAGCAAAACTCCGTCTCAAAAAAAAAAAAAAAAAAAAGATGCAACTTTAGGGCTGGGCTCAGTGGCTCACACCTCTAATCCCAGCACTTTGAGAAGTCGCGGTGGGAGGATCACTTGAGCCCAGGAGTTGAGGCTAGCCTGAGCAACATGGCAAGACCACATCTCTAGAAAAAATAAAAAGTTAGGCCAGGCGAAGTGGTCACAGGCTGAGGCCGGTGGATCACCTGAGGTCAGGAGTTCAAGACCAGCCTGGCCAACATGGTGAAACCTTGTCTCTACTAAAAGTACAAAAATTAGCTGGGTATGGTAACACACGCCTGTAATCCCAGCTACTCAAGGGGCTGAAGCAGGAGAATCGCCTGAATCTGGGAGGCAGAGGTTGCAGTGAGCCGAGAATGCGCCACTGCACTCCAGCCTGGGCGACGGAGCGAGACTCCATCTCTAAATAAGTAAGTAAATAAATAAATATCTGGGCATGGTGGTGTGCATCCGTAGTCTCAGCTACTCAGGAGGCTGAGGATGGAGAGTAGCTTGATCCCAGGGGGTCTGAGGCTGCAGGGAATCGTGACGATGCCACTGACTCCAGCCTGGATGACACAGCAAGACTCTGTCTCTTAAAAAAAAAAAAAATTAAGACATGCAACTTTGTTTTTCCCCGTTTCATTTCTTAGCCTCTGAGTATTTCGTTTTCTGCCCTTCCCTCCCCGCTGTCAGCAAAGCCTCTAAATGTCAGTGGAGAAGATCTGATGCAAGCTACCGCGTGGATGAACCCTAATGAACATCATGCTCACGCCTGTAATCCCAGCACTTCGGGAAGCCAAGGTGGGCAGATCACCTGAGGTCAGGAGTTTGAGACCAGCCTGGCCAACATGGCGAAACCCCATCTCTACTAAAGATACAAAAATTAGCCAGGTGTGGTGACATGTGCCTATAATCCCAGCTACCCAGGAGGCTGAGGCAGGGAAAATTACTTGAACCCGGGAGGCAGAGGTTGCAGTGAGCAGAGATCTTGCCATTGCACTCCAGCCCAGGTAACCGAGTGAGACTCCATCTCAAAAAAACAAAAACAAAAAAAAACCCATCATGCTGGGTGGACGAAGATGGACAGGAAAGGCACATATTGTATGACTCCACTTATATAAAATACCCAAAATAGGAAAATGTACAGAGGCAGACAGCAGATGAGTGGTTGTCAGGGGCTGGGGGGAGGCGGGAGTGAGAAGTGACTGCTGATGTATGCGGGGTTTCCTTTTGGGGTGATGCAAATGTTCTGGAACCAGGGAGAGGCGCTGGTTGCACAACACTGTGAATGTGCTAAATGTCACTGAATCGTCTGCTTTAAAATGATGAATTTCCGGACGGGCGCGGTGGCTCACTCCTGTAATCCCAGCACTTTGGGAGGCCGAGCCGGGTGGATCATCTGAGGTCAGGAGTTCGAGACCAGCCTGGTCAACACGGAGAAACCCCGTCTCCACTAAAAATACAAAAATTAGCCAGGCATGGTGGCACATGCCTGTAATCCTAGCCACTCGGGAGGGTGAGGCATGAGAATCGCTTGAACCCGGGAGGCAGAGGTTGCAATGAGCTGAGATTGCGCCACTGCACTCCAGCCTGGGCAAGAGAGGGAGAATTTTAGGTTATGTGAGGTGCATCAACTACAGAAAAAAGAAATATTCTCAGAGTCCTGGGCACTGAGGAGGGAGAGGGGGAGGGTCTCTCCTGGGGGTGAGCTTCTGGGGAAACTGCGGCCCAAGTGGGCAGGGTCATGCCATGCATTTCAACCTCCTGGGAAGAGGCCCCTCCTCCAAGAAGCCTGGCCCCAAGGGGCAGCTGGGCTGGGCAGGGTCAGGCGCCTGGCAGGCTATGAGGTCAGTGAGTTGGGGACAAAGACTCAGTGTCCTGGGCCTGGCACAGTGGGGACGGGGACCCTGTGACCCCATACAGAACAGCCTTCTCTGGCCCCAGGGTCCAGGCCAGGGTCAGCTGGGAGATGGATGTGTGAGGCCTGGGGGAGGGGCAGAGACAGAGAGAGGGACAGAGATGCAGAGATACATAAAGTTGGAGGCCAGGCAGGGTGGCTCATGCCTGTAATTCAGCACTTTGGGAGGCCAAGGCGGAAGGATCGCTCTAGGCTAGGAGTTCAAAAGCAGCCTGGGCAACATGGTTCGACCCCATCTCTACAAAAAATAAAAAATTTGAGCCAGGTGTGGTGGCTCACGCCTGTAATCCCAGCATTTTCAGAGGCCGAGGCAGGTGAATCATGAAGTCAGGAATTCAAGACCATCCTGGCCAACATGGTGAAACCCTGTCTCTACTAAAAATACAAATATTAGCTGGGTGTGGTGGTTGGTGCCTGTAATCCCAGCTACTCAGGAGGCTGAGGCAGGAGAATCGCTTTAACTCAGGAGGTGGAGGTTGCAGTGAGCCCAGATCTTGTCACTGCACTCCAGCCTGGGCAACAGAGCAAGACTCAGTCTCAAAGAAAAAAAAAAAATTTGCTAGGCATGGTGGCAGGCGCCTGGAGTCCCAGCTACTTGGGAGGCGGAAGCATGGCTTAAGCCAGGGAGGTGGAGACTGCAGTGAGCTCTCATTGCACCACTGCACTCCAGCCTGGGCCACAATGCAAGACCCTGCCTCAGAAAATAACAAACCTGGAGGAAACAGGGAGAGATTAGAGGAAAGTCATGGCCCCTGCTGACCATCCTGAGACCCCCTGACTCCACCAATTCCCGGAGAATCCCTCACCTGCCCCATTTCACAGATGGGAAAACTGAGTCCAGGGACATTCAAACCACCTGAGGCCCCAGCTGGAGGTGAAGAGATGGATTCAAACCGCCCCTCATGGACCAGAGTTTGGCCCCTTCCGGAGTGGAGACCGTGCCTCAGGTCTTCCCCCACCCCCATTAAAGTCGGCCCTCCGAGGCCTCATCTTCCCCATCTACAAAATGGGCTGCTGTGAGTATGAAGGAGGGCTTGGCTCACAGTGAGAGCTGCCCGCCCTCTGGCGAGTGTGATTAGTCATTGTTGTTTTTCCACCGTGGCCTCTGTCTGGCAGCTGCTGGAAAAACTTGGAGGGGAGGGAGATATAGGGCCCAGGAGGTGAAAAGCTGGACACAGATGCCCCTAACCCTTGGGATCAGAGACAGATGGAGACCAGGTGCCCTGAAGTAAAGCAGGGAGGGCTGCCTGGAGGAGGGACACTTGAGCTAGAATTTATAGAATCAAAGGGCATCTCTGGCAGAGGCCACAGCAGAGGAGGTGCTTTGGCAACCACCAAGATGGATACAGTGAATCTGGGGTTCTGTGGGGCAATGGGCTGGGCCCTTGATGGGCTTTCTCTGAGGGTAGGAGGGAGCCATAGCAGGTGTGTGAGCTGGAGGGGTACCCCAGACAAAGGTGAGGTGGTATTTCTCCCGTTATCAAAGATACAACCTGACGCTCCCTCTGAAGTTTGCCACGTCCCACCTTCCCCTTGCCACATCTTAGCACACCCACCTCCTTCCTCCCTCTCCAGGCTCACCAGGAGGCCCTGTGGTTCCCTGACGGCCCCGCCCAGCTGCCCCATAAGCTCCTCTGAGATAAGCTCCCAGGGCTGCCCCACTTTCGGATGCCCCACAGACTGGGGGGAGGGCAAAGCAGGAAGGATCAGGTCACGGGGGCCCCCAGAAAACATGACAGGAGGAACCACAGCACTTCCCCACCTCCTCAGCTTCCGCCTTCTTCTCAGGGAGAGAGACCTTCAGCCCAAGGAGGACTGAGCTTCCCTCCAAGTGGCCAAGAGACCCTAATGCCACGGAGGATCATCTAAAGAGGGTGTTGAAGGATGCACAGGAGTCAGCCAGGAGAAAATCCATTCGTTCCTTTAACAAACTCACTTACAGGCATCATCCATCAATGAGAACAATTTTCATCATTCAACCAGGACTTTCTAATGCCTCTGCGGGATCACTCTGTTACTCAGGCTGGAGTGCAGTGACATAATATAGCTCACTCCAGCCTCAACCTTCCAGGTTCAAGCTATCCTCCCACCTCAGCCTCTGATATAGCTGAGACATAGGTTTGTGCCACCATGCCCTGCTTTTTTAACTTTTGAAACAGAGTCTTGCTCTGTCACCCAGGCTGGAGTGCAGTGGTGTGATTTCAGCTCACTATAACCTCCACCTCCTGGGTTCAAGCAATTCTCCTGCCTCAGCCTCCTGAGTAGCTGGGATTACAGGTATGTGCCACCACGCCCAGCTAATTTTTATATTTGTAGTAGAGATGGGGTTTCACCATGTTGGCCAGGCTGGTCTTGAACTCCTAACCTCAAGTGATCTGCCTGCCTTGGCCTCCCAAAGGGTTGGGATTACTGGCGCGAGCCACTACGCCTGGCCATCCAGCTTTTTTTTTCTTTTTTAATTTTTGGTAGAAATGTGATCTCACAGCTGGGCGTGGTGGCTCACACCTGTAATTCCAGCACTTTAGGAGCCAAGGTGGGCGGGTCATCTGAGGTCAGCAGTTCGAGACCAGCCTGGCCAGCATGATGAAACCCCATCTCTACTAAAAATACAAAAATTAGCTGAGTGTGGTGGCTCATGCTTGTAATCCCAGGCACTCAGGAGGCTGAGGTGGGAGAATCGCTTGAACCCCATAGGTGGAGGTTGCAGTGAGCTGAGATTGCACCGCTGCACTCCAGCCTGGGTGACAGAGCAAAACTCCACCCCCTAAAAAAAAGAAAAGAAAAAAATGTTTTCTCACTCGGTTGCCTAGGCTGGTCTCAAACTCCTGGTCTCAAGGGATCCTCCCACCTCAGCCTTCCAAAGTGCTGGGATTACAGGCATGAGCCACCACGCCCAGCCTGATGAGACGCTGTTTTAAAGAAGACACAAAAGGTTACCAAGAAAAAAATTCATTCAATCACCACACTTCCGGATGTCCCTTATAGACATGTAAGGAAGGTTTTGATGGGTGTGTAGAAGCTCACAAGAATAAAATGTATTTGTTCATTCAATACAAGGTTCTCTGATGCTTCTCGAAGAGAATCTGAAGTGGATCTTGAAGACTGTATTGGTGTTGATTCATTCACTCATTCACTCAGTCAATCAATAAGCACTCCTTCTTGGCCATTGAGGGATCATTTGGGAGGCAGTTCTGTGTAATAGTTCCCCAGATGGAGAAGGGGCATCTGAGACCTCTCTGGGGGCTCTCTGTCCAGCAGGTTCTCATATGCACAACCCAGCCCTGGTTCAGGGAACCTCTCTTTAGCTGGGATTTCATTCGAAGTCCCAGGGAGGGCTGTAATAGGCTGAGTTTGGGTCACATGTCCACCTTGAACCAATCGCAGGCTGAGGTGGATAAAAGACTCTGGGTCGGCTGGGCGCAAGCCTGTAATCCCAGCACTTTGGGAGGCCGAGGCGGGTGGATCACGAGGTCAAGAGATCGAGACCATCCTGGTCAACATGATGAAACCCCGTCTCTACTAAAAATACAAAAAATTAGCTGGGCATGGTGGTGCGTGCCTGTAATCCCAGCTACTCAGGAGGCTGAGGCAGGAGAATTGCCTGAACCCAGGAGGCGGAGGTTGCGGTGAGCCAAGATCGAGCCATTGCACTCCAGCCTGGGTGACAAGAGCGAAACTCCATCTCAAAAAAAAAAAAAAAAAAAAAGACTCTGGGTCACATGTCCACCCCAGGCTGAACTGAAGGAGTACTTTGAGGCAGAACTGCTCAGAGTCAGAACAACTGGACATTGCAGGACATGAGCTTCTCATCACTTGGGATAAGCAAGCTACAGCCTGAAGTTCACTTACTGTAGGATTGCCAGGTAAAACACAGGACTTCCCCACCCACTTGGCTTCTGCCTTCTCAAAGACTTTCAGCCCGAGGAGAAGGGAGCTTCCCTCCATGCGGCCAAGAGACCCTGATGCCCCTGAAGGGTCATCTAAAAAGGGTGTTGAAGGATGCATAGGAGTGTGCCAGGAGAAAATCTATTCATTCATTTAACAAACTCACTTATAGTCATCATTCCTTAAATAACATTTTAATTAAATTCCCAGTTAAATTGGAATTTCAGACAACCAACACATTGGTTTGTGGGGTTTTTTTTGTTTTTTTGTTTTTTGAGACAGAGTTTCGCTCTTGTTACCCAGGCTGGAGTGCAATGGCGCGATCTCGGCTCACCGCAACCTCCGCCTCCTGGGTTCAGGCAATTCTCCTGCCTCAGCCTCCTGAGTAGCTGGGATTACAGGCACGCGCCGCCATGCCCAGCTAACTTTTTGTATTTTTAGTAGAGACGGGGTTTCACCATGTTGACCAGGATGGTCTCGATCTCTTGACCTCGTGATCCACCCGCCTCGGCCTTCCAAAGTGCTAGGATTACAGGCTTGAGCCACCGCACCCGGCCTGGTTTGTGTTTTGTTCTGTTTTGTTTGAGACAGAATCTTCAGTTCTGTCACCCAGGCTGAAGTGCAGTGGATCTCAGCTCACTGCAACCTCCATCTCCTGGGTTCAAGTGATTCTCCTGCTTCAGTCTCCTGAGTAGCTGGGATTACAGGTGCACACCACCATGCCTGGCTAACTTTTGTAGCTTTAGTAGAGAAAGGGTTTCACCATGTCACCCGGGCTGGTCTCAAACTCCTGACCTCAGAGGATCCACCCACCTCAGCCTCCCAAAGTGCTGGGATTACAGACACGAGCCACCACACCCAGCCAACACATTGTTTTTTAGTATAACTATGTCCCAATCACTGCAGGGGGCATACTTACACTGAAAAAATATTCACTGTTTATGGAAATTTAAATTTAACTGGGTGTTTGCTTTGGAAAACAGCCTGGTTGTTTCTTACAAATCTAAAACATAGAGTTGCTGGGCGTGGTGGCTTACGCCTGTAATCTCACCCCTTTGGAGACCGAGGTAGGTGGATCACTTGAAGGTCACGAGTTCAAGACCAACCTGGCCAACATGGTGAAACCCTGTCTCCACTAAAAATACAAAAATTAGCTGGGAGTGGTGGCGGGTGCCTTTAACCCCAGCTACTCAGGAGGCTGTATGAGAAAAACAAGTTTTCCCTGGCATCCTGTATTTATTTGTTTGTTTGTTTGTTTGTTTATTTCCCTGGCGTCCTGTATTATTTATTTATTTGCTCAATCTGGCCACCATATTGTGGTGCCATTCTGCAGTACCTCATGGACAATCAGGCTCAGTGACCCTTCCTAGGTTCCCCTCAAGCCTAAAAACATACTCCAGGGTCCAAACTGAACAGTGGGGCGGCCAAAGAGAACTGTGGCTACAGAGAAAGTGCCAAGTCCCAGGGAAAGAAAAACCGCAGGTGCTAAGCCAGGCGCAGTGGCTCCTGCCTGTAATCCCAGCACTCTGGGAGGCTGACGCAGGAGCATCACTTGAGGCCAGGAGTTTGAGACCAGTGTGGGACATGGCATGCACAAAAATTAGCCAGGCATGGTGGCATGCACCTGTGGTCCCATCTACTCCAGGAGCTCTGGTATGCGGCCTGAGGTGGGAGGATCACTTGAGCCCGGGAGGCGGATGCTACAGTGAGCTGAGATCGCCCCACTGCCCTCCAGCCTGGGTGACAGAGTGAGACCCTGTCCCCCCACCAAAAAATTACTTTTTAATGTGGGTGCTGTTTTGGGACTTTGGGCTTTTTTTCAGCCTCAGTTTCTCCTTCTGCAAAATGGAGTGGAACAATTATCTTCAAATATCTGTGAGAGGTGGTGCTTATGAGACATTTCGGGCAGAAAGGCAATCATCCTCAACAAACTGACAACTGCAGTGGCTACCGGTTTTTATAATAAAGTTTTATTGGCACCAGGGCCAGAATTAAAGGGAGACAAATGAGGCTGATGGTGCAAGGACAAAGGTCTGATCATGTCTTAAGAGTTTTAGTGTTTTGTTCCAGCACTTTGGGAGGCCAAGGTGGGTGGATCACCTGAGGTCAGGAGTTCAAGACTTGCCTGGCCAACATAATGAGACCTCCGTCTCTACTAAAAATATAAACAATTAGCCTGGTGTGGTGGTGGGCACCTGTTGTCCCAGCTACTAGGGAGGCTGAGGCACAGAACAGCTCAGGAGGCAGGGATTGCAGAGATCATGCCACTGCACTGTAGTCTGGGTGACACAGCAAGACTCGTCTCAGAAATTTCAAAAAAAAAAAGTTTTGAGGCTGGGCGAGGTGGCTCATGCCTGTAATCTGTAATCCCAGCACTTTGGGAGGCCGAGATGGGCAGATTACTTAAGGTCAGGAGTTTGAGACCAGCCTGGCCAACATGGTGAAACCCCATCTCTACTGAAAATACAAAAATTATCCAGGCATGGTGGTGTGTCCCTGTAATCCCAGCTACTCGGGAGGCTGAGGCTGGAGAATCACTTGAACCTAGGAGGCGAATGTTGCAGTGAGCCGAGATTGTGCCACTGCACTGCACCCTGGGCGACAAGAACGAAACTCTGTCTCAAAAAAAAAAAAAAGTTTTGGTGTTTTGGCCATACTTGGTGGCTCACACCTGTAATCCCAACACTTTGGAAAGCCTAGGAGGAAGGGTCATTTGAGGCCAGGAGTTCAAGACCAGCCTGGGTAACATAGTGAGACCCCCTCCTATCTCTAACTATAAAAAAAAAAAGTTTTTATGTTTTGTTCATAAATGTTTTCATTATTTCTGAGTTTTTAAAATATTATTTCTCTTGATGGCTGTGTTTTTTGGGACCCCCTTAACCTTTCCACAAGGGTGAGATCCTCACTCCCCTCACCCTAGAACCAGTTCTGCTGTGTGTACTGGGCACATTTGTTGTTGCTGTTTTGTGTGTGTGGTTTTTTTGTTTGTTTGTTTTGAGACGGAGTCTCGCTCTGTTGCTCAGGCTGGAGTGCAGCCCAGCGATCCCGGCTCACTGTAACCCCCGTCTCCCAGGTTCAAGCGATTATCCTGTCTCAGCCTCCTGAGTAACTGGGATTACAAGTGTGCGCCACCACGCCCGGCTAAGTTTTTGTTTGTTTGTTTGTTTGTTTGTTTGTTTGTTTATGTAGAGACAGGGTTTCACCTTGTTGGCCAGACTGGCCGGACTGGTCTCGAACTCCTAACCTCAAGTGATCTGCCCACCTCGGCCTCCCAAAGTGCTGGGATTACAGGCGTGAGCCACTGCGCCTGGCCAATGCGCTGGGCACACTGATTAACCTCTCTGAACCTCAGTTTCTTCATCTGCAAAATGGGGCTGAATGATGCTCCCTTACTTCTGAGAGGATTCATGCAAAATATTTACTTCTGTGCTCCGCAGGAGGGGCAGGACCAGCTCGCCCGATGGGGGCGGGCCCTTGTGGTCTGGCTCCCCAGGAGGGGCGGGGCCAGGCCGCATCAGCTGACCAGTCTGGCCAATGGCACCCGGCGGCGGGGCCTGGCAGGCCGGGGCGGGGCCGGGGGCGGGCCTGGCGGCGAGGACTCCAGGGCCATGGACGAGTCGAGCCTCCTGCGGCGCCGCGGGCTCCAGGTGAGGCCCCTGCGCGGGCGGGCGGGCAGCAGAGGGCGCGGCCAAGTGGACGCGGCCTGAAAGGTGCGGGGAGGGCGGGGCCTTCGCTGGCTGTGGGGAAACTGAGGCAGAGGGCGGGGAACGCTCAGATTGCTTCTCTTTGACCACCAGCTTCTGAAAGTGCTTTTCTCCTGGTGGGAAGGGGGAAGGTGTCCCCCTTGGACACCTAGGGAAACTGAGGCTGCAAGAGATTGCGTGGGAGGAAGAGGCTGAGGGCTCTGCCCCTCCCCACCAGCTGTTCTAATAATAATGCTAGCAACAGCAGCCATAGAGCTCACCGTATGTTCATAATAATCCTATTACTAGTGATGTATTAATATTAGTTCATATGTATTAATACCTCGGGTCGTCGCTGTCCCACAACACCCCCTCAGCTCACCCCTACGAGGACCTGGGGAGGGTGGGGCTGTCAGGCGCCCATTTGTCAGAATAAGGAAACTGAGGCTGTAGTCCCGGCAAGCCATTCTCCAGAGGTCGCCCAGCTGGGATTCGATCCTGCGCTCTTAACCAGCTCCCCTCGGGCACAAGGTGCTGCCAACTAGCAGCGTGTCCTGGGCGGAGGGCGCCCTTGCTTCTGCGGGCCTCAGTTTTCCAACGGGCCATGGGGTCCTCTTTTTACCGACTTTGTGTTTGGGGGAGGCTGTGTCACCAGGAGGTAGGGACACAGGCGTCGGGTCAGCAGAAGCCTAAGTTTGAAGCTACACAGGCTACAGGACCGCGGACAGCCACCCTTCGACTTCTCTGGGCTTCAGTTTCCCCATCATAAGAAATTAAAAATGGGAATTAAGATTTGGCCATTCCCCTCTGGGACTTAGCGACCAAGTTCTCAGGTAGGGAACCTGGGGTTTAGTATTTCCCCAATGAACATTTATGGAGGGCCTGCTGTGTGCCCGGCTCTGGAGAGGCGGCAGAGTGTTCTGCAACCTCTCAAGCCGCCCTCTTAGAAACCCCAACCTGCTGGGAGCAGCGGTGACCCCACGGAGTGGTCAGATGCGATAAGGGACTCAGAGGAAGAGAAGGAGGCACCTGACCCAGGCGTTGCTGGGAACCCTGGGGTAGAGGAGGCAGCCAAGGGTGGCGGGGCATTGCAGCGGGCGCGGTATTTAGGGAAATGAAAAAGGTTGACAAGCTAGAATCTAGGGAGGACTGCGCAGGTGGGATGGGGGTCGGGGACTGAGGTTAGCTCCGGGCAGGCTGAGGGAGTGAGGGGGATGGGGCAGGCGGGTCTCCAACCTGGAGCCGCGCGGAGCCCATCACCTGCCGGACTGCGAACTCAGCGGGTGGTGGGAAGCCAGGTCTGGGGTGGTCAGGGAAGGCACGGGCTGAGCTGCAGGTCAGAGACACCCCGTCTCTGGCGGGAGTGGGGCAGAACTGGAGGCGCCAAGGCCAGAGGCAAGAATGGGGGACTTGGGCGGAGAGGAGGGGGCGGGGCGGGATTGGCGAGCAGCGTGGTGTTGGGGGGGGCAGCCCCGCCTCCAGCCCCAGTTAGATGCCAACCCGCCCGCGGCCTCTTAAAATAGAGAAACCGCCTCCGGGTAGGCGAATGGGGGTGCTGCTGACGTCAGGAAGTGGGGCTGGTTCCATCAGGGGGGTCAAACATTTCCTGATGAGTTCTATGTTACAAAAAGGGAAACTGAGGTTTAGAGAAGCATAGCCATGGTCCGGGTCTCCCAGAGTGTAGGTGACAGAGTCAGGCAGGATTTGAACCCAGACGGTTCCGGCTTCCTCTCCAGACCAACGGAGCGCAGGCGTCCATCCACGGAGGTGGAGGGGTGAGCACGGATTGCTCGACTGAATGAAGGCATTCCGGGCAGAGGCCACAGTGCAGGCAAAGGTTTAGAGGCATGTAGCCTTCCCTCCCTATTACATGGGGAAACTAGACTTGAACCTAGTTTTTAGCACTAGAGGCTGATGGCCAGGACTTACTGCTTCCAGGGTCTTCGGTGCTGATTTTGAAAAAGTTAGACTTTCCCCCTAGGGAAGTGGGGAGCTATGGAAGGTGCTGGAGCAGGAGAGGACATGCCCATATTGAGGGACTGGAAAGACTCCTCTGGAGGGGTGGGATGGGGTGGCGGGTAAAAAAGGGCAGGAAGCCAGGAAGGAGCATGGAATGAAAGTCTTAAGTGTACTAGATGTGCTGGCTCATGTAGTCCCAGCAACTCAGGAGGCTGAGGCAGAACAATCTTTTTTTCTTTCTTTCTTTCTTTTTGAGAAGGAGTCTTGCTCTGGCACCCAGGCTGGAGTGCAGTGGTGCAATCTCGGCTCACTGCAACCTCTGCCTCCCAGGTTCTAGTGATTCTCCTGCCTCAGCCTCCCCAGTAGCTGGGATTATACAAGGCCGCCACCATGCCCAGCTAATTTTTGTATTTTTAGTAGAGATGGGGTTTCACCGTGTTGGCCAGCCTGGTTTCAAAGTCCTGACTTCAGGTGATCCGCCCACCTCGGCCTCCCAAAGTGCTGGAATTATAAGTGTGAGCCACCGTACCCAGCCAAGAAGGATCTCTTGAGTGCAGGCGTTTGAGGCTTCAGTGAGCCATGATCATGAGACCCATCTCAAAAATAAAAATAAGCGTCCCGTGGGAGAAAATTAAAATAATAATAAAATAACAGTAAGGTGGTCATAACCGTTCATTCATATTAACAGGCTAAGCCCTCTCATGCGTTCAGTTCTCCAACAGCCCGAGTACTCAGTGCTATTATTGGTTCCATTTTTCAGAGGAGGAAACTGAGGCCCAAAGAGAGAAGTACCCGCCAGGAAGCCAGAGAACTGGACTTCTAACCAATCTGGCACCTGAAGGAGTTTTCCTCGTCAGCCCCAGTTTTGGGTCTCCTTTGACTGGAAACTGTCAGTGGTCCAGGAGCACCCCAGCCAATCAGGGGGCAGGCTGCTGGTGAAAGCCAATCAGATTTCCTGGAGGCCAAAGGCCAAAGAGTCCATTCATAAACGGTGCTGACTAGCCAGTCCAGAATGATAGCCCAGGGCATCCTCTCCCGGGGTGACAATGTGAGGCTTGATGTTATCTCAGTGCAGGAGAGGTCTGAAAAAGGATCCGGCCTGGCCCGCGGGCCGCCAGTTTGTGACCGCCCTGGGTCCAGGGAGGAGATGGAGACCTTTCCAATTTTGGTTAAACTCAGCCTCGTGCCTAGCGTGCGCAGGCACTGGGTAACCTGAGCGGTTATTAATACTACTATTATCTTTTTTCTTTCTTTCTTTCTTTTTTTATTAGAGACGGGGTTTCACCATGTTGGCCAGGCTGGTCTTGAACTCCTGACCTCAGGTGATCCACCCGCCTCGGCCTCCCAAAGTGCTGGGATTACAGGCGTCAGCCACCGTGCCCAGCCTACTATTATCTTTTAACATTCACGTCTCCCACTTGGACCTTTGCTTTGAACACGGCCAAATTTCAAAACGTCAGATCCCACAAGAGAGCATCCCCCACGCAGAGAAGATGACTAGAGCTTGGACTAGTATCTGGACTTTGGCTCTGCCGCTACTGGGGTGGCTTCCCTAGGTTCAGTCCTCAAAGGAGATCCTGCTTTCTCATGGCCAGGTTCCACTTATTTTCCTCCTCCTCCTCTTCCAGGAAGCCCTCGGGCTGGTGCGATGTGGTCCATGCTGACTTTCCTCCCATTTCACTCCAGGGACACCGAGCTTTCCATGAGGCTTGACGATCCCAGCAGACTGAGTCCCACCTCCCCTTGCACGTGCTGTTTGCTGGACATGGACTGGTGTTTTCTGTGTGCCTGCTGGCTTTGTCTGACACCTCCTACTCCAGGAAGCCCCTTAGCTCTCCTCTCTGTGTGCCTCCAAACTCTTCTCTCCCTTCAGGTCCCTTTTTTTTTTTTTTAAAGAGACATGGTTTCACTATGTTGTCCAGGCTGGTCTCGAACTCCTGACCTCGTGATCCGCCCACCTCGGCTTCCCAAAGTGCTGGGACTACAGGTGTGAGCCACCATGCCTGGCCTTTTTAAGACAGAATCTTGCCCTGTCGCCCAGGCTGGAGTGCAGTGGTGCAATCTGGGCTCACTGCAGCCTCCATCACTCGGGTCACAGCGATTCTCCTGCCTCAGCCTCCTGAGTAGCTGGATTACAGGCTCGCGCCACCACTGCCAACTGATTTTTGTTTTGTTTTTTTTTTTTAGTAGAGATGGTGTTTCACCATGTTGGCCAAGATGGCCTTGAAGTCTTGATCTTAAGTGATCCTCCTGCCTTAGCCTCCCAAAGTGCTGGGATGACAGGCAGGAGCCACTGCACTCAGACACTTTGGGTTTCCCTTAACCCCTCCCATATGGGGGTGCTCATGCTGTGTCTTCTCCAAAGTGGGATTTTCTCAAGGTGGGGCTAAAGCTTGTGGGAGAGGCAGCATCCCCCAGCCGGGGATACCATAAATATTACCTTTAAAGGGCAGCTCCAGGGGGTCGGGGCCTCCCCAGCCTCCACTCATCTGGGTGGAACCACTCCCCCGGGAACAGCAGGCACAGAGGGGGGCTGTGGGTGGAAGCAGATGGTGCGGGGAGCGAAGGGTCCGGGAGTGGTGCCAGGAGAGTGCCGAGTGGTCCAGCTTCCCCAGGAGCCTTTGCAGGGAGCTGCTGACTTTGTCTCACCTCTCTCTGCCGCTTAAAAAAATATAAAACATCTTCAGACTGGGTGCAGTGGCTCACGCCTGTAATCCAGCATTTTGGGAGGCTGAGGTGGGAGGATTGCTTGAGGTCAGGAGGTCAAGACCAGCCTGGCCAACATGGTGGAACCCGGTCTCTACTAAAAATACAAAACTAGTCGGGCGTGGTGGTGGGCGCCTGTAATCCTAGCCATTTGGGAGGCTGAGGCAGGAAAATCACTTAAACCCGGGAGGTGGAGGTTGCAGTGAGCCGAGATTGTGCCATTGCACTCCAGCCTGGGCAACAGAACGAGACTCTGTTGCAAAAAAACAAAACCAAAAAATCTTTACGTCTTTTTATTGTTTGGAAGTAGCTTTCAACTGGTGGCTATTATTCACCTCTTGATTGTCGTCTTCACCCCCATCCGTGGAGGTCTCCCCCAGCACCAGGCCCTGAGCTCGATGCTCATGGGTTCCTCCAGGGACCCTATGCCACTGGACCGTTTTCCAAACAAGGAAACTGAGGCACAGAGGGCTTTAGTGACTTGTCTGGGTCACACAGTGCAGGAGTGGGGAGTCAGACTGGGAGCCTAGAACTGCCAGAGTTTTAGAAGGAAACGGCTGGAATGGGGATGGGGTGCAAGTAGGACACCCCCCCTCCACCAGGGTTCAAATCCCTCCGTTTCATGTGGGGTAGTGGAGGAAGTGGTATAAGATCCCACAACTGGCCAGGCACAGTGGCTCACGCCTATAATCCCGGCACTTTGGGAAGCTGAGGCAGGCGGATCACTTGAGGTCAGGAGTTCAAGACCAGCCTGGGTGACATAGTGAAACCTCATCTCTATCAAAAATTTTGAAAATTAGCCGGGTGTGGTGGCACATACCTATAATCCCAGCTGCTCGGGAGGCGGAGGTTGCAGTGAGCCAAAATCGTGCCACTCCACTCCAGTCTGGGCGACAGAGCGAGACTCTGTCTCAAAAAAATAAAAAAAAAAAACTCCCCCAACTATTGGAAGGGGCAGAAGGAGACCCTCATAGCCACAGTGGTGGTGGTGATAGTTTCATCACCATAACTGCTTGAACTAAAAGTAGCGATTTGTCTGTCCTTGGAGATATTGAAGCAGTCAGGGAGAGCTGGGAGTAGTAGGTCCTTCTCCCATTCTGACAGTTCTGTTTTCTGAGCGCAGAGCAGCTGAAGTCAGGCCTGGGGTGATGCCACACCCCAGCGACCCTTCCCTGCCTCTCTCAGGAGACCTTGCCCTCCCAGCTGGGTCATCCGGCAGCCCAGCAGCTTCCGGCCCCCTCCAGTTGGCTGTGGGGGCCGATGGCGTCACTGGTTGCCATGGCAAACACCCGGATCAGGACGTGGGCAGCCTGGAGCCCACCAAAGCAAAAATAGTCGTGTGTCCCCCGCGTGGTCGCCCTGATGTGTGTGTAGGGAGGGTGTCCTGAGACCCAGTTTCCTGCCTCTCACTCCACCAAGAGACGTGGGCAGCCGGCTTTCCTCTGCACCTAAGTTTCCCTGCCAGTGAAACAGCCCCTGCCCGCGGTTCGTAGTGGGCAGCTCAGTAAATGCGAGGACATTTACCGAGTATTACGGACCCTTGCTGAGCTCAACAGTAGTACAACCGGACACAACAGCAGGAATAGTAATGGCGGATCATGATTAACCCGAACCCTCCCGATGTCATCTCCAGATTACAGATGGGAAACTGAGGCACGGGGCCAGGAAGAAACAGAACTGGACTCAGACCTGGGTGTCCCCAGGTTCTGAACTTGCGCCACATGCCATTTTGAGAATTAAAAAACCCTCTTGATTGTCCAGGCTCGGTGGCTCACACCTATAATCCCAGTACTTTGGGGGCTAAGGCAGGTGGATCACTTGAGGTTAGGAGTTCAAGACCAGCTTGGGCAACATGGTGAAGCCTCGTCTCTACTAAATATACAAAAATTAGATGGGCATACTGGTGCACACCTGTAACCCCAGCTACTTGGGAGGCTGAGTCAGAATAGCTTGAACCCAGGAGGCAGAGGTTTCAGTGAGCCAAGATTGTACCACTGCACTCCAGCCTGGGTGACAAAGCAAGACTCCATCACACACACACACACACACACACACACACACACACACACACACACAAAATCTTGGTTGTCCGGGCATGGTAGCTCACGCCTGTAATCTGAGCATTTGGGGAGGCCAAGGCAGGTGGATCACCTGAGGTCAGGAGTTCAAGACCAGCCTGGGCAACATGGCAAAACCCTGTTTCTACTAAAAATACAAAAATTAGCCAGGCATGTTGGCATGTGCCTGTAATCCCAACTGCTCGGGAGGCTGAGGCAGGAGAATTACTTGAACCCAGGAGGTAGAGGTTGCAGTGAGCTAACATTGCATCATTCCACTCCAGCCTCGGCAAAAGAGCAGAACTCCGTCTAAAAAAAAAAAAAAATTAGCCAGGTGTGGTGACACATGCCTGTCGTCTCAGCTACTTGGGAGGCTGAGGCAGAAGAATAGCTTGAACCCGGGAGACAGAGGTTGCAGTGAGCCGAGATCGCACCACTATACTCCAGCCTGGGTGAGGCTCTGTCTCAAAATATAAAAAACCTTTTTGGGCAGGCTATGTCTGAGGATGGACTGTGTGGTCACAGGGGAATACAAGCTCAGGTGACTCTATCCTGCATGCGGTGAGGGTACCCAAAATTGATACAGGTTGGCTTGCTGAGCTCTAAAAGGGTCCATCCATCAGCCATCCTCCCTGTGCCCCCATGGGTGCCCAGGGCCCAAAGCTGCATAGACTGCAGTGGGTGAGGAGACCCAGGAGGAGAGGGACCTCTGAGACGGGACAGGAATTGGACAACTCAGTAATCTCTGCTTTCTCAACAGATGATTAGTTTTTAGCCATTACTGACATACTTCTTCATAAATGCAACCAATTTGTAATTTTAAATAAAATTATTATTTTTTTTAGAGATGAGGTCTTGTTCTGTCACCCAGGCTAGAGTGCAATGGTGTCATCACGGTTCACTTACCTCCAACTCCTGGGCTCAAGCAATCATCTCACCTCAGTCTCCCGAGTAGCTGGGATTACAGGCATGCACCCCCATGGTGAAACCCTGTCTCTACTAAAAATACAAAAAATTGGCCTGGCACGGTGGCTTATGCCTGTAATTCCAGCACTTTGGGAGGCTGAGGAGGGCAGATCATGAGGTCAATCGATCAAGACCATCCTGGCCAACACGGTGAAACCTTGTTTCTACTAAAAATACAAAAATTAGCTGGGCATGGTGGTGCGCGCCTGTAGTCCCAGCTGCTGGGAAGGCTGAAGCAGGAGAATTGCTTGAACCCAGGAGATGGAGGTTGCAGGGAGCCAAGATCGTGCCATTGCACTCCAGCCTGGCAACAGAGTGAGATTCTGTCTAAACAAACAAACAAACAAAAAATTAGGTGTCAGGGCACCCACCCCCACCCAGCTAATTTTTGTATTTTTTGTAGAGACGGGGTTTCACCATGTTGGCCAGGCTGGTCTCGAACTCCTAACCTCAAGTTATCCACCTACTTCGGCCTCCCACAGTGCTGGGATTACAGGCGTGAGCCACGACTCCTGGCCTTATTTTTGAGACAGGGTCTCACTTTGTCACCCAGGCTGGAGTTCAGTGGTTTGATCTTGGCTCACTGCACCCTCTGCCTCCTGAGCTCAAGCAATCCTCCCACCTCAGCCCCCTGCAAGTAGCTGGGAGTACAGGCTCGAGCCATCATGCCTGGCTACATTTTTTGTTGTATTTTTTGCAGAGACAGGTTTTTACCATGTTGCCCAGGCTTGTTTCAAACTCCTGAACTCAAGTAATCCACCCGCCTTGGCCTTCCAAAGTGCCAGAATTACAGGCATGAGCCACTGCACCCAGCCTAGTCTGGAAATTTTGTACAATTTTTTTTGGAGTGATGGAGTCTCGCTGTGTTGCCCAGTTGAGCTCAAACTTCCAGCCTCGAGCAACCCTCCCACTTTGGCCTCCCAAAGTACTGAGATCACACGTGTGAACCACCGGTGTCGCCCAGCTAAAATAATTTTTAATGCAGGTGTGGTAGGATCTGGGTGGGGAATTAGACTGTGAATCTGGAGGGCCTACAGGAAGAAGGGATGTTGTCTTCAGACCCAGAGTATGCGCCACAGTCAATTAGGGCTGGCAGGGAGAGAAGGCCATTTCGAGAGAGCGCACAGCTAGTGCAAAGGCCCTGAGGCAGGGCTCAGCCCAGTGTATAGAGTGAGCGAAAGGACGCATTGGTTGGAGCAGGGGATTGGAGGTTGTAGGGGTGCGCCAAGGGCCAGGGGTTCTGAGGGCTTGTCTCGCTGAGATTGATCCCCATTTCTGTCTCATTGCAGAAGGAGCTGAGCCTGCCACGCCGGGGACGTGGGTGAGTTCACCTGGGGCTGGTGGGCTGGGTGGGGCCTGGTGGTCCTAACAGTGGAAGAAGTGGGTATTTCAGCGACAGCCGGTGAATCATGACTGTATTGAATAATTACAGCGACATACTTCACGTTCATTCTTGTCCTCGTCTTTGCAAAGCGCTTTGCAAGCACCCGGTCCACCTCTCGCCACACCCTGGGAGGCCATACCGGTTTGCAAATGAGGAACCTGAGGTGCAAGGGGCTTTCATCACCAGCTTAAGGGCACTCAGCTGGGAAGGGAAGAAACTTGTCTGGAATCCAGAGTCCAGATGTTGAACTTCAACGCAAGTGTATTGAAACTGACTGGAATGCCTCCCATGATGGGGAGCTCACTTCCTTTTGGAGAACACCAATAGAAAAATCTTCTCTCAGCTGGGCGTGGTGGCTCACACCCGTAATCCCAGCACTTTGGGTGGCTGAGGCAGGCAGATCACTTGGGGCCAGGAGTTTGAAACCAGCCTGGCCAACATAAATAAAACCAGCCTGTCTCTACTAAAAATCCAAAAAGCTTAGCCGGAAGTAGTGGTGCGTGCCTGTAATCCCAGTTACTCAGGAGGCTGAGGCAGGAGATTCACTCGAACCCTGGAGGCGGAGGTTGCAATGAGCCAAGCCAGAGCTCCCAATATTTCACTTTAACATAAGCAACAGAGTGAGACTCTGTCTCGAAAAAAAAAAAAAAAAAAAAAAAAGGCCGGGCACGGTGGCTCACACCCATAATCCTGCACTTTGGGAGGGCGAGGCAGGTGGATCACCTGAGGTCAGGAGTTCAAGACCATCTTGGCCAACACGGTGAAACCCTGTCTCTACTAAAAATACAAAAAATTATCTGGGCATGGTGGTGAGTGCCTGTAATCCCAGCTAGCTGGGAGGCTGAGGGAGGAGAATCACTTGAACCCTGGAGGTGGAGGTTGCAGTGAGCTGAGATCACTACACTTCAGCCTGGGCAACAAAAGTGAAACTCTGTCTCAGCAAAAGAAAAGAAAAGAAACTCATCTCTCAGGGTCACATCAGTGTTTCTGTAGATTGGCTTTTATTTATTTATTTGTTTGTTTGTTTGTTTGTTTATTTATTTATTTTAGACAGGGTCTCGCTGTGTTGCCCAGGCTGGAGTGCAGTGGTGCAATCTTGGCTCACTGCAGCCTCTGCCTCCCAGGTTCAAGAGAGTCTCCCCCGTCAGCCTCCAGAGTAGCTGGGACTCCAGACGGGAGCCTCCACACCCGACTTGTATGTTTAGTAGAGACAGGGTCTCACTATATTGCCCAGGCTGGTCTCAAACTCCTGGACTCAAGCAGTCTGCCTGCCTCAACCTCCCAAACTGCTGTGACTACAGCCATGAGCCACTGTGCCCAGTCCAGGTTACCATTTTTTATCCCCAAAGCTTAGAGAACATTTTTGTTCAATGCCTTCATTCATTTACAGATGAAAGAAAGCAAAGCCCAGGCTGGGGAGGGATTTACCTTGAACTCGTGGTCTAGACGTGTGTGAGTGTGGACACCCCATCTCTGGGGCTGCTTTTGCCTGAATTGGGGGTAAGAATGAATCACTCAATGAACATTTTTGTGAGCACCTACTGTACACTGGGTCCTGCTGAAGGCAGAAGGGATACAGAGATTTCACTCTCAGAGCAATGGTTGAAGTTTTGTATGCAGGAGAGAGATTAACCAGAGAGAGACCGAGAGGCGCTGGGGGTGGCTTGATCCTGAAGATCTGGGGCCTCTTGAAGGAAGTGACCTTTGGGCCTAGATCTGGAAGAAGAGGAGGAGCTGGGGGGCGGGGAGTCTGGGGAGAATGGCACTCCAGGCAGCAGGGACAGCATGAGCAAAGTTTCTGGGGTGCCAGTATGCTTGGCATTAGAAGAACAGCGTAAAGATAAGGTTAGCTGAGTGGAGTGAGTGGAGAGGAGGTTGGAAGGACAGAAGGAGGAGGTCCTTGGGGTCAGAGTGGACCCCAAGCCCAGGCCATCTGCTCCTGTTGGAGTGGGGATGATGCACTTGGCCGGGAGGTGCTAGAAGGCCCCAGTAAATTACTGGGGATTGCCGGGGACTCAGACATTGCCCCGAGGGCGGGCACTGTTTCCAGCCTTGGCCCAAGGTGTGGGCAGAGTGTTGGCCCAACCTGTGGGCAGTGTTGGACCAGGAATCAATGAGGACTGCAGAGGGCAAAGTCCTGGGCCTTGGGGCAGGACAAAGACTCCACAAGAAATGTCCACTCCTGCCACCTTCCCTGTGCCCCACTGGGTCCCCCCGGACCTCAAGATGGCCAGAGTGAGACACAGACACCCCCAGACCGTGGGGTTTGCTCTGAGAGGGAGCAAAACCTCTCAGAGGCTGGAGGCGCCTGGTGCTGCTGGGGGTGCAAGGACAGTTTGGCGGAGGAGGGGCGGGTGGGGCTGGACTCATATGTGGGTGAGGGGGACAACCTTTGTGGCAGAGGGAACAGCTGGAAGCCGGGAACTGGAGGTGTGGTCAGGGCCTCTAGCGTGCCCGACGATGTGGAGACCCGAGCGGGGCCGGGACCTCAGTGCCGAGAGGTCGGCGGGCATGCGGGGTTGGGGCGTAGGGGCGGCGCGCGCTCAGATCCCGGCGCCCCGAGAGCCCCTGGGCTGCGGCGAGGGCTGAGGCCGGGCCAGGGCGGGGAGAGGCGGGATCAGGCCGTGGAGCAATCGCGCCGACCGCGGAGCCAGTGACCGCCCTTCCCTTCCGGGACGCGGCTCGGGGCTCCGGACCCGGCGGCCTCGGCGTCCCTGCAGCAGATCCCGCGGCCCGCCGCGTCCCCCGCCTTCGGGCCCGGCCTGCGCGCAGGTGCGGAGCTCCGAGCCCCGCCCCGAGGCGGAGCCAGCCCGGCCTCCCCGGTCCAGCCCCCGCGTCGAATCGGCCGCACCCGCCAGGCGTCGGTCCCTGCGTCCGTGTGTTCGTCCGTCGGTCCAATCGCGCCACCATCGGGGGTTCTGGGGGCTGCCAAGGGGGCGTCGATAGCCGGCCGCGCACACGCGGCCTCGGCCCCGGCATGAAGGCGCGCAGGGACAAGCTGCACATCCCAGCGCTGACCCTCGAGTGAGTGTCGGGCGGGGTGGGGCGGGGGTTGCAGGAGGACAGGACGACAACCACCCTCCCCCACGTCTCTGTTCGTGTCGCCCAGAAACGCACCGCCGCCTCCGGGGAGCCCTCCCGGGTCATCGGTCTGGCCCCGCCCTCACGGCCTGCGCTGAACCCAGAATCCCGGGTCTTGGGCCCCTCCTCCCTGAGGGAACCGCAGCCCCCCTCCGGAGATCCGGATTCGGCCACACGAATGGGCGGCCGCCAGTTCACCGTCCCCGGCCTCTTTCTTTGCAGTCTGTCTCCGAGCAGCCAGAGCCCGTCCCTGCTGGGTCCCAGCAGCCCCTGCAGCCCCTGTAGCCCCTCCTTGGGCCTCCACCCGTGGAGGTAAGTGACAGCGCGTGTGGGCGGGGCGCAGACTTCGCCCTGGCACCCCAGGGCCTTGGAAACCCTCCAGACTCGTCACTCTCCCTAAGGTACTTCTCTGGGCCTCACTTTACCCCTCCACATAATGGCACTGCGATCCGTTCTAGGGGCTTAATGGGAAAATTCCATTTTCAGGCAGGCCAGCATCTGACAGGTGGCCATGGGAGGGAAGAACTTAAGCTTTGTCCAAGGACTTCCCCGAGACAGGTGCCGGATTCCCAAGCTGCTCAGGGCACTCCCTGCTGAAATGGGCCTGGACTCCTGGGTGGTGACCTCAGGGAGAAAGCTCCTCCCTCGAAACACACACACACACACCCAGGGCTGAGGGGCCACCAACAAGAGCCCTGTGAATTGAGCTTCACCTAAGTGGCGCAGGGAGAAAAGAACCAGCGGGACTGAGTGCCCCATAACCCCTTCCTGATCCCCACTTTTCCATTAGGAAAACTGAGGCTCAGAGAGAAGATGCCAGTTTTCCTGACTCAGTCTGTCCCCTGGGGCCAAGTGTCAGGGTGAGCTTTGGCACCAGGGCATGTTGAGGGCTTGAGCCACTCTCTGTGGCCAGCCAGGTTTCAGGACAGGGGGCAGTTTGGTGAATTCCTTTCATGGTTTGGGGAAAAGTTTAGGGAGGGACAGATGTGAGGTCAATGTTGTCTATTAGAATTAGGTGGTCCATCAACCATTTACACTTGAGTTTGAATGAGCTGCGTAAATCTTTTCACAGACCTTTTTTTTTTTTTTTTTGAGATGGAGTCTCACTGTCCCCCAAGTTGGAGTGCAGTGGCGCCATCTCGGCTCACTACAACCTCTACCTCCCAGGTTCAAGCAGTTCTCCTGCTGCAGCCTCCCAAGTAGCTGGGATTACAGTCATCTGCCACCATGGCTAATTTTTGTATTTTAGTGGAGATGGGGTTTCACCATGTTGGCCAGGTATCTCGAACCTCTGACCTCAACTGATCTACCCACCTCAGCCTCCCAAAGTGCTGGGATTACAAGCATGAGCCACCATGCTGGGCCATCCACAGACCTCTGGTGAGGAGAAAAAAGAACAATATGGAGGCTGCATTTGGGTGCTGGGCAACAGGGAGGTGCCTTCATTTGGCAACAAGCACTTATGAGACATGTACTGAGATCCAGTGAGTAAAGGCACTGCTAAGATAGAATGAATGGATAAACAAGATGTATTCAGATAGGGACCACTTGGGGAGGTAGTATCTGAGCCGAGGCCTGGGCACAGCTAAAGGAAGACTGGCACCAGGCAGTGGGAGCTGCATGTGCAAAGGTCCTGTGACAGGACTGAAGTGTTTTTGTTTGAAACAGAGTCTCACTGTGTTGCCCAGGTTGGAGTGTAGTGGCACAATCTCGGCTCACTGCAACCGATACCTCCTGGGTTCAAGCTTCAGCCCCTCTGAGTAGTTGAGACTACAGGTGTGCCACCATGCCCAGCTATTTTTTTTTTTTGAGATGGGATCTTGCTCTGTTGCCCAGGCTGGGGTACAGTGGTGGGATCTCGGTTCATTGAAACCTCTGCCTCCCAGGTTCAAGTGATTCTCCTGCCTCAGCCTCCCAAGTAGCTGGGACTACAGGCGCATGCCACCACACCTGGCTAATTTTTGGTTTTTCAGTAGAGACAGGGTTTCACCATGTTGGTCAGGCTGGCCTCAAACTTTTGACCTCAAGTGATTCTCCCACCTTGGCCTCTCAAAGTGCTGGGACTGCAGGTATGAACCACTGAGCCTGGCCTAATTTTTGTATTTTTAGTAGAGACAGGGTTTCATTATGTTGGCCAGGCTGGTCTTCTGACCTCAGCTGATCCTGACCTCAGGTGATCCACCTGCCTTGGCTTCCCAAAGTGCTGGGATTACAGGTGTGAGCCACTGCACCCAGCCTGAGATTTTTTTTAAGCCTCTGTGGCTGCCTCGGGCAGGGAGAAGAAAGATCTGCTGGGGCCAGGAATGGAGGTGGCCAGAGACAAGAAGGTGGGTAGGACAACATCCAGGACCAAGTTGGGGCATCCAGTGGGTAGTAGAGACTGCCATCACCCTCATTTAGTGACAAAAACGGGGGTACAGGACCTCAGAATGTGTTATCAGGAGCATTGTAGGAAGCTTTCAGGCCAGATGTGACTCTGTCTGAATCCTTGGCTTCCACCCCAGGTGAGGACCGGATGAAGGCAGAGACCCTTGAACTTGAACCTGGGAGGTGGAGGTTACAGGGAGGCCTCTGAGCAGATTTGACCAGTTTAACTGGGAGGGGAGGGAGGAAGTGTCTGGGACTGAGAAAGGCCAGCAGGCTGCGTCACTCACCACCAGGGGGCAGCAGAGCCACATCACCTTGGGCCTGGCGGGGCCATGCCAAGCCATCCTAGGAATAAGCTCCTAATTGTCCCCACAGTCTAGTCTCTGCAATTCCCGCCTCCTTTTCTTTTTTCTTTTCTTTTTCTTTTTCTTTTTTTTGAGACAGTCTCACTTTGTCGCCCAGGCTGGGGTGCAGTGGTGTGATCTAGGCTCGCTGCAACCTCCGCCTCCTGGGTTCAAGGGATTCTCCTGCCTCAGCCTCCAGAGTAGCCGGGATAACAGGCATGTGCCACCATGCCCAGCTAACTTTTGGGTTTGTTTGTTTGAGACGGAGTTTCGCTCTTGTTGCCAGTGCTGGGGTGCAGTGGTGTGATCTCAGCTCACTGGAACCTCTGCCTCTCGGGTTCAAGTGATTCTCCTGCCTCAGCCTCCCAAGTAGCTGGGATTACAGGCGTCAGCCACCACAATCAGCTAATTTTTTTGTATTTTTAGTAAATATGTTCCACAGTTTCTTGCCTCAAAAAAAGAATATATGGGGTTTCACCATATTGGCCAGGCTGGTCTCGAACTCCTGACCTCAGGTGATCCACCTGCCTCGGCCTCCCACAGTGCTGGGATTACAGGCATGAGCCACTGTGCCTGGCCTGATTTTTATACTGTTAGTAGAGATGCGGTTTCACCATGTTGGCCAGGCTGGTCTCAAACTCCTGACCTCAGGTGATCCGCCCGCCTTGGCCTCCCATGGTGTTGGTATTACAGGAGTGAGCCACCATGCCCAGTCTTGCCTCCCCTGCCTCCGTTCTGTTCATCTCCCCATCACTCACTCAGCTTCACTCACATGGCTTCCTGGGCTGATCCTCCAGAATGCAGGCAGCCTCAGGGCCTTTGCACTTGCTGTCCCCACTGCCCGGACAATCCCCTCCTTTATTCTTCCATCACATCCTCATCAAAGCCTCAGCTTCAGATAGGAAGGCTTCCCCACCCACCCACTCCTTCCAGTTCCCACAAACATGGGTATAACATGTATTATACCGGCCGGGCGTGGTAGCTCACCCCTGTAATCCCAGTGAGTTGGGAGGCCAAGGCGGGCAGATCACCAGGTCAGGAGATCGAGACCGTGCTGGCTAACACTGTGAAACCCTTTCTCTACTAAAATACAAAAAAAATTAGCCGGGCGTGGTGGCAGGCTCCTGTAGCCCCAGCTACTCAGGATGCTGAGGCTGGAGAATTGCTTAAACCTGGGAGGTGGAGGTCGCAGTGATCCGAGATCACGCCACTACACTTCAGTCTGGATGGCAGAGTGAAGCTCTGTCTCAAAAAAACAAGCAAACAAAGAACATGCATTATACCTGTCCATTTCCCCATCCAGACCCCAGGGATTTTTTTTTTTTAATGAGACAGGCTCTGTTGCCCAGGCTGGAGTGCAGTAATACGTCATTTCACTGCAGCCTCTGCCTCCTGGTTCAAGTGATTCTCCTGCCTCAGCCTCCTGAGTAGCTGGGATTATGGGTGCTCATCACCATGCCTGGCTAATTTTTGTATTTTTAGTGGAGACAGGGTTTCACCATGTTGGCCGGGCTGGTCTCAGACTCCTGAGCTCAAGCGATCCTCCCGCCTCGGCCTCCCAAAGTGCTGGGGTTATAGACGTGAGCCACAGCACCCAGCCAGCCCCAGAGGTTTGATTTCCATGTCGTCTTGTGGGATTATCCCACACTCTGGTTTGGTTTGTCTGTTTGTTTGATGAGATTTTTCTCATCCAGATGTTTGACAGCCTCTCTGGGACCAGACCTGATCTGCCCTGGTCATGTTGTAGCTTCAGGGCAAACCCAGGGTGTATACAGCAGGTGCTCAGTTAATGCATGTGGCTTAGATGAATGGGCAGTATCTGGGAGGGCTCTCCTTGTGGTGGTGGCGGCGGCAGTGGGGCCATGAGTTGGGCTTTTTTTTTTTTTGAGATGAAGTTTTGCTCTTGTTGCCCAGGCTGGAGTGCAATGGTGTGATCTTGGCTCACCAAAACCTCTGCCTCCCAGGTTCAAGTGATTCTCCTGCCTCAGCCGGCTAATTTTGTAATTTTAGTAGAGACAGGGTTTCTCCGTGTTGGTCAGGTTGGTCTCGAACTCCCAACCTCAGGTGATCCACCCGCCTCGGCCTCCCAAAGTGCTGGGATTACAGGCGGGAGCCACTGTGCCCAGCCGAATTGGGCTCTCATAGATGAAATGGCTGTTCCTGCCTGGAACAGCCTTCTGGAGCCTCAAATGCCGAGGGCAGGAAGAAGATGGGTTTTCTACCTAGAACACTGGAAGTCGTAGAGAGTGTGGGGCTGGGAGGGGTGAGGAAGATGTGTGGGCAGGTGGGAAGGGCTGGGGTAGTCAGACTGAAAAGGGGCCGGGGGTGTCTGTACATCCACCTGAGACTTTACCATTTATAGTCACAGCACAGGCAGGGAGAGTCGAATGCCAATGTCACAGTTTGTCAGGGACAGGGCTGGGATCTGAGCTCTTGGGAGAAGGATTCACCCAGGAATGCAGTTGGTTTGGTTTATCTATTTGTTTGATGAGATGGAGTCTCACTCTCTCGTGGCATGATCCTGGCTTCACCACAACCTCCGCCTCCCAGGTTCAAGCGATCCTCCTGCCTCAGCCTCCCAAGTAGCTGGGACTACAGGTGCACATCACCATACCTGGCTAATTTTTGTATTTTTAGTAGAGACGGGGTTTCACCATGTTGGTCAGGATGGTCTCGATCTCTTGACTTTGTGATCCATCCACCGTGGCCTCCCAAAGTGCTGGGATTACAGGCATGAGCCACCGTACCCGGCAGGAATGCAGTTTTGCTATAAGAGCAATAGGGAGCCATGGAGGGTGTGTGAGCAGGGGAAGGGCAGGGTCTGAGGAGCAGTGGGCTGACACCAGAGTTCAGTGGCTCCGCCACTTTCATGGATGGCCTTCGCTGTGACAGCAGGCCCTCTGGATTGTCAGCTGCAGCCCTGTTTTGCAGAGGGGGAAACTGAGGCCAAATGAGCATGGGAGAAGGTCTCTCCATGCTATAGATATCAGGGCAGTGGGTATATGTAATAGGGGTGTGTAGGTGTTACTGGGAGTAGCCGTGGCTGGGGACAAGGAGCCAGCGCCTTTACTGAGTGTGTGCAAAGGTGTGTCCCCAGGCATATGGGGTGGCTCAGCACGTAGTGACAGCAAGTGGAAACCGTGGCCCCATCCCCACTTGGGTCCCCAGAGAGAATCTCCCAGAGATTCTCCCCAGGAGAATCTATTCCCCAAATGAGGCTCGAGCTGCATACCTGGGAATCCTAGGTGACCACTTCGAGCCTCGTCACCATCTCTGACCCCGCCTCTCCCCTGGTCTCCAAAGAAGTCCCCAATCCACCCAATTCTCCGTAGCTTCAATGTCCCCCTCCCAGACACTGTCCCAGCCCCTTACTGGCCTCCCGCTACCTTCATTCCTGCCCCCGACAGCATGCTTCCCAGAGCAGACACGAGGGGATTTACAAACAGTCCGGATCACACCCCTTCTCTGCTCGGGCACCCTCCATGGCTCCCCAGTGCTCCTACATGAAAATCGCACTCCTCCCTGCAGCCCACAAGGCTTATGTGGTCACCCCCGCTGGCGTCTTGCCCTCAGTGCTGCCTCAGAGAGCTGTGCCCTTTGCCCGGAACCCGCTTTCTGCATGGACAGCTCCCTCCTCCTCCATGCCTGGCTGGCTGCAGTGTTCCCTCCTCTGAGAGGCCTCCCAGCTAATGTCACCCTTTGCAGCGTTCCCTCCTTTCTCTTCCCTTCTCAGCCTTTAGTGTTTGAAATTATCTTTTTTTTTTTTTTGAGATAGCGTCTCACGCTGTCATCCAGGCTGGAGTGCAATGGTGCGATCTCGGCCCACTGCAACCTCTGCCTCCTGGGTACAGGTGATTCTCCTGCCTCAGCTACCTGAGTAGCTGGGAATACAGGCATGTTCCACCGTGCCCAGCTTTTTCTTAAAATTTTTTATTTATCTATTTTTATTATTTTGTTTATTTATTTATTTTTGAGATGGAGTCTTGTTCTTGTCTCCCAGGCTGTTGTGCAATGGCACAGTCTCAGCTCACTGCAACCTCCGCCTCCCGGCTTCAAGCTATTCTCCTGCCTCAGCCTCCCGAGTAGCTGGGATTATAGGCGCGCGCCACCACACCCGGCTAATTTTTGTATTTTTAGTAGAAATGGGGTTTCACTGTGTTGGCCAGGCTGTTCTTGAACTCCTAACCTCAGGTGATCTGCCCATCTCAGCCTCTGAAAGTGCTGGGATTGCAGGCATGAGCCACTGCAACCGGTCTTTTATTTATTTATTTATTGAGACAGAGTTTTGCTCTTGTTGCCCAGGCAGGAGTGCAGTGGCTCGATCTCGGCTCACTGCAACCTCTGCCTCCCAGGTTCAAGCGATTCTCCTGTCTCAGCCTCACAAGTAGCTGGGATTGCAGATAGGAGCCACCACACTGGGCTAACTTTGTATTTTTATTAGAGATGGGGGTTTCACTGTGCTGGCCAGGCTGGTCCTGAACTCTTGATCTCAGGTGATCTGCTTGTCTCGGCCTCCCAAAGTGCTGGGATTATAGGTGCGAGCCACGGCATCTGGCCGAAATTACCTTGTTCGTTGAATTGCTTCCTGTTGGCTCAGCGCAGTGACAACACTCAAAAAAACAAAAAGAATTGTATCCTGTTTACTGTCGGCCTCCCCCACCGGAGTAGGTGGGCCTCTGAGGACAGGGGTTTTGTGGGCCTGGTCCCTACGGGGTCTTCAGGGTTCACAACTGGAGTGGGCATACAGTATGTGATCAGTAAGTGTTTGTTGAGTGAATGAATGACCAGATATGGGTGTTTGAGCCTTGGGTCTGGGCAACCTGGGGGCCTTCCTAGGGAGATACTCACTAGGTCAGGGGTGCCTGGGGGTGGCACCGGGTGTCTGGGACACTGGGAGGTAGATATAGCAGGGAGTCTGGGAGAGCTTTGAGAAGAAGAAGGGACAGGGTTAGGTACACACCGGGCGCTGACATGCTATCTGTGTTTGCTCAATTGTGTTTTTTGTTTGTTTGTATGTTTGTCTGTTTGTCCAGGGTGGAGTGCAGTGGCATCATCTCCACTCACCGCAACATCCTGCCTCGGCCTCCCGAGTGGCTGGATTACAGGCGCCCACCACTCTGGCTGGCTAATTTTTTGTTTCTTTAGTAGAGTCAGGGTTTTGCCACATTGGCCAGGCTGGTCTTGAACTCCTGGCCTTAGGCGAACCGCCTGCTTCAGCCTCCCAATCCCTGTGCTGGGATTACAGGTGTAAGCCACCATACTTGGCCTCACACAGGCTGGTTTTAAACCAAGGTTGGAAAGGCCAGAAGGCTGGGTGTGCTGGCTCATACCTTTAATCCCAGCTACTCGCAAGGCTGAGGCAGGGGAATCGCTTGAACCCTAGAGGCGGAGACTGCAGTGAGCTGAAACTGTGCCATTGCACCGCAGCCTGGGCAACAAGAGCAAAATTCTATCTCAAAAAAAAATATCTCTTTATATATGAAGCCTGGACTCCAGTATTGGGTCTGGACTGGGTTCCAAAATGTCCTGTGGCCCAGGAAGGGGCATCCCTTGTGATGACACTGCCCCTGACGTCCCTGGACTGCCATGACAGGAGGAAACATTCATTCAGTGCCTACTTTGGGAGACACTTCTGCTTCCATAGTGGCTTCCACAGTGAACCCATATTATGCCCTCAGCCCAGTACCAGGCTCTGTGTCTCAGAGTTTATTCTGTTTTCAGTATGGGGGATGTTATATATGGGGAAATAGAGGCCTGGAAGTTAGCCTGATGCTATCGATTATAGGAATAAATGATATACAGATACAGAGCATATACCAGCTGCCCTTGGAAGCGCCCCCTTGCATCTGATTTGTGTAATCCTCATGTCCGCCCAGTTTTCCTCCCATTTCACAGTTGAGGAGACTGAGGCTGCAGTTCAATCGGGTGGCCGATTCCTAACCGAGGCAGGGCTGATAGCCTTTCCCGCCACACAGAGGCAGAGCATGTCAGACGCCCCAACTCAATTTGCCAAACACACCCTGTGTGCCAGTCCGGTGCTGGGAACTGCTGGGACCCCAAGGAGCCCCTTAACGTGGGGAAGACAGAGCCGGCCAGACACGAAAGAGGGTTTTTCAGAGGAAGGGACACTGTCTTGCCAAGCTAGATTCCCAGTAGTGGGATCAGGGTGGGCGTGGTAGCATCAGCCGGGCCAGGACGCTGGGTGGGTCTTGGGAGCCGCACTGAGAAGGGGTCAGTGGCCCGGGAGAGAGGAAAAGGAGGGAGGGAGTGATTAGATTAACATGCTGGCAGAAAGGAGCCAAAAACCTTGTCCCCGGCTCGAAAGCTGCCAACGCCCCGCCCCCGCCGCCCGCGGTCGTAGCAACGCCCGGCCTCTGTCGCCCGCGGCCCTAGCAACGCTCCGCCTCTCCGCCCGCGGCCCTGGCAGCGCCCCGCCCACTCGCCCGCTCGGGGTCCGCCGGCCTCGCTTCCGCGTCGCTCGCTCCGCCTCCCGGCAGGCCCCGCCCCCAATAGGCCCCGCCCCCGCAGTCGCCTGGGCGGAGTTCCCGTCCGCGCTCGGGGGCGCGCGCTTCCTTCTCGCCGCCCCCCTAACCCCGCAGCCCAGCGCGCCCCCAACCCCGCCCGGCTCCGCGGGGCTCCCGGGGCCGATCCCGCCGCGGAGGTTCGCGCCCCGCCGCCGCCGGCTGCGCCCCCGCGCCTTCCCGGCCTCGGGCGGCGGCGGCGGCACAAAGGGAAGCAGCATGTCCGACCCCAGCTACTGGACGGCGGTGGCGGCTCCCGGCCATCGCAGCCGCCTGGCCAAGGGCGCGCTGCTGCAGCGCTCCAAGAGGTAGGGGGCACGGCGCCGGCGAAGGCTCGGCGGCCTGCCGAGCAAACAGGAGCTGCCAGAAGTGTGTTCTGGCCGCGTGGCGGGGGCCACGGCGAGCGTCTGTGTGTGGCAGCAGTGGGAAGGGGAGAGGACGCCTGTGGGTCGAGGTGTCCCCTGGCGTCCCTGGCACCCTCCTTTCGCCCCTTGTTCCTTGGACTGGGGTGTCCATCAGCGTCGCAGCTGGGGTGGTGACAGACAGGAGTGAGTTGCGACTGAGCTAGGATTCGAACCGGGTGTCCAGGGCTGGGCAGAACCTGGGAGGAACTTCTCAGAAAAACAGGCTGATCTTTCCCTGGGGGCCCATTCAGCAGAAATGTTGGCTCAGAAGCAAATATTTACTGCACGAGCCTGGCATGTGGGAGGGGTGTCAGGAGTCCAGATAGCTGGGGTTAACCCCCACCAAAGCCTCACCTCTCTTAGATTCTGTTTCCCCTTTTGAAAAGCAGGGAGTCTAGGTGAGGCTGTGGATTCTGCCAGACCTGGGTTTAGATTTCGACTCAGCCACTACCAAGCTGTGTGACCTGAGGTAGCTCCTCAACCTCTCTGTGCTTGGGTTTCTTATTGGTGCTGGACTGGGGCAACGTCTGGGCAGTGAGACCGGCTACCGAAAGACCTTGAATGCTATGTCCAGGGCTTAAACTTCCATCCAAGATCGTGGGGAACATTGGAGGCGGAATATGGGTGCCAGAGGGATGAGGGACAGGAGGCTGGCTGGCTTCAAGCCCCTGCTCTCTGCCACATTCTGTCTGTTGTGTCCTGGGTATCAAGAGAAGATGGTTCTCAAATGGCAACTTCTCGAGGTCCTGCTGGATCTCCTCCTGGAAGAGTTCAGCAAGCAGTCGGCCCTGCATAGATGCTTGGGAAGTGAACCGATGCTCCCTGGTTCTCCTTTGAGGCCTCACATTTGGGCTTGTTTTCAAGAAGACCTCACCCTAGAACAGGAGGGAGGGCGACTAAGTGTTTTTCCCAAATGTTTCTGAAGCGGCAAGTGACACAGCAGGATGGGAGAAGGAGGGTGCTGATGGTGCAGTGTGGGGGCGAGGAACCAGGTGAGGGGCTGGGAGAGGATGCGGAGACAGGCAGGTAAGCGTGCGCTGGGGGGTTGGCAGGAAGTTTTGCAGGAGCCTGTGGGTTTCACTTTTGCTTCTGCAGCTCAGGCTGAGAGACCATCACTGTGGCTGTTGACATCTATGGCCTCAGTTTCCCAGTCGGGGAAATGGACCCATCCAGTCTCTCCCAACTCTGCGGCTTGTTGGGATTGGTACATGTTGGGATGGAATTCACTCAGGAGGCATTGCCTGCACTCCTGGCGTGAGTCAGGCCCTGTGAGCCATGGCCAGGCAGAGACAGCCACATATGCACCCGAGTCCAGCCCAAAGCTGAGCACTGCATGTAGGTTTCATCCTTCAAGGTACAGAGGTGGGGAAACTGAGGCTCAAGGCACTGCCACAGATGGAGACATAGGCTGGGCCTCTTCTCCCTGCCTACCTTGTCACCTGTGTTCCTTGTCAATTGTACGCTGATTCTCCCATGGCTTGACCTGCGTTCTGCCGGGGACCCCCATTTCTGCACCTCGGGGACCCCCATGTCTGCACCTCGGAGGCCCCGAGACTTCATCTCTCCCTCCCTGCGAGGTTCTCCCGCCACTGAGCTGCGTTGGCAGCTTGGGGTGTGTGGGCTGATGCTTCTGTCGAGCAGAGCTGTTGCTGAGTGACTGCTCTGCTGGGGCGGGGGACGGTGTCGCTCCCAGCCGCCTTCTGTCAAGGTGTGGGCTGGGGCCGGGGCCCAGGTGGGAGAAGAGGCCAGGCAGGGTGTGAGTGTGAAAGACCCAGGCCAGGGGTCTGGTGGCCAGATGGGAACCGGGATGGAAGGAGGAAAACGTGGGCGAAAGTTCAGCCGAACAGGCAGGACTGCACGAGGTGGCACTTAGGGTTTCAGTTGGGTCGCACTGGCATTGTAGGGGCATCCTGGAAAAACGAGGGTTGTCGAGATGAGGGCAGAGGCTTCAGGAGGGGTGGGTAGAATGGGGTGTCTCAGCTCATCTCTGGGCTCCAGGGTGTGGCCCCCCCGATTTGCCGGTGCTGGCAGCAGTAGCCAGGGCACAGGGAAAGATGTAGGGGTGGGACTGTAACACAGAACCCTGAAAAGCCGGGGCAGGGGCTCCTGGCCATATGAAGTGTCCACCGTCAGGCTGGAAGCCCTTCGTGCCCTTGCTGTTAACAACATTGCCGACAGTTTGTTTTTGTAATTGTTATTGTTTTTGAGATGGAGTTTCACTCGTGTCGCCCAGGCTGGAGTGCAATGGCGCGATCTCAGCTCACTGCAATCTCCACCTCCCGGGTTCAAGTGATTCTCCTGCCTCAGCCTCCCAAGTAGCTGGGACTACAGGCGGGTGCCACCACGCCGGGCTACTTTTGTATTTTTAGTAGAGATGGGGTTTCTCCATGTTGGCCAGGCTGGTCTCAAACTCCCAACCTCAGGTGATCCGCCCTCCTCGGCCTCCCAAAGTGCTGGGATTACAGGTGTGAGCCACTGTGCCCAGCCTTGTTTTTATTTTTTTAAGAGACGGGGTCTTGTTCTGTCACCTATGCTGGAGTGCAGTGGCATGATCATGGCTTGCTGCAGCCTCGACCTCCTGGGGCTCAAGTGATCCTCTTGCCTCAGCCTCCTGAGCAGCTGGAACTGCAAGTGTGCACCACCACACCCAGCTAATTTTTAAATTTTGTATAGAGATGGGGTCTTGCTTGTTGCCCAGGCTGGTCTTGAACTCCTGGCTTCAGAGGATCCTCCCACCTTGGCCTCTCAAGCACTGGGGTTACAGGCATGAGCCACCATGCCTGGCCAGCAGTGGCTTCAATAGTAAGGAATGTTAGTCAAGGGGCGACTCCCTGCCAGACCTGGCTAAGGGCCATCGCGGAACCCAGCTGGGGGCAGAGTGGGCGTGGTCAGGTCCAATGTCCCATCCTGCTCCAGAGCGGACTGCCTGTGTGATTTAGGCTTGGCACGTGGTCCTCTTAGCACGGGGGCCTGGGCAGCCCCCTAAGCCTGTCCCCTTCTCCCCCTACAGCTGCCGCAGCGGGAACCGAAAGAGCTTGGTGGTAGGAACGCCCTCCCCGACCCTCTCCCGGCCCCTGTCTCCACTGTCGGTCCCAACGGGTGAGTGTGGGAGCAGCCAGCGGACACTGTGTCCTGCGTCTGCCCTGCTGACTCAGTTTCCCCGCCTCCTCCTCAGCAGGCAGCAGCCCCTTGGATAGCCCTCGGAACTTCTCGGCTGCCTCTGCCCTCAACTTCCCCTTTGCCCGGAGGTGAGTGACTGCCGCCTTTGGGAGACAGTGCGGGCACCACGGGCAGGGGGTGGGCAGCGGTACGTGCTCGGTGGCTAGACCTGGCTCCTCATTCATTTCATTCATCTTTTCCCCTCCCCTGGCCCGTCTGGTGGTGGTCTCCCCCTCTGGCTCCCATCCCTACCAAATGCATGACATTTCGCAGCCACGTCCCACGCACGGACAGGTAATTTCAACCAGCCCAGGGGGCGTGGGGTCATGGGGGGATACAACCCCATCTAAGAATCATTAACTCCCTAAAGAAATCATTCATTCATTCACTTAACAAGAGCTGATTGAGCACCTGTCATGTGGCAAGACACTTGCATTTTATGTATTCATACAACAACATTCATTAAGCTCCTGCGGTATGCATGCTCTGTGCTAGGGGCTGAGGGCATGGTTGCAAACGGGTGGCCTGCCCTTGGCCCCTGGGGAGTCCTCTGGTGGGGGCAGCCAGTGTGTGCCCCAGAAGCTACAAGGCAGAGGTTGAAGCTTTGACAAGGGGACATGGTGGCAGCTGAAGTCACGGGGGGCTTCCTGGAAGAGGTGCCTGAAGAGAGAGAGCGTACAGTGGACTTGGTCAGGCTGTGTCTATGTTCTTGGTGTTTTTCAAGAAGTCCTTCCTACAACAGGGCCAGAATATCCTGGCCACAGTGTCTGCTCTTGGTCCCCGCAAACCGCAAGGGCCGGCCCTTCCTTCCACATGTTCTTGTTCCCCTCTCCAGGGCAGACGGCAGAAGATGGTCCCTCGCGTCCCTCCCATCTTCCGGCTATGGAACCAACACACCCAGCTCCACCCTCTCGGTACCCATAGCCCCACCTTGGCAGGCGGACAGGCAGATGCCGGGTTGTGGGGGGACACATCTTTGTGGGGTTTTTTCAAGGTGTTGGATAGTTGTGCAGTCAGCAAACATGCTAGCTACTTCCTCCATGCCTCATTTTGGGAAATGCAGGGGCCCCTGAGAAGACCCAGCCTTGGCCTCGAAATAGCCACCAGTCAGGGGGATACAGATATCCCCAGCCTATGGGGTAAGGGCTTGGCCAGAGGGGAACTTGGGGCTGCCCAGGGGTACAGGCAGGAAGGGCTTCCTGGAGGAGGGGGCATCAGAGGTAGGGTTTTGAGGGATGCATAGGAGCTAGGCAGGAGAAAGAATGTTACCATCTGATGGCCAGCAGGCAGCCTGGGCCTTGAGGGATGGTGCTGGGGTCCCAGTCGAAGCACTGACAGTGAACTCATGGCTCTGATCACCACTGCTCCCTACTAGTCAAGCTCATCCTCCCGGGAACGTCTCCACCAGCTTCCCTTCCAGCCGACGCCGGACGAGCTGCATTTCCTGTCCAAGCACTTCCGCAGCTCAGAGAATGTGCTTGATGAGGAAGGCGGCCGGTCACCCCGCCTCCGCCCCCGCTCCCGAAGTCTTAGGTGGGTCCTGACCTCTGGCCCCAGGCCCAGCCTCTCCCTGAGCTGGCTTGGAGGCCCGAGTGGTGGCTCCTCCTCCATCCCGGCCCTGACCCTACCTGCGCCTCACCTCTGACTCTTGTCCCTCGGCCTGGCTCAGAGATCCCGACAGCCTCCCCCAGGGGTTGGTCTCAGGTCCCATATCACAAGCAGCCATCTTCCCTTCAGCCCGGGCCGAGCGACGGGGACCTTCGACAATGAGATCGTCATGATGAATCACGTGTACCGGGAGAGGTTCCCCAAGGTGGGCAGTGCCTGGTGGCTGGACCAGCCCCTGTGCTTCTCTCCACCTTGGTGCCTCTCTGTGGCACTCTGTCTTCCTGGTTGGGCTGCCCTTGCGTTTGTGTCCATCTTTCCCTCTCCTTCCATTGAAAGATGTCATTCCTCCCGCCCCAGCCCTCCCGTCCCATCGCCCCCATCGCCCCATCTCCTCTCTCCCCAGCCGTGCCCCTCCTGCCCCCTTCTGTGTGTGTCACTCCAGCCCCGCCCTCTGACCAGGTTGCCCCGTCTCACCCCACCCAGGCCACAGCACAGATGGAGGGCCGTCTGCAGGAGTTCCTGACGGCCTACGCGCCCGGCGCCCGGCTGGCACTGGCTGATGGCGTCTTGGGCTTCATCCACCACCAGATCGTCGAGCTGGCCCGAGACTGCCTGGCCAAGTCTGGCGAAAACCTCGTCACCTCCCGATACTTCCTAGAGATGCAGGACAAGCTGGAGCGGCTTCTGCAGGATGTGGGTGGTTTTTTGCGTGTTGGGGTTTTTGCATGTAGTGAGATGCGGGGCAAAGGCGGGGGGCCAGGCCAGACGGAGCTGAGGGCTTGTGGGTGACGCCACCACCCACCTCCCCCAGGCCCACGAGCGCTCAGACAGTGAGGAGGTCGGTTTCATCGTCCAGCTCGTCCGGAAACTGCTGATTATCATCTCACGGCCGGCTCGGCTGCTGGAGTGTCTGGTACGTTTATTTTTGTACGGCCAGCCTGGGGTCCGGGCAGAACTGAGACTGCACCCGTGACAGTTCCCATTGTACAGGGCTTTGAGAGGCGCGGAGGGTGCTGCTGGGCCAGTGTGGGCTTCCCCGAGGAGGGGTCGGGAGTGGAGACCCAGTGGGTGAGCAGCAACTGCCAGGAAGGGTGCTCCAGGCAGAGGGAACAGCATGTGCAAAGGCCTGCAGATGGAACCAAGCCCTGGGTGACCAGCCCTCCTGTGCCCCTAGGAGTTTGACCCTGAGGAGTTTTACCACCTGCTGGAGGCGGCCGAGGGCCATGCGCGGGAGGGCCAAGGCATTAAGACAGACCTTCCACAGTACATCATTGGGCAGCTGGGCCTGGCCAAGGACCCCCTGGAGGGTAAGCCGGGATGGGAAGAGGAAACCAAGGCTGGGAAAGGCCAGATGGAGGCCGGGTGCCGTGGCTCACACCTGTAATCCCAACACTTTGGGAGGCCGAGCTGGGTGGATCACTTGAGGCCAGGAGTTCAAGACCAGTCCAGCCAACATGGTGAAACCCCGTCTTCACTAAAAACACAAAATTAGCCAAGTGTGGTGGCGCGTGCCTGTCATCCCAGCTACTCAGGAGACTGAGGCAGGAGAATCGCTTGAACCCAGGAGGTGGAGGTTGCAGTGAGCTGAGATCACGCCAGTGCCCTCCAGCCTGGGTGACAGACCAAGCCCTACATTTCAAAAAAAAATGTACTTGGACGTCGTAGTGCACACCTGTAGTCCCCGCTACTTGGGAGGCTAAGGTGGGAAGATCACTTGAACTTGACAGGTGGAGACTGCAGAGCCGTGATCACACCACTGTCCTCCAGCCTGGGTGACAAAGCCAGACCCTGTCTCAAAAAGAGAAAAGAAAAACAAAACGCAGTTTTCCCCAAATAGCCAGGATAAGAAGAACCGAAACCTGGAGCATTGAACTCGGAGCTAGCCTGGTCCTGCAGGCATCAGGGGAGGCTCTGGGGGGAGGCAGTGTTCAGACTGAAGCCTGGAGCACAGGAGGTGACCAGGTGCACATCCAAAGGAGAGAGTGGAGCAGGCAGGGCACCGGCCTCGGCACAGACCCCAAGGTTGGACCATACATGGCAGGGCACCGGCCTGCCACTGTCCCAGTGTAAAGCTGGGGAGGCCGGGCTCCGTGGCTTACACTTGTAATCCCAGCACTATGGGAGGCCAGAGCAGGAGAATCACTTGAAGCCAGGAGTTTGAGACCAGCCTGGGCAACATAGTGAGATCCTGCCTCTATGTTTAAAAAAATTAGCCAGGCATGATGGCACATACCTGTAGTCATAGCTACTCGGGGGGCTGAGGTGGGAAGATTCCTTGAGCCCAGGGGTTTGAGGCTGCAGTGAGCTATGTTCACACCACTGCACTCCAGCCTGGGCAACATAGCAAGACCCCATCTCTACAAAAAGTTTTTTTTTTTTTTTGAGACGGAGTTTCGCTCTTGTTACCCAGGCTGGAGTGCAATGGGGCAATCTCAGCTCACCGCAACCTCTGCCTCCTGGGTTCAGGCAGTTCTCCTGCCTCAGCCTCCTGAGTAGCTGGGACTACAGGCACGCGCCACCATGCCCAGCTAATTTTTGCATTTTTAGTGGAGACAGGGTTTCACCATGTTGACCAGGATGGTCTCGATCTCTTGAACTCGTGATTCTCCCGCCTTGGCCTCCCAAAGTGCTGGGATTACAGGCTTGAGCCACCGTGCCCGGCCCAAAAAGTATTTTTTTTTTTTTTTTTTGAGATGGAGTTTCGCTCTTGTTACCCAGGCTGGAGTGCAATGGCGCGATCTCGGCTCACCGCAACCTCCGCCTCCTGGGTTCAGGCAATTCTCCTGCCTCAGCCTCCTGAGTAGCTGGGATTACAGGCACGCGCCACCATGCCCAGCTAATTTTTTGTATTTTTAGTAGAGATGGGGTTTCACCATGTTGACCAGGATGGTCTCGATCTTTTGACCTCGTGATCCACCCGCCTCGGCCTCCCAAAGTGCTGGGATTACAGGCTTGAGCCACCGCGCCCGGCCGCAAAAAGTATTTTTTAAAGTTAGCCTGTCTCTAAAATAATTAAACTCAGCCAAGCCTGGTGGTTTATGCCTGTAATCCCAGCACTTTGAGAGGCAGAGGTGGGCAGATCACCTGATGTCAGGAGTTGGAGACCAGCCTGGCCAACATGGTGAAACCCGTCTCTACTAAAAATACAAAAATTAGTTGGGCGTGGTGGTGTGCGCCTGTAATCCCAGCTACTCGGGAGGCTGAGGCAGGAAAATCCCTTGAACTCGGGAGGCAGAGTGTACAGTGAGCCAAGATCGCGCCACTGTACTCCAGCCTGGGTGACAGAGTGAGACTCTGTCTCAAAATATAATAATAATACAAATACAAATGCAAAAATTAGCTTGGCATGGTGGTGCATGCCTGTAATTCCAGCTACCTGGGAGGCTGAGAAAGGAGAATTGCTTGAACCCAGGAGGCGGAGGTTGCAGTGAGCCGAGATTGTGCCACTGCACTCCAGCCTGGGCAACAGAGTGAGACTCTGTCTCAAAAATAATAATAATAAAAATTTTTTAGGCCAGGCGTGGTGGCTCACGCCTATAATCCCAGCACTTTGGGAGGCCAAGGCGGGTGGATCACGAGGTCAAGAGATCGAGACCATCCTGGTCAACATGGTGAAATCCCGTCTCTACTAAAAATACAAAAATTAGCTGGGCATGGTGGCGCGCACCTGTAATCCCAGCTACCCAGGAGGCTGAGGCAGGAGAATTGCCTGAACCCAGGAGGCGGAGGTTGCGGTGAGCCGAGATCACACCACTGCACTCCAGCCTGGGTAATAAGAGCGAAACTCCGTCTCAAAAAATAATAATAATAATAATTTCTTAAAGCAAAAAAAAAAAAAGAAAAACAGAAAAGATAATACAAATATAAAAATTAGCTGGGCGTGGTGGCACACACCTGTAATCCCAGGTACTCGGGGGGCTGAGACAGGAAAATCGCTGGAACACAGGAGGCGGAGGTTGCGGTGAGCCGAGATTGCACCACTGCACTCTCTAGCCTGGGTGACAGAGCGAGACTCCATTTCAAAAAAATAAATAGATAAATAAAATAAATAATCATACTAATAAAAAATAATGCTGGGGAAACAGGCTCCAGGCAGATGAGGCTGAGCCGGGAATCCAACCCAGCTGTACCTGAGGCCAGGTCACACGTGGTCTGTGTCTGGACCATGTTTGCTGGGCATTCGCTAGGGCTGCCCCTCTGCTAAGGCCTGGGGCCAGAACGTACTGGACCCTCCACCTGGGCTGAGGAAGATGTTGGGAGCTGACACCTAGGGAGCCTATGTCACATCTGTGTTCAGACCTCTGGGCTCCAGGCTCAGAACCTGAGTTTGATCGTGATTGAACACTTCAGAGCCAGGCAGCCCACTGATCCTTCTAGAAGGTTCCTCAATCGCTGCTTCATCCAGCCTCCCAGGTGTGGCTTCATGGGAGCCGGCCAGGGGAGGTACCGCATCCCCAGCCTGGGCTGAGAACTCTAGAGTCCTCAAGAAATGATGCAGGGTGAGGTGGGAGGCTCCAGCTGAGGCTCCTCCTTCATCTTGCAGAGATGGTGCCACTGAGTCACCTCGAAGAAGAACAGCCCCCAGCACCTGAGTCCCCGGAGGTGAGTCGCAGAGCCTGCGGCCCCGGCCCATCTTGTTCTTTCCAGAGTGGACCAGGCACCCGAAGAAAGGGCTGGGTTTGCCAAGGTCTTGCATGTAGGTTAATTAGCATGTGTGACTTTGGAGGCAAGGTGATGGTACATGGGACTGCCCTGCCTCGGAGGTCGGCGGGGAGGGACACCAGAAAGGTGAGTTTTGCAGGATGTATAAGAGTTTTCCAGGAGGAGGGCACAGCTGTGAGCAAAAAAAGTACGGAAAGTCAGAAGCTGAGTTGGAGAAGTTTGGACAGGGGCGGAGGTAGCATCGGGCACCAGGACCAGAGGTTAGGGCTTGGGGGCAGGAGCCAGGCCAGCTCTGCAGTGGGGCAGGACTTTCAGCCCCTCTCATCCCCCAGAGCCGCACCCTGGTCGGCCAGTCACGGAGGAAGCCATGCGAGAGCGACTTTGAGACCATCAAACTCATTAGCAACGGAGCCTATGGGTGAGTCCTGCATAGACCCATTTCACAGATGCCGGAGGGGATGGTTGAGGCCCAGGCAGTTCCTGCATCCCTGTCCCACCTCAGGAGGCCTCACACGTTCACCATTGAGTGGGCAGAGAGGCCCACCCGAGGCCTGAAAGGGGAAGTGGAGACATGGCCTCACGTGTGCTCTGTCCACCAGTCAGCCCTTTACCTGCCCCAGGTGTAGGGCATTCTAGGAGCTTGACATGTGGGCCTTCTGAAAGGCCCTGACCGCATCTCAGAGGCCCCGCCCCAGTCCACTCTGGCCCCGCCCTCCCTGAGGCCTGGTGGGCTAGATCAAGCTTAGGAGGGGAACGGCTGATTAAGGAAGTAGATGCCCATCCAGTGGGAGTTGCTCGCAGTGAGTTTTATTTAGGTGATGCTTTGAATGGCAGGTTTGCATACAAGGGAAGTCCCTCACAGCATAAGCCCTTTGGAGGCTGAGGTTCCAGGAGCCACCATCAAGGGGGAGAGGCCGGCAAGGGAACTCCTGGGGGAGAGGGGGATCAGAGAGGGGGCTTACGTGTCTAGGTGATTCTACAGCAGGGGCACTGAGTCTCTGGATCAGAGAGTCCTGCAGGGCGGTCACAACTTAGGGTCTTAAAATCCACAAGGTTTACCGGGCGTCGTGGCTCACGCCTGTAATCTCAGCACTTTGGGAGACCGAGACGGGCAGATCACAAGGTCAGGAGATCGAGACCATCCTGGCCAACATGGTGAAACCCCATCTCTATTAAAAATACAAAAAATTAGTTGGGTGTGGTGGTGCGCGCACCTGTAGTCCCAGCTACTCCAGAGGCTGAAGCAGAATTGCTTGAACTCAGGAGGCGGAGATTGCAGTGAGCCGAGATCACGCCACTGCACTACAGCGTGGGCGACAGCATGAGACTCTGTATTAAAAGAAAAGAAAAGAAAAGAAAGAAATCCACAAGGTTCATCTTATCCATGGCTCAGAGACACGGGGTGCAGTTTCACAAGCCTGCAAAGCAAACAGGCTCTCGCTGGTTAACATTTTTGCTTATTTGGGCTGTGTGTAAAACAATTTGATGTGTAAAAATTTGAGGTCGGTGCTAGCAGGCTTTTAAAAGAGCTGGACTGGGTGTGGTGGCACTTTGGGAGGCCAAGGCAGAAGGATCACTTGAGGCCAGGAGTCCAAGACCAGCCTGGCCAACATGGCAAAACCCCATCTCTACTAAAAATAGAAAACTTAGCTGGGCATAATGGTCCCAGATACTTGGGAGGCTGAAATGGGAGGATCACCTGAGCCCAGGAGGCAGAGGTTGCAGTGAGCTGAGATTACCCCACTGCACTCCAGCCTGGGCGACAGAGTGAGACCATCTCAAAAAGTAAAGAGAGAAAGAGAAAGAAATACACAACCAGCCAGGTGCAGTGGTTGTCACCTGTAATCCCAGCACTTTGGAAGGCTGAGGCGGGAGGATCACTTGAGGCCAGGAGTTTGAGACTACACTGTGCAATATAGCAAGACCCCATCTCTACCAAAAAATTCAAACATTAGCAAGGCTTCTGATGTGGGAGGATCACTTGAGCCTGGTGGCAAAGGGGAGGCTTAAAGACTATAGTGAGCCATGGTCTCATGACTGGACTCAGCTTGGGCAAGAGTGAGGCACTGTCTCAAAAAGGTAAAATAAGATAAAAGACACGGGGCACAGTGGCTCTTGCCTGTAATCTCAGCACTTTGGGAGGCCGAGGTCAGGAGTTCAAGACCAGCCTGGCCAAGGTGGTGAAACCCCGTGTCTACTAAAAATACAAAAATTAGCCAGGTGTGCTGGCGGGCACCTGTAATCCCAGCTACTTGGGAGGCTGAGGCAGGAGAATCACTTGAACCCGGGCAGCAGAGATTGCAGTGAGCTGAGACTGTGCCACTGCACTACAGCCAGGGCGACAGACTGAGATTCTGTCTCGAAAATAAAAATAAAAAAATAAAAATGAAAGAAACATACAACGTAGAGGGCAATATACAAGGGCCATGTGCAGCTCATTTATATGACTGCTGGTGATGGTGGCTGAAACCCAAGGGTGGCCGCTCTGGGAGGGGGACCAGGTGAGGAGAAAGCGTGGCCCGGGCGGGGGCGCAGCACAGGCAGAGGCCAGGCAGGCTGGGATCTGGGCTCTAGCTGGGCGGCAGCGCCTGCTGGGGCCTCGATCTCAGGTCCCAGCAAACCCGGCCCCCGTCCCCAGGGCTGTATACTTGGTGCGGCACCGTGACACGAGGCAGCGCTTTGCCATCAAGAAGATCAACAAACAGAACTTGATGCTGCGTAACCAGATCCAGCAGGTCTTTGTGGAGCGCGACATCCTCACCTTTGCCGAGAACCCCTTTGTGGTCAGCATGTTCTGCTCCTTTGAGACCCGGCGCCACCTGTGTATGGTCATGGAATACGTGGAAGGTGCGGTCCCTGGGGCTTGCATGCCTCCAGCGATGGGGAGCTCACCCCTCCACACGTGGGAGAAAACTTTTAGACCATGTTGAGGTCTGTTCTGTCCTCCATGAGGTCTCATGCTGCTTTGGGGGATCCTCAGGAACCCCAGTCTGGGGTAGGGAGCACAGCCACGGGGGTTCAGGGCTGGGAGAGCCCAGACAGGAGTGTCTGAGGGTGGGACCCTGGAGGCAAGAGGAGGGTAGGCATCCTGGGTGGGGGGAACTGACAGCTGCCTGGAGGCCAGAAGTGAAGGCAGGGTCAGGCTGGTAAAGTACTGTTACCAGGGTACTGCCAGGCGAGACAGGGAGCATGCACTTAGGAGACACCAGCTGTGTACGCGGGAAGAGACCACTCACTCATTGCTGCCCTGCTGGGGAGAATCAGAAGGCAGGGTCTTGGTCTGACTCAGTGGCTCAGGCCTGTAGTGCCAGGAGTTTGGGAGGCTGAGGTGGGCTGATCATTTGAGGTCAGGACTTTGAGACCAGCCTGAGCAACATGGCGAAACCCCGTCTCTACTAAAAATATAAAAATTAGGCAGGCGTGGTGGTTCACACCTATAGTCCCAGCTACTTGGGAGGTTGAAGCAGGAGAATCGCTTGAACCCCGGAGGTAGAGGTTGCAGTGAGCTGAGACTGCACCCTACACTGTATCCTAGGTAGCAGAGCGAGACTCCAGCTCAAAAAAATAAATAAATCCCAGCACTTTGGGAGGCCAAGATGGGTGGATCACAAGGTCAGGAGATCAAGACCATCCTGGCCAACATGGTGAAAACCCATCTTCACAAAAAATACAAAAATTAGCTGGGCATGGCAGCACGTGCCTGTAATTCCAGCTACTCGGGAGGCTGAGACAGAAGAATTGCTTGAACCCGGGAGGCAGAGGGGGCAGAGAGCCGAGACTGAGTCACTGTACTTCAGCCCTGTGACAGAGCGAGACTCTGTCTCAAAAAATTAAATAAATAAATAATTTAAAAATAGGCCAGGTGCAGTGTCTCACACCTGTAATCCCAGCACTTTAGGAGGCTGAGACTAATGGAACAAGGTCGAGAGTTCAAGACCATCCTGGCCAACATGGTGAAACCCTGTCTCTACTAAAAATATAAAAATCAGATGGGTGTGGTGGCATACACCTGTGGTCCCAGCTACTTGGGAGGCTGAGGCTGGAGAATCGCTTGAATCCGGGAGGCAGAGGTTGCAACGAACCGAGACTGCGCCACTGGACTCCACCCTGGCGACAGAGCGAGACTCCATCTCAAAAAATAAAAATAAAAATTTTAAATTTAAACTAAATGAAGGCAGGGACTGCCCCTTCCCTCTTCTGCGACCCTCTCCACTGAGACAGAACAAACTGGGGACCCTTTGCAGGAGGTGAAGCGAGGATGATGCGTAGGCTTTGGGCATAACCTAAGGGGCCGGGCCCCGGGCCTCACCAGCACATCCACCCCTCTCCCAGGCGGCGACTGCGCCACGCTCTTGAAGAACATGGGCCCGCTGCCCGTGGACATGGCCCGCATGTACTTCGCCGAGACCGTGTTGGCGCTCGAGTACCTGCACAACTACGGCATCGTGCACCGTGACCTCAAACCAGACAAGTGAGCTGAGCTATCGCGTGAAGGCCTTGGGGAGGGCGGGGCCAGAGCGGCTGGGGGTGGGGCCAGAGCAGATCGGGGGCGGGGCCTCAGGTGGGGAGTCCCACCTGTCTGATGCTCTGTTGGCACCTCCTTACAGGAAGGCAGGGAATGAGCACAAGGTGAACATCTTATGTGTACAGAGGAGAGGAGAGCAGACACTTAGACATCTGCTGTGTGCAGCAGAAGACCGGGGCACTTATGGAGGTGCTAAGGGGAGAGGGGAGAGGATGTGCACTTAGGATGCACACACTGTATACAGGAGGGGCTGCACACCCAGAGCTGCTGCTGCACAAGGGGAGAGAACATGCACTTACAAGGCACCAGCTATATACACAGAACAGGATTATGCAATTTGCAAGACCTTAGATGCAAAGACAGTGACCATGCATGTCTTGAGCACCTGCAGTATATTAGTGCAAGAAAGCAACGAAGAGAACATGTTTACTGAGAGCCTTAGGATATTTATTTGATTCTAGTATGTAGTAAGCACCTGCTACATGCCAGATCCTCTATGGGCGACTGGGAGACACAGGGCCACCTGCTTTGAAACCCATGTATGATTTTCTCCCCTGCATTTATTGAGTGCCTGCTGTGTACAGGGGAACGGATGCCCGTTTATCAAGCATCCTTGAGATATGAGGCAAGAAGTAACGTTTCTCACATACATGTGTGGAGATATGAACATGAGTGTGAAGAGCCTTGCACGCAGGCCAGGTGTGGTGGCTCACGCCTGTAATCCCAGCACTTTGGGAGGCCAAGGCAGGCAGATCACCTGAAGTCAGGTGTTCAAGACCAGCCTGGCCAACATGGTGAAACCCCATCTCTACTAAAAATACAAAAATGAGCTGGGTGTGGCAGTGCATGCCTGTAGTCCCAGCTACTCAGGAGGCTGAGGCAGGAGAAATGCTTGAACCTGGGAAGCAGAAGTTGCAGTAACCCAAGATCGTGCCACTGCACTACAGCCTGGGCAACAGAGCGAGACTCCATCTCCAAAAAAAAGAGCCTTGCATTTTTTCAGGGCATTTTGCACTTAACCGGTGGCTTAGAAAAAAGACATGTATTTGGCACCTGCTGTATACCTGGGCCTGTGCTCGATGCTCTGAAGAACTCAGAAGTATGAATAACTCCTTACACAGTAATGTAAGGTTTCTATATCACATTTTCGTGGCTGACATGTACTTGTTAGGCACCGGGTGTGTACAAGGTATGCAGAGCAACAATTACTAGGCAATGGCTGTATACCTAGTCCAGAAGAGTTTAACTATCTTTATTTTTTTTTTGAGACAGGGTCAGTCTCTGTCGCCCAGGCTGGAGTACAGTGGCGCGATCTTGGCTCACTGCAACCTCCGCCTCCCGGGTTCAAGGGATTCTCCTGCTTCACCCTCCCAAGCAGCTGGGATTACATGCATGCACCACCACACCCAGCTAATTTTGTTGTTTTCTTTTTTGTTTGTTTGTTTGTTTGTTTTGAGATGGAGTCTCGCTCTGTCACCCAGGCTGGAGTGCAGTGGCACAATCTCAGCTCACTGCAACCTCTGCCTCCCGGGTTCAGGGGATTCTCCTGCCTCAGCTCCCTGAGTAGCTGGGAGTACAGGCGTGCACCACCACGCCCAGCTAGTTTTGTATTTTCAGTAGTGCCAGGGTTTCAGATTGGTGAGGCTGGTCTCAAACTCCTGACCTGGTGATCCACCCACCTCGGCCTCCCAAAGTGCTGGGATTACAGGTGTGAGCCACTGCGCTGACCCAGAATTGTTTCTTTATGGAGCTTTGGCAAACAGGCGGTACTAAATTCATACTTCATTAAATTATGGTTATACACAGTGAATTCTCTGGAATTTTGTTTTGTTTTGTTTTGTTTTGTTTTGAGACAGTCTTGCTCTGTCACCAGGCTGGAGTGCAGTGGTGCAATCTCAGCTCACTGCAACCTCTGCCTCCTGGGTTCAAGTGATTCTTCCACCTCAGCCTCCCGAGTAACTGGGATTACAGGCACGCGCCACCACACCCGGCTAATTTTTTTGTATTTTTAGTAGAGACGGGGTTTCACCGTGTTGGCCAGGATGGTCTCGATCTCTTGACCTCATGATCCGCCCACCTCAGCCTCCCAAAGTGCTGGGATTACAGGCATGAGCCATCACGCCCGGCCCCTCTGGAATGTATTTTTAAGTGGCAGATGCACCCAGAAGCTGCACAGAAATGGGACTTTATACAGCTGGTGTGTAAGATTCCATGATGTAGCGAAACATTTATATACTTAATTTCACAGGAAAACCTAAATAGCGGTGTATATGGTACATACGGAGTTTTAAAAATGGGTTCATTCAGACTGGGTGTGGCGTCTCATGCCTGTAATCCCATCACTTTGGGAGGCTGAGGCCGCAGCACTGTTTGAGTTCAGGTGTTTGAGACAAGCCTGGGCCATGTATTGAGACCCCATCTATACAACAAAACTTTAAAAACTAGCCAGGCAGCCAGGCACAGTGACTCACGCCTGTAATCCCAACACTTTCGGAGGCTGAGGCGGGCGGATCACCTGAGGTCAGGAGTTCAAGACCAGCCTGGCCAACATGGTGAAACCCTGTCTCTACAAAAAATATAAAAATTAGCCAGGTGTGATGGCGGGTGCCTGTAGTCCCAGCTACTCTGGAGGCTGAGGCGGGAGAATCACTTGAACTCAGGAGGCAGAGATTGCACTGAGATCGTGCCACTGCACTCCAGCACTCCAGTTTGGGCAACAAGGGCAAAACTTCAACTGAAAAAAAAAAAAAATTAGCTGAGCATGGTGGCGGGCACCTGTAATCCCAGCTACTCGGGAGGCTGAAACAGAATTGCTCGAACCTAGGAGGTGGAGGTTGCAGTGAGCCAGGAACACACACACACACACACACACACACACACACACACACACACACACACGAGACCAGGCATGCTGGCTCACATTTGTTATGCCAGCACTTTTGAAGGTGGGAGGATTGCTTGAGGCCAGGAATTCAAGAACAGCCTGGGCAACATAGCAAGATCTCATATCTACAAAAAAAAAATGCCTAGTGCAGTGGCTCACGCCTGTAATCCCAGCATTTTGGGAGGCTGAGATGGGTGGATCATGAGGTCAGGAGTTCAAGACCAGCCCGGCCAATATGGTGAAACCCCGTCTCTACTAAAAATACAAAAAATTAACCGAGCGTGGTGGTGTGCGCCTGTAGTCCCAGCTGCTTGGGAGGCTGAGGCAGGAGAATTGCTTGAACCTGGGAGGTGGAGGTTTCAATGAGCCGAGATTGCGCCACTGCACTCCAGCCTGGTGACAGAGCAAGACTGTCTCAAAAAAAAAAAAAAGCTACTTGGGAAGCTGAGGCAGGAGGATCACTTGGGCCCAGGAGTTGGAGGCAGAGCTCTGTCTGTGTCAGGTGGAGCCAAGGTCTGGGGCAGAAGGAGCGGCCTGGCCCCCTGGCCCCCCAGCCCCCCAGCCCTGAGCACCCCGTCGCCTGCCCACAGCCTGCTCATCACCTCCCTCGGCCACATCAAGCTCACAGACTTCGGCCTGTCCAAGATCGGCCTGATGAGCATGGCCACCAATCTCTACGAGGGCCACATTGAGAAGGATGCCCGGGAGTTCATCGATAAGCAGGTGGGCGGCCAGGTGGGCGGGTGGCCCTGGGACGCCACCTCCTCTCTCCTAGGGCCTCTCTTGGGCTGGGGGCAGGCCTCAGTTTCCCCGTTCTGCCTGGGTCCAGGTATGCGGGACGCCGGAGTACATTGCTCCCGAGGTGATTTTCCGCCAAGGCTACGGGAAGCCAGTGGACTGGTGGGCCATGGGCGTCGTTCTCTATGAGTTTCTGGTGGGCTGCGTGCCTTTCTTCGGAGACACCCCCGAGGAACTCTTCGGTCAGGTGGTCAGCGGTGCGTTCCCTCCACGGGCCTGGGTTGAGCTGCAGCCCCACCGAGCTCAGGGCAGCGATTCCCCCACCCGGATGTCAGGGAGAGAAGCGGGACGAGGGGAGAGAGTTGGATGTCCAGTGGGGAGGCGGTAGGGTGCTGAGGGGGGTGGGTGGCTGGATTAATTATAGGGTCACAGAGGCTTCACTGAAGTGACATGTGAGGCTGGGCGTGGTGGCTCACACCTGTAATTCCTGGGAGGTGGCATCCCAGGAATTACAGGTGTGAGCCACCTTTGGGAGGTCAAGGCAGGAAGATCATATAACGCCAGCAGATCAAGACCAGCCTGGACAACATGGCGAAACCCGCTCTCTACTAAAAATACAAAAATTAGCGTGGGGTGGTGGCTCACGCCTGTAATCCCAGCACTTTGGGAGGCCAAGGCGGGCAGATGACTACGTCAAGAGATTGAGACCATCCTGGCCAACATAGTGAATCCCATCTTTACTAAAAATTTCAAAAAAAAATTAGCTGGGTGTGGTGGCACACGCCTGTAGTCCCAACTACTTGGGAGGCTGAGGCAGAAGGATCTCTTGAACCCAGGAGGCGGAGGTTGCAGTCAACCGAGATAGCACCACTGCACTCCAGCCTGGGTGGCAGAGCAAGACTCTGTCTCAAAAAATAAATACCTAAAAATACAAAAATTAGCCGGGCGTGGTTACGTGCACCTGTAATCCCAGCTACTTGCAAAGCTGAGGCAGGAGAATTGCTTGAACCCGGGAGGCAGAGGTTGCAGTGAACTGAGATCACACCACTGTACTCCAGCCTGGGCGACAGAGCAAGACTCTGTCTCAAAAAATAAAAAAAAGAAGTGACATGTGGGCAGAGACCTGCAAGAACCTCAGAATGAGAGGGAGCCGTAGAGCCAGAAAAGGAAACGATGCTGTGAGCACAGGGCACAGCCATGGTGAAGGCTGGGAGCGGGTCCTGAGCCTGGCATGTTGAAGGGGCAGAGGAGGTCACTGGCTTGGGATAGAGTGAAGTGAGGGGAAGTAGTGGATGGTACTAGAAAGGGGTACCCCTGCCTCCTCCTTCCTCCCTCATTTTAGATGAGATCATGTGGCCAGATGGGGACGAGGCCCTTCCAGCTGACGCCCAGGACCTCATCACCAGGTTGCTCCGGCAGAGCCCACTGGACCGTCTGGGCACTGGTAGGTAGTGTGAAAAGGGACCCAGGTGGGTGGCTCCCTCAGGCTCTGGGACCCAGGAAACAGAGGGAGGGATAGCACCTGGGGTATACAAGAGTTCTACTTGGGAAGCTGCCTGGAGGAGGGGGCTTGCAGCTGGGGTTTTGAAGGATGCATAGGAGTTCTCCAGGAACCATCACAAGACCTTGAAAGAATAGAAAGTAGCTGGGTGTGGTGCCCACATGGAGCACTGAGCCTGAATAAGTATGTGAGGCTGTGAAGTCACCAGGACCTGTGTCAAAGGCCCAGCCTGGAAGATCCCACTGTCCCAGTTTTCCCAACCACCTGGTGAATCATTAAGGGGCCTTTGAGACTCATGCAGCCACCCATCATGTGGCCACTACAGCTCCTGTTCATGACTGAGGCTTCGCTCTGGGAGATGTTTGGGTCCAAGACCAGGGATCATCACCTGCTCCTTGGAGCTGTTTACAAGAGGGAGAAGCCAGGAAGGAGGACCTTACAATCTGGGCTTTCTCTAGGCGGTACCATCCCAGACAGCAGCAGAGAGAAGGCCAGAATCTTTGGAACCTGGGCAGCCTGGGTGCTTTTTTATTTTTGATTTTTTTCTGAGATTAGATCTCACCCTATCACCCAGGCTGGAGTGCAGTGGCACAATCTTAGCCCAGTGCAACCTCTGCTTCCCAGGCTCAAACGATCCTCCCACCTCAGCCTCCCGAGTGGGAACCACAGGCATGTGCCATCATGCCTGGCTAATTTTTGTATTTTTGGTTGGGCCTCCTGGGTATCCGGCCCTGATCAGGCGCGGAGCCCTGTCTGTCATCCAGAGATGGGATTTTGCCATGCTGCCCAGGCTGGTCTTGAACTCCTGACCTCAAGTGATCCGCCCACCTCAGCCTCCCAAAGTGCTGGCATGGGTTTGAATCCCAGCTTGGTCTGTCTCCAGGCTCCTAAATTTCAGTGGGTTTTGTTCCCATTTTCCTGTTTTGTTGTTGATGTTTTGTTTTTCAGACAAAATCTTGTTCTGTTGCCCAGACTGGAGTGCAGTGGTGCAATCTTGGCTCACTGCAATCTCCGCCTCCCAGATTCAAACGATTCTCCTGCCTCAGCATCCCTAGTAGCTGGGATAACAGGCATGCACCACTATACCCGGCTAATTTTTGTATTTTATATTTTATATTTTTAGTAGTAGAGACGGGTTTTGCCATGTTGGCCAGGCTGGTCTCGAACTCCTGACCTCAAACGATCCATCCGCCTCGGCCTCCCGAAGTGCTGAGATTACAGGCGTGAGCCACCGCGCCCAGCCCATTTTTCTGGTTCTTTGTTGTCCCCACCCTGTGTCCAGCATGAGCAGTGGGGGGTGGGGATGGTAGTGGAGGGCATCCTGTGGTGGGTGAGGTGAGGACCCACAGGGCTCAGCTGGGCCTGTCTGCAGGTGGCACCCACGAGGTGAAGCAGCACCCATTTTTCCTGGGCCTGGACTGGGCAGGGCTTCTTCGACACAAAGCCGAGTTCGTGCCCCAGCTCGAAGCCGAGGATGATACCAGCTACTTTGATAGTAAGGAGGGCCTGCAGGGGTGGACTCTGCTGTCCCTCAGTCCCTGGGGGTGGAGGGCTGTATGCCAGGGGTTCCACCCAAGCCTGGCACCTCACCCTAGGCCTGAAGGTTCTGACTTCCTGAGCCTTCCAAGAATCTAGGGCACGTGTGTCAACCACCCCTGACTAGATTTCCTGTGCATCTGGGTTCAGAAGGCCACAGCATCCCTCAGGCTTTAGAGGGGGAAACCAAGGCACCAAGTGTAGCAAGCCCTTTTCTGGGGTTCCCCAGCAAGGTGGGCCTCCTGGGTGTGTGGCCCTGACTGTGCCTGGGGCCCCATCTGTCACCCAGGAGGGTAGGGTGCCTCACCCAGCTTTAACGGAGGGGTCCCCAGAGGGGTGCGCTGGAGGTGAGCTCTGAGGATGACTCCCAACTTGGGGATCCCACCCTTTAGTGTCCAGCACCTCCTTCGGAACTTGCTTCCTGTCAGAGGTCTTCTCTGAGCTTCTGTCTCTTCTTCTATACAATGAGGAACATCCCTTATTTTGAGATGCACAATTTGACCTAATTCTGTGTGACCATTTCAAGGAATCACTGAAGCTCAGAAACAGGAATTCCCGCCTCTGGTCCCACAATTTTCTTTTTCTTTTTTCTTTTTTTCTCATAATTTCTACTTATGTGAACCTTGCCCACAACTTTTTAATCACTTTACTTTTTTTTTTTTTTTTGAGATGGAGTCTTGCTCTGTCGCCCAGGCTGGACTGCAGTGGTGCGATCTTGGCTCACTGCAACCTCCACCTCCTGGGTTCAAGCAGTTCTCCCGCCTCAGCCTCCCTAGTAGCTGGGACTACAGGCATCTGCCACCATGCCTGGCTAAATTTTTTTTTGTATTTTTAGTAGAGACGGTGTTTCACCGTGTTAGCCAGGATGGTCTCCATCTCCTGACTTTGTGATCCACCCGGCTTGACCTGCCAAAGTGCTGGGATTACAGGCGTGAGCCACCTCGCCCAGCTTTGATTTATGTTTTGAGATGGAGTCTCACTCTGTCGCCCAGGCTGGAGTGCAGTGGCGCAATCTCGACTCACCACAACCTCCACCTACCCAGGCTGAAGCAATTCTCCTGCCTCAGCCTCTCAAGTAGCTAGGATTACAGACGCGTACCACTACTGCCCAGCTAATATTTATATTTTTAGTAGAGATGGGGTTTCACCATGTTGGCCAGGCTGGTCTCGAACTCCTGACTTCAAGTGATTCACCCACCTCAGCCTCCCAAAGTGCTGGGATTTACAGGCATGAGCCACAATGCCCGGCCCTTCAATGTTTTAGGGGCACAGCTGGGATCGATTCCCAGATTCTGCCCTGCCACCAAAGCCTCCCAAGGTCCTTAAACACACCAGGCACGGTCCTACCTCAGAGTGTTTGCCCTGGCAGCGACCCCACCCTGCGCCGCCCTCCCCACATCGCCACACTGCCCTCGAGATCAGCTCTGGGCATCGGGCATGCTGTACCTGCCCCTCTCCCACAGCACGCTCGGAACGCTACCGCCACCTGGGCTCCGAGGACGACGAGACCAACGATGAAGAATCGTCCACAGAGATCCCCCAGTTCTCCTCCTGCTCCCACCGGTTCAGCAAGGTGGGCTGGGCCCCGGGTGGAGCTGCCGCTCAGGAAACATGGCTTGTCTGTTTGCTTCTGTATCTGTGTTTGCTTTTGCCTTGTTTTGTTCTGTAGAGATGGGGTCTTGCTATGTTGTCCAGGCTGGCCTCAAACTCCTGGGCTCAAACGATCCTCCCCCCTTGGCCTCCCAAAGTGCTAGGAATTATTATTATTTGAGACAGAGTTTTGCTCTGTCACCAGGCTGGAGTGCAGTGGCACGGTCTTGGCTCACTGCAACCTCTGCCTCCCGGATTCAAGTGATTCTCCTGCCTCAGCCTCCCACATAGCTGGGATTACAGGTGCCCACCACCACACTGGCTAATTTTTTATTTTTATTTTTTTTTGAGACGGAGTTTCGCTCTTGTTACCCAGGCTGGAGTGCAATGGCGCGATCTCGGCTCACCACAACCTCCGCCTCCTGGGTTCAGGCAATTCTCCTGCCTCAGCCTCCTGAGTAGCTGGGATTACAGGCACATGCCACCATGCCCAGCTAATTTTTTATATTTTTAGTAGAGACGGGGTTTCACCATGTTGACCAGGATGGTCTCGATCTCTTGACCTCATGATCCACCCGCCTCGGCCTCCCAAAGTGCTGGGATTACAGGCGTGAGCCACCGCGCCTGGCCAATTTTTTATATTTTTAATAGACATGAGGTTTCACCGTGTTGGCCAGGCTGGTCTCGAACTCCTGACCTCAGGTGATCCGCCCACCTTGGCTTCCCAAAGTGCTGGGATTACAGGCATCAGTAATCACTTGAACCTGGGAGGCGGAGGCTGCAGTGAGCCGAGATCGCACCACTGCACTCCGGCCTGGGGGACAGAGTGAGATTCTGTTTCAAAAAATAATAATAATAAAGTAAAATAAAGTGTACAAATCGGTGGCATTCAGCACGTTCACCGTGTTGTCCCACCAGTCTAACAAGGGCTCAGCTCACCACAACCTCCGCCTCCTGGGTTTAAGCGATTCTCCTGCCTCAGCCTCCTGAGTAGCTGCGATTACAGGCACCTGCCACTATGCCCAACGAATTTTTGGTTTCTATCTTTTCTTTCTTTTTTTTCTTTCTCTTCTTTCTTTTTCTTTCTCTCTTTCTTTCTCATTCTTTATCCTTCCTTCCTTCCTTTCTTTTTTTTTTTGAGACAGTCTCAGTCTTATTGCCCAGCTGGGAGTACAATGGTGTGATCTCAGCTCATTGCTACCTCCGCCTCCTGGATTCAAGCGATTCTCCTGCCTCAGCCTCCCCAGTAGCTGGGATTACAGGCATGCACCATGCCTGGCTAATTTTGGTATTTTTAGTAGAGATGGGGTTTCACCATGTGGCCCAGGCTGGTCTCAAACTCCTGACCTCAAGTGATCCACCCGCAGGGGCCTCCCAAAATGCTGGGATTACAGGCTTGAGCTACTGCACCCGGCCCTGGGTATTATTTTATAACCTTATGAGCTTAACTGACATTCCCTCCTTTGTTTATGATTTGATCAAAAAACGCTCCACTCTGCTTTAGGCCTGGGCCTCAGCCAGGACTTTCTAGTCAGCAGCAAAAACGCAGTTTGGTAGCATGGCCCCTCTGAGCCTCAGTTTTTCCATCTGCACAGTGGGCTAAAGTCTGTGCTCTTTTAGGGATGTGTGGAGTGAGGATTTAGGAAGAGACTCAAACAGAAGCACCTGGCACATAGGAAGCCCTTGACTAAGCCAGCTTTCTTTTTTTTCTTTTTTTCTTTTTTGAGACAGTCTCGCTCTGTCACCCAGGCTGGAGTACAGTCACAGCTCACTGCAACCTCCACCTCCTGGATTCAAGCCATTCTCCTGCCTCAGCCTCCCAAGTAGCTGGGACTGCAGGCACTTGCCACCATGCCCAGCTAATTTTTGTATTTTTAGTAGAGACAGGGTCTCACCATCTTGGCCAGGCTGGTCTCGAACTCCTGACCTCAAGTGACCTGTCCACCTCGGCCTCCCAAAGTGCCATAATTACAGACGTGAGCCACCGCATTCTGCTTACCATTCTTTCGTCTTGCCTCCCAGGTCTACAGCAGCTCTGAGTTCCTGGCAGTCCAGCCCACTCCCACCTTTGCTGAAAGGAGCTTCAGTGAAGACCGGGAGGAAGGGTGGGAGCGAAGCGAGGTGGACTATGGCCGCCGGCTGAGTGCTGACATCCGGTAGGTGGCCTGGGGAAGTATAGGCAGATATAGCTTCCAAGCCTGCTGGGAGGTAGACACAAAATCCGATGCAAAGGGAGCTTCCTAGTGGCCAAGTAGAAAAGGGTCAAATATACTGACCAGCCTAATCAGGTCTCTGACAACCTTGCTGCCTTTGGCTCTGTGTTCCTCACCATGCAAACATAAAACAGCTCTGCACCATCATGCTGCTAGGCACATCTTTCCTTTTGTCCAGAATGTCCTTTGCTGACTAACTCCTGCTCATTTTTCAAACTGAGACACAAGAGAAACAGTCAATGTCTGCTAGAGGATGGGTGTTGGAAGCTGGCCTTTTTTTTTTTTTTTTTTTTTTGAGACAGAGTCTTGTTCCATCGCCAGGCACCATGCTGGAGTACAGTGGCACAATCTCAGCTCACTGCAACCTCCACCTCCCAGGTTCAAGCAATTCTCCTGCCTCAGCCTCCCGAGTAGCTGGGACTACAGGCGCGCACCACCACGCCCAGCTAATTTTTGTATTTTTAGTAGAGATGGGGTTTCCCCATGTTGGCCAGGATGGTCTCGATCTCTTGACCTTGTGATCCCCCCGCCTCAGCCTCCCAAAGTGCTGGGATTGCAGGCATGCGCCGCTGCACCCAGCCAGAAGCTGGCCTTTTTAAAAAATTGTTTAAGAGATTGGTTCTTGCTCTTTTTCCCAGTCTGGAGTGCAGTGGCACGATCTTAGCTCACTGCAGCTTCAAACTCCTGGGCTCAACAGAGCCTCCCAAGTAGCTGCGCCTACAGGCACCCGACGCCACACCCAGCTAATTTTTGTATTTTTAGTAGAGACAGTGTTTCAACACATTGGCGAAGCTGGTCTTGAACTCCTGACCTTTTGATCCACCCGCCTCAGCCTCCCAAAGTGCTGGGATTACAGGCATGAGCCACCGTGTCTGGCCAACCCTGTCTTTAAAAAAAAAAAAAAAGATGACTAAGAGGTCCCCAGGAGGACAGAGGACAGTGCAGACACAGGGAACTACGTCCCGTCTGTGTAAATTGCCCCGACTGCAGACTGGGAGTTCAGACGTGGCCATGAAAGGTGACGGAGTATCCTAGGTGTCGCGCCCGGCAGCGTCCCGCAGCTTCTTCCTCCCCGCAGGCTGAGGTCCTGTACGTCCTCTGGATCATCCTGTCAGTCATCTTCGTCCCAGCCCGAGCGGGGTCCCAGCCCCTCTCTCCTGAATACCATCAGCCTGGACACGATGCCCAAGTTTGCCTTCTCATCAGAGGATGAAGGGGCAGGCCCAGGCCCTGCAGGCCCCAAGAGGCCCGTCTTCATTCTAGGCGAGCCTGACCCACCCCCAGCAGCCACCCCAGTGATGCCCAAACCCTCAAGCCTTTCTGGTAAGTGGGGCCCTGAGTAAGAGGGAGGGATGATGTCATGGAAGTTTCCCAGAGGAGGGGCTACTTGAGATGGGTTTTCAGGGATGAGTAGGAGTCCTTCAGAGCCAATAAAGGGTTTAAGACAAGGGAAGCCAGGTTCCCAGACAGACCTCCAACCCCCCAGGAACCTCGGTCTAGGGTAATTCCCCCCCACCCGCTGCCCTTAGCTTCATACAGTCAGGATGGGACCCCTAGCTCCCAAGATGGGGGAACTAAGGGTCTAAATGGGTGTGGAAGAAGGCTTCCTGGAGGAGGAGACTTGAAGACTTTTGCATAGAGAGTAATTTGGGAAGGGAGTGCAGGAAGAGGGAACTGCATGAGCAAAGGCCAGGAGGCTGGACTATGTAAATAGCGACCAGGGAGGAAGGGCCTTCCCCTTCCCCTTAGAGGGGCCACGTGGTGAGTTTGAGGGGCGCCCGGCTGACCCTGCTGACCTCCTAGCCGACACAGCTGCCCTCAGCCATGCCCGTCTACGGAGCAACAGCATCGGCGCCAGACACTCCACGCCAAGGCCTCTGGATGCCGGCCGGGGCCGCCGCCTTGGGGGCCCGAGAGACCCAGCCCCTGAGAAGTCCAGAGCCTCCTCCGGCGGCGGCAGTGGCGGGGGCCGTGTGCCCAAGTCGGCCTCTGTCTCTGCCCTGTCCCTCATCATCACGGCAGGTAACGCTAAAGGCCCGTTCTCACCTCTGTCTGTCCACACCCATTGTAACCAAAAAGGCGAAGGTCTCTCCTGAGGTGGGGAGGCTGGGACTGAGCCCGGGAGAGGGGAGGCGGAGCGAGACCCAGGGAGAGCTGGGGACAGTGTTCCTGCTGGAGGGCACCACACGTGAAAAGGCCTGGAGGGGCGACCGTGCTTGGGACACTGGAGCAACAGCAAAGCGACCAGGGTGGTGGTCACGGTGGGAAAGAGGGGCTATGGGGGACCTGCGAGGGAGTGAGTGACCCCTCCCTGGCCCCCTGCAGATGACGGTAGTGGTGGCCCCCTCATGAGCCCCCTGTCCCCACGCTCTCTGTCCTCAAACCCGTCGTCCCGCGACTCGTCGCCGAGCCGAGACCCGTCCCCCGTGTGTGGCAGCCTCCGGCCCCCCATCGTCATCCACAGCTCCGGCAAGAAGTACGGCTTCAGCCTGCGGGCCATCCGCGTCTACATGGGCGACAGTGACGTCTACGCTGTGCACCACGTGGTCTGGGTGAGCACGGAGTGGGAAGGCAGGGACCCGGGTTCTAGTCTGACCCCGCCCGGTCAAGTCCCTTCTCAGACCTGCATTTTGGAGTATGGCAGGATTAGGGGGACAGAGCTGGTGCCACCGAGTTCATCTGGTCCCTGTCAGTTGGCGGGGAGGAGGTCAGATGAGAGAGACAAGGATGGATGGAGGCTAACAGATCCTAAGTGACATTAACCTCCCAGCTCTGTAGGGGGCGCGCTGGGCATGTTATCCTCCCTCCCCCAGCCCAGGGGCATCAGTCCCACTTCAGGGCATGCCCTTCCTATTGGTTGCTCCCTAAACAGACAGAGAAGCCTTTCTAGAGGAGGGGGCAGAGGAGCTGGGGCTTTGATGGGTGAGTAGGAGTTCCCCAGGATCAGGGAAACTGAGGCAGCAGTTTGCTGGGGTCCCACAGCAGACCCAGCCTGAGCTGGGGGTCTCCAGATGTGGAGCCCAGGCCACTGACCCCACTGTTCCCATCTGCCCCCAGAGTGTGGAGGATGGAAGCCCCGCCCAGGAGGCGGGCCTGCGAGCCGGGGACCTCATCACCCACATCAATGGGGAGTCGGTGCTGGGGCTGGTGCACATGGACGTCGTGGAGCTGCTGCTGAAGGTATGTCCCCCCGCCACTGCCCACCATCAGGGGTCCCGGCATCCTCTGGCCACAGCTCTGGGTTCCCCATGCTTCTTCCTGTCGAGACACACAACCGCACATCCACCGTCAACTCCAGGCCTTGCACGCCCTCCTCCTCCTGCCCAGAATACACATCCTTCTTCAGCCCCAATATCACCCCTCAGAGCTCCTCCTCCAGGAAGCCTTCCCTTCTCCCTGGGCACCCTCACATCTGTTCCTCCCTCTTGCCTGAGACCTGGAGGTAGGAGATGGCCTCAGGAAGGGAGGAAGGACCGGACGCCATGGCTCGCACCTCTCTTCCCAGCATTTTGGGAGGCCAAGGCGAGAGGATCCCTTGAGCTCAGGACTTTGAGACCAGCCTGGGCAACATAGTGAGACCCCATCTCTACAAAAAATTTCAAAATAAAGTTAGCTCGGCTTGGTGGCACATGCCTGTAGTCCCAGCTACTTGGAAGGCTGAGGTGGGAGGACTGTTTGGGCCCAGGAGGTGGAGGCCACGGTAAGCTATGATGCCGCACTGCACTCCAGCCTGGGGGACACGGAGACCCTGGTTCTAAAAAAGAGTGAAGGGCCGGCTGCGGTGGCTCACACCTGTAATCCCAGCACTTTGGGAGACTGAGGTGGGTGGATCACAAGGTCAGGAGTTCGAGACCAGCCTGGCCAACATGGCGAAACCCCATCTACTGAAAACACAAAACTTAGCTGGGTGTGGTGGCGGACGCCTGTCATCCCAGCTACTCTGGAGGCTGAGGCAGGAAAATCGCTTGAACCCGGGAGGCGGAGGTTGCAGTGAGCCGAGACCACGCCGCTGCACTCCAGCCTGGGCGACAGAGCGAGACAACACCTCAAAAAAAGAGTGAAGGCTCCCATGTGGGCAGCTGTGTGTGTGGTTCATTGAACAGATAGACTGTGGGCATGTGTCTTTGGCCTGATGACTCCTGGGCCATTAGGTGGGTGATTGGGGGATGGGGAGATACTGGGGTTAATGGATGGTTACCAGGTAGGTGGGTGACAGACCCCGGGGAGGGTGGAGAGTGAAGAGGGCAGGCCTCGATGGGCGCTGACCTCAGGGTCGGGGGTCCCGGCAGGAGGGCTGGTGTTCCCTGCACTGTTTGGCAGGATTTGTTGGGTAAGTCACTGGTTGGGTGGATGAATGATGTCAGGGTGGGGGGTCCCAGCTGGTGCCTGGAGTGAAGGGGACATAGCAGCTGCCAGGCAAGTGCTGGGCCCTGCGAGGGCACAGAGGCAACCCCTCACCATCCTCCCACAGAGCGGCAACAAGATATCCCTGCGGACCACTGCCCTAGAGAACACGTCCATCAAGGTGGGCCCCGCCCGGAAGAATGTGGCCAAGGGCCGCATGGCGCGCAGGAGCAAGCGGAGCCGGCGGCGGGAGACCCAGGACCGGTGCGCGGCGGTGGCCACCAGGGAGCGGTACAGAGGGGGCGGACCATGGGGGCACGTGGTGGGGACAGGGATTCTTTTTTTTCCTTTTTTATTTTTTAAATGGAGTCTTGCTCTGTTGCCCAGGCTGGAGTGCAATGGCTCCATCTCAGCTCACTGCAACCCCCACCTCCCGGGTTGAAGCGCCTCTCCTGCCTCAGGCCCCCCAGTAGCTGGGACGACAGGTGCCCACCAACATGGCCGGCTAATTTTTGTATTTTCAGTAGAGATGGTGTTTCACCATGTTGGCCAGACTGGTCTCAAACTCCTGACGTTAAATGATTCGCCTGCCTTGCCTCTGAAAGTGCTGGGGTTATAGGCGTGAGCCACCGCGCCGGCCAGGAGCAGGAGTTCTGAGGCTCCCGGTTCTCATACCCCAGGCGGAAGTCGCTCTTCAAGAAGATCTCCAAGCAGACGTCCGTGCTGCACACCAGCCGCAGCTTCTCCTCTGGACTCCACCACTCGCTGTCATCGAGCGAGAGCCTCCCCGGCTCACCCACCCACAGCCTCTCCCCCAGCCCCACCACTCCCTGCCGCAGTCCAGCCCCTGATGTCCCAGCAGGTAGGTGCACCCACCCCCGCCAGCTACCCTGGGGGCAAGGGCTGGTGGGCCCGGGCAGGAGTGAGCAGTTTGGGGGACAGAATGATGCGCATTAGGGAAAGTATGACGGGAAGGAACAGCTTCCGGGCTCCTGGTCTAGAGGGGAATCCGGGAGTACTCAGACCCTCATGCAGGTGCCAGGGAAGGAGAAGCCCACAGAGGAAACATCATGAACAAATGGGGCTAGACAGGAAGGGTGGGGAAACTGAGAGGAGGCCGGGCATGGAGGTTCAGGCCTGTAATCCCAAGACTTTGGGAGGCCAAGGCAGGAGGATCACTTGAGCCCAGGAGTTTGAGACCAGCCTGGGCAACACAGAGAGACCCTATCTGTACAAAATATTAAAAAATTAGGTGGGTGTGGTGGTGCACACCTGTGGTCCCAGCTACTCAGGAGGCTGAGATGGGAGGATCACTTTGAGCTCGGGAGGTCAAGGCTGCATGCAGTGAGCCATGATTGCACCACTGCACTCCAGCCTGGGTGACAGAGTGAGATCCTGTCTCAAGTAAACAAAAGAAATGTTTAAAAGAGTGGAGACAGAGAGACGGCTTTCTGGAGGAGGGGGCATAGGAGCTGGGGCTTTGATGGGTGAGTAGGAGTTCACCAGATCTAGGCCAAGGAAACAACCCTGAGGGGGAGGCAGAGAAGCCTGGTATGACCCAGCCATGATGGCTCATGCCTGTAATCCCAGAACTTTGGGAGGCCAAAGCAGGTGGATCCCTTGAGATCTGGAGTTTGAGACCAGCCTGGCCAACATGGTGGTGAAACTAAAAATACAAAGTTAGCCAGGCATGATGGTGCATGCCTGTAGTCCCAGCTACCTGGGAGGCTGAGGCGGGAGAACTGTTTGAACCTGGGAGGTGAAGGTTGCAGTGAGCCGAGATCACACCACTGCACTTCAGCCTGGGGGACAGAGCAAGACTGTTTTAAAAAAATGAAAAATTAGCCAGCCATGGTGGCGTGCACTTGTGGTCCTAGCCACTCGGGGGGCTGAGTTGTAAGGATTGCTTGAACCCAAGAGGGTGAGGCTATGATTGAGCCAGTGCACTAGAGCCTGGGCAACAGAGCAAGACCCTGTCTCACAAACAAAAAAAGCCAGGCATGCTGGGTGGCCACAGGGAAGGATACAGGCTTTAGCAGTTTTTGTGAGTCCTGCAGCTCCACCTCCAGGCTGGGGACATTGAGGCCAGCAGCCCTGACCCACCCTTATCACCCACAGACACCACCGCGTCCCCACCCAGCGTCTCCCCGAGCTCCAGCAGCCCTGCCTCCCCAGCTGCTGCTGGCCACACCCGCCCCAGCTCCCTGCATGGCCTGGCTGCCAAGCTGGGGCCGCCCCGCCCCAAGACTGGCCGTCGCAAGTCCACCAGCAGCATCCCGCCCTCCCCGCTGGCCTGCCCGCCCATCTCCGCGCCCCCGCCACGCTCGCCCTCGCCCCTACCGGGGCACCCGCCCGCGCCTGCCCGATCCCCGCGGCTGCGCCGGGGCCAGTCGGCTGACAAGCTGGGCACAGGTGAGCGGCTGGATGGGGAGGGGCGGCGCAGCCGCGGGCCGGAGGCCGAGCTCGTGGTCATGCGGCGACTGCACCTGTCCGAGCGCCGGGACTCCTTCAAGAAGCAGGAGGCCGTGCAGGAGGTTAGCTTTGATGAGCCGCAGGAGGAGGCCACTGTGCTGCCCGCCTCGGTGCCACAGATCGCCGTGGAGGGCGAGGAGGCCGTGCCAGTAGCTCTTGGGCCCACTGGGAGAGACTGACCCCCCTGCGTGGTCTCTCCCTGGCCTCAAAGTCACGCGTTTTTTTGTGCAATGTTTTTTTCCATAAAGTCATGCCTGAATGGAGCCTGAGCCACCAGTCTGACACCCGGAAGGCGAGAAGCCATCTCGGTCCTTGTTGGAAGGTGGAGACATTGCTTCCCTTGTGTTCTGGTGTCAATCAGGGGGCCGGGCGGGGCAGGAATGGGGGACACGGGTGGCTTTGTAAATAGCGGCAAATCCTGCAACTAATTTATTACTTTTTTTTGAGACTGAGTCTCACTCTGTCACCCAGGCTGGAGTGCGGTGGCCCGATCTCGGCTCACTGCAACCTCTGCCTCCCAGGTTCAAGAGATTCTCCTGCCTCAGTCTCCTGAGTAGCTGGGATTACAGGCACGTGCCACCACGTCCAGCTAATTTTTTTTTGTATTTTTAGTAGAGGTGGGGTTTCACCATGTTGGCCAGGCTGCTCTCGAACTCCTGACCTCGTGATTCGCCTGCCTCGGCCTCCAAAAGTGCTGGGATTACAGGTGTGAGCCACCGCGCCTGGCCTAATTTATTACTCTTTATAAGCGATAGCGGACTGAGCCACCCCTTGAAGGCGGCTACCAGGTCTTGCCCCAGTTACCTGGGACCCTGTTTGCAGGCCCTGCCCGCTGGGCTGAGAAGGAAGCACTTTGGACAAGTCATCTGCGTTTGTGTTTTCTAGTTTTTCTGTAGTTTTTAAGTGTTTTGTGTTACCTAGTCTCACTCCCCTCCCAAGACCCACCCATTTGAGGGGATGGAGCCGAGCTCACCTGTACGGGCCCAGTTTGGATACCACCTGGAGCCTGTAAACGATTCCCCTCACCCACAAAACAGTGTAATCCCAACGATGGACTGGACTCTGAAGGCCACCTCCCACTATCCCTGCTATAGAGTCTGCCTGTAATCCTACTAGCTTCAGCCTGGAGAAGGGATGTGGGAGCTGGGGCTTTGATGGATGAATAGGTGTTCACCGGATCTGCGCAGAGGGGTCATCTGCTCCCCAGGTGCGCACTGATGCAGGAAGGTGCAGGCCTCACCTGGCACTGCCAAGGCAGTTTCCAGAAATGCTTGGCGTCCCGGGGCACCCTCTATTCCGCCAGTCCCGCGGGACTACGTTCGGCTACTTCCGGAAACACTCGGCGTCCCCTCCCCTTGGGCTCCGCCTCAGCCTCGCCTTGTCCCATCTGTCCTGGACAAGATGCCGTGTGTTTGAGGCCCCGCAGAGCGAGCCCTTGACCGTGATGTGTCTGAAACACCCGCTAGGGGTTCCCTCCCTGTGTCAGAGCCTCTCTGGGATGAAGTTCAAGCCAGAAAACCCAGTCGAGGCTCAAGTTTGAATTTCAGCTTCACTGTGTGGCTCTGGGAAAATGGCTTTCCCACTCTGTGCCTCAGTTTCCTTGTGTTTACAAGACTAATCCCATTGACTGTTTATTACGCACCTACTGTGTGCCAAGCGCTTTTACTCGTGGCTTCTCCCTCAGCCAGCCTTAAGAAGGCTGGAGGCGGCGTCATCACCTCCGTTTTACAGACAAAGCAGCTGAGACCCCAGCGAGGGGCAGAGACCTGTCCCTCGATCACCCGGCAGAAGTCGTGGCAGAACAGAGCATATCAGCCAGACCCCGTTGTGGGCATTGTCATCAAGGGAGCTGGAATGGAGGGTCTGGTGTCAGATGCAGCCGACTCCAGCCCCGGATCATCCCCCATGATGGGATGTGACCCACTGGGCACTCTGGTGAGGGAGCTTTCCAGACACCAACAGCCCACTCTGCGTCCCTTTCTGAGTCCCCTGCGCAGCACTCCCTAGTGTCGGAGGGCAGACCAAGGCTGTGCATGATTCGCCCCCTCCTTTCCATCCTGGAGCTGGCAGTGAATAAAAGCCCGTATTTACAAAGATGAGCTCCAACGTCTGGCTTTATGAGGGACTGAGAAAGGAGGAAGGGAAGAGTCGGGAGGGGAGCGGAGTGAAATAGACCCGTGGGTCAAAGTCATTGCAAGAGGGTTTTGAGGGCTGCATAGGAGTTTGCCCTTGAGATTCTTCCTGATGCCATCGTGAGTACCCGCCTCCTGCTACTCTCTCCCTGTGAGTACTCCATCATAGTTCTGCCCTTAAAAGCTTCCTCCAGACATCTGGGACCCTGAACTATGGGGGTTTTTTTGTTTGTTTTCTGAGACAAGGTCTTGCTCTGTAACCTGGGTGGAGGGCAGTGGCTCGATCACGACCATCTGCAGCCTCGATCCGGGGCGCCCTGAGCTATGCTAATAAAATAAATAAGCAGCCGGGTGCGGTGGCTCACGCCTATAATCCCAGCACTTTGGGAGGCCGGGGCGGGCACATCACCTGAGGTCGGGGGTTCGAGACCAACCTGATCAACGTGGAGCAACCCCGTCCTACTATAAAATACAAAATTAGCCGGGTGTGGTGGCGCATGCCTGTAATCCCAGCTACTCGGGAGGCTGAGGCAGGAGAATCGTTTGGACCCGGGAGGCGGAGTTGCGGTGAGCCGAGATCGCGCCATTGCACTCCAGCCTGCACAACAAGGGCGAAACTCCGACTCGAAGTAAATAAATAAATAAAAATAAAATACGCAATCGTCGTGTCTTTCTGTGCCATAAAATTCCCTCTAGTCGAACCCAGCCCAGCCCTAGAGCAATCCGTTACTTCTGGGGCGCTTAGCCGGCTTGGAAATTCTCTTGGCTACGTCCCCATCTCCGAGTGCCTTCGGTTATTTCCGGAAACAGTCGGCATCTGTGCTCAAGTCCCCTTAAATTCTAGTGCCCACAAGGGTCGAGATCGTTGGCTGTTTCCGGACGCTCTGGGTTGCCATGGAAACTCCTTCAATCCTGGCTCTTCTCAGACCTCGGCTTTCTGCCACAGGCCCTTTCCCCACTCTACTGCCACCCTGTTTGCTGAGCTTGAGAACTCCTCACTCGCTCCCCCGGAACCATCTATGCTTCAGCAATTTGCATAAGCTGGCGGTCGCTTCTGGGTCTGAACTCCCATGGCCTCCATTGGGCACTGAGCACATTCGGTTCTTTCCTGAAATGCTCCGCGGTCTTGGGGATCAGCCTCAGTTGTGTCCCCAGCGCGAGAGTGTTCGGCCATTTCCGGAAGTGCTCGGGCGTCTCTTAAGTCCAGCCAGCCAGCCTGGGCGAGCTCGCCGACCCGATTACGCTCGGCTGCCTCCGGACATGCTCGGCTGTCTCGGGGCGCCCTCTTGTCCGCCAGTCCCGCGGGATTACGTTCGGCTGCTTCCGGAAACACTCGGGTGTTCCCTCCCCTCAGGCTCCGCCTCCGCCTTGTTTCGCCCGCCCGGCCCGAATTCGCTCGGGTATTTCCGCCGGGGGCGGGCCAGGCCACTCGGAACCGTGGCGGCGGCGGAGGCGGGGATCCCGCGGCTGCGGCGACGGTGGCCGCGGTGGAGCCACGGGGCGGGCTCGGCTTGGTGTGACGGCGGCTGCGGCGGCGGTGGCGGCCGCGACCAGGTGAGTCCTGACTGGCCCTCTTGGCGGGAGGGGCTGGGAGTGTGCTTAAATGCGGGGCGCCCAGGGCCAGTGAGGGGCCCCGCTGGAAGCCTGAACGCTAGCGCCAGGCTGCTTCGGGCCCCGCGGGAACTGGGGGGCCGCAGGGAGGGGGCGTCTCGAGCTCGGCTCCGCAGCGGTGCAGCCTCCCCGGGACGATCGGGGCACAATGGGGGGACTCCGTGCGTTCAAGATACCATACCGGAGCCGCGGCCCCAAATGCAGGGAGGCCCTGCCTGGAGTGGGGCGTCGAATAGTATCGAGGGGCGCCCAGGCATTGTGCGGGGCAGAATGGGGTGCGGGAGAGCCGGGGGTCGATCCCACTTCCGGTCGCCTGGCCGGGCGGCCAAGTCCACGCAGATCCGAGTGCGCGTCCGTGTGAGCTCGGAGGCCCTGCGTTTACCCGGGGAGCCCCCAGCCCTGCCTGCCCCGCCCCTCCCGCCTCCCGTATTCGGGGAGCGCTGCCCCCGGGGCGCGCACACCGGGGCGCGGAGGCGGGCTGGCAGGCAGATGCAGGCCGTTTCCTGGGCATCCCCTCCCGGGGCCTCAGTTTCCCCACCTGTAGAACGAGGGTAACAGGGGCCTGGGAGTGGGTAAATTGGGCATCCGAGTATGTGGAGCCCCTTCTCCCTGCTCGGACACCTCTTGGGGCTCCCCATGGCTGAAGGGTGCTCCACCTGACACCCGGGCCCCTTGGTGGCTGGCGCCTATCCTTACAGCCACGCTGAATCCTTGACAGGCACCTTACCCGCTGCCAAGCCTTTGCATGCACTGTACCCACTCCCTAGTGCACCTTCCTATCCACTGTGATAACCCATTCTCTAGAAAAGAGGAACGTCCGTTCCTCCACCCTAGCCCTTTCGTCACAGGAGGACTGAACCCACAGGGCTAGGCTGGGAATGTGTGCCCATCTCTGCCTCCGCAGGCTAGGGCTCCTAGGGAGTGATCGGAGCCCTGCAGTGGGCAGCCTCCCCTCCTCAACTGCAGCACCCCACCTTCTCCTAGCTCCCTGTCCCTCCCTGTCTCTCCCTGGGGCTAAGGCTCCTTTTGAGCACCTCTCCGTCTGCAATTTTTTTTTTTTTTTTTTTTTTTTTTTTTGAGACAGAGTCTCCGCTCTGCCCCCTAGGCTGGAGCGCAGTGGCACCATCTCGGCTCACTGCAACTTCCACCTCCCAGGTTCCAGCGATTCTCCTGCCTCAGCCTCCCAAGTAGCTGGGATTACAGACGCACACCACCACACCCAGCTAATTTTTGTGTTTTTAGTAGAGTTGGGGTTTCACCATGTTAGGCTGGTCTCGAACTCCTGACCTTAGGTGATCCATCCATCTCGGCCTCCCAAAGTGCTGGGATTACAGGCATGAGCCACCACCTTGGCCTCTCCCATCTGCATTTTGCATCTACTCTGGGCCCCAGGCTGGAGCTCCCTGCCCCCGCCCACTCTCCCTCTGGACACGAGGTCCACTTGCTTGGAGTTACCTCTAGGTCTTTGCTTATGCAGGGGCCTCTCCCTGGACTTCCTTCCCTCCCTCTTAGTTCAGCTGGCCTGACTCCTCCATGGAGCTCCCAAAGCAGCCGGAGGGGCCCCCATTTCATCCTCCCTGCCCTGGGTGTCTGGCCACCTGGCTCCTACCCCGTCATGTCCATCTGGGCCTTGGAGTCCGAGGATCTGAGTGTAAGTCCTGGCTTCCTCCTGGCCTACCGCAAGGCCCTAGATACCCCCCTACTCTGAGCCTCAGTTTCCCCATCTGTAACAGGGGTGATTAAAAGCTTGTTTACTTACTGGGTGCGGTGGCTCACACCTGGAATCTCAACACTTTAGAAGGTCAAGGCGGGAGGGTCACTTCAGCCCAGGAGTTTGGGACCAGCCTGGACAATATAGCAAGACCCCACCTCTGTTGAGGGGCGGTGGCTCATGCCTGTAATCCCAGCATTTTGGAAGGCCAAGGTGAGCGGATCACTTGAGGTCAGGAGTTTGAGACCAGCCTGGCCAACACGGAGAAACCTCATCTCTATTAAAAATACGAAAATTAGCCAGCCTGTAATCCCAACTACTCAGGAGGCTGAAGCAGGAGAATCATTTGAACCTGGGAGACAGAGGTTGCAATTAGCTGAGATGGTGCCACTGCGCTCCAGCCTGGGCGATAGAGCAAAACTCTATCTCAAAAAAAAACAAGAAAAAACCGGTTTACTGAGCATGTAGTATATCTGGGGCAGGTTCTTGGGAGCTCTACTCCCAGCACTCCAAGGGAAGGCTGGCAGCATACCCATTCTACAGATGGAGAAGATGAGGCCCTGAGAGACACTGGCCCCAGGGTCAACCAGCGTGATTCAGGGAATTCCACATCAGGATTTGGGCCTGTGACTGTGTTGGGGGGAAGGAGTCGGACTGGCTAGCGCTGCCCTATCCCTGTCTCCCTAGGTCGGCGTCCTCGGCTGGCCCAGCATGGTGGCAGTCTGCTCCCTTGGCTCCCTCGTCTGGCGCAGCCAGCAGAGCCGCCAGCCGTGGGTGCTGATGGCCCTCCGTGTGAGGGCGTGAGCGGCCTGCCCCAGCCCCACCCGCCGATGGAGGACTTAGTAGCCCAGTGACCTGAGACCCCGCCACCAACCGCCTCCCACAAGTTGACGAATGGTGGACCCAGCGACCAGTGGCCCTTGTCGGGATCATGGAATAATTTGAAGAGAGACATGAGCGGCCCCTGTGGTCGCCTGTGACTGCTGGAGATAGAGGTCCGAGCACCCCAAGCCAACCCAGCGGACCCTCCCAGGCCCCGCTCTGGCCAATGGGGCCAGTGGGACTCCAAGCAGCCGCCTAAGCATCCAGACCCCACCCCACCCACGTGGCCATGGCGGGCCCTGAGGGCTTCCAGTACCGCGCTCTGTACCCATTCCGCCGGGAGCGGCCGGAGGACCTGGAGCTGCTGCCCGGTGACGTGCTGGTGGTGAGCCGGGCGGCCTTGCAGGCACTGGGCGTGGCCGAGGGTGGCGAGCGCTGCCCACAGAGCGTGGGCTGGATGCCCGGCCTCAATGAACGCACACGGCAGCGAGGTGACTTCCCTGGCACCTACGTCGAGTTCCTGGGGCCTGTGGCCCTGGCCCGGCCCGGCCCTCGCCCACGGGGCCCCCGCCCAGTGCCCGCCAGGCCCCGTGATGGGGCCTCTGAGCCAGGTAAGCAGCAAGCCAGGGCCCTGGAAAACGGGGATGGTCCCCTCAGACCCTTGGTCTCCTCTTCTGTCCAGTGAGGCAGTGGGACCTCTCCAAGGAAGGAGGAAAGAGGACATTTGGTCATGTGACAAGTGTCTTTGCTACTGTCAAGTGCTAGGCTCAGCAGTGGAGACACAAGGGCTGGTCCTGCCCTCGTGAGCTTCTGGTTCAGGAACGGATGTGTATGTTTAGGAGGTACCACCCGCTGTGAGGAAGGGGGCTTGCGTGGGAAGACCCGAGGGTGGAGGCTCCAGACAGTGGGCACAGCAAGGGCAGGGGCTGTGGGTGGAACTCTAATGGTGGAAACAGCCAGCAGGTGGACCAGAGGGAGGAAGGCGAGGGCAATGTGCGCTGCCCTGGAGGACCTGCTGGGTTGATTTTGCGGCCAATGGAGAGTGTTCAGTAGGGTTCAGAGGCTCGGCCTAGCTTCAGCCTACATTTTGCAGATAGGGTCCCTTGAGGAACCCCTTTGGTGGCCCTGATTTCCAAAATGAAGGAAGCCACGAAGCCCAAGGAGGTTGGGATGTGGGGTTGCTCAGCTGAGGCCACACAGCACAGGGGGGTGTGAGGACCCCACATCCCTCCCCAAAGACCTTTGGCCGTCACCACTTGCCAGGGATGTGCCAGGAGTGGAGAATTGGGTACTCTGAGCCCACTCGGCGATTGCTGTGTGATGGGCAGGGGGTGTGGGCTCTGGCCGGGGAAACCGAGGCTTGGGTTGCAAGGAGGAAGCCAAGGGGTGCCGCATGCCCAGCGCGGTCTGCTCCGACCCTCCCAGCAGCCCAGCAAGGCCTGAGTGCAGACTGGGAGGCCTGAGTGCAAGGCGGTCAAATGCCTCACCTGGAACCAATCAGTCACCCAGGGAGCCCAAAGCCCCAGGAGGTGCCAGGGTGATGCTGCCCAAAGGCAAGCCAGAGTCCCCCAGCACAGGGCAGAATAAGGGCGTGCTGAGGTAGTACGACGCTGGCCCGGGCCTCCGGCATCTGGTGTCTCCAGGACCCAGGCCTGCGTCCCGCGTTGGCCGAAGGAGCAGGAGGCGGCCCCATCCGGGCTCCCAGCCAGAATCTGCCTTTCTCCCTGGTAACAGCCGCCTCCCTCCTCTTTCTGGCCTCTGTCCAGCCACCGTACATGGCCCCACCCTCTGAATCTTCAGGGTTATGTGACTTCAGCCAGAACCCACCCCCTCAAGGCCTCAGTTTCCTCATCTGGAAACAAAAGGGTTGGCCCCTGGGGACACTGGGACCCAACCCCTCAGGAATGTCCTGAAGTCACCTGAGCGCCACCTGGCTGTGCACCCACAGGGGAGGCTGCAGCCCCTCTCAGCCACAAATCCTCACCTGTGAAGTGGGAGTGATGGGGTCCTGATGGGAACTCCCTCCCCGTTGTGCAGTCCGAGCGCAGGCGACTCTCAGCATTGTGTCCCAACGCACTGGCCAGAGTGTCACCCACTTCCTCTCCCCTCGTCCTTTATCATTTTTTTCTTTGCCCTTTTCGCTGCAGCTGGGCCTTTCTCCAGCTTGAGGCGCCACCTGGCCCATCACTCAGGGAGGCCCCGCAGGTCCTGGCTTGCCCCTGCTGTGTGCCAGGGCGTCCCCGCCGAGGGCCAGAGCTGCGTCCAACAGTGGCAGACAGTGAGCTGCTGAGGCAGGGATGCCGCGCACAGAAGGCCCCGTGGAGCCGGAAAGCCAGGGCTGGGAGGGGTCTGGGCTCAGAGGGGTTTTGGCTTTTCCGAAAGGGAAGAAAGGATTTTCTTTCTTTTCGACATTTTAATTGGGGGAGGAAAGAATTTTTTAGAAGCACAGTGATTGAGAAAATGGAGCATGGTCCTTGGAAGGAGGCTTTTCTGACCCGGGCCGGGATAGTTTCCTTTCCTTTCAGCCACTTTTGTGTTTGCATCAAGAAGGGAGAGGTGGTCCGGGCGCGGTGGCTCACGCCTGTAACCCCAGCACTTTGGGAGGCTGAGGCAGGCAGATCACCTAAGGTCAGGAGATCGAGACCAGCCTGGCCAACATGGTGAAACCCCATCTCTACTAAAATACAAAAATGAGCCAAGCATGGTGGCGTGCACCTGTAATCCCAGCTCCTCAGGAAGCTAAGGTACAAGGATCATTTGAACCCAGGAGGTGGAAGCTGCAGCGAGCCGAGATCACGCCACTGCACTTAAGCCTGGAAAACAGAGGGAGACTCCATCTCAAAAAAAAAGAGGGGGGAGGCCGAGGCAGGAGGATCACTTGGGGCCAGGAGTTCAAGGCTGCAGTGAGCTAGGATTGCCCACTGCACTCCAACCTGGGTGACAGAGCAAGAACCTGTCCCCCCCCAAAAAAATTAGGGACAATGTCGTTGGCGCATTTTTTATTTAAAAGAACTGAGGCTGCAGGGCGTGGTGGCTCACGCCTGTAATCCCAGCACTTTGGGAGGCTGAGGCAGGCAGATCACCTGAGGTCAGGAGTTCGAGACCAGCCTGGCCAACATGGTGAAACCCCGTCTCTACTAAAAATACAAAAAGTTAGCTGGGAGTGGTGGTAGGCGCCTGTAATCCCAGCTACCCGGAAGGATGAGGCAGGAGAATCGCTTGAACCTCAGAGGTGGAGGCTGCAGTGAGCCAAGATTGCGCCACTACACTTTAGCCTGGGCGAGAAAGCGAGACTCCACCTCAAAAAAAAAAAAAAAGAAAGAAAGAAAGAAAGAACAAAAGAACTGAGGCCCAGAGAGGGCAGGTCCTGTGGCCAAGTTTGTGCAGTGGGCTGTGGTGAAGCCCAAACCTGCTGTTTGACTTTCAGTGGCCGTAAAAAAAAAAAAAAGTTACCACCAACTCAGTGGCTTCAAACAATGGAAATTATTTATTTATTTGTTTGTTTGTTTATTTATTTATTTATTTAGACACAGAGTCTCACTCTGTCGCCAGGTACCAGGCTGGAGTGCAGTGGCGCAATCTCAGATCACTGCAACCTCTACCTCCCGGATTCAAGCAATTCTCCTGCCTCAGCCTCCCGAATAGCTGGGACTACAGGCACTCACCACCATGCCCAGCTGGTTTTTGTATTTCTAGTAGAGATGGGGTTTAACTGTGTTGGCCAGGATGGTCTCGATCTCTTGACCTCCTGATCCACCCGCCTTGGCCTCCCAAGTGCTGGGATTACAGGTGTGAGCCATGGCACCCAGCCTCGGAAATATATATATATATATATTTTTTTTTTTTGAGCCAGGGTCTCTCTCTGTCACCCAGGCTGGAGTGCACTGATGCAATCACAGCTCACTGCAGCCTGGAACTCCTGGGCTCAAGTGATCCTACCACTTCAGCTTCTGGAGTCCCGCCTCCTAGGCTCACAGGTGGCACCACTACACTTGGCTTTTTTTTTTTTTTTTTTTTTTTTTTTTAAGAGATGGGGTCTCATTATGTTGCCCAGGCTGGTCTTGAACTCATAGTCCCAAACATTCTTCCAGCCTTGGCCTCCCAAAGTGTTGGGATTACAGGCGTGAGCCACTGCACCCGGCCACAACAGAAACTTACCCTGTCATGTTTCTGCAGGCCGGAAGTCCAAAATCAGGGTCGTGCCCCCCATGAAGTTTCCTTGCTTCCAGCTTCCAGTGTCTCCAGGCGTTCATTTCTCTCGTGCATGGGTTCATTATTCCAACTCTGCCTTGGCTTTCTCTTTTTTTTTTGAGACAGAGTCTTGCTCTGTCGCCCAGGCTGGAGTACAATGGCGCAATCTCGGCTCACTGCAACCTCCGACTCCTGGGTTCAAGTCATTCTCCTGCCTCAGCCTCCTGAGTAGTTGGGATTACAGGCATCCGCCACCATGCCCAGTTAATTTTTTTATATTTTTAGTAGAGATGAGGTTTCACCATGTTGGCCAGGCTGGTCTTTGCCGGTCTCAACCTCTCAAAGCACTGGGGTTACAGGCGTGAGCCACTGTGCCTGGCCTATTCATTTATTTTTGAGATGGAGTCTTACTGTGTCACCCAGGCTGGAATGCAGTGGCATGATCTCAGCTCACTGCAACCTTTGCCTCCCGGGTTCAAGCAATTCTCCTGCCTCAGCCTCCTAAGTAGCTGGGATTACAGGTGTCCGCCACCTCGCCCAGCTTATTGTTCTTTTTAGTAGAGATGGGGGTTTCGCCATGTTGGCCAGGCTAGTCTCGAACTCCTGGTCTCAGGTGATCTGCCAGCCTGAGCCTCCCAAAGTGCTGGGATTACAGGCATGAGCTGCTGTCCTGGCCGGCTTTCCCTTCTTAGAAGGACATCAGCCAGTGGGTTTAGGGCCCACCGTGACACCAGGCTGGTCTCATGTAGACATCTTTGCTTTCCTTACACCTGCAAAGACCTATTTCCAAATAACGTCACAGTCACACCACCAGGGCTGAGGACCTGAACATACCATTTTGGGGACATTATTTAGTGCACTCCACCTGGTCTGTGAAGTTGTGTGAACTCCTGGTATTTTAACCCAAAAAACTGTGTCCCATCAGTTCTGACCTCTCCCAGCCCCTCCAGCCAAGGTCTGGTGACCTCCTGAGGAAGGGAGTCCAGGGTGCCAGGCACTCGCCTGAGGTCCCTGCCTCATACTGCCCTGGCCGAGCTTCAGCAAACAGACGGGGCTGGACTCCTTCCAGGAACCCCACCAAGGTGTAACACCGCCACCACCCCTCTCCCCCCAACCCCCCAACCCCCACTTCCTCCACCAGGCCTCACACTCCCTGACTTGCCTGAGCAGTTCTCCCCACCTGACGTGGCGCCCCCTCTTCTGGTGAAGCTTGTAGAGGCCATTGAACGGACAGGTGAGTTCCAGTCTGGCTGCAGCCCCCTGGATTCTGCTTGCTTACCTCTCGTGACCGGCGACTCATCGCCTCGCAGGACCTCCAAGCTCACGCCGCACAGAAACAGGCTGAGCCTGGATGCCCTGGGCCTCTCTGTTGACTGGGGCAGAGTGACTCCCAGGGGAAGATGGGAAGGTGGACACAACCAGACCACTGCATGTGCTGTGCCCTCTATGAGATCTCCCTCCCCACCCCTCCCATGCCCTTATCTCTGGGCGGCAAAGCGAGACGGCAGGGGGCTTTGAGCAGCCAGCCCGGACCTCACAGGAGGTTGGGGCAGCATTTGAGAGCTGACTCACGTGTCGCCTCACCCCCAGGGCTGGACAGCGAATCTTACTACCGGCCAGAGTTCCCCGCACTGCGTACAGGTGAGAGGCAGCCTCAATGGGCAGTGGGTTGTGGGGGGAACCTGAAGGCCCTAGTACACATCAGCTGGACATGTCCCCCCTGCACCCGCAGACTGGTCCCTGAGCGACGTGGATCAGTGGGATGCGGCAGCCCTGGCCGATGGCATTAAGAGCTTCCTGCTGGCACTGCCCGCGCCGCTGGTGACCCCCGAGGCCTCCGCCGAGGCGCGCCGGGCCCTGTGGGGTGAGCCTGGCAGGGAGCCCGGGGCATGGAGGGGGCTGCAGCAGGTGGGAGGGCGCTGGGCCCGGCTCACCCTACCCTGGCCATCTGTCCGCAGAGGCCGGGGGACCTGTGGGGCCGGCGCTGGAGCCCCCGATGCTGCCGCTGCACTGCGCGCTCACGCTGCGCTTCCTGCTCCAGCACCTGGGCCGCGTGGCCCGCCGCGCCCCGGCTCTGGGTCCCGCGGTCCGGGCCCTGGGCGCCACCTTTGGGCCGCTGCTGCTGCGCCTGCCGCCGCCGTCCTCACCGCCGCCAGGGGGCGCGCCCGACGGGTGAGGGGCGGGGCCTTGGGTCCTTGCCAGCGGGGTGTGACCGGAGTTAGAGCGAGCAGGGGTGGGGTTATGGGTGGAGTTTGGGTCGGTGGGCGGGGCTTGGCCAGAGCGAGCGGAGTCTAGACCCTAAGAAGGGAGGGGACCGGGTCCAGAGTGAAAAGCTGCATTCTTGTGATGATGAAGGAGAGGGGACCTGGGCTCCTGGGTCGTGGGACAGAGGGCGAGGGGGCCTAGTCCTGAGGCATGTGGGTGGTGCCTGCACCTTCCCTTCTGCTCATGGCAGCTCCGGTACTGCTCTCTTGCTCGCCTTTGTGTGAGGATTTATGGAGCACTTACTGCATACACCTATGAAGGAGCTGGCCTCGCACATCTGCCTGTATCATCTCCCCTCCGCCCTGCACATACCTGCATATACCGTCTCGTATATACCCCGCAGGCGTGCAAGCGCACGCTCAGTCCTGTGCACATGCGTGGGTGGACCGGCCCTACCCAGCCCTCACCGCACTCCCTTCCCCCTCAGGAGTGAGCCCAGCCCTGACTTCTCAGCGCTGCTCGTGGAGAAGCTGCTTCAGGAACACTTGGAAGAGCAGGAGGTTGCGCCCCCAGGTAAGTCCTCTGTACTGCTGGTCATTTCTTCCCATTGGGGGGCCGTGAATGTGGATCTCTGGGTGCTGCTGTCATCAGCAGGCGGGCTGCAGTGGGAGGCAGCCACAGTGTACAGTCGGTGCTCAGGATGCATTTGTTTTCTTGTCCCCCAGCGCTGCCACCTAAACCCCCCAAGGCAAAGCCGGTCCCCGCAGGCCTGGCCAATGGGGGGAGCCCACTGTCCCTGCAGGATGCTGAGTGGTACTGGGGGGACATCTCGAGGTAGGTTGCTGGCAGAGGGCCGGGGCCAAGGAGGTGTCACAAGGTGGGCAGGGTCTCCAGGTGACTCAGCAGCCCCAATGCGAGATGTCCCCACAGGGAGGAGGTGAACGAGAAACTCCGGGACACTCCCGATGGCACTTTCCTAGTCCGAGATGCTTCCAGCAAGATCCAGGGCGAGTACACGCTGACCCTCAGGTGGGGGCCTGTCCCTGCAGGGAGGGCCAGGGTCACAGATCACAGAAACTGGGAGCTCAGAGAGGGTGGGACATGTGCGGTATCAAGGATGGGCCGCCAGGTGTGGTGGCTCACGTCTGTAATGACAGCATTTTGGGAGGCCGAGGAGTGCAGATCACCTGAGGTCAGGAGTTCAAGACCAGCCTGGCCAACATGGTGAAACCCTGTCTTTACTAAATACAAAAATAAGCCGGGTGTGGTGGTGGGTGCCGGTAGTCCCAGCTACTCGGGAGGCTGAGGCAGGAGAATCGCTTGAACCCAGGAGGCAGAGGTTGCAGTGAGCCGAGATGGCGCCACTGCACTCCAGCCTGGGCATCAAAGGGAGACTCCATCTCAAAAACAAATGGGACAGGAGGATTGAGGGTCAGGATCGGGGTCCCACTGGGTGCCAACACCCCTCTCCTCCCCCAGGAAAGGCGGGAACAATAAGCTAATCAAGGTCTTCCACCGGGACGGGCACTATGGCTTCTCGGAGCCACTCACCTTCTGCTCCGTGGTGGACCTCATCAATCACTACCGCCACGAGTCCCTGGCCCAGTACAACGCCAAGCTGGACACGCGGCTCCTCTACCCTGTGTCCAAATACCAGCAGGTCCGTGCCAGCCTGGGAGCCAGGGAGGGTAGCACCTGGCCGGCCCCAGGCCTCAGTTTCCCTGGTAGGCCCGACCAGGCCATGCAGCTCCCCTGATTCCCCATGTTTCTCCAGGACCAGATCGTCAAGGAGGACAGCGTGGAGGCGGTGGGCGCCCAGCTCAAGGTCTATCACCAGCAGTACCAGGACAAGAGCCGCGAGTACGACCAGCTTTATGAGGAGTACACACGGACCTCCCAGGTACTCCAGGCCTCACACATGGGGGAAACCAAGGCACAGAGGGGCAGTGGCAAGGCTGGGAGCAGGACGACCAACCCCAGAGGCCCTGAGGATAAACAGAGCAGGCACTTAGCACCAAGGGCCATTCTGAAAACAGAAATAAGGCCAGGCACAGTGGCTCACATCTGTGCACCGGGAGGCTGAGGCAGGAGGATCAGTTGAGCCCAGGAGTTCAAGATCATTCTAAGCAACATAGGGAGACCCCCTCAAGAAAAAAATTTAAAAATTAACCAGGTATGGTGGTACATGCTTCTAGTCCCAGCTACTCGGGAGGCTGAGGTGGGAGGATAGCTTGAACCTGGGAGTTTGAGACTGCAGTGATCTGGGATCACGCCACTGCACTCTAGCCCGGGTGACAGAGCCAGACCTTGTCTCTAAAAACAAATAAATAAAAACAGAAATAGGTGTATGAGGCCGGGCACGGTGGCTAACGCCTGTAATGCCAGCACTTTAGGAGGCTGAGGCGGGCAGATGATCTGAGGTCAGGAGTTTGAGACCAGCCTGGTCAACATGGTGAAACCCCATCTCTACCAAAAATACAAAAAAATTAGCCGGGTATGGTGCCATGCACCTGTAAATACCAGTTACTCGGGAGGCTGAGGCAGGAGAATCACTTGAACCCGGGAAGTGGAGGTTGCAGTGAGCCAGGATCATGCCACTGCTCCAGCCTGGGTGACAAGAGGCCGACTCCGTCTTAAAAAAATATATAAACTTTTTTTTTTGAGGTACGTGGTCTCACCACATTGCCCAGGCTGGCCTCAGACTCCTGGATTCAAACGATTCTCCCACTTCAGCCTCCCGAGTAGCTGGGATTACAGGATGGCCACCACCCCTGGCCTCTGTCCCCTTTTACTGATGTGTTAGCTGAGACTCTAAATGGACAAGATACCTGTCTAAAATCAGTTAGGAGCACTGTAGCGTCAAGTGACTTTGGCCCTGAGCCTCAGTTTCCCTGTTAATAGTTGTTACTTTGTTGGGGGTTGTTGGAAAGGCCTGTGGGACAATGCAGGGAAGGTCCTAGTGCAGCGTCTGCCCCAAGAAGAAGCCTGTGAGCAGCAGCAGCTAGATCTCATTCATTTTCAGCGGTGTTAACACGTCCAGGCCTTTGTGGACACCTATAGGAGGATGTAAAGGAGAGGATTTGGGGGTTGGGGTTTTGAAAGCTGAACAGGAGTTCATTTAGTGCAGCAGGAGTTAGAAGAACGATACTCCGGCTGGGCACAGTGGCTCATGCCTGTAATCCCAGCACTTTGGGAGGCTGAGGCAGGCGGATCACAAGGTCAGGAGTTCAAGACCAGCCTGGCCAACATGGTGAAACCCCATCTCAACTAAAAATACAAAACTTAGCCGGGCATGGTGGCATATGCCTGTAGTCCCAGCTACTCTGGAGGCTGAGGCAGGAGAATTGCTTGAACCCAGCAGGCGGAGGTTGCAGTGAGCCGAGATTGCACCACTGCACTCCAGCCTGGGCAACAGAGTGAGACTCTACGAAAAAAGAAAAAAAGAATGACACTCTGATGGGGGACCAGCTTGAGCAGCCTCCATATCACAGTTGAGATGTGCCTTCAACCCTCACGAGGGCCTTTTGGGGAGTCCCAGGAGGTGCTGAGATGCACCCTCTCCTCCAGGAGCTGCAGATGAAGCGTACGGCAATTGAGGCCTTCAATGAGACTATCAAGATCTTCGAAGAGCAGGGCCAGACTCAGGAGAAGTGCAGCAAGGAGTACCTGGAGCGCTTCCGGCGTGAGGGCAACGAGAAGGAGATGCAGAGGTAAGTCTTGCACCTTTGCCCTGCCCGCCCCACCCTGATCCGGTGAGGTACCAGCGGGAAGGGAAGGAGGTAGAAGGAGGCCAGCCACCTGGAGGCGAAGAGTTGTCTGTTGAAATGGACTTTGGGCCGGGCGTGGTGGCTCAGGCCTGTAATCCCAGCATTTTGGGAGGCCAAGGTGGGAGGATCGCCATGTTGGCCAGTTTCAAGACCAGCCTGGCCAACATGGCAAACCCCATCTCTACGAAAAATACAAAAATTAGCCGGCAGGGTGGCACTTGCCTGTAGTCCCAGCTACTAGGGGGACTGAGGCAGTAGAATCGCTTGAACCTGGGAGGTGGAGGTTGCAGTGAGCCGAGATCGCAGCAGTCCAGCCTAAGCAACAGAGCAAGACTCTGTCTCAAAAGAAAAAAGAAAGAAAGAAAGAAATGGGCTTTGAAGGATGAATAGGAGTTTGCCAGAAAGAGAAATCAGAGGAAACAGCAGGGGCACAGGCTCAGAGGCTGGATACACATAGTCTTGTGCAAAGTAGGTCCTTGAGAAAACCCTGGAAGCTGGGTGCAGCTCCGTGCTTACCTGTGGCTCATTTTGGCAATCCCAGCACTTTGGGAGGCTGAGGCTAGAGGACTGCTGGAGCCCAGGAGCTTGAGACTAGCCTGGGCAACATGGTGAAACCTCATCTCTACAAAAAATATTAAAATATTACCCAGACATGGTGGTGCACACCTGTGGTCCTAGCTACTCCAGAGGCTGAGGTGGGAGGGTCACCTGAGCCAGGAATTTGAGGCTGCAGTGCGCTGCAATAAAACCCTGAGGTCGGCCAAGGGCCGAGGCTCACTCCTGTAATCCCAGCACTTTGAGAGGCCGAGGTGGGCAGAATCACCTGAGGTTGAGAGTTTGAGACCAGCCTGACCAACGTGGAGAAACCCCGTCTCTACTAAAAATACAAAATTAGCCCGGCGTGGTTGCACATGCCTGTAATCCCAAGCTACTCTGGAGGCTGAGGCAGGAGAATCGCTTGAACCCGGTGGCGGAGGTTGCAGTGAGCCGAGATCGCGCCATTGCACTCCAGCCTGGGCAACAAGAGCGAAACTCTGCCTCAAAAAAAAAAAAAAAAAACACCAAAAAAACCCCTGAGGTCTCCGCGCCACCCCGCCCCTCCCACAGGATCCTGCTGAACTCAGAGCGGCTCAAGTCCCGCATTGCTGAGATCCACGAGAGCCGCACGAAGCTGGAGCAGCAACTGCGGGCCCAGGCCTCGGACATCCGGGAAATCGACAAGCGCATGAACAGCCTCAAGCCGGACCTCATGCAGCTGCGCAAGATCCGAGACCAGTACCTCGTGTGAGTGGCAGCTCCGTGCTTCCCCGCGGCTCCCCGCCAATGCAGCGACACCTGGAGAGCTCTGCAGGGCCTCATTCTCTCTCTCTCCACCAAGTGGCCCTTCCTGGGCCCTGAGACCCCTCCTCTGTCCACAAGCCCTCTTGCTCTGAACCAGGCCCAAAACACGGTTCTTCCCGGGCCCCTCCAAGGGTTTCCCATAGGTCAGCCTCAGCTTAATCAGACATGGGTGCAGTGGGAGTGTCACTCCCGTCCCATTCCATTTTGTGGAAAGTTGGGAGCCTTCCACAAAATTTCCTTCTGGGTCAGAAGCGGTGGCTCACACCTGTAATCCCAGCACTTTGGGAGGCCAAGACGGGCGGATGGATCACTTGAGACCATGAGTTCGAAACCAGCCTGGCCAAAACATGGTGAAACCTCATCTCTACTGAAAAAAAAAAAAAAAATTATGAAAGTAGCCAGGCATGATGGCGGGTGCCTGTCATCCCAGTTACTTGGGAGGCCGAGACAGGAGAATCACTTGAACCCGGGAGGCGGAGGTTGCAGTGAGCTGAGATTGCACCACTGCACTCCAGCCTGGGCAACAGAGTGAGGCTCTGTCTCAAAAAATAAAAATAAAAAATAAATAAAGTAAAAAAGGCTGCCATGCAACCTCCCATGCTTGGCGGCTGCAGCAGCCCTGTCCTGGGTTCAAATCAGTTCAAATCCTGCCTCCACCCACCAACCCCCTAAGAAGCTCAGCCAGAGCCTCTGCCTCCCTCCTGGGCTTCAGGAAGGGTGCTGTCACATGCCAGGTGCCATGCTAGGCACCGTGCTCATGAGCTCATTTAGTCTTTCCCAAGCTGTTTGTAAAATTTGCCCTTTGCAGCCAGGGAGACTGAGGCACGGAACCGACAGCTGCCAGGTGCAAAGGCCAGGGGTGCTGGAGTGTCACTGGTGATGATGAGGTGCTTGGGCTGGCACCTTTTGGGGGGCTCCACAAGCGTGAACAGAGACAGAAAAATGGGGGGTATGGGGCAGGGTTCCCCCCAGAGCTGGGGAACCACCCTGGGTTCAGGCTGCCCTCTTGTGGCAACCGGGGATGTTGTACCCAGAACCCGCTCTCCTCAGCCAGATCCTGCCTCCCACTAGGCAGGCCCACTGTGGACTCAGCACGCACAGAACACCTTTCTTGTTCCTTCCCAGGTGGCTCACCCAGAAAGGTGCCCGGCAGAAGAAAATCAACGAGTGGCTGGGGATCAAAAATGAGACTGAGGAGTGAGTGACCACCTGGAGGGAGGCAGGGAGGGCTTCCCAGAGGAGGGGGTCATTTGGGGTGGGTTTTGAAGAATGAGCAGGAATTTGCCAGGGAGGAAGAGTTGTCCGGGCAGCTGGGGAGCCTCGGAGGCTGGCAAGTGAGTGACCAGGGCTCCCCCTGCCGCCCCCACCACAGCCAGTACGCACTGATGGAGGATGAGGATGATCTTCCCCACCACGAGGAGCGCACTTGGTACGTGGGCAAGATCAACCGCACGCAGGCGGAGGAGATGCTGAGTGGCAAGCGGGACGGCACTTTCCTCATCCGCGAGAGCAGCCAGCGGGGCTGCTACGCCTGCTCCGTGGTGTGAGTGGACCGCAGCGCTAGGGATCCCCGCGTCCCTCCCCGAGCTCATTGAATGCCTGCTGTGTGCCAGGCACGGAGGAAGGAGTCCCCGGTGGGGTCATCGGGGGCAGGGGAGCAGACGATCCGGGAGCCAGGAGAGTCTCGCGGGGAGGGAGGCCAGCCTCGCGACCCGCCCTCTCGTCTGCCCCCACAGGGTAGATGGTGACACCAAGCACTGCGTCATCTACCGCACGGCCACTGGCTTCGGCTTCGCGGAGCCCTACAACCTGTACGGGTCGCTGAAGGAGCTGGTGCTGCACTACCAGCACGCCTCGCTCGTGCAGCACAACGACGCGCTCACGGTCACCCTGGCGCACCCGGTGCGCGCCCCGGGCCCCGGCCCGCCGCCTGCCGCCCGCTGAGCGCCGAGGACCCGCCCCCAGCAGAGCCGCCCCCGTCTGCACCGGAGGCTGCGGCGGGGAGCCACGGAACGGACCAGCCACAGCCAGGGGTCCTCACTTCTCCGGCTCTGGCTCTTGTTTGGGGTCCTCTCACCCTCTTTCCTTTTCTTTCTCCCTCCGGCCCCCATTCTCCAGATCTCCCTCTGTCTCCTCTCTCTCTCTCTCTCTCTCTCTCTCTCTCTCTCTCTCTCTCTCTCTCTCTCTCAGCCTCTGTCTCTCTGTCTCCATGTTGGGGGTCCTGCCTCCCCCACCCCGTATCCCCTCATCCCCCCGGGCATTGCCCTCTCCATGGCTCTGGTCACCCTGACCCTCTGCCCTGCCCACCGCAGGTTCCCTGGGGTCCCAGAAGCCCTTTCTGGCTGTACCTGCCATGTTTACAGAGGGCCCCTGGGCTGCGCGGCCCCAGCCTGGGCACCCCGATTTTTAAGCCATAGACCTGGGGTCAGGGCAGGAAGGAACTTGACTCCGCTGCTTCCGAGAACCTCGGCCATGACATTCGGGGCCGGGCGGGACCCGCCCCACAGACTCCAACTTCCCCCTCTGAACCCTGAAGTGAAACCCGCCACCAGGTTATCCCCACCCTGGGGCCGCTGCGAGTTCCCCAACCCCCAAAATATAATTTAAACTCTTAGGCCAGTCGCCATGGCTCACGCCTGTAATCCCAGCACTTTGGGAGGCCAAGGCAGGCAGATCTCTTGAGGTCAGGAGTTGGAGACCAGCCTGGCCAACATGGCGAAACCCCGTCTCTACTAAAATACAAAAAGTAGCCAAGAGTAGTGGTGCGTGCCTGTAATCCCAGCTACTCCACAGGCTGAGGTGCGCGAGAATCACTTGAACCCGGGAGATGGAGGTTGCAGTAAGCCGAGATTGCGCCACTGCACTCTGCACTCTAGCCTGGAAGGCAGAGTAACCCTCCTCCATCTCCAAAAATAAATAAACTCGTGAGCCGGCCCCAAACCCCCTTCTCCCCCAGGACGTAGCTCCCTGTACTGGTGTCGCAGCACTGGCCGAGTTGCGCCACTGCCCGCGGCCCCTCCGTCTACGCAGATTCAGGGCTTCTCTTCCATCACTCTGGGTTTTGATTCTATTTTTCCTTGACTGCAAAACCCTCTTTTCTCTCTTTTGGGACGAGAGCCCTGGTTTTCTACGCCGCCCTTGGCTGCCACACTGCCTGCCCGGCAAGCTGGGAGGCAGGTTTTGTACGGTACGTTGTTATTGATATGATATAAAACATCAAACATCGTGGATGATTCTCTTGTCAGTGACTGGGCTTCACTGCCACCTCTGCATGTGGGGCACCCTGGCATTTAAGGGATTAATTAATGCCAAGCCACCTCTGAGGCCCGACAACCCCCTCCCTCCCCCAGTTTAGCTGCTCAAGCCCAGAGAAGTTGATGCACTGCCCAAGGTGATGAGAGAGATTGGGACCCCAGACCCCATCCAGCCCCTCAAGTGCTTCCGATCTGCCTCCCCCACCCCCAACTCCAAATATGAACCTGTGGCGGCCACCAGCTACGTTCTTGGGGAAAGTCATTTCCCCTCCCTGACCTACAGCTTCCTTATCATTCCCAAGTGACGTCAAAAGCCACAACCTGGCCGGGCACAGTGGTTCACACCTACAATCCCAGCACTTCGGGAGGCTGAGGCAGGTGGATCACGAGGTCAAGAGATTGAGACCATCCTGGTCAACGAGGTGAAACCCTGTCTCTACTAAAACTACAAAAATTAGCTGGGCATGGTGGTGCGTGCCTGTAGTCCCAGCTACTCGGGAGGCTGAGGCAGGAGAATTGCTTGAACCCAGAAGGCAGAGGTTGCAGTGAGCCGAGATCACGCCATTGCACTCCAGTCTGGGTAACAACAGTGAAACGCCGTCTCAAAAAAAAGAAAAAAAAGTCACAACCTTGCCATGCCACGTGGACAGGTCTCCCATGTCTTGAGATCCTCAAATCATCGGCACCTCCATCCAGCATTTGAGGTTCTCATCTGACCTCTCCTGCCCCCATGTTCAGCCCGCCAGGTCCCAAGGGATGCTGAGCAGAGGCCCCGTGAAGGGGTTTTTTGTTTCTTTTTAAAGAGTCATGGTCTTGCTCTGTCACCCAGGCTGGAGCGCAGTGGCATGATCACAGCTCGTGGCTCACAGCCTCAAACTGCTGGTTTCCAGGCGCAAGCAGTCCTCCCATCTCAGACTCCTGAGTCGCTGGATTACGGGTGCGAGTCACCATGTCCAGCTAATTGTTTTAAAATGCTTTTAGAAACAAGATCTTGCCAAGTGCAGTGGCTCACACCTGTCAGTCCAGCACTTTGGAAAAAGCCAAGGCAGGCAGATCAGTTGAGGTTGGGAGTTTGAGACCGGCCTGACCAACATGGCAAAACCTGATTTCTACTAAAAAGACAAAAAAAAAAAAAAAAAATTAGCTAGGCTTGGTGGCCCATGTCTGTAATCCCAGCTACCTGGGAGGCTGAGACAGAATTGCTTGAACCTGGGAGGTTGACGCTGCAGTGAGCCAAGATTGTGCCACCGCACCCCAGCCTGGGTGACAGAGTGAGACTCTGTCTCAAGAAAAAAACAAGGGTCTTTCCCTTTTCCAGGTGGGTCTGGAACTCCTGGTCTCCAGCAATCTTCCTGACTCAGCCTCCCCGAATTGTGTGAGCCCCCACGAGTAGCCTCAGTGTCTTTAACCTGGACTCCTGGTCTCCAGCAATCCTCCTGACTCAGCCTCCCCGAATTGTGTGAGCCCCCACGAGTAGCCTCAGTGTCTTTAACCTGGACTCCTGGTCTCCAGCAATCCTCCTGACTCAGCCTCCCCGAATTGTGTGAGCCCCCACGAGTAGCCTCAGTGTCTTTAACCTGGACTCCTGGTCTCCAGCAATCCTCCTGACTCAGCCTCCCCGAATTGTGTGAGCCCCCACGAGTAGCCTCAGTGTCTTTAACCTGGACTCCTGGTCTCCAGCAATCCTCCTGACTCAGCCTCCCCGAATTGTGTGAGCCCCCACGAGTAGCCTCAGTGTCTTTAACCTGGACTCCTGGTCTCCAGCAATCCTCCTGACTCAGCCTCCCCGAATTGTGTGAGCCCCCACGAGTAGCCTCAGTGTCTTTAACCTGGACTCCTGGTCTCCAGCAATCCTCCTGACTCAGCCTCCCCGAATTGTGTGAGCCCCCACGAGTAGCCTCAGTGTCTTTAACCTGGACTCCTGTTAACCACCCTCCTCATCACACCCAGAATGCCATGTCCTTGTCCCTTCAGCCCTCCTCACCCCTGGGGCCTCCCTGTCCTTGTCTGTTCCTGTCCAGCCACCTCTCAGGGCCCAAGAAGGCTGAGCCTGGGGCAAGTGCATGAACAAACCTCCCTTCTGACCCAGTCTACTGCTGGGACCTTGGGATAGGAGCTGCTTCCCTTACCTCAGGACCCCCTAGCCTTGCCAGGCACTGTCCCTGCCACGTGTCCTGTCTGGAGATGCCCTATAAATTACTCCAGCCCGGATAGTGCCTCTCACTGTGTACGTGATCACAGGAGAAAGATCGCCATCTTCATGGCCCCAGCTATGCTGAGCTGGGGGTGGAAAAGAATATCCCGTGTGGCCTTTAAAAACACCCACTGGCTGTGTGTCCTTGGCAAAATAGCCTTCCCTCTCTGATCAGCCATTTCTTTGTTACCAACTGGAATCCATAGCCCCTACCCCCAGCCCCAACTGGCTGCTTCTGAGGGTTCAGTGATAAAATAGGTTGTGGGGACAGGTGTGGTGGCTCATGACTGTAATCCCAGCACTTTGGGAGGCCAAGGCAGGCGGATCACGAGGTCAGGAGTTTGAGACCAGTTTGGCCAGCATGGTGAAACCCCTTAAAAATACAAAAAATTAGCCAAGCATGGTGGCACGCGCTACTCGGGAGGCTGAGGTAGAAGAATTGCTTGAACCTAGGAGGCAGAGGTTGCAGTGAGCCAAGATAATGCCCCTGCACTCCAGCCTGGGTGGCAGAGCAAGACTCTGTCTCAAAATAAATAAAATAAAATAAAATGGGTTGTGGGCCCACTCTGTGCCTGGCACCAAGCCAGAGAGCAATATATTGTGAGGTTATTGTGAGGTTACATTTATGATTTATTCCGATAGGGCTGGTGCCCGGTAACTACTGGAAAAATTGGAGCAATTATATTTATTGTTATTTCTTCAATCCCACCTGGCACAGGGTAAGCATGGAAGTTGAGGCAGTGAGTCTTGGGGAGCCTTTGAGAAGGGAAAGGGCTTTGCCAAGGGTTTGGTCATCTGAGGGATGGGCTGGGGCACCATCCAGCCACTGGGACTTCAGGGAAACTCTGGCTCCCAAATCAGCCGCTGTGTGGGCCTTCCCCACAATAGAGGGGGGCACAGCTGGGGACCCACCTATATCTCCCCGCCAGGTTTGGGACATTTTCTTCTGTAGGATCTGGTGTGTCTTGCCCTGAATGAGGCCCTGCAGGGTCTGAATGTCTTAATTATTCCCCCAACACTCCTGCCTCCATCTGGGCCTTTTTTCTGGGGTACTGTCTCTGCCTTTGCTGCCGGGGCCACTGTTCTATGCAGGCACCAATGCCTGATCATGCTACCAGGAAGCCCCAGCCTGGGACAACTCTCCCCAACCTGTCTTTGAGCCCTCCATGGTGATTCTGTCCCCCAAACCTTATCCTTCTCCCCATTACACAGAAGGGAAAGCTGAGGCTCCATCACACAAATCCAAAGCCATGCGGACTCCAAACCACTCACCCCTACTCCAAACAGCACAGGCTGCCACTCTCCCACATGGGCGCCCCTTGAAGGCCAGGTTGCCCCCCACCACCCACAAGCCTTGGACCGTGAAAAGAAGGAAGGACATTTCTCTTCACCCCAAGCCAGAAGTAGGGCTTGCGGGGGTGGGGGGGAAGCTAGAGAAGTGATGTGCCACTCCTCTTGTCACCTTCTGCTTTTCTGGCACAGCTGTGGCCAAGCCTGAGTCAGTCCCACGGGACTGCAGTGGGGGAGTCTGGAGCATTGGGGTTGGGAAGTTCGAAGGGGAACGGGCCAGGGGGTTGGGGGTGGGCGTGAGGGAGGTCAGGGGCCAGGCTGGAAGGAGGGGACCTGGCCACACAGGCCTTGCCCACACTCAGATGGGAATGAACATTCAGTTACTCCACCAACAGCCCAGCCTTCATCCCATCCCCGGCCTCCATCCGACGCCACCCCTGTTAGAGCACAGACTCCTCTGAGAGTGGGCCCTGGGCCTCAAGTCCCCTAGCCGACCCCAGAAGGTCTAGGGGTGCGAGGAGCAGAGACACCCTCATTTCTCTCGGCCTCTCCTGTCTGTCTGGAAGGTCTCACCTCACGTCCCCTAAATGTACTCTTCCTCAGGGCTCACATGACTGGGCCGGGCTGACTGCCAAGGGGCCCAATGGCCTCGTGACTGGGGACCCAGCACCTGGCAGGGGTGGGGGTGAGATACCTAGAGGGAGGCGTGGAGGAGGGAGAGAAGCTGGCCCGGGACCCGAGGGGAGGGGCACCGGGAGGTGGGTCGGGCTGGGGGCGGGGCCGCCTCCTGCTTAAAGGCGCTCATTTCCCAGGCAGCCGCTCACGCTGCCACACCTTCGCCCCCGCCGCGATGGCCCTGCGGCCGCACCTGCTGTTCCTGCCGCCGCTGCTGCTGCTGCTGCTGCTGCTGCTGGACGTCCCCACGGCGGCGGTGCAGGCGTCCCCTCTGCAAGCGTTAGACGTCTTTGGGAATGGGCCACGAGTCAACCACAAGGTAGGGACGGCGACAGGGCGGGCCGGCTGGAGGGGACAGGCGCCCTGACGGGACAGGCGGCTCCTCCTTTCTCCCCAGACTTCACGGGGAAAGACCAGGGCCCCGAGGGGACGCTGTCCCTGCCGGGGTCCTGGAAAAACCGCGTTCAGTCCCCTGGCACTGCGGCCACACTCTGACCGTGCCGTTTCGCTTTCTCATCCCGCATCGGAGACGCGCAGCTGCCCCCACCGGCCTTGTCCCGCTCAGGATTTCATTGAGTGCCTACTGTGTACTTTTGGGGCAGGAGCTGGGGTGTCCTTTTGGGGCCCAGGGCACAGCCAGATGAGTTCAGCTACTGGTCGAGGCCCCCGGCGTGCGTTCTTGCTGCTACCCCTGGTGCGCGCATTCCAGCCGGGGCAGGGCTCGTGTGTCTCCGGGGCCTATTAGGCAGATTCCCTGGAGGCTGAGGGACTTGCTCACGGCTCCCGCGACCTGGGCCGCCCGCCACCCCTCCGCTGAAGCCGGAAGTTAGCACAGATTAGGTGCCGCCTCTATTCGGTGGGACTTGGAAAGGGTTCACATGGGTCCCTGGCTCCGCTCAAGGCCAAGGTCTTCGGCCGGGTGCGGTGGCTCAAGCCTGTAATCCCAGCACTTTGGGAGGCCGAGGCGGGTGGATCACGAGGTCAAGAGATCGAGACTATCCTGGTCAACATGGTGAAACCCCGTCTCTACTAAAAATACAAAAAATTAGCTGGGCATGGTGGCGCGTGCCTGTAATCCCAGCTACTCAGGAGGCTGAGGCAGGAGAATTGCCTGAACCCAGGAGGTGGAGGTTGTGGTGAGCCGAAATCGCGCCATTGCATTCCAGCCTGGGTAACAAGAGCGAAACTCGGTCTCAAAAAAAAAAAAAAAAAAGGCCAAGGTTTTTGGGTAAAGTGGCAAGAAATGAGCATGGCCCCGGCGCGGTGGCTCATGTGTAATCCCAGCACTTTGGGAGGGTGAAGTGGGTGTATCACCTGAGGTCAAGAGTTCGAGCCTGGCCAGCCTGGCCAACATGGTGAAACCCCATCTCTACTAAAAATACAAAAACTAGCCGAGTATGGTGGTGGGCATCTGTAATCCCAGCTACTTGGGAGACTGAGACAGGAGAGTCGCTTGAACTCAAGAGGTGGAAATTGCAGTGAGCTGAGATCACGCCACTGCACTCCAGCTTGGGTGACAGAGCAAGACTCCCTCTCAAAAAAAAAAAAAAAAAAAAAAAAACAAGGCTCGCCAGGCTCAGTGGCTCACACCTGTAATCCCAGCACTTTGGGAGGCCAAGGCGAGTGGATCACCTGAGGTCAAGAGTTTGAGGCCAGCCTGGCCAACATGGTGAAACCCTGTCTCTGCTAAAAATACAAAAAAAGTAGTCCGGTGGGGTGGCACGTGGCCTGTAGTCCCAGCTACTCGGGAGGCTGAGGCAGGAGAATCGCTTGAACCCCGGAGGTGGAGGTTGCGGTGAGCCAGCCGAGAACGCACCACTGCACTCCGGCCTGGGCAACAAGAGTGAGACTCTGTCTCAAAAAAAAAGAAAAAAGACTCAAAGTCAAGACTCCACCTGGCAAGTTCTGGAAGGCATGCAAGATGAATTGCCTGTTACAGCACCCTTTCTACAAGAATACCAAATGGGGCTGGGCGCGGTGGCTCATGCCTGTAATCCCAGCACTCTGGGAGGCCGAGGCAGGTGGATCACCTGAGGTCAGGAGTTCAAGACCAGTCTGGCCAAGACAGTGAAACCCCATCTGTACTAAAAATACAAAAATTAGCTGGGTGTGGTGGCGCACGCCTGTAATCCCAGCTACTTGGGAGGCTGAGGCAGGAGAATCGCTTGAACCCGGCGGGCAGAGGTTGCAGTGAGCCGAGATCGCGCCACTGCACTCCAGCCTGGCCAACAGAGCGAGACTCTGTCTCAAAAAAAAAAAAAAAAGAATACCAAATGGGGTTTAGAGAAGTGGAAAATTGCCCAGGGCTACACCTGCCTCACCCTTTCCTAATCCACAGATGGGCAGTCTATACCTGCGGAAGCCCCTCAAGGAGTCCGAGGCACAGCTCGTCAACGTGACCCTCTACTATGAAGCCCTGTGTGGTGGCTGCCGCATCTTCCTCATCCGGGAGCTCTTCCCAACGTGGCTGATGGTCATGGAGATCCTCAATGTCACACTGGTGCCTTACGGAAACGCGCAGGTGCGTGGGCACTGGGGAAACTGGGGCACGTGGGCAGGGGAGCAGGGGACCCGGCCTCCCAGCCAGCTCTCACCCTGCTGCCTTGCAGGAACAAAATGTCAGCGGTAGGTGGGAGTTCAGGTGCCAGCATGGGGAGGAGGAGTGCAAATTCAACAAGGTGGAGGTAAGCGGTGCCAGGGGCTCCTCGCCAGGGTGGGGGGAACTGCATGATGTACAGGAGGCGAACACGAGGGTGCCAGCTCTGTCTTCTGCCTCGTGGGTTCCCATGTGATCACATCTTTATTCCCTATCTCCTGGGTGGGCGCCGGTGATTATTATGATTGGGTGTCAGGGTACCCTGAGCCCACCTCATGCCCTCTCCTGCCCCCTCTCGAACCCCAGGCCTGCCTGTTAGATGAACTTGAGATGGAGTCAGCCTTCCTGACTATCGTCTGCATGGAAGAGTTTGACAACATGGAGGAAAGTCTGCCACTAGTGAGTGACGCCCCTCACTCCGCACGAGGAGAGGGACGGGGTGGTAGCCTTCCCTGCACCCAGGCAGACCCAGATTCCAGTCCTAGCCCTGACCGTTGCTCTCTGTGCAGCCAGGAGAACAACCTTCCTTCTCTCTCTTTTTTTTTTTGAGACAGAGTCTTGCTCTGCAGGCTGGAGTGTCTCCTGGGTTTAAGAGATCCTCTTGCCTCATCCTGCCTAGTAGCTGGGAAGAGGAGTGCAAACTGCCACCATGCCTGGCTAATTTTTGTGTTTTTAGTAGAGGCAGGGTTCACCATGCTGGCCAAGCTGGTCTCAAACTCCTGACCTCAAGTGATCCGCCTGCCCTGGCCTCCCAAAGGGCTGGGATCATAGGTATGAGCTAACGCGCCTGGTCCCAGCCTCCCCTCTTGAAGCCTCCGTCTTTGAATCAGAGGAGCATGGGTGATCATGGAGGACTTACTGGAGGAGGCATCTCTGAGCTGGGCATGGAAGGATGAGCAGGAATGTGCAGATGACGGGTTGTGGAGATGATAGGACGGGCCCCACCTACTTCCCCAGGGGATCGTGAAGAATGACTCCCAGAGGAGTGGCTCATCAGCTCTAATCAGTGTTTCATTCACCAAACATCCCAGCCACCCAGAGGCCCCGCCCAGCCACACCCTGGTACCGCAGGGTTAGATTGGGGCTGGAAGAGTGGCAAGGAGGAGGACAGGTGTTTCTGGCAGAGGGATCAGCATGTGCGGAGGCCCTGAGGAAACTGAGATGCCATGGGGGTCAGAGGCAGCAGATCTGGTCTTAGGAATGAAATGGGCGGGCTAGGAACAGCCCCAGCCCTGATCCCAGGCCTCCACTAAAGCATGTATTGAGCGCTTGATGTTTGCGGTATTTTTGCATGGCTGTGACGCCAACTGTACCCTCTTCTCAGTGACGAAACAGGCTTGGCTTAGGGCTGGTGGGGGACCGTTGAGGAGATAACGGGGAGGAAGCTGAGGCAAGCCCCTGCTCCTCCACCCCGCCCAGTGCCTGCAGCTCTATGCCCCAGACCTGTCGCCAGACACTGTCATGAAGTGTGCAACGGGGGACCGCGGCATGCAGCTCATGCACGCCAACGCCCAGCGGACAGACGCTCTCCAGCCACCCCATGAGTATGTGCCCTGGGTCACCGTCAATGGGGTAAGGATCTTCTTAGCCCTCAGCTTGACACCCCTAGTCCCATGGAGTCAGACATGGACCAGACAGAGGGACCAGGGATAAAGGAGCCCAGAGTGGGAGTGATGGCTTTGCATAGGAAAAAAGGGCACTGGGGCTGGGGTTTTGAAGGGTGAGTAGGAGTCCATCAGGCAAAAAAAATGTGTATATTAAACAACAAAAAACAAGAAACAAAAAGGAAAGTGTGTATTAATTCAATGTATTAAACATCCCTAGCCACCCTCGTTGGGACAGATGTGCCCACTGATTTGTGAGGTGGGAGGCAGGGGCCAGACGTGGGACCACATGTAGCCCTTTCTGGGCTGGAACCAGGGTACATAGGTTGAGGCAGCTGCTGGGACTAAGCGACCCCCTGTCTTGCTTTATGCAGAAACCCTTGCAAGATATGAGCCAGCTCCTGGCCCTCGTCTGCCAGTTGTACCAGGTAAGCAGGGCAGGGAGCAGTGGGGTTCATTCAGGTGGTGGGGGTGGGGTCTCCTTCCAGGACTCCAACTCGTGGTCTTCCCCTCCAGGGCAAAAAGCCAGACACCTGCCCTCCCTCGACCAGCTCCCTCAGGAGTGTCTGCTTCAAGTGATGGCTGGTGCCCTGCAGAGAGCCGAGGGAAGGCAGGTGGGAACCCAGCTCCCTGCCGCTTTTTCTGATCGGACCCTTGGCACCTGCTGCTCACAAACTGGAAAATTTCTCTGTATCCCATGAAGCCCAGACACACAAAATTCCACCCCATGATCAAGAATCTTGCTCCACTAAGAATGGTGCTAAAGTAAAACTAGTTTAATAAACTCTTCTGGATGCTGTAATTGATTTGATAAGTCAGCCATTCTCCCTTCCCCAGGCCTGTGCAGTGCTGGAGCCTTAGCCCAGGGAGCCCCTGTCCAGGGGAGGCAGACCCAGATAGACATGCCGAGTCTCTTGGGGTCAGGGATGGACCAAAAGGGATGGGCTGGGGCTAGAGGATCCCAGAGGGAGATAAGTCTTTGCATAGGGGAGAAGGGCATTGGGGCTGGGGTTTTGAAGGGTAAATAGGAGTTCATCAGGCAGAAAATGGGTTCATTAATTACACAAACATCCCTAGCCACCCCCATTGTGCTGACCCCATACTGGGTAATATGGATTGAGATCGACTATGGGAACTGGGGCTGGACAAGGACAGAGGATAGGGCAGGGACAGTGTCTGGGGAGTTTCCAAGAATTTGTTCCCTAGTGGGGACGTCAGGGTGTTCCAGGAAAGGGGAACGAAAGAATGTACAAGACTCTAGCCGCAGCAAAATCTGGAGCTAGAATGCCAGTCGTAAACACCCCAAAACAGGAAGGTATATTATACAATATATCTTTCTTTTTGAGATGGAGTCTGGCTCTGTCACCCAGGCTGGAGTGCAGTGGTGCGATCTCGGCTACCTGCAACCTCTGCCTCCTGGGTTCAAGGAATTCTCCTGCCTCAGCCTCCCAAGTAGCTGGGATTACAGGCACGCACCACTATACCTGGCTAATTTTTATATTTTTAGTAGAGACAGGATTTGGCCATGTTGGCCAGGCTGGTCTCAAATTTCTGACCTCAAGTGATCTACCTGTCTCACCTCCCAAAGTGCTGGGATTTCAGGCATGAGCCATCGTGCCAGGCCTTATAGGCTAGTTTTCAAGGGAAGGAAATACTATGATTCTCATGCTAATGTAAAATGAACACATGTTAAAAGATTTTTTTTTTTTAGTTTAGTTTTTTTTTTTTTTTTTTTGAGATGGAGTCTTACTGTGTCACTCCCAGGCTGGAGTGCAGTGACACGATCTCAGCTCACTGCAACCTCAGCCTCCCAGATTCAGGCAATTCTCCTGCCTTAGCTTCCTAAGTAGCTGGAATTGCAGGCACCCACCACCACGCCTGGCTAATTTTTGTATTTTTAATAGAGACAGGGTTTCAGGCTGGTCTTGATCTCTTAACCTCGTGAGCCGCCCGCCTTGGCCTCCCGAAGTGCTGGGATTACAGGCGTGAGCCACTGTGCCCAGTTAAAAGATTTTATGTCCAGGCATGATGACTACACCGATAATCCCAGTACTTTGGGAAGCCAAGGTGAGAAGATTCAGGCCAAGAATTCAAAACCAGCATGACTACAAAAAATTTACAAGTTAGCCAGGTGTGGTGGGGTGTGCCTGTCCTCCCAGCTACTCAGGAGGCTGAGGTGGGAGGATCGCTTGACCCCAATGAAGAGGGAGGCCCGGGCATCTCAGATCAACTTCCCCTTTTTCCTAAGACTGTAAACTTCCCCTTTTCATTCCTAAGACTGTAAACCGAAAACCTTTTCATATGTTAAGCTATAAACCTAAGATTCTAAAGTATAAGCCTATATAAAGAAGGAACCTTCCGTTGTTTGGGGCACTTGGCTGTTAGGCAACTATGCCACCTTTCTCCCGGCCGAATAAACTTCTTCCTCCTGTATTTGGTGTCCAAGAGATCCATTTCCCGCGGCCGCTCCCGCTACACCAAGAGGTCAAGGCTGCAGTGAGCTAGGATCGCACCACTGCACTCCAGCCTGGAAGACAGAGCATGACCCCGTCTCAAAACTAAACAAACACAAAAAGACTTGATTTAATTCTTCTTTTTTTGAGAAAGAGTCTCGCTCTGTGGCCCAGGCAGGAGTGCAGTGGTGCGATCTCGGTTCGCTGCAATCTCCTCCTCCCGGATTCAAGCGATTCTCCTGCCTCAGCCTCCTGAGTAGCTGGGGTTACAGGTGTGAGCCACCACAGCCAGCTAATCGCTGTATTTTTAGTAGCAACTGGGTTTCTCTATGTTGGCCAGGCTGATCTCCAACTCCTGACCTCAAGTGATCCGGCCGCCTTGGCCTCCCAGAGTACTGGGATTACAGGCATGAGCCGCCTCGTGTGGCCCCTAAAAATATCCTGAGGATTTGGATTGGCCAGAATCAGCCTGTACGAACCTGCAAGTCAGATGTAACTCGTTGGTTTTTTGGTTTTTTTGAGACAGAGTCTCGTTCTGTCGCCAAGCGCCAGCCAGGCTGGAGTGCAGTGGCGCAATCTCGGCATCTCACCTCCTGGGTTCAAGCAATTCTCCTGCATCAGCCTCCCGAGTAGCTGGGATTACAGGCATACACCACCACGCCCAGCTAATTTTTGTATTTTTAGTAGAGACGGGGCTTCACTATGTTGGCCAGGATGGTCTCGATCTCTTGACCTCGTGATCCGCCCACCTTGGCCTCCCAAAGTGCTGGTATTACAGGTGTGAGTCACCGCGCCCGGCCAAGACTCTTAATGCCTCTTAAATGAAAAAGAAGGGAAAAAGCACGTTGAGCGCTGTCTCTTACTGACAGACTGGCCATCTCACAGATGTTAAACCTCCTTCAAGGAGGTGAGGCTTAACTCCGCACCCTACAAATGCCTTTGCTTGTTTCTCTTTATTTTGAGGTGGTGTCTGGTTGTTTTCCCCAGGCTGGTCTCAAACTCCTGGGCTCAAGCGATCCTTGAGGATCCCGAAGTGCTGCGATTGCAGAGATGATTGACTGTGCCTGGCCCTACAACCACCTTCATAGTGAACTGGATTTAGTGACTTGATTCCAAAGAGTAGAACAGGGAAAGTGAAAAAGAATAACGTGGCCAGGTGCAGCGGCTCACGTCTGTAATCACAGCACTTTGCAAGGCTCAGGTGGGGGGGATCACTTGAGGTCAGGATTCAAGACCAGCCTGGCCAACGTGGCAAAACCCCATCTCTACCAAAAGTGCAAAAATGAGGCTGGCTATGGTGGCTCACACCGGTAATCCCAGCACTTTGGGAGGCCAAGGCGGGCAGACCTCGAGGTCAGGGGAACGAGACCATCCTGGCTAACACAGTGAAACCCCGTCTCTACTAAAAGTACAAAATATTAGCCGGACGTGGTGGCACGCGCCTCTAGTCCCAGCTACTCGAGAGGCTGAGGCAGGAGAATGGCTTGAACCCGGGAGGTGGAGGTTGCAGTGAGCTGAGATTGCGCCACTGCACTCCAGTCTGGGCGACGGAGCAAGACTGGGTCTCAAAAAAAAAAAACAAAAACAGAAAGAAAAGAAATGTAAGCACACTATGCCATATTTTGTTGAATCAATATCTTTGTCCTGATAACAGGTTAGCTTGGTTACACACGTGCGTTTCATTTTAAAAGGTGCTGGCTTAGGTAGGAGTTGCGAACCTAAGTTAGGTCTCTGAATGGTATGAGCAATCACGCATTTAATGAGCATTTCTTCTTCATGTCTTCCTCTCTCTCTGTCCCCCTTAACCTCGCTTTCCTTCCTTCCTTTTTTTTTCTTTCTGTTTTTGAGACAGTATCGCTCTGTCACCCATGCTGGAGTGCAGTGGTGCGATCTCAGCTCACCGCAGCCTCCACCTTCCGGGTTCAACTAGAGTAGCTGGGACTACAGGCATACGCCACCACACCGGGCTAATTTCTGAACTGGTAGTGAAGACGGGGTTTCGCCATGTTGCCTAAACTGGTCTCAAAGTCCTGGAATCAAGCGAGCTGCCCGCCTTGGCCTCCCAAAGTGTTGGACTTATAGGTGTGAGACACGACACCAGCTCTTCCTTACTCGGCAGGACCTGGCTCTGTCACCCAGGCTGGAGTGCAGTGGCACGATCACAGCTCACCGTAGCCACAACTTCCTGGGCTCAAGCAATCCTCCTGCCTCAGCCTCTCAAGTAGCTGGGACTACAGGTGCTCATCATCACTCTCAATGTTTGTTCATTTTTTTTCTTTTTAGATGCTCTGAATCAGCATTGTTTGTTAATTTTTACAGACACAGGATTTTGCCATGTTGCCTGGGCTGGTCTCAAACCCCTGACCTCAAGCCACCCTCCTGTCTTGGGCTCCTATAGTGCTGGGATTATAGTGCTGAGCCCAGCACCATGTATCTTTAGTCATGCTATAAAAATTTACAAGCCAGGCGCGGTGGCTCACCCCTGTAATCTCAGAACATTGGGAGGCCGAGGCGGGTGGATCACCTGAGATCACCAGTTCAAGACCAGCCTGGCCAACATGGCAAAACCCCATCCTTACTAAAAATACAAAAGTTAGATGGGCGTGGTGACGCATACCTGTAATCCCAGCTACTCAGGAAGCTGAGACAGGAGACTCGCTTGAACCCAGGAGGTGGAGGTTGCAGTGAGCAAGATAGCATCACGTCACTCTAGCCTGGGCAAAAGAGCAAGACTCCATCTCAAAAAAAAAAACAACAAAAAAAACAGGGCCAGGTGCAGTGGCTCATGCCTGTAATCCCAGCACTTTGGGAGGCCAAGGCGAGTGGATCACGAGGTCAAGAGATCGAGACCATCCTGATCAACATGGTGAAACCCCGTCTCTACTAAAAATACAAAAAAAATTAACTGGGCGTGGTGGTGCACGCCTGTAATCCCAGCTACTCAGGAGGCTGAGGCGGGAGAATTGCCTGAACCCAGGAGGTGCGGGTTGCGGTGAGCTGAGATCGCGCCATTGCACTCCAGCCTGGGTGACAAGAGCGAAACTCCGTCTCAAAAAAAAAAAAAAACAAATCTTCTATTTAGTAATTAACATTTTAATATCTTACTTATAAATGATTTAAATATTCAATGAATATCCATTATTTACATTTGCTTGGTAGAAATACAATGAAGTTCACACTTAGAAAAAGATTTTGAGGCTGGGCGCGGTGGCTCAAGCCTGTAATCCCAGCACTTTGGGAGGCCGAGGCGGGTGGATCACGAGGTCAAGAGTGATCATGGTGGGCATGGTGACGTGTGCCTGTAATCCCAGCTACTCAGGAGGCTGAGGCAGGAGAATTGCCTGAACCCAGGAGGCGGAGGTTGCGGTGAGCCGAGATCACGCCATTGCACTCCAGCCCGGGTAACAAGAGCGAAACTGTGTCTCAAAAAAAAAAAAAAGAAAAGAAAAAGATTTTGAAAACGATATTTAAACCAGGTGCGGTGGCTCACACCTGTAATCCCAGCACTTTGGGAGGCCGAGGCAGGTGGATCATGAGGTCAGGAGTTCGAGACCAGCCTGGACAATATGGTGAAACTTTGTCTCTACTAAAAATACAAAAAAATTACCTGGACATGGGGGCACAGGCCTGTAGTCCCAGCTGCTTGGGAGGCTCAAGCAGAAGAATTGCTTGAACCCTGGAGGCAGAGGTTGCAGTGAGCCAAGATCATGCCACTGCGCTCCAGCCTGTGCAACAGAGCAAGACTCCATCTCGAAAAAATTAAAAAATGCCAGATGAAGTGGCTCACACCTATAATTCTAGCACTTTGGGAGGCCGAGGCGGGTGGATCACGAGGTCAAGAGATCGAGACCATCCTGGTCAACATGGTGAAACCCCATCTCTACTAAACATACCAAAAATTAGCTCGGCATAGTGGCACGTGCCTGTAATCCCAGCTACTCAGGAGGCTGAGGCAGGAGAATTGCCTGAATCCAGGAGGCGGGGGTTGCAGTGAGCCTTGATCACGCCATTGCACTCCAGCCTGGGTAACGAGCGAAACTCCGTCTCAAAAAATAAAAAAAAATAAAAAAAGGCCGGATGCAGTGGCTCATGCCTGTAATCCCAGCACTTTGGGAGGCCGAGGGCGGGGGGCGGATCACTTGAGGCTAGGAGTTCAAGACCAGCCTGGCCAACATGGTGAAACCTCGCCTCTAAAAACAAAAATAGAGCAAGGCATGGTGGCTCATGCCTGTAATCCTAGGTACTCGGGAGGCTGAAGCACAAGAATTGCTTAAACCTCGGAGGAGAGGCTGAAGTGAGCCGAGATCGTGCCACTGCACTTCAGCCTGGGTGACAAAATAACACTGTGTCTCAAAAATAAAGCCAGAAAAAAACCCAGTTACAGGTCTCTCCTTTACTTTTTAATTAATTTATTGTCAGACTTGACATCCATTAAGCAAGTCACTTTTTTTTTTTTCAGACAGGGTCTCACTTTGTCACCCAGACTGGAGTGCAGTGGGGTGACATCACAGCTTGCTGCACCCTCTCACTCCAGGGCTCAAGTGATCCTCCCCAGTCAGCCTCCCAAGTAGCTGGAACTACAGGCGTGAGCCACAATGCTCAGCTAATTTTTAAAATATATTTAGGCCAGGCGCAGTGGCCCAAGCCTGTAATCCCAGCACTTTGGGAGGCCGAGGCAGGTGGATCACGAGGTCAAGATATCGAGACCATCCTGGTCAACATGGTGAAACCCCGTCTCTACTAAAGATACAAAAAATTAGCTTGGCACGGTGGCGCGTGCCTGTAATCCCAGCTACTCAGGAGGCTGAGGCAGGAGAATTGCCCGAACCCGGGAGGCGGAGGTTGCGGTGAGCTGAGATCGCGCCATTGCACTCCAGCCTGGGTAACAAGAGCAAAACTCCGTCTCAAAAAAAATATATATATATATATTTAGTATAGACAGGGTTTCACTGTTACCCAGCCTGGTCTCAAATCCTGGACTCAAGCAATCCACCTGCCTCAGCCTCCCAGAGTGCTGGGATTACAGGCATGAGCCACATGCCCACCCTCAGTTCACTTTGTAAAAAATTTTTATTTATTTTTTGAGACAGGGTCTTGTTCTATCACCCAGGCTGAAGTGCAGTGGTGTGATCATGGCTCACTGCAACCTCTGTCTGCAGGGCTCAGGTGATCCACCCTGCTCAGCCTCCCGAGTAGCTAGGACTGCAGGTGCGAGCCACCATGCATGGTAAATTATTGTGTGTGTGTGTGTGTGTGTGTGTGTGTGTGTGTGTGTGTGTGTGTTTTGAGACAGAGTCTTGCTCTGTCACTCAGGATAGAGTACAGTGGCACGATCTCAGCTCACTGCAACCTCCGCCTCCTGGGTTCAAGTGATTCTCCTGACTCAGCGTCCTGAGTAGCTGGGATTACAGGCACGTGCCACCATGCCCCACTAATTTTTGTATTTTTAGTAAAGACAGGGTTTCACCATGTTGGCCAGGATGGTCTCAAATTCCTGACCTCGTGATCTGCCTGCCTGGCTCCCCAGGCTGTTCTTGAACTCCTGGCCTCAAATGATCCACCTCCAATCAACCTTCCAAAGTGCTGGGATGACAGAGCGGAGCACCACCCAGCCAAGCAATTCACTTTTATTACATGTGGTGTTCTTACATTTAATTTATAGTTTTATAGTTTACACGTTTACCATCTTCCACATCTAAAGATAACAGAAGCCTGTTTGACTAGTCTTAATTTACATAAGTGCATGTGGTTTTCTAAAGCCAATGAAATAGAGCTCCTTTACAAGTTGATCTTTAGGAATTCCATCAAGAGGGAGAAAGTTACATACCTATAAAATAAATATATAAATGTAGACAGATGCAATCATAGCTCTTATAGCTTTCATTTAAAAATTACAGCTATGAGGCCGGGCGCGGTGGTTCACACCTGTAATCCCAGCACTGTGGGAGGCCAAGGCGGGGGGATCACGAGGTCAGGAATTAGAAACCAACCTGACCAATGTGATGAAACCCCGTCTCTACTAAAAATACAAAAAATTAGCTGGGCATGGTGGCACGTGCCTGTAATGCCAGCTACTCAGGAGGCTGAGGCAGGACAATTGCTTGAACCCGAGAGGTGGAGGATGCAGTGAGCTGAGATCGCGCCATTGCACTCCAGCCTGGGCGACAGAGCAAGACTGACTCCTTCTCAAAAAAATATATATGTATGTATATATATATATATATGGCTATGAGACAGGTATGATAATACAAAACTCAATAGCTTAAAAAAAATGGTGGTCCCAGCTCAGGGTTCACACTTGTAATCCCAGCACTTTGGGAGGCTGAGGCGGGCAGTTCACCTGAGATCAGGAGTTCGAGATCAGCCTGACCAACATGGAGAAACCCTGTCTCTACTAAAAATACAAAATTAGTCAGGCATGGTGGCACATGCCTGTAATCAGCTACTCGGGAGGCTGAGGCATGAGAATCACTTGAATCCAGGATGCACAGGTTGCAGCGAGCAGAGATTGCACCACTGCACTCCAACCTGGGCAACAAGAGTGAAACTCCATCTAAAAAAAAAAAAAAAGCTGGGCGCGGTGGCTCAAGCCTATAATCCCAGCACTTTGGGAGGCCGAGGCGGGTGGATCACGAGGTCAAGAGATCGAGACCATCCTGGTCAACATGGTGAAACCCCGTCTCTACTAAAAATACAAAAAATTAGCTGGGCATGGTGGCGCGTGCCTGTAATCCCAGCTACTCAGGAGGCTGAGGCAGGAGAATTGCCTGAACCCAGGAGGCGGAGGTTGTGGTGAGCTGAGATCACGCCATTGCACTCCAGCCTGGGTAACGAGCAAAACTCCGTCTCAAAAAAAAAAAAAAAAAAATAGCTGGGCACAGTGATGTGCACCAGTAATCCCAGCTACATGGGCGGCTGAGGCAGGAGAATTGCTTGAACCCAGGAGGCAGAGGTTGCAGTGAGCCGAAATTGCACCACTGCAATCCAGCCTGGGTGACAGAGCCAGACCCTTTCTCAAAAAATATAAATAAATTAGGCTGGGCGTGGTGGCTCGCGCCTATTTCAGCACTTTGGAGGCCGAGGCGAGTGGATCATCTGAGGTCAGGAATTCGAGACCAGCCTGGACAACATGGTGAAACTCCATCTCTACTAAAAATACAAAAGTTAGCTGGGCTTGGTGGTGGGCGCCTGTAATTCCAGCTATTCGGGAGGCTGATGTAGGAGAAATACTTGAACCCGAGAGGTGAAGTTTGCAGTGAGTCGAGATCATGCCGTCTCAAAAAATAGTTCTAAATTTATATGAAATCACAAAAGACCTAGAATAGTCAAAGCTGTCCTGAGCAAAAATAACAAAAACTGGAGGAATCCCATTACCCAACATTCAATTATACAACAGAACTATAGTAACCAAAACAGCATGGTACTGACACAGAAAAGACACATAAACAAATGGAACAGAATGGAGAATCCACAACAAAATCCATACATCTACAGTGGATTCATTTTTTTATTATTATTATACTTTAAGTTCTGGGGTACACGTGCAGAACATGCAGGTTTGTTACATAGGTATACACGTGCCATGGTGGTTTGCTGTACCCATCAACCCATAATCTACTTTAGATATTTCTCCTAATGCTATCCCTCCCCCAGTGCCCCACCCCCTGTCAGGCCCCGGTGTATGATGTCCTCCTCGCTGTGTCCACGTGTTCTCATTGTTCAATTCTTTTTTTTTTTTTTTGAGACGGAGTTTTGCTCTTGTTACCCAGGCTGGAGTGCAATGGCACAATCTCGGCTCACCACAACCTCCGCCTCCTGGGTTCAGGCAATTCCACCGCCTCAGCCTCCTGAGTAGCTGGGATTACAGGCACGCGCCACAATGCCCAGCTAATCAATTCTCACTTTCTTTCTTTCTTTTTTGAGACGGAGTTTTGCTCTGTCGCCCAGGCTAGGGTACAAGTGGCCCGATCTCAGCTCACTGCAACCTCTACCTCCCAGGTTCAAGCAATTTTCCTGCCTCAGCTCTCCTGATTAGCTTGGATTACAGGCACATGCCACCTTGCCTAACTAACTTTTGTATTTTTAGTAGAGACTGGGTTTCACCATGTTGGTCAGGCTGGTCTTGAACTCCTGACTTCATGGTCCGCCCGCCTCAGCCTCCCAAAGTGCTGGGATTACAGGCGTGAGCCACCAAGCCTGGACTTCAACTCCCACTTTCTTTCTTTCTTCCTTTTTTTTCTTTTGAAACAGTCTTGTTCTGTCATCCAGGAGGGAGTGTAGTGGCGTGATCTCGGTTCACTGCAGCCTCTGCCTCAAGGATTCAAGCAACTCTCCTGCCTCAGCCTCTGGAATAGCTGGGGTCACAGGCGAAGGCCACTGCACCCAGTTAATTTTTTGTATTTTTTTTTTCTTTTGAGACAGAGTTTCGCTCTTCTTACCCAGGCTGGAGTGCAATGGCGTGATCTTGGCTCACTGCAACCTCTGCCTCCTGGGTTCAGGCAATTCTCCTCCCTCAGCCTCCCGAGTAGCTGGGACTATAGGCACACGCCACCATGCCCAGCTAATTTTTGTATTTTTAGTAGAGACGCGGTTTCACCATGTTGACCAGGATGGTCTCGATTTCTTGACCTCATGATCCACCCGCCTCGGCCTCCCAAAGTGCTGGGATTATAGGCGTGAGCCACTGCGCCCCGCCAATTTTTGTATTTTTAGTAGAGATGGGTTTCGCCATGTTGGCCAGGCTGGTCTGGAACTCGTGGACTGAAGCCATCCACCCGCCTCTGCCTCTCAAAGTGCTGAGATTACAAGCCTGAGCCACTGCGCCCGGTGTTGATCAGGTTTTTTTTGTATTGTTCTGTTTATTTGTTCCCACTTTATGAAACCCATTTTTCTGCTATTGCCCAGGGGGACGTGTCATTTTACCAGGTCTCAATAACTCATGCCTGTAATTCCAGCACTTTCTGGGATGCCCAAGTGGGAGGATCGCTTGACCCTAGTTCAAGACCAGCCTGAGCAACACAGTGAGACCCTGTCTCTACTAGAAAACAACAGGCTGGGTGCAGTGGCTCATGCCTGTAATCCCAGAACTCTGGGAAGCCAACGCAGGTGGATCATGAGGTCAGGAGTTCAAGACTATCCTGGCCAACATGGTGAAACCCCAACTCTACTAAAAAATAAACTATTAGCTAGGTGTGGTGGTGCCTGTAATCCCAGCTACTAGGGAGGCTGAGGCAGGAGAATCACTTGAACCCAGGAGGCAGAGGTTGCAGCGAGCCGAGATTGCACCACTGCACTGTAGCCTGGGCGACAGAGCAAGACTCTGTCTCAAAAAAAAAAAAAAAAAAAAAAAATTTCATCAAATAAAAGGTTTAGACTGGTACGGTGGCTCATGCCTGTAATCCCAGCACTTTGGGAGGCCGAGGCAGATGGATCATAAGGTCGGTGGATCGAGACCACCCTGGCCAACATGGTGAAACCCCGTCTTTAAAAAATAAAGAAAGAATAAAAGAAAAAATATGTTTTCCCTTCGGGAACGGTAAAATTAGGATATAATTTTTTCTGCAAGGGCACAAATTTGATTGGAAGGAGTTAAAGCGCATCGTATGCCTAGAACCGTGACTATACACTTCAATTACCATCATTATTCGGAAACTGAGGTAAGAGGACCAGTTAAGGTCAGGCCCAAGGTTATCGTGAGGACGGGGCTCCAATTGGGCTGGGCCGCAGCAGAACTGTACCCCACCCCAAGTTCCATGAATCTTTTTTGCAGGATTGGGGTCCACCTCGGTAGTTGTGGCCACAGATCGCATCCCTTCTGGTTAAGTCCAGGAGAATCTGGAAATCCGGAAGGCAACCAGGCCAGAAGGCGCTGTAACTGCCTAAGATTGACCAACCCCAACCCCAACGCAGGAGGCAGGACGACAGTCACTGATTTGCCAGCGTGACGCCGGTCTGCGATTGGCCAGTGCCGTCCTGGGCGTGTCCGTAAACGGGGCTGCGTCGGTTTCCCATAGCCTGGCACAGAAAGGGGCGAGGCAACAAGAGTACAAAGTTACCAATAGGCATGCGTGACGTAACGCAATTCTTTTTCCGATTGGTCCGTGAAGCTCCGGAGGGCGTGTACAGCTTCGTTCGGAGATCAACCTTGGGATAGAACGCCTGCCTTTTATTGACCAATACTCTTCGGGGCGGGCAATGTGGCGCTCTGAGGCTGCCTACGATTGGTCTACGCGGCGCGGCGCGGGGCGGGCCTGTGGACCGCAGGTCCTTATGCGATTCGCCGTGACGCCGGAGGGGCGGGCAATTTGGGATCGACGGTGTCTCGCAACTGGTCAGCGCCGCGGGAACGGAGCGGCACGCCGATTCCTGGACTTCCAGGGACGATGGCGCCGGGCAGCTGGCGCCGGCTGCACCGCCTGTTGTCCGCGGGGCAGCTTCTGTTCCAGGGGCGCGCTCTGCTCGTCACCAACACGCTGGGCTGCGGCGCCCTTATGGCGGCCGGGGACGGCGTGCGCCAGTCCTGGGAGATCCGCTCCCGGCCTGGCCAGGTTTTCGACCCGCGGCGCTCCGGTGAGGACACCACACTGCTTAAGTCCTTCACCCCGGGCGACCTTTGATCCCGACACCAGACCTGCGGGCCGTGACCTCAGTCCCCCGCAGGACCCTCGCCCTTACCGCGCCTCTCCCCGGGTCTCTCTGTCTTCCCGCAGCCCTGGGACTCCATCACCTCCCAACCCCCGGGGGTCTCTGCCCGCTACCTAGGAGCCTCTGGAGCCGCGCCTGCTGGTGGGGCTTGTAGTGGAGAATGCACGGGTGGGCTCTTCCCGTTTTCCCGGTGAGGCTGAGGCTCGGGGATTGCACTGGGCTTAGCCAGGGAGGGAGGGAATGGACTGGGGAATTTCCCGGCCCGACCCAGCCCTCTGACTTACACTCTTATAGCAAGCATGTTTGCGGTGGGCTGCAGCATGGGTCCCTTCCTGCATTACTGGTACTTGTCGCTGGACCGCCTATTCCCTGCGTCTGGCCTCCGAGGCTTCCCAAATGTCCTCAAGAAGGTCCTCGTGGATCAACTGGTAGCCTCTCCCGTGCTGGGCGTCTGGTACTTCTTGGGTAAGGAGCCTCCTAAACCTCGGCTTTCGGGAGGGGTGGAGCCAACTTTGTGTTAAGAAGGTTGCGGAGGTGCCTTTCCGATGTGCTCCGTGTTTGGGTGGCCCTGGACTGGGAGCCATGTCACAGTGGGGACAGGGCAGACCCGGCCGATGTGAACGCTGCGGGTGTAGGAGGGACCAGAACAGTATCTGATGGGGCCGCCCTCGGCGAGAGGTTGAGAGCATTTCCCAAAAGAGGGCACACTCAGTTGCGACGTGAAGAGGGAAGCGGCGGGCAGAGAGAACAGCTAATGCAAAGGCCTGATGCCTAAAGGAAGAGGAATTGAGGCTGGACTTCATGGGGTGCAACCGTCCCAGCCCTAGGCTCGGTAAAGACAGTGGTATTCATAGAGGAGTCGCTCATTCTCCACCTCCCAGCCCGGCTTCCTGGTCTGTGATGGAAAAGTAATAAACATGCCTCATCTTCAGGGTGTGTCTCCTTTGGGGCACGTGTTTGCATGTTTATAACCTCTCTCTCACTGGGACTGACTTGCTCTGTTTTGTTCCTACACCAGCCGCTTGATTCTCTGTCTATCCCATCTGAAAGTCCCTGTCTCTCTGTCTGGAGTGGGGGCTCTCAGGGGTCCAACGCCACCCCCACCATCGTGAGCCCATCTTGTCATCTCAGCAGTATTTCCTGGCCTCTAACATTCCCATTTCTTCGTTTCTTTCCCAGGCCTTGGCTGCCTGGAGGGCCAGACACTGGCTGAGAGCTTCCAGGAGCTGCGGGACAAGTTCTGGGAATTCTACAAGGTGGGAGCCTCCGCCCCTTGGACATGTCTGCCCCCGCCCCCTTATTGCTCTGGCCACGCCCCTCACCGTGCCCCGCCTCTTCCCCAGGCCGACTGGTGCGTGTGGCCTGCTGCGCAGTTGGTGAACTTCCTCTTCGTGCCCCCCCAATTCCGAGTCACCTACATCAATGGCCTGACGCTGGGCTGGGACACATACCTGTCCTACTTGAAGTACCGGGTGAGTATGGTGGGCATACCAGGTACCCAGGGGACTGCTCAGGGGGATACAGGGACGGGTAGGACAGGGCTCAGGAGGGACCAGGAGGGATGAACCAGGCTTCTGACCAGATGCTTTGTCTTGTGTGGACAGAGCTCAGTTCCTCTGACACCCCCAGGCTGTGTGGCCCTGGACACCCGAGCGGACTGAGCTGTCTGCCCCCTGGGACCGGATGCAAGACTGACTCCTGGCGGACCACAGCCTCTGCCAGAAGGGGAATGGGTCCCTGAAGCAAGCTGGGGTCCCGGGCAACGTCCCAGCATCCCTCCAGCTCCTGGGCACTGGGCTGAGCTGCCCATTCCAAGCTTACTTCTGGGACTGTTTCCCCACCTAGAACACACCTGTGAAGATGGATGATCATCCCCTAGCCCTTCTCAGCAGGAGCCTCATGCGACCTGTGACCACAATGTCCCATCTTCAGCACGGGGCCCCCCCAGCCAATCAGTCCCAAGCACCAGCCCGACAACACTTCCGTCCAGGTGGCTCTGGGCCAAGCCGCCAATCTGGAGCTCCCTCAGGTCCTGCGACTAAGTGGGCAATGTGGCCCGTTCCCTCAGAGCAGGCTGGAGTTGGCCTCCAAAAGTTTCAGGCAGGGCCGGGAAGCCTCTGGGTTTCTTCCCTGGTCATGAGCTGTGGACAATCCATTAAATTCTTTCTGTCATGTAACTGAAACTGCTGGCCGGGTGCAGTGGCTCACACCTGAGATCTCAGCCCTTTGGGAGGCTGAGGTGGAAGCATCGCTTGAGGCCAGGAGTTCGAGACCAGCCTGGGCAACATAGCAAGACCCTGTCTCTATTTATATTTACAAATAAAAATAACAAAAGCAAAGGCTATGGATGACCAGAGCCAGGGTGGGCAGGGCCAGTGCTCAAAGGGACACGCGTGGTCCATTCGCTTTATTGGATGGATGTAGTGTTTCATGATGTCTCCTAAGGAACTGGGGGGCACGTTTGACACTTATGAGGTCAGAACAGGTCAAGTGGGTAGGGGGGTCCCAGGGTGGTGAATACCCACAGCACACCCCCCACCAAAAGAAAAAACTTGGGGGAGAGGAGCCTGGCAGGCTAGACTCTGACCCCCATGGTCCGCACGGGGAACCCCCCCAACAGCGGCCTCGGCCCACCGCAGCAGAGCCGAGGGGCTGGCAGGCCTGGCCACCTCCCATCGCCCGATCAGCCTGCTCTAGGGTGTCATCTGGCCCCCTCTTCACAACCAACAACTGTGGATGGGGGTGAATTTAAAAAAAAAGGCAGGGGGGTGTCGGGGGAGGAGGGGTAAGTTCACGAGGCCACGACACACCACAGCTGAGCGGGGAAAGGGTTATATGTACAGGACGGGCAGGGTTGGGGTCAGGCAGGGGAGCCCGGGCCCCTGCAGGATGTCTTCAATAAATAAATAGCTACAATAATAAATAAGGGTGGTGGGCTAAGTTGGGAGTGGGGGTCTTGTGCCCGTGGCTGGTGGGGGCCGGGTCAGGCCTGGGGAGGTGGGGGGAGGTGGGGAAGAGGGGCAAGGGGGCCGGGTGGCTCTCAGCAGGCGCAGTCCTGGTGTGGCGGCACCTGCTGGTCACTGAGCTGCGGGCCTTGCTTGGCGCCTGTGACCGCAGGGTCCGCCGTGTCCAAAGACTCCGACATCTTCTCACAGATGACGTCCACCAGGCGCTCGAAGGTCTGCTTGACGTTAATGTTGTCCTTGGCGCTTGCCTCGAAGAACTCGAACCCTGTGGTCAGAGAAGGCAGGGATGAGGACCCTGGCCATGCCCCACACCAACTCCTAGAGATGTCTCTCTCAGCAAAGGGAACGCCTGGAGAGTCTTGTCCAAGCAACTTATTGAAGGTACTGACAAGTCGTGCAGGACTTGTCAAGCCACATTGAACGGGGTCGGCTGCATTTCCTCTTTTTTCGTTTGTTTGTTTTTGAGATAGGGCCTTGCTCTGTTGCCGAGGATGGAGTATGGTGGTGTGATCATAGCTCGCTGCGGTCTTGACCTCCTGGGCTCAAGTGATCCTCCACCTCAGCCTCCTGAAGTACTGGGATTACAGGCATGAGCTACTTCATCTGGCTTCCTGCCCTTCCTAAAATTGTGTCTCACTGTCCTTAGGGACCTGCCAAGACATGCCCAGCCCCATGCACTGGGCCTGGAAGCCTCTGACACTCAGATCCAGCCGTGACCTCCCCCTGCTCACACACCCTCTGTGGCTCCCTATTGCCCTCCAAAGAGTCCCGGCCCCTCAGCACATGGTTGAGGACCTCTCTAATCAGCCATATTTCCTCTAGCTGATCCTCCTGTTCCAGTCATGTGAAACTATTACCAAAACACACAGGATCTTTCTCACCACAAGCCTTTACCCAAGCTGTTTCTTCTGCCTAAAACACCCTTCGTCCAAGCACTAGAGTCCACTGCCCGCCTCTCCAGGAAGCCTGGCTCCCCCCATGGGCTCCTCCTGCCTAGGTCCCTCCCTCCACCCCAGAGGTCCCTCGAGGCACCCCTACCTGCCTCTCAAGCCCAGCACCACCCAACAAAGTGCTGGACAGTGAGAATCAGAATAAACCTTTAACTTTCTGCACAGTGAACCCCTACACAGCCTTCAGGGTCCAACTCAAATGGCTCCTGGATGAAGGCAAGTTTGCAGAACGTGTGTATGAATTACCTGACTTAGCTGTAAGACCGTGGGTGTGTGCCCTCCCCTCTCTGGACCTCAGTATCCTTTTTCTAGCCTTGCGGGTCTCTGGCCCGTTTGGGCACTCACCAAGGTGGTCAGCTAGCTGCCGGCCACGTTCTGACGACACCACCCGCTCATCCTCCATGTCACACTTGTTTCCTACCAGCAGCACCTGGGCATTGTCCCACGAATAGGTCTTGATCTGGGTGGACCTGCAGGAGGCAGCGATGAGGACAGGTTAGGGCGTTGAAGATCCCAGCTCCACCCTGACGGGCTGGTGTGGAGCCTTTGTCCTTGTCCCAGGGAGAAAGACCCTGAAGCTTTCTCCATCCTCCCCACCATCCTTTCCCCCCATGTGCCCCTCATTCCCCCCACTCCAGCCCCCAATAGACCCGTTATTGTTTGTGTTTGGGGTTTTTTGAGATGGAGTCTCGCTCTTGTTGCCCAAGGTGGAGTGCAGTGGCACGATCTCCGCTCACTGCAACCTCTGCCTCCCAGGTTCAAGTGATTCTCCTGCCTCAGCTTCCCAAGTAGCTGGGACTACAGGTGTGAGCCACCACGCTTGGGTAATCTTTTGTGTTTTTAGTAGAGGTGGGTTTCACCATGTTGACCAGGATGGTCTCCATCTCTTGACCTCGTGATCCACATGCCTCAGCCTCCCAAAGTGCTGGGATTACAGGCGTGAGCCACCGCGCCCGGCCCAGAACTCTTTTTAAAGAGTTTTTACTTCTGAGCAGAAAATTGCAATATTTGCCACCTCTAACTTACACCAGCTCTCCTTAAAGTCTCTGTCTCCACCCTACACTTGCAGCTATTTTTTTCTATATGTTTACAGTTTTACTTTTCTATCTGAAATCCTTCCCTGACCCCTACCTTTTTATTTATTTATTTATTATTTTTTAGAGATGGAGTCTCACACTGTCGCCCAGGCGGGAATGCAGTGGTGCAATATCCACTCACTGTAACCTCTGCTTCCCGGGGTTTAAGCGATTCTCCTGCCTCAGCCTCCCAAGTAGCTGGGATGGCAGGCACCCACCACCACACCCAGCTATTTTTTTGTACTTTTAGGAGAGACAGGATTTCACTATGTTGCCCAGGCTGGTCTTGAACTCCTAACCTTGTGATCTGCCGCCTCAGCCTCCCAAAGGGCTGGGATTACAAGCATGAGCCACCACGCCTGGCCCATTTCTTTTTTTGGAGCAACTTTGTCTCAAAGACGATGGTCCCATAATGAGTGTGGAAGGCCAGAAGCAATAGCTCCCGCCTGTAATCCCAGCTCTTTGGGAGGCTGAGGTGGGATCACTTGAGCCAAGGAGTTCAAGACCAGCCTGGGCAACATAGCAAAACCCCATCTCAACTAAAAATACAAAAACAGCCAGGTGTGGTGGTGTGCGCCTGTAGTCCCAGCCACTTGGAAGGCTGTGGCAGGAGGATTACTTGAGCCCAGGAGGTCGAGGCTGCAGCGAGCCCTGATCACGCCACCGGACTCCAGTCTGGGCGACAGAGTAAGATCCTCTCTCAAAAAAAAACAAAACAAAATACAAAACAGTGAGCAGGGTGCACTAACCAGTCCTGCACAGCATTGAAGGATTCTTCGTTGGTGATGTCATACATGAGGATGAAGCCCATAGCGCCCCGGTAGTAGGCGGTGGTGATGGTCCGGTATCGCTCTTGCCCTGCTGTGTCCTACAGAGGAAGAGATGGAGGTCAGAGAGGACCCACACATCAGGCCCTCGGAGAGGAAATGAGCTCTGATATCACCCAGTTCAGCCCCCTGGGAGAAGTAGGAGCTTGCTCAGGAGCACAGTGTCAGGAAGAGCAGGCTGGGTCACAGTGCTCAGAGTACGTGAGTGCTCCATCATCCCACAGAATCATTCAACAAACATGTCCTGCGCAGGGTGCTGTGGCTCACACCTGTAATCCCAGTACTATGGGAGGCTGAGATGGGCAGATGGCTTGAACCCAGGAGTTCCAGATCAGCCTGGGCAACATAGCAAGACCCCTTCTTTACAAAAAAATATAAAAATGAATGCGGCATGGTGGCTCACAGCTGTAGTCCCAATACTCAGGACGCTCAGGTAAGAGGGTCGCTTAAGCCCGGGAGGCAGAGGTTGCAGTGAGATGAGATCGCACCATTGCAGTTCAGCCTGGGCAACAGAGTGAAACCCTGTCTCAAAAAACAAACGGGGCCAGGTGTGGTGGCTCATGCATGTAATCCCAGCACTTTGGGAGGCCAAGGCGGGTGGATCACTTGAGGTCAGGAGTTGAAGACTAGCCTGGCCAACATGGTGAACTCTGTCTCTACTAAAAATACAAAAAAAAAAAAAAATAGCCAGGCATGGTGGTGAGTGCCCATGGTCCCAGCTACTCAGGAGGCTGAGGCAGGAGAATTACTTGAACCCGGGAGGCGGAGGTTTCAATGAGCCAAGATCTCGCCACTGCACTCCAGCCTGGGCGACAGAGTAAACACTCTATCTCAAAAAAAAAAAAAAAAAAAGCCAGTTGCGGTGGGTAGTTCATTACAGGTGGATGCCTGTAATCCCAGCACTTTGGGAGGCTGAGGTGGGCAGATCATGAAGTCAGGGGTTCGAGACCAGCCTGACCAACATGGTGAAACCCCACCAGGCGTGGTGGTGCACACCTGTAATCCCAGCTACTCAGGAGGCTGAGGCAGGAGAATCACTTGAACCCGGGAAGCGGAGGTTGCGGTGAGCCAGGAGCACACCATTACACTCCAGCCTGGGTGACAGAGTGAGACTCTTGTCTCGAAAAATAAAAATAATAAAAAACAAACAAACATGGACTGGACGCTGATCTTTGCCACACCCTGAACTGGACACTGGGGACAGAGTTGTTAACAAATGGGCAGAAATCCCTGCCTTGCTAAGTGACACCCCAGCGCGAGAAACAGAAAATAACAGGTAAACGTATCCTATATTGGAGGGTGACAAGGACCAAGAAGAAAAATCAAGCCAGACGAAGACGGAGAGAATAGAACTGTAGGTTTAAAAACTAAAGGAAGCCGGACTCAGTGGCACGCGCCTGTTCTCCCAGCTACTTGGGAAGCTGAGGCAGGAGGATCACTTGAGCCCAGTTCAAATCCAGCCTGGGCAACAGAGTGAGGCTCTGTCTCTTAAAACTAACAAAGCCAGGTGGGATCGCTCATGCCTGTAACCCCAGCACTTTGAGAAGCTGAGGTGGGAGGATCACTTGAGCCCAGGAGTTCAAGACCAGCCTGGGCAGACACAGCCAGACCCTGTCTCTACAAAAAAGAAAAAGACTTCGCAGGCGTGGTGGTGCACACCTGTAATTCCAGCTACTCGGGAGGCTTAGGTGGAAAAATGGCTTGAGCCCAGAAAGTCGAGGCTGCGGAGAGCCATGATCATGCGACTGCAGTCCAGCCTGGGTGACAGAGCAAGATCACCCTGTCTCAAAAAGCAAGCAAAGAGAATGGTGATGAAGCTGCCTGGGTGTGGTGGCTAACGCCTGTAATCCCAGCACTGTGGGAGACCCAGGCAGGTGGATCATGAGGTCAGGAGTTCAAGACCAGCCTAGCCAAGATGGTGAAATCCCATCTCTATTAAAAACTACAAAAATTAGCCAGGCACAGTGGCAGCCACCTGTAATCCCAGCTACTTGGGAGGCTGAGGCAGGAGAATCCTTGAACCCGGATGGCAGAGGTTGCAGTGAGCCAAGATCACACCACTGCACCCCAGCTTGTGAGGCAGAGTGAGACTCCATCTCAAACGAATAAAAAGAGAGAATGGGGACCAAGATCCAGCTGAAACCGCACACATGGAAGTACTTGAAGACAGGGAAACTGAGGCACCAGGATTAGGCACTTATGGGAGAACACAGGTGCCATCTGTTTCTGCCCCTGGTACACAGTACAGACTTGATAAATGCCCAATGTGTAAGTGAATGACTCCAGCCAGGAAAGAGATAGATGAGGTTGGGGCTGCTTTTCCAAAGATGGGAACCCGACCGAGCCAGGAGGGAGCCCTCCAGCTGGGACCCACCCAGATCTGCAGCTTGATCCTCTTGTCATTTCGATAGATGGTTTTGACCTTGAAGTCGATGCCCACGGTGCTGACGAAGGCAGGGGTGAACGAGTCGTCGGCGTAGCGGAAGAGGAAGGATGTCTTGCCCACGCTGCTGTTGCCGATGATGAGAATCTTGAACATGTAGTCGAAGTTCTGATCCGAGGACTCCTTCTGCCCGTAGCGCGAATCTGTGGCGGATGCCATCTGGGGATACCGGGTATAACAGAGCCGTGAGGGGGGCACCCTCCATCCTCATGTGTCCAAGCCCAGGCAGAGGATGGGGAGAGCTCCAGAAAGGGGCCAGTGTATGGAGACCACACTTATCCCATCAGGAGCCCCAGTATTCATTGGTGGTGCCCCCAGCAGAGGGCAGCCTGTGACCTTGAAATCCTGAACGTTTCAGAAGAGGGGCTCAGAGGGTCGCGGAACCCTCAGGGAACACCCCAGCCTTCCAAGAGGCCTGTGCTCCAGGTGGGGCTGTAACCCTAAACCCAAGGCTGAGCCCAGAGGGGGTGACTGCAGCTGGCCCCGCCCCCTATCAATCTTTCATGGTCTCAGAACACGGCCTCGCAGCCGCACGTGCACACGCGCGCATGGCCCCTGGAGGACGCGCATCGGCAGCCACCTCTCTCCCAAACCTCCAGGCCAGAAAGCTCCGGCCAAGGCTGCTGCATCATATGATACAGGCGAGGCAGGCACACGCTCACGTGCACGCAGCCTCAAACACCCTCATCCGTACATACAGGAGTGTGTAAACGCACTGGGGTGCACAGGACAAAGACACAGACACCTGCTTGCACACCGATTCGCCTATAGAAACGTGCAAACCACCCGTGCGCACAGGCCCCTCCACACATGCAGGCGTGTGCACATCACACACAGGGACACGGATCCCCGTGCTTGTATGCAGAGACACGCATGCACAGGCGGTTCACACACCTTTCTCCACACGCGTGCAACATGCACACACTTAGGCCCGTGGGGGCACACGAGCATATCCAGGTACACACGCAAGGGTACACACAAACCTGCTGACACAGGCGGGCGCGCACACGCGTGTGCACACCACGCGCACGCGCACGCAAGAGCCTCCCGCGCGCACAGCTTCTCGCAAGGCGCTTGCCTCCCCTCCCCCTCCGCCGCAGAGCAGGGGGGTTGGGGGGTAGTGGTGAGGATCAGGCAGGAGGGGGGCGCCCGGGCCCTACCCATTCCCAGCCTCGCGACCGCGGCATCCTTCCCCCCATTCAACCCCGGCCAACCTCGTCCGCACCTCCACCAGCCCGTCAGTCAAATGAAGGTTATGCAGGTGCTCGGAGCCGAAGCACACTCGGCCGCCCAGGAGCTCACCTTGCCCTGCACCGATGCAACGGCGACCCTAGCGGCGGTGACTTTTCTGACGGTGGCAGTGACGGTGCCCCCTGTGCGTTAATGTGGGGCTGCGCGGCGGCGGCAGCGGCTCAGGCCCCTGCAGTCCTCGGTGACGTCCTGCAAAGGGAGGGGCGGGGCCTCACATGCAGTTAAATTCGTGACGCCATCCGGAGGCGGAGCCGCGCGCAGAGATGTGGCCCATTGACGCACGCAGAGCCAGATGGGGCGGGGCTCCTGCGAAGATTGACGCGTAAATGGGGCGGGCCTAGCGTGTGTATTCACTAGGGGTGGGAGCGGCGCGGGGGCCGACTCCGCCTCGGGGAGGCTTAAAAACCTCGAGCGGCGGGCCGACTAGCCAATCAGAGATTATATACTCCCTCCTCCTGTCCAATGGTGGCTTCTGGGCGATTGAAGGGCCGAGAGGCTGAGGCCTTGGCTGAGCCCGGGTCTTCGAGGGGCGGTTCCCTTTCCCGCCCGCGCCCACCCCAGGTAGGGGACTCGAGGCCATAGTCTAGTCCAAGGGGCTGTGACCTCTGTTAAATGCCCCCAACTCCCAATTGCAGAAAAGAACAACCGAGGCCCAAGAGATGTTTTACGCCCTCACATATGTGGGGTTCAAAATAAATACAAAAGAATAACCAGGGATCAAGAGGGGCCCCTGTCCCATTCCCGAGGCGTGAGACCCCCAAAGAGGGCGGGGCTAGTGAAGACTCCACCCCTCCCCCGTTTCTGAGGTTTAAAAAACAGAAAAGAAATAGAGGTCAAGAGAGCCACTCCTCTCCACCATTCCCAGAAAAGGAGGAAGGAGCGGATGGACTCTCTGGGAACCCCCTCCCCTCCTTGCGCCCCGTCATCAAGAGGAAAATTCAAAGAAAAGGTTTAGTGGGGAAGGAGCAGCGACCTGTCCAGAAAACCCCTTGAAGCCTGCGGTAAATGCTCCGGGAAGCCTCTAGCCCTTCAATGCTCAGGTCCAAAAACCCGGGGGCTGGAAGAGCCCCTCCCTCCATTCTGGGAAAGCAAACCTCAGAGAATGGAGCCTTTGGGGAGCTAAGATGCTCCACCGTGTATTCCTCCAAATCTTCAGGGAAAAAACTCAGAATTTGGGGAGGGGAGAGGAGCCCCAAACCCAGCCCCCATTCCGGGGCTTCTGCGCCCCCTACTCCAGTTTTCAAACCCTCCAGGCGTGTGTGGTCCCCAGAAGAATCCTGATCCCCTAGATTCTCCCCCTCCCCCCGCACAGTAGGCGGAGCTGGAGTTGGGGTGCTGGGGGAAACTCGTTCCTGTTTATAAAAAGCTCGCCAGCTGCGGAGGCGCCGAGAGACCAGAATAACTTAGCGCCTCGCGGCTCAGCCGCCGCCAACCCTGTCCGCAGCCCGCCCCCCGCCCCCAGCACCCTGGAAGTACTGGGACGCCCCCCCCCGCGCCCCGTCCCCTCTCTATTTGCATTTGGAAAATTTTTGTTTTCTTTTTAGGGTAACATATTTGCTCCCTTCCCCACCCCCCACCCCCACCACTAGGACTATAAAAGTATCACGAATCCACTGCGGAGAAATTGGGAACGTTCCGAAAAACAAAAAAGAAAAAGAAATCCACCTCCCATTCTCCCCGCCCGCGCGCCCACGCGGACACCGGCGTTCCAGTTCGCGCTCTGTGGGGGGCTTCAGGGGAGAGGGTCCAGGCCCGGCCTGCGGCCCCCTTGGAGTGGGGGAGGTTTTAGGCTGCTCAGCTCCCTGATCGCCCAAAGGCACGCTTCCTACATGGGTGGCGCTCTCAGAAATACCTCCTGCCTTTTTTTTCCCAGGAAGGGAAAAGTCAGCCACGAGAACGTGCAGAAGCTTCTGTCACTGACTTAGTATTTTAAAGTAAAAATAGCCGCGTACGGCGGCTAACGCCTGTACTCCCACCATTTTGGGGGACCAAATGGGAGGATCGCTTGAGCCCAGGAATTGGAGACCAGCCTGGGTAACATAGGGAGGCCCCATCTCTAGAAAAAATTTTAAAAGCTGGGTGTGGTGCTGCGTGCCTGTGGTTCCAGCGACTCCCCAGCCTGAGGCAGGAGGATCACTTGAGCCCAGGAGGTCGAGGCTGTAGGAAACCGTATGGCGCCACTGCACTCCAGCCTGGACGTCAGAGTGAGACCCTGTCTCCAAATTAATTACTTGGCGGGGCGCCGTGGCTCACGCCTGTAATCCCAACACTGGGAGGCTGAGGCAGGCAGACGACCTGAGGTTGGGAGTTCGAGACCAGCCTGACCAATATGGAGAAACCCCGTGTCTACTAAAAATATATAATTAGCTGGGCGTGGTGGTTTATGCCTGTAATCCCAGCTACTCGGGAGGCTGAGGCAGGAGAATCGCTTGAACCTGGGAGGCGGAGGTTGTGGTGAGCAGAGATTGCACCATTGCACTCCAGCCTGGGCAACAAGAGGGAAACTCCATCTCAAAAAAAAAAAAAAAAAAAGTATCCCAGATAGGGGCCCAGGGATCACTTCTCAGGGAAGAAGACACTAACTTAAAACTCCATGGGCGAGGCTGGGGCCTGAGAGAGAAGCATTCCAGGTGGGGGGCACGGCTTGTCTGAAGGCCTGCGGTGGGACCAGGCTTGCAGTGTGGCCAGAGCAGGTGCAGTCAGTGAGGGGAGAGGGTCAAAAGCCTGTGGCTGAAATTGAAGGGGAACATACGAATATTCATTTACAAAAAATATGAATATTCAAGGGTTGGGTGCAGTGGCCCATGCCTGTAATCCCAGCACTTTGGGAGGCCGAGGCGGGTGGATCACTTGAGGCCAGGAATTCGAGACCAGCCTAGGCAACATGGTGAAATCCTAGCGGTATGTGGTGGTACACACCTGAAGTCCCAGCCACTCGGGAGGCTGAGGCAGAAGAATCACTTGAACCAGGGAGGTGGAGGTTGCAGTGAGCTGAGATCACACCACTGCACTACAGCCTGGGCAACAGAGTGAGACTCTGACAAAAAAAGAAAGAAAGGAAAAAGAAAAGGAAAGAAAAGAGACCAGGTGCGGAGGCTCACACCTGTAATCCTAGCACTTTGGGAGGCCGAGGTGGATGGATCACAGGGTCAGGAGTTCGAGACTGGCATTACCAACACGGTGAAACCCCAACTCTACTAAAAACACAAAAATTAGCTGGCGTGGTGACAGGCACCTGTAGTCCCAGCTACTTGGGAGGCTGAGGCAGGAGAATCTCTTTAACCCGGGAGGTGGAGGTTACAGTGAGCCGAGATTGCATCATTGCACTCCAGCCTGGGCAACAAAGCAAGACTCTGTCTCAAAAAAAAAAAAAGAAGAAGAAGAGAGAGAAAAGAAAATAAATACGAATATCTTATAACGGATGGAGAAAAAAATCCAAAGGAAAATAAGTCAAAATACTGCAGGTGGATAATCTATGGGTGGTTATAACAGAATTTTATTTCCTTCTTTAAACATTTTCGGTTTTTTCCAAATTTTCTACAGCGAACGTGTATTACTTTGTAAGAGGACTGGAGGCGGGGATCTTAAAACAACAACAAAATAATCCCTGAAATCTCTGTCGTTTAAAAGTCTGGAAGGGGCCGGGCACAGTGGCTCACCCCTGTAATCCCAGCACTTTGGGAGGCCGAGGCGGGTGGATCACGAGGCCAAGATATCGAGACCATCCTGGTCAACATGGTGAAACCCCGTCTCTAATAAAATTCAAAAAATTAGCTGGGCATGGTGGCGCGTGCCTGTAATCCCAGCTACTCGGGAGGCTGAGGCAGGAGAATTGCCTGAACCCAGGAGGCGGAGGTTGCAGTGAGCCGAGATCGCGCCATTGCACTCCAGCCTGGGTAACAAGAGCCAAACTCCGTCTCAAAAAATAAAATAAAAATAAAAGCCTGGAAAGAAACACACCAAGTTCGTGATCCCGGATGGCTTTTAGTTCTGGCACTGTGGAATTTTATCATTAACTGTGATTATGATGAATTCGGAGTGGTTATAATATTTACGAACGAAGCCAGCTGCTCTGGAAGCCGACGGCGGCTGTGATGACGCCTGTATCTTGTATAAATTTTCAGGCACTCGAGGAGGGAGGCAGAGGGGAGGGGCGGATACTGAGGCTTCGGGAGGCGAGGATCCAACCCAAGGCTTGAGCACGGTGCCGCCCAGTCCGCTCGGAGGCCCGACCAGCAGGACAAGCTGTTCCAGGCGAGGTGCGGTAGGTGGAAGCTTCAGGGCGGGAGGATGCCGCCCACCGACCCACCCTCCAACTCCCGACAAGCGCGCCCCGCCTGTCCCATGCCTGCCACCAGGGGGCGCCGCTGGCTAACATTGGGTGCCCAAATGGTGACTGAGCTGGCAATAGGACCGCTCTACGCCTTAGTTTCCCCATCTGTGAAACGGGTAGGATACTCAATTTGGTCAATCAAATGTCTTAAGATATAAAGATTTTATTTAACTCCAAAGAAATGCTCAGTACCCCAAATGTCTAGGATATTTCAGGGAGGTCACAGACAACAACCCCCAACCTCCAATCAGAGTTTGTACAAGTGCTAGGATCAGGTTACAGAGGGGAAACTGAGGCCTGGAATGGGCTATGATGGCAAGAAAGCCTCTGGGGCCTCCCTCCCTCTAGGGGGAGCAGTTTCAGGAGTCAGGAGACTTAGAGATCTGCTAGGGAGGAAAAATTGTGTGTTTTTGTTGCTGTCCTAGGGTAGGAGGAATGTGTGGGGGACCCAGCATGGGGTCCCCAGGACAGAGAAAGCAGGGAGCTCCTACATCCAGACACCAAAGACAGAAAACATAGCGACTTAAAGCAACAACTGGGGCATAGGTTAAATCAGTCTTCAGAGATATGCCGGGCACAGCGACCTTCCTTCCTTCCTTCCCTCCCTCCCTCCCTCCCTCCCTCCTTTCTTTCTTTCTCTCTTTTTCTTTCTTTCTCTTTCTCTCCTTCTTTCTTGAGATGGAGTTTCGATGTTGTTGCCCAGGCTGGAGTGCAATGGTGCAATCTTGGCTCACTGCAACCTCCACCTCCTGGGTTCAAGCAATTCTCCTGCCTTGGCCTCCCTAGTAGCTGGGATTACAGGCACCCACCATCATGCCCGGCTAATTTTTTGTATTTTTAGTAGATGTGAGGTTTCACTATATTGGCCAGGCTGGTTTTGAACTCCTGACCTCAGGCGATCCACCCACCTCAGCCTCCCAAAGTGCTGGGATTACAGGCGTTAGCCACCGTGCCTGGCAAATTATTTTTTTTTTTGAGACGGAGTCTTGCTCTGTCGCCCAGGCTGGAGTACAATGGTGCTATCTCAGCTCACCACAAGCCTCTTGAGTTCAAGCGATTCTACTGCCTCAGCCTCCCGAGTAACTGGGATTACAGGCGCCCACTACCACACCTGGCGAATTTTTGTATTTTGAGTAGAGATGGGGTTTCACCATGTCGGCCAGGCTGGTCTCAAACTCCTAACCTCAGGTGATTCACCCGCCTCGGCCTCCCAAAGTGCTGGGATTATAGGTGTGAGCCACCGCGTCCAGCCTCAGAGTCCCCTCTCTTTATTTTATTTTTTTTTTTGAGGCAGGGTCTTGCTGTATTGCCCAGGCTGGAGTGCAGTGGTGCAGTCATAACTCTCTTCAGCCTCCAACTCCTGGGCTCAAGCAGTCCTCTTTGTCTCAGCCTTCTGAGTGGCTGGGACTACAGGTGCACACCACCATGCCTGGCTAATTTTTTATGTTTTGCACATACGGGGGACTTGCTGTGTTGCCCAGGCTGGTCTCAAACTCCTGAACTCAAGCAGTACTCACACCTCAGCCTCCCAAAGTGCTGGGATTTCAGGCATGAGCCTCCACACCTTGCCCAGCCTCTCTTTTCTGCCCCCTGCTCCCTACCACAGCTTCAGAAACAACACTGGGTATGAATGAAGCTTTGGTGCCGAAAATGCCCCCATTTGCAGTCTCATGCTCTTGCAGAGAGCTGCTTGGTAGAGGAAGATAGGGAGATGCCTTTGGAATGGTCGCCTGACTCCCCACCCCTTGTGCAGGGCTGCTACAGAGGCATAAAGCTGGCACTAAGTAAATGGGCAATAAATATTTGATAAAGAAGGAAAGAATTAAATGAGATGTGGCTCAAGAGTGACCGCTGGAGAGGGTGGACAAGAGGCTCTAGCAGACACCACGTCTCCACGCCAGGGAGAGAAGTCCGGGAGAAAGATCCCAAGGGCACTGTAAGAGGCTGCCCCTTAGAGAGCTCTTTTAGGCAAGCCCGGGGTCAGAGTGGATCCCAGCCAGGTGCCTCTAATTAGACCCTGAGCGCTGCCTAAAAGTAAGAGCTTGATTGTCTCCCTCAGTGCCTGGGAAAGTGAAGCAGGGACCACATGGGGCGTCTTCCTGGAAAGTCTGCTTGCAAGTCAGAGGGTTTCACCAACCCACAGCCCTCGCAGTTCACGCAGGGCTGGCCCTAAGTCCTCTGGCTGTCAAGGGGTAGGTCCCCAGGGTCTGGGCTGGCTTCGGGGGGCTGTTTCGTGTCAGACAGCTCCAAGGCCTCTTTGACTAAAGCTGTCTCTCCCCCCTCCTCTTCCTCCTCCTCCTCCTCTTCCTCTGCCTCCTCCAGAGGCAGCCCAAACTGGAATCTGTCAGGCCCGCCCCGCTCGGGATTGGTGAGGCCGGAGGGGCTTCGGGGGATTTTGCTCTGGTACCATTCTCGATTGTCCTCCAGTGTGTCCAGCAGGTCCTGTGCATCTGGGTGGACCAGGTCAGCCCAAGTCTCCCACAATGGGTGGGCAATGTAGTCAATGAAACCCACCTGTGGGGACAAGGTGGGGCAGGTAGGCATCTGGTGAGTCACGGCAAACCCTAGAACCAATCCAGCCTCCAGATCTTTAGCCAGGTTGTTCCTTCTGCCTGGAATGCCACTTCCCAACTCCTACTCATCCTTCAAAACCCTCTTCAAATAACCCATCCTCTAGAATGCTTCCCTTATCCCTTCTGGCCTCCTCCACCCCCAACCCTGACCCCACAGGGCTGAATGTGTATGTGGGGTTGGCTCAGCCCCTCCCTCTCTCCTCCCTCCCAGTGTCTACCAGCTCAACCCAGTCCCCTGCCAACCTGGGACTTCTCCACTGAGGCTGTGTGCTTGTCACACATGGGGCTGATGTCCAGGCCTGACTCACGCTCACGGTCTCCCTGCTGGAAGAACTCGGCCATGATGCGGTCTGTCCACTGGCGGTACAGGGGCAGCGGCTTGGTGGGGTTGCTCAAGTCGGCACAGTGCACCAGGCTCTGCAAGACCTACAGAGATGGAGGCTCAGGAGGGCACTGGCGGGGCCCAGCCACGCCTAGACCTGGCCCCCTCCACAGACAGGCTTGGTGCCATGGACACATCCATCCTACAAGTGGGGAAACTGAGGCCGGGAGCTGAAGAAGTGGTTGAGGCACAGGCTTGTGACTTGCCATTTCTTCAAGTTTGGCATGCAGTCGCCACTTCATAAATGAAGCCAAATGAGAACTGCAGAAAGGAGGTCCTCTCCCACTTTTTTTTTTACTGAGACAGGGTCTCAGTCTGTCACCCAGGCTGGAGTGCAATGGCGAGATCTCTGCTCACTGCAACCTCTGCCTCCCGGGGATAAACAATCCTCCCAGCCCAGCCTCCTGAGTAGCTGGAACTACAGGCATGCACCACCACACCAGGCTAATTTTTATATTTTTATAGAGACGGGCTTTTGCCCAGGCTGGTCTCGAACTCCTGAGTTCAGGCAATCCGCCCATGTCAGCCTCTCAAAGTGCCAGGATTACAGGTGTGAGCCACCAAGCCCAGCCTTATTTATTTATTTTTGAGACAGAGTTTTATTCTTGTTGCCCAAGCTGGAGTGCAATGGCTCAATCTCGGCTCACCCCGCAAGCTCCGCCTCCCCAGTTTAAGCGATTCTCCTGCCTCAGCCTCCCAAGTGGGATTACAGGCATGCACCATCATGCCCAGCTAATTTTGTATTTTTAGTAGAGATGGGGTTTCTCCATATTGGTCAGGCGGGTCTCAAACCCCCAGCCTCAGGTGATCCACCCGCCTCGGCCTCCCAAAGTGCTAAGATTACAGGTGAGAGCCACTGCACCCAGCCTGAGACGGAGTCGTGTTCTGTCACCCAGGCTGGCATGCGATGATGCCGTGATCTCAGCTCACTGCAACCTCCGCCTCCCGGGTTCAAGCGGTTCTCCTGCCTCAGCCTCTTGAGTAGCTGGGACTACAGGTGCGTGCCACCACGTGTGGCTAATTTTTTGTATTTTTAGTAGAGACAGCGTTTCACCATGTTGGCCAGGCTGGTCTTGTGAACTCCTGATCTTGTGATCCGCCCACCTCGGCCTCCCAGTGTGCTGGGATTGCAAGCATGAGCCACCATGCCTGGGTTTTCGTTTGTTTGAGACAAGGTCTCACTCTATTGCCCGGGCTGGAGTGCAGTGGTGCAGTTACAGCTCAGTGCAGCCTCTCTCTAACTCCTGGCCTCAAGGGATCCTCACACCTTGGCCTCCCTAAATGCTAGGGTTACAGGCATGCGCCGCTGCGTCCAGCCTTCTCTCAAACTAAATGTGTAAGAAGCCTGGCTAAAATTGTTTTTAATGTAAAGGCGGAATTTGCAAAGGAGGCCCCAGTGCCGGCCCAGCTGCACACCTGGATGCGATCGGGATAGTTGTCCAGGAGGAGGACGCCAAGGCTTGTCACCTTCTTGGTCTCTACCATGGTCTTGAGGTCGGCCAGGAGGTTCATGTGTTTGGACATGTCCGTGGCCAGCACCTGGGGGCAGGCAAGGGACGGTGACAGGCACGAGGACCCTGCCCGCCCCGACCCTCACTCCCAGCTCCCAGACGCCACTGCAGCTGAGAGAGCCCGCTGGGCCTCAGCATCCTCATCTGTGAAATGGGAGGAGCCAATGGCATTCCCTGCAAACCCTGCTCACAAGAGGGGCTCAGCCAGGGACCCCTTTTGGGAGGTTGTTTGGGTTGGCCGTGAATGCCACATGTGTGACAGGGTGTAGGAGGGAGGTGATCAAACCTGTGTGTCTGGGACTTGTCAGCCCAAGTCTCCCACAGTGGGTGGGCAATGTCGTCAATGAAACCCACCTGTGGGGTGGGTGGGGCAGGTAGGCATTTGGTGAGTCACAGCAAACCCTAGACCCAATCCAGCCTCCAGATATTTAGCCAGGTTGTTCCTTCCGCCTGGAATGCTGCTTCCCAACTCCTACTCATCCTTCAAAACCCTTTTCAAATAACCCATCCTCTAGGATGCCTCTGTTGACCCTTCTGGCCTCCTCCAATCCCAACTCCGACCCCACAGGACTGCTTAGGGACTGAGGTGACTTGTGCCTGAGGACAGTGGAGAGGATGAGGTCTGTGCAAATGTCCTGGGGCTGGGAGAGTTGGGTACATGGGAGGGACCTAGAAGAGGGGCTTGTGGCTGGAAGAAGTGAGCTCATAAGAGACAGACTTGAGATTGAGGAGGCTGAGGGCCTCTGGCAGCTGGAGAACCTTGCCCAGAGGTCATTGGAGCCACTGGGGAGTTTGCAGCTCACTGTGAGAAGGGATGTGACTTCATATCCCTGAAACTTCCGTGTGGCCGCCAGGTGCCCTGGAGAGCTATTTCTAACTCTGAGCACAGATGTTTAAAAACCAAATTAACCTGGCCGGGCACGATAGCTCATGTCTGTAATCCCAGCACTTTGGGAGGTTGAGGTGGGCAGATCACCTGAGGTCAGAAGTTCGAGACCAGCCTGACCAACATGGTGAAGCCCTGTCTCTACTAAAAATACAAAATTAGCTGGGTGTGGTGGTGCATGCCTGTAATCCCAGGTACTCAGGAGACTGAGGCAGGAGAATCTCTTGAACTGGGAGGCAGAGTTTGCAGTGAGCAGGGATCGCACCACTGCACCCCAGTCTGAGTGACAGAGCAGGACTCTGTTTCCAAAACAAAACAAAAAATACAGTTTAACCCAACGTGTGTGGACTCAGCCCAGCCAGGAGTGACTCAGATGTGGTTCACAGGCTTCTCTGAGAATCAGACAATGGTCTCAAAACTTCTCCCCAAATCTCTCATTTGTCCCAAATGCGGTCCCCCCACCACTCAAGACCCCAACTCAGGCTGGGTGTTGTGGCTCACACCTATAATCCCAGCACTTCGGGAGGCTAAAGTGGGCGGATCACAAGGTCAGGAGACCATCCTGGTTGACATGGTGAAACCCAGTCTCTAAAAAAAAAAAAAAAAAAGACCCCAACTCCACCTCACCAAATGTTCATCCCTTTCTCACTCCAAGCCTTGGTTTCCTCTGAGTCCTCCTCACATGCGGTTCCCTCTGCTGGGAACACCGTTCCCCATCCCACAGTCTTCCTCATTCTGCACACCCTGCCATCACTGTTGCCTCTCCTGGAAGCCCTCTCTGACCTCTTGGCTTTCCTGGGTTCCGAAAGCACCTTGAACCTCTCTCCTCACAGCTCTGCCTGCAGGTCCGCAGTCACAGCTACCACAGATCATGAATTTCATGAAGGCTGGAACTGTCTTTGCACAGATCAAGCACACAGTAGGTGCTCAATAAATGCTTGTTAAGTGAATGAATGAGGCATGAGACCCCAAACCTACTGGTGTGCCCCTACCTAAAAAAAAAAAAAAAAAAAAATCAAATGGACAGATGTGCTTAATTTTCTTTCCTTCTTTCTTTCTTTCTTTCTTTCTTTCTTTCTTTCTTTCTTTTCTTTCTTTCTTTCTTTCTTTCTTTCTTTTTTTGATACAAAGGCTCACTCTGTCACCCAGGCTGGAGCACAGTGGTGCGATCTCAACTCACTGCGACCTTTGCCTCCCAGGTTCAAGCGATTCTTCTGCCTCAGCCTCCCAAGTAGCTGGGATTACAGGTGCATGCCACCATGCCCAGCTATTTTTGTATTTTCGGTAGAGATGGTGTTTTCACCATGTTGGCCAGGCTGGTCTTGAACTGCTGACCTCAAGTGATCCACCTGCCTCAGCCTCCCAAAGTGCTGAGATTACAGGTGTGAGCCACCCCTGCCTAGCCTTTTTTTTTTTTTTTAGATGGAGTCTCACTCTGTCACCCAGGCTGAAGTACAGTGACGTGATCTCAGCTCACTACAGCCTCTACCTCCCGGGTTCCAGTGGTTCTCCTGCCTCAGCCTCCCAAGCAGCTGGAACAACAGGCATGCACCACCAAGCCCAGCTAATTTTTGTATTTTTAGTAGAGACGAGGTTTCACCATGTTAGTCAAGCTGGTCTCAAACTCTGGACCTCAGGTGATCCGCCCACCTCGGCCTCCCAAAGTGCTAGGATTACAGGCATGAGCCACTGCTCCTGGCTCCACTGACCCATTTCACAGATGAGGAAGCACAGACTCAGAGTGAGGACATGCCTGGGACATGCTGGCCATGCCAATATCGCCCCACCCTGCTGTCTGCAGATGAGGAGGAAGCGCCTGTCCTCCCCTCCGCGCCTCCTGCCCCGCCTCCTGCGCTGCCCTCACCATGTCAATGACCATCCTACGCAGACTCAGTCGCTGCTTGGTGCTGAGGTTCTGGAAGATGTCGCAGTTTTCTGCCTGCAGCAGCTTGAAGCCCACAGCCAGGTGATGGTTCTCCAGCACCGAGGCGTCGTTGTACATAAGTGCCAGCTCTGAGTCTGTGGGAGTATGGGACTGAGAGCCCCCAGATCCACCCACTCCACCCACGGGCAGCTTCTGAAAATCCTTAGTGAACTCCTACCCATGTGGTGAAGGCCCAACTCTAGCATGCCCTCCTGTAAGAAACCATCCAGCTTCCTGGGCCTTCTCTGACTGCAGGGCTGGGGATATCAGTGTTTCACCCTGCCTATCCAAGACTGCCTATCCAAGACTGAGAAGTCTCCTGAGGGACTCACTATGGCCAGAGACAGTGAATGCTCAATGATGGTTTTTTCTTTTCTTTTCTTTTCTTTTCTTTTTTTTTTTTTGAGATGGAGTCTTAGGCTGGGCGCGGTGGCTCATGCCTGTAATCCCAGCACTCTGGGAGGCCGAGGCGGGTGGATCATGAGGTCAAGAGATCGAGACCATCCTGGTCAACGTGGTGAAACCCCGTCTCTACTAAAAATACAAAAATTAGCTGGGCATGGTGGCGCATGCCTGTAGTCCCAGCTACTCAGGAGGCTGAGGCAGAAGAATTGCCTGAACCCAGGGGGCGGAGGTTGCGGTGAGCCAAGATCATGCCATTGCCCTCCAGTCTGGATAACAACAGCAAAACTCCGTCTCAAAAAAAAAAAAAAAAAAGAGATGGAGTCTTGCTCTGTCACCAGGCTGGAGAGCAGTGGTGCGATCTCGATTCACTGCAACCTCTGCCTCCCAGGTTCAAGCAATTTTCCTGCCTCAGACTCCCAAGTAGCTGATACTACAGGCATGCGCCACCACGCCTGGCTAATTTTTGTATTTTTAGTAGAGACGAGATTTAACCATGTTGGCCAGGATGGTCTCGATATCTTGACCTCGTGATCCACCCACCTCGGCCTCCCAAAGTGCTGAGATTACAGGTGTGAGCCACCATGCCTGGTCCTAGTGATGGCTTTTTCTTTCTTTCTTTCTTTTTAGAGACAGGGTTTTGCTGTCACCCAGACTGGAGCACAGTGGTAAGATCACAGCTCTCTGCAGCCTCAAGCTCCTGTCATCGAGTGATCCTCTCATCTCAGCCTCCTGAGTAGTTGGGATTACAGGTGTGTGCCACCACCCTTGGCTATTTATTTATTTATGTTTTATTTTTATCGGAGAGACAGGGTCTCACTGTATTGCTCAGGCTGGTCTCGAACTCCCGGCCTCAAGCGATCCTCCCACCTCTGCCTTCCACAGTGTTGGGATTACAGGTGTGAGCCATGGCACCCAGCTTCACAGTGCTGGTTAAATAAACCACTGAGTCTGTCTTATTGGACGCTTGGCTCCTTGAGTGGGGGGCTCCACTCTCACCCCCAGCACTCCAGGGCTTACACACAAAAGATGCCGGTTACTGCCTGTCAACTGAGGTTTTTAAACTCCTCACGGGATCTTAAACTTTAAGATCTCGGTGGAACTGGCCGGGCGCAGTGGCTCATGCCTGTAATCCCAGCACTTTGGGAGGCTGAGGTGGGCAGGTCACTCAAGACCAGCCTGGGCAACATAGCAAAACCCTGTCTTTACTAAAAATGCAAAAATTAGCCGGCCATGGTGGTGCATGCCTGTAGTCCCAGCTACTCCGGAGGCTGAGGCTGGAGAATCGGCTGCACTGGGGTGTGGAGGCTGCAGTGAGCCGAAATCACGCCACTGCACTCCAGCCTGGGTGACAGAGCAAGACCCTGTCTCAATAAATAAATAGCCGGGCTCGACGGCACACACCTTTAATCCCAGCACTTTGGAAGGCCGAAGTGGGCAGATCACAAGGTCAAGAGATCGAGACCATCCTGGCCAAGATGGTGAAACCCTGTCTCTGATAAAAATACAAAAATTAGCTAGGCGTGGTGGCACGCACCTGTAGTCCCAGCTACTCAGGAGGTGGAGGCAGGAGAATTGCTTGAACCTGGGAGGCGGAGGTTGCTGTGGGCCAAGATCTCGCCACTACACTCCAGCCTGGTGACAGAGTGAGACTCCGTCTTAAAAATTATAATAATAATAATAATAAATAAAGATCTTGGTGGAACCAAATCAGCTCTGCCACAGCTTGTTATTCTCTCATTTATTGAGCACCTACTGTGTACCCAGGCCTGCTCCAAGCCCCTGAAGGGAGGGAAGACTGTCATAGCCATTTCATAGACAGGGAGACTGGGCTGAGGGCAGATGGGAACCACCTGAGATCCCACCTCCCCTCCTGCACCCACTCCCCACTCCTACTTACTGGTGTTAATCAGAAACTGGTTAGAGACCCCGGGATGATCCACATCGTGGATGGCGCTTGCAAAGAGGGCAGCCAGGACTTCCAGGTCTGTGAACACAGCCTGAGTGCGCAGAGGGCACAGGCGGTGAGGGGCGGGGTCTCTGAACCCTGCACCCGCCCGCCTGTGTGCAGCCATGGCGCGGTACCTCGAGGGCGGGTGTAGCCAGCAGCACGTGCGTGGACTGGGCCACGTCAGCAGCGTGGAGGCTGTTGTGATAGGCCACGTCAGCATGGTAGTGTCCCTCTAGCAACAGCAGGTAGGTGGCCAGTGTGTCTGCTGGAATCTGGAATGTCTTCAGCAGGTCCCGCTCCTGGTCCATCACAGACCCTGGCTCAGGGCCTTGGCCTTGCGGCTGCAGCACACCCTATTCCTTCTCCTCTCTTCTGAACTCCTATCCATGCCTCAAGTACCCACTCCTCTGAGATGCCCTCCCTGCTCTCCTGAACTCCGTCGCTCCCTGTTCTTCGGTGGGCCAGCCCTGACCCTGCAGGACTGGGAGTGTCTGTCTCCAGCTCTTCTCTCCAGATTTCTCTCCTCTTCAGGCTCAGGGGCCAGGCCTGAGGCTTCGGGACAACAAACTGTTCACCAGAGTGAACTCCTATTCATCCTTCAATACCTTGAGCAAATTATCCCCTTCAGAAACGTCAGGGAGGATTTAAAAACTGAGTGTCCCTGAGGTCTGGTTTAGGAAGGGGTGAAGGAAACCCCAGGAGTTTTTCCTCGGAAGCCAAGGGCAGGGTAGGTACCTGAAAAATGCTGAATATGATAGCTGTGAGCGGCTGGTTCCCACTTAGCTCTGCCACCTTGAATACGTCAAGTCCCCACTTGTTGGTGTCTTCTAGCTCCTAAGATGTGAAGGGCTGCAGCTTAATTAACCCCAGCCCAACTTCTGCAGACGCTAGAGCCCCCATCCTCCCACCCCAGGTTCCAGAGTGAGCCCCATTGCCCAGTATATAGGTGGGTAAACTGAGGCCCAAGATAGGACATCCAGACCGAGCTAGGGACCAAACTTTGACCTTGGCATTGTGGTTGGAGACCCACCTTTGCCAGCAGCTCCTCCTGCTCAGTCTGGACCCCAAAGCGTGGGACGGTGGCTGAGGAGAGGTTGGCACTGTGGCGGAGCCCATGTAGGCCGCTGATTTGGGACACGGGCTTCGGAGACTCCTCAGCGGTCACCGTGGGCAGCTCCACCTCAGTCTGCTGGTCTGTAGATGGGACAGGGTGAGGCTCAGAGAAGCCCATTCCACCTGCTGGAATGGTCCTGCCTGGCCTCGGTACCTGAACTTCGCAAAACCCCAGGATCAATCTATTTCCCTTTCTACAGGAAACAAAGTAAGTTTGGAGTAAGGACCCTTTCGGCCGGGCACAGTGCCTCACACCTGTAATCCCAGCAATTTGGGAGGCTGATGTGGGCGGATCACTTGAGGTCAGAAGTTTGAGACCAGCCTGAGCAATATGGTGAAATGCCATCTCTACTAAAAATACAAAAATTAAGGCCGGGTGCAGGGGCTCACGCCTGTAACCCCAGCACTTTGGGAGGCCGAGGAAGGTGAATCACCTGAGGTCAGGAATTCGAGACCAGCCTGGCCAACATGGTGAAACCCTGTCTCTACTAAAAATACAAAAATTAGCTGGGTGTGGTGGGAGCCTGTAATCCCAGCTACTCAGGAGGCTGAGGCAGGAGAACTGCTTGAACCCGGGAGGCGGAGGTTGCAGTGGCTGAGATTGCACCACTGCATTCCCATCTGGGCAACAACGCAAAACTCTGTCTCAAAAAAAAAAAAAAAGACTCTGTCCTCCTTGTAGCTACCTACCCCTCTCCTCTGTTCACAGCTGATCTCAGTGAACCCTTCTGCTAGGCATGGCCCCTGGGTGCCTGGGGCTCAGCATTTCCCCCAAACAGTTCTTTCCATCTCCCAGGCTGGTGTCTGGATCTCTCCATCTCTTCCTAGGCAAATTTCTACTCAGGCTTCAAAACCCCACTTTAATATCCCCTGCTCCTGGAAGTTCCCCTTGTTTCTCCCTCTGATCCAGCCCTGACTCACGGAAGGTGTCTGTGTCTGGCTGTATCTCCCCATCTCCCGAAAACTGAGGTCTATAATAGAAATCTTTCTTTCTCTCCTTCTTTTTTTTTTTTTTGACACGGAGTCTCACTGTGTTGCCCAAGCTGGAGTGCAGTGGTGCGATCTTGGCTCACAGCAACCTACACCTCCCAGGTTCAAGCGATTCTTCTGCCTCAGCCTCCCGAGTAGATGGGACTACAGGCAAACGCCACCACGCCTGGCTAATTTTTTTTTTTTTTTTGTAGTTTTAGTAGAGACGGGGTTTCACCATGTTGGCCAGGCTGACCTCAAACTCCTGACCTCATGATCAGCCTGCTTCGGCCTACCAAAGTGCTGGGATTACAGGCGTGAGCCACCGAACCCGGCCAGAAATCTTTCTTCCTCTAGTTTCTTCGTACTCCTATAATCTTGTCCAGGCAGTGACTCAATAAAGCTCACCCAGGAAGGTCTGGGAGATGTACTCGGACACCTGGTTCCCGGAGCGGCTGGTTTCGGACAGGTGAGTCAACTCCCGGTTCAGGATCCGCTTGAACTGGGGCGGAGGGAAGGTGAAGACAGTGGCAATGGGGCACCGTGGGCCGAGGCAGGTGGGCTCAGCGATCTGCCCCTGCTCACCTTGTTGGAAGCCATCTCCCCCACAGAGTGCCGGGTCTGCAGAGTCTCCAGCTGATCCAAGCACCAGTCCAGCTCATCTAGCGTCTCCAATGCCAGCTTCTGCCCCGTGTCCTCTGGGAGCCGAGGCAGTCAGGGGCCTGCCCCACCCCCGCTCGGGGGCCCCACGCCCCTCACGCCTTCGTCTCTGCATCTGGACCCTGAAACTGGGGCCCCCCCAGGACCCCTGAACTCAAATTCCAGATCTGTCCCCTAAGTGACTGTGTGACCGTGTGACCATGAGCAGGTCTGTGGGCCTCAGCGTCCCCATGTGTAATGTGGTTGTGGTGGGGTCCATTCCCGAGGGTGTTATTGTTTGATTTTTGCGGGGACGGGGCTACAGTTAGCCCCAGTCTAAAGGCTCATGGACTGGGGAGGTCACTATGGAAAGGAAACTCCCAGCTGTCAGCGGGGAAGGGAAGGAACGGGTGCATTACCTGCAGGCGGAGCGGGCTGATGGCTGGATGAAAGGTTTCCGACGGGTCCCTGCCTGCGGTACAGCAGCCTCAGGCGTGGCTTCCCCGCCCATCTCGCCCCGCCCCCAAATCCTCCAGGTCCCGCCCCTTCCACCCACCTGGAGGCGCCAGAGCCCCAGCCTCAACTTGAATCCCGCTGCCAGGCCCCGCCTCCGCCTTCTTCCGGTCCCGCCCCTCCCCGCCCACCTTGTCTTTGCCGGCTCCGCCCCCTCCCCGCCCTCTACCTACTTGGCTGCTCCTCGGCATTGCTGGTGGGCAAGCACCGCCACGTTGCTCCGAACCGTCCGCAGACTAGCCAGCACCTGTTGGGAGGCGGTGGTAGGCGCTGGGAAGAAGAGGTCGGATCCGGAGAGGGTCAGGGCAGTGAGGGCAGGGGATACCCACCTGGGCAAAGGGCGTCACAATCATGTCTTCTCCATGTCTGTGAGGAGATGGGCCATCAGGAAGAGCTCTCTCCCGTCTTCCAGCTTTTACCCACACCACACCCTCAGCTGAAGAGGCCCTGCTCTCAGGACTTCTCCAGGCGCCTCCTTAGTCCCTGGGCTCCCCTCATGTGACTCTCCCTTAGACCCACCAAAGCCCCTCCAACCATTCACTCACTTTATTGGCATCTTATAATAAGGAAATTGAGTCCCAGTGGCAAGTAGGTATTTCCCTTTTCATTATGTCTACTAGGAAGCTCAAATCAAAGTATTTCTTCATTTGCTGCTAATTGGCCTTAATGTGTTTGTTTTTTGAGGCAGTCTTGCTCTGTCGCCCAGGCTGGAGTGCAGTGGTGTGATCTCCGTTCACTGCAACCTCTGCCTCCTGGATTCAAGCTATTCTCATGCCTCAGCCTCCTGAGTAACTAGGACTACAGGTACGTGCCACCATGCCTAGCTAATTTTTGTATTTTTTAGTAGAGATAGGGCTTCACCATGTTGACCAGGCTGGTCCCGGACTCCTGACCTCAAGTGACCTGCCCACCTCAGCCTCCCAAAGTGCTGGGATTACAGGCGTGAGCCACTGTGTCCAGACGACCTTAATGTTTTTGGATTACCACCTCCACCCCAGCAAAAGGCCAAGTTCTCTACACACTTGATTGAATAAATGAGCTGCCTGGCAAACTCCTACTTAAACTTCAAAACCTTTGTTAAATGGCTACTTGAAGGAGCTTGCTGAATAGAGGAACAAAGGAAGCAGGGATGGTAGAGGAGGGGTCATCCCATCAACCCCAGGCTCACAGGTCGCTGGCCACAGAGGAGTTCCGAGACATGGCCTTGGGTGAGAGATCATAGTCGCTATCTGAGCGGTACAGGAAGGACTCACGCCGCTGGCTGTGGTGGACAGGAGCCTGCATGACCCGGCCCAGGCCAGGGCTGGACTGAGGGTCCAGGGCGCTCCTCCCACTCGAGAGCCCATTTTCCAGGTCAAAGCTGAAAGGAGAGAAGGCATGGTCAGAGACCAGGGTCATGACAACGGGGTGCTGGGTCATGGTCTGCCCCTGGTCTGGTGAGTCTTCCCTGGGGCTGCTTGGCAGTGAGGCAGGTGTGGTTTCTAGCTTGTCCACCCACCCCCAGCCTCACCGTCAGGAACTCTGCACTCACACTTTGGTCTTCAAGTCTACACTGGACTCCAGGACCTGAGTTCCAGATCTTCCTCAAAGTGGCTGTGTGGTGACGGACAGGTATTGCCTTTCTCTGGACCTCAACCACCCTGTTTCTTTTATATTTTTCTCTTTCTCTCTCTCTCTCTCTCTCTCTCTCTCTCTCTCTCTCTCTCTCTCTCTCTCTCTCTCTCTCTCTGTTGCTTGCCCATTCTTTCTTTTCTTTTCTTTTCTTTTTGACAGGTTCCCACTCTGTCACCCAGGCTGCAGTGCAGTGGTGTGATCCTAGCTCACTGCAGCCTCAACCTCCTAAGCTCAAGCCATCCTCCAGCCTCAGCCTCCTGAGTAGCTGAGACTACAGGAGCATGCTCCCACACTTGGCTAATTTTTAATTTTTTCTGTAGAGACCCGGTCTCACTATTTTGCTCAGACTGGTCTTGAACTCCTGGCCTCAAGCAATTCTCCCACCTCGGCTTCCCAAAGTGTCGGGATTACAGTCATGAGCCACTACACCTGGCCTCCCCTGTTTTTTTTTTTTTTCCCCCTTCTTCTTCTCTTCTTTTCTTATTTATTTATTTATTCATTGAGATGGAGTCTCGCTCTGTTGCCTGCGCTGGAGGGCAGTGGCGGCGCGATCTTGGCTCACTGCAACCTCTGCCTCCCGGGTTCAAGCAATTCTCCTGCCTCAGCCTCCGGAGTAGCTGGGATTGCAGGTGCGCGCCACCACGCCCAGCTAATTTGTGTTTTTTTAGTAGAGACGGGGGTCTCACCGCGTTGGCCAGGCTGCTCATGAACTCCTAACCTCGTGATCCACCCTCCTGGGCCTCCCAAAGGGCTGAGATTACAGGCGTGAGCCACCGCACCCGGCCTCCCCTGTTTCTAATATGTGCATGATGTAACCCATCCCTGAGAGCTCTTCAAGGAAGTTACAACATCCGAAGACTGCCGCTGGATGCCCATATTGCAGAGACAAACTGAGATCTGGCTCCTATAGTAGACACGTGGACTGGAAATAGTTTCCTGGGCTCTACTACCTGGAGGAGACCGGGGTCCTGCCTAGCTCCTGCGCGCGTTTTACAGTCTAGAGAGACCCTACTCCCAGCCAACTTGACCACACCCTTGGCCACCTGCCACGCCTCCAGAGCTCCAGGCTCCACCCTCAGCCCATGGCCATCGACCACGCCCCCAGCTCGCAGGGTCCTGCTCTCGGCTCCCCTACTCCTCCACTTCATCTTCAGCCTCAACGTTCCGCCTGTTCTCTTCCACCTCCAGGCCTTTGCACAGGCCGTGCCCTCTGCCTGGAGCACCCTCCTCCTTCTCCACACACCTGTCCGGTTCTACCCTCAAACCCTGCCCTGCCCGCTGGCCACACCCCCTGGCCCCTCCTCTTTGGGCTGAGGGGTCAGAGAAAGGGCTTAGGGCAAGGACTGGGGTGCAAGAGGGGAAGATGGTGACCTGGGGGTGGGGTTTTCAAGAAGAGAGGGCGGAAGCAGCACCAACAGGAAGACACCGGGGACGGCCCGAGGCTCTGGGCTCCCGGCCGAGGACCAGTGTCCAGCTGGTCCGGGCCATGAACTTTGGGTCAAAGGTCACCCTATCCCCGTCCACGAGCGGGGTCGGCACCCCCGCGTAGGCTCAGATATGGGTAGAGGTGGGGGTTCGGCAGCATTGGGTCCGGCTTAGTCAAGTAGGACCGGGTCTGAGTTGGATCTGATCACATCGAGCTGTACTTGGTCCAGAAGAGTCTGTCAAGAGTTCGGGTGGATTCGGTTACGTCCGACTGAGCTCGGGAAAGTTCGAGTTTGTTCGCCTAAGTCCGGTTAAACTCGGTCTACTTTCGAACAAGTCCGGGTGACGCTCGGGCCGAGTCGGGCGTAGGGGTCACGTCCAGCTACACTGGGGTTAGTTCGGGTATCTCCGACTGCGACCGGCCGCGCTCGGCATGTTCCGTCAGGCTCCAGTGAATTTGGCGGCACCTAGAAAAGCCCCGGGCCAGCCGAGGGGGCGGGGCTTCTTAACCCTTCCCTGCCCAGTCTGGGGCGCGCCCTGGGCGCAGTGGCGCTACCGGAGACGCTCTTAGGGGCGTATCGGAAGCGGCGGATACTCGAAATCTGCCCCTCGAGGGGAATGCGGGTGGTGAGACATGCGGGTGGCGACCCCCTACTCCTCTCTCGCATCTCCCCCAAGGGTTCCAGGAAAGCCCGCCTGCAGACAAATAGGGAAACTAAGGCCAGGAGCGGCCACAAGGTGTGCAAATCCGGATCCCGGGCGCGGAGGGTTAAGGGCTGGGTCCGGCTTTTCTTGGGGCGGGGGAAGCTGTTTTTCTTTCTGCTCTAAACTTAGCCAGGAGCGACGGGGTCAGGCTGTGGTTCCATGACGCGGGCGGCGCGGGGGTAGGGCGCCCCGGCTGTGGGAACGGCGCGGCTGCCTTTTGGCCAGGCGGGTAAACTGAGGCAGGGAGTTTGGACTTGGATTCGTTCGAGTCCGGCCTGCGCAGGGCCCGCCCTTGTTCATCCTCACTTCTGGGTACCCGCGATGCGCCCTCGACGCCCCTGCACTCTCTCCAGCGCCTTCAGAAGGGACCGAGCTTCGCTGGTATTTGGTGCCCCAGATTGCTCTCGGAATCCCCCACTCCCCTACTCCCTGGCTGAAATGGAATCACCAGGAACCACCATCACGCCGTCTCCTTCCAATCCCAGCTGTGACCTTACGGAGAGACCTCCCCTCTCAGCCAGACTGCGTGCCAGACTTACCAAGTGGGTGCCAATTCGGCGCGGACCGAGCGCAGGGTACCAGCCACAGCCGGCGCCCACAAGCCCCACTCCGAACCCCAGCCTCGCCGGCACCCCGCCCCACGAGTTCACAGCCGTTTCTGCAAAGGCAGGGATTCGAACCCAGAGGGGTGGACCGAGTGCTTAGAGGATGCAGCGCAAGCAGCTGCCGGGAGCGGGCCCGCGCTCAGCCTGGGGCTACCGATCAACCTGCCTCGAAAACCCCATCAATTCAGATCTTTCTCTGTGGACACCCAGGGTTCCTAGTGAGGTCCCCAGGACATCTCTTTGCTGGCATGGAGACGGGATGGTGGCGGGAGGGGATGCCAAGGGGAGGAGTGCCCCTTCCCCCTCCTCCCTGCCCGGACGCACAGCCTGCCTGCCCCAGACCAGTGAGGGTCAGGAGGAGACGTGAGCCTCAGCCCGTCCCACTCTGGGCCGCACAGCTGGAAGCGGACAGACGGCTGGTCCCCTGGGCCTATGTTCAGGCGGCGGGTGGAGACAGACAGAGACAGACAGAGTCGCCAACTGCAAGACCGAGGTAGAGTAGGATAGGGGGAGAGAGATGCAGAGAAAGCGGGGGAGAGAGATGCAGAGAAAGCGAGGGAGACGCAGAGCGTCCATGCCCTGACCCCGGCCCCGGCCTCAGCTGCCCTGTCCCTGCCCGTCCCGGTGACCCCGCCAGGCCCTCTGTCCCGCCTCACCACAGCGGATGGGCCACCGTGAAGCGCCGCTGCAGGCGGATGCTCTGATTCACCAAAAGCTTCCTGAAGAGCCCCGGGGAGCCGCGCGGGGAGCCCCGAGGGGAGCCGGGCCCGGGGGCCGGGGCGGGCGCGGGGGGGCCCTGCATCGCCAAGACCGCGTGGAGGCTGGACCAAGAGCCGGCTGCGCGGGACCTTTTCTGGACAGCTGCAGGGGCGGGGCCCAGCGGGGAGGGGGCAAAGGGCGCATCGGCCCCGCCTCGTGCTGGGACGGCTCCCTGACGACCCTCGGGACAAACGGGGAAACTGAGGCATGGAGTCAGACGCAACTCTCTGCTCCTTTTTGTTTTGTTTTGTTTTGTGTTTTGTGTTTGTTTTTGTTTTTAGACAGGATTTCACTGTGTTGCCCAGGCTGGAGTACAGTGGCACAATCCTAGCTCGTTGCAACCTCAACCTCCTGGGCTCAAGGGATCCTCCTACCTCGGCCTCCCGAGTAGCTGGGATGCACGACCCCACACCCAGGCTAATGTATTTTCTGGAGAGATGGGGTTTCTTTATGTTGCCCAGGCTGGTCTTGAACTCCTGGACTCAAGTGATCCTCCTGCCTCAGCCTCCGAAAGTGCTGGGATTACAAGTGTGGGCCATGGTATCTGGCCCAATTACACCACTTTGGGAGGCTGCCCCTAAGATCCCAGAGCCTGGGTCTTTCTCAGCCTTCCTCTGAACATCTGTGGTTAGTGAAGCTTGCTGGGCCGATAACTGCTAAAAGGTATAAAATGAGGGAGTCGGGGCCCAAAGTGGCTCCGGCCGGATGTCGTGGCGCTTGCGAAGGCGAGGCCAAGAGTTCAAGGCCAACCAACCTCAGCAACCTTACAAGCTCTCATTGATTGGCAAAAAAATAAAATAAAATGAGGGAGTCAGAAAGAAAGGTGCCAAGAGAAACAGCTGTCCTGCCTTCCATTATGAGGGCCTCATCAAGACAGAGTTCGCCAATGTCCGATTTCACCCAATGTTTCCAATCTTCTACTCAAATGGAGAAAGTGAGGCCCAGTACCACCAAACAGCCCACCAGAAACTATAAACCGTTAATCTTTGCCAAGTGGGGAAACTGAGGCTTCCATGGAAGCAGTCACAGGCATGGGTCTTTGCTGCAGGGTAGTGAGACTCAAACTCAGGTTCCCCTCTCCCAGCACCCCTCCACGCAAGTCCCCACGTGACCCCCTACCTGCTCTGACATTCCCCAGGCCCTGTCTCTGGATATCTTCGCCTTTCCTGCTGTCTCACCCTGGACAAACATCCGCACACCACCTCCGCCAAGCCTTCCGTCCTGCGAAGCCTCAGCTGCCCGCCCCTGCCCTCGGAGGGAGCTCACTGTCCCTGGACTGGGGGGCGGGGGCTCTCATGTCTGGGAGGATTCCCAGAGTCTGTGCCAGGTGCTCTACCCTTGGAATGCTGGGATTGGGCTGGCCTTGTTCCACTCTGCAGAAAAGGAAACCAAGGCTTAGCGTGTGTCACACATGGAGGAAGGACCCAGAAACATCCCTGTCACAGGCAGAGGCCCGGAGGACGTCCCAGCAGCTGAGGCCTGACCGTGCCCCTTGCTGTGGAATAACCTCTGTCTCAGCCTGGGCCTTGCCCCCAGGGAGCTGCCTCAGTCTTGGTGTCCCCAGACATGGTACCCATGTTTCTGGCAGTCCTGGAGAAGCCCCATTGATCAGGGCTTCCATAGGAGATCCTGAGACAACCCCGCTAAGGCCAGATACATGAGATTCTCCCCATTGTACAGATGAGAAAACAGAGGCTCTGAGGAGGGGTCACACAGCCCAGAAAGACAGAGAACCTCAGGTATCTGGCCAGGAAGCCCCCCTAACCCCCCGCAGCCTTGCAACCAGACACCTGGTGGGAGCCAGACCTCTCTGTCCCCAAGACAAAAATACCATCTGTGGCTGCTGGGGCAGACCTAATTATAGCCATCCCTAGGGGACAGAGGCTGCTAGGATTGGCCTAGTGGGGACACTGGAGCCAAGGTCTGAGCAGTCTTGACACCACCTCCCCGCCACTGTGAGAGAGGTGACAATGGTTGCATGTCCCCAAGGAGAAACTGAGGCACAGAGCGATTCCACCCCTGCCCCAAAGTCACAAACATAAAATAGGAGGCTTTTGATTTGCAGTAGCTTTGACGCTCTCTTGGAAAAAAAAAAAAAATAGGAAGCTAAGACTCATGACATAAAGAGTGCTTCAAAAACACACGGCACTCAGCCAATAGCTGTGAAGGTGAAAATCATTGGATTTTCAGAGGAAACCTATGAAGTGTGGCTAACTATTTCCATTTCGAGGATGGGGCTACTGAGGCACAGAGAGGCACAGTCATTTGAGGGACACACAGCCATAAGGTGCAAGACCGGGGTCACTGGAACCCAGGCAAACAGTGTTCTTCCCAGCCTGGGTCCTCCCCCACTGAATGCGTTAACCCACTTCATCCCCTCTGACGTCCCAGGGGGAACTCTCACGTTAATATTTTATCAATAGTTTTACTATTAATGTTTCACTCATAGATTTAACTTATTTCTAACAGGAAGGTGTTAATAGCTGTTGGGATGGAGAAACCTGGCACCTGCTTGATCCTGGGAGGCCCTCCAAGCCCCTCTGGGAAAGGGACAAAAGCTGAAAGAGGTTTGGAGAGAAGCCTCTTTCTGACCCCGTCCCTGCATTACTGCGTGACCGAGATAGCTGCCCAGTAGCCTCAGGTGCCTTTATTTTTATTTTTAATTGTAGTTCATTGTATATATATTTTTTGAGATGGAGTTTCACTCCTGTTGCCCAGGCTGGAGTGCAGTGGTGAAATCTGGGCTCACTGCAACCTCCGCCTCCCAGGTTCAAGCGATTCTCCTGCCTCTGCCTCCCAACTAACTGGGATTACAGGGACATGCCACCACGCCCAACTAATTTTTTTTTTTTGTAGTTAGTAGAGATGGGGGTTTCACCATGTTGGTCTGGCTGGTCTTAAACTTCTGACTTCATGTGATCCACCTGCCTCAGCCTCCCAAAGTGCTGGAATTACAGGCGTGAGCCACAGTGCCAGGCCTTATATTTTTGAGACACAGTTTCACTCTGTCACTCAGGCTGGAGTGCAATGTCGAGATCTTGGCTCACTGCAACCTCTGCCTCCCAGGTTCAAGCAATTTTCCTGCTCCTGCCTCAACCACCCGAATAGCCGGGACTACAGGTGGGTGACACCAGGCATGGCTAATTTTTGTATTTTCAGTAGAGATGGGGTTTCACCATGTTGGCCAGGCTGGTTTCGAATTCCTGACCTCCCAACTTTGGGAGGCTGAGGTGGTCAGATCACGAGGTCAGGAATTTGAGACCAGCCTGGTCAACATGATGAAACCCCATCTTTACTAAAAATACAAAAATTAGCTTGGTGCCTGGCACACGCCTGTAGTCCCAGCTACTCAGGAGGCTGAGGCAGGAGAATTGCTTGCACTCAAGAGGTGGAGGTTGCAGTGAACCAAGATCATGCCACTGCACTCCAGCCTGGGCGACAGAGCAACACTCTGTCTTAAAAAAAAAAAAAAAGGCCGGGCGCGGTGGCTCAAGCCTGTAATCCCAGCACTTTGGGAGGCCGAGGCGGGTGGATCACGAGGTCAAAAGATCGAGACCATCCTGGTCAACATGGTGAAACCCCATCTCTACTCAAAATACAAAAAATTAGCTGGGCATGGTGGCGCGTGCCTGTAATCCCAGCTACTCAGGAGGCTGAGGCAGGAGAATTGCCTGAACCCAGGAGGCGGAGGTTGCGGTGAGCCGAGATCGCGCCATTGCACTCCAGCCTGGGTAACAAGAGCAAAACTCCATCTCAAAAAAAAAAAAAAAAAAAAAAAAAAAAAGGTGTGAGCCAAAGGTGCCTTTTGAATGTCCCTTCTCTGGGCAGACACTTTTCTCCACTGCCACCAGGTGGCCCCAGAGAGATTTTTTTTAACTGGGTGGGCTTTTTTTGTTTTTTGGGGGGGGGGGGTTTTGCCCATTTTATAGATGAGTAAACTGAAACGTGGAGAGGGAGATGACTTGCTCAAGTCTCCACGGAGGGGTCAAGCAGAATGAGGAGGGTGGGGGCCGAGTCACATGCGTAGATGCTCACATAGGTCAAATCACACACTCCTTTGCTCCAGCCCCTCCCATAGCCTCCCATTGCCCTCAGATCTGAATTCACACTTCCCTAGAGGCCTCATGTGGCCCATCCCTGCCTCACTTCTCTTGGCTTCCTCTGTTCCAGCCTCTACCCCTCCTTGCTGTTCTCCGAAGCAGCCAGGCTTATTCCCACCCCATGGCCCTTGCCTGAATGCCTGTCCCCTGCTGATGCTACATCTTTTGGATTACAGAGTCACCTCCTCCAAGAGGCCCTCCCTGACTAGCCAGGTAAATGCCTCAGAGAACCCTCCAGTCATGGGTACAACTTCACATTTATTGTCATGATTATTTGCCTGTGAGTCCCTCAAGATCAAGGCCAGATCTGCCTCGTTCCCTGCTGTTCCTCAGAACTTGCACTTAGTAGATGCTCAATTAATGCTTGTAGTGGCTGGATGTGGTGGTTCATCCCTGTAATCCCAGCACTCTGGGAGGCCAAGGTGTGTGAATCACTTGAGGTCAAGAGTTTGAGACCAGCCTGGGCAACATAGCGAAACCCTGTCTCTACTAAAAATACAAATATTAGCCAGGCATGGTGGTGGTCACCTGTAATCCCAGCTACTGGGGAGGCTGAGCAGGAGAACGGCTTGAACCCAGGAGGTGGAGGTTGCAGTGAACTGAGATTATGCCACTGCACCCCAGCCCAGAGTGACAGACTCTGTCTAAAAAGAATAATAAATAGGCCGGGCGCAGTGGCTCACGCCTATAATCCCAGCAGTTTGGGAGGCCGAGGTGGGTGGATCACGAGGTCAAGAGATCGAGACCATCCTGGTCAACAAGATGAAACCCTGTCTCTACTAAAAATACAAAAATTAGCTGGGCATGGTGGTATGCGCCTGTAATCCCAGTTACTCAGGAGGCTGAGGCAGGAGAATTGCTTGAACCCAGAAGGTGGAGTTTGGGGTGAGCCGAGATCGTGCCATTGCACTCCAGTCTGGGTAACAACAGCGAAACTCCTTCTCAAAAAAAAAAAAAAAGAATAATAAATAAATAAGTGCTTGTAGCATAAACAGAGAGCCAATCCTCCCATCCTCCAGCCACACTGATCTGTTTTCAGCTCCTCACATGGCTGATCCTCTTGAGTCTGAGGCTTTGCACATTCTGTTCCTTCTACTTAGAATACCCTTCTCTTTACTCACCCTGGCTGACCTCTTTCCTTCTGCAAGCTAAGCTTAGATGTCACTTCTTCCAAGCAGTTCTCCCTGACTCCCACCCCGCTGCTGGGTCAGGAGACTCCTCTGGGTTTGTTCCCTGATCTTTCCCCATCACCCTGTGCCTTCTCCACCTGGGATGAGTCTGTCTCCACATCAGCCTGGTGGGACACAGCTTCTTGATCCACGGTCGTGTTCCCAACACAGGGCTGCCACCCAGTAGGTGTTTAAATGCCTTCTCAACAAAATGCTAGCCAGGCACGGTGGCTCACACCTGTAATCCCAGCACTCTGGGAGGCTGAGGCGGTTGGATCACCTGAGGTCAGGAGTTCAAGTCCAGCCTGGCCAACATGGTGAAACCCCGTCTCTACTAAAAATACAAAAAAAAAAAAAAAAATAGCTGGGCATGGCAGGCACCTGTAATCCCAGCTACTTGGGAGACTGAGGCAGGAGGATCACTTGAACCCAGGAGGCAGAGGGTGCAGTGAGCTGAGATCGTGCCATTGCACTCCAGCCTGGGTGACAGAGTGAAACTTTGTCTCAAAAAGGAAAAATACTTGGACCCTCCCAGACCCCTGTGATCCATCTAGGGCTGTGGAGAAACACAGCCCCAACAGTTTTTAGGGCTGGGAAAAGACCCACAAGCTGGGGACCCTGTGTGTTCCAGGCTCAGGCACAGAATGTTCATCTCACTGATGAAGATGCTGAGGCTCCAGGAGGCACCACCACTTGCTCAATAGCACCCAGCAGGTTGGCTTTGGGGCTTGGCCTTGACCCCAGTTTCCCTGGGCTTCCCCCCCGCCCGGGATGAACCCCTCCCTCCCACATCAGCATAAACAAGCACAGTGGGCCATTGCATACACATCCACATATGTGTGACTGCAGTGTATATGAGGTAAGGCACAACAGGTGTGTGCACACACACCCGTGCAGAGGGACACCCAATCCACCGCTCCTGCCTCCCAGAGCCAAGCGGGGGCTTCCCCTAGACAAGCTCACACCAAGTCTCTGTTTGTTCTTTCTTGAAAATGGAAAGTTATGAGTCACCAGCAGGGAGAGGGCAGGCAGAGCTAGAAGCCAGGGAGGGGGAAGGGGCTCCTGGGTCACCTGAGAACAGCTCCAACCCCTCCAGACTACACCAGATGCCTCCCAGGTTGCTGGAGGGCCAGGCTGGGGGTGAGAGGCCAGGCTTGCTGAGGGAGTCAGAAGCTAGTGGCCCCTGGGCTGGCGGGGGCGGGGGGTCCATGCTCTAGGACACGATAAAGCCAAGCTCCAGAGCAGGGAAGCAACTCATCCGAGGACACCCTGGACTGGACTGAAACCTGGGATGCTGGTCCCGCTGACTTGGCTCCCCTCCAACCTAAGGAGGGCTTGGAGTTCCTGGACCCTCCTCCCTGGCCCTGAAGCCTCCACCCGGTAGCTGGAGACCCTCAGGTCGGGCCTCCTGGGAATTCTACTTTACCTTTCTATGAGTCTCTTCTGTCTCTGTTCAAACCCAACCCCACTCAGCTTACAAGAAACAGAAGGAACAGCCCCTCCTTACTTAAGTGAAAGAAAACTCCTGTGCATAAGCTTCCCAAGGGACTTTCCTTCCTCCTACAGGAAGGAAAGAGTAGGATGAGGGAGTGGATGAGAGTAGGATGAGGGAGTGGAGGTGGGGGAGGGAGCAAGAGGAGGCTTCTTCCCCCAACACTGGTGGCAGCCTGCCCTGGCCCTTTTATATCCATAATATATTAAACAGGCTGGGGGCGGGGGCTCACACATGTAATCCTAGTACTTTGAGACTAAGGCAGGAGGATCGTTTGAGGCCAAGAGTTCGAGACCAGCCTGGGCAACATGGCGAAACCCCACCTCTACCAAAAATACAAAAATTAGATGGGGGTGGTGACATACCCCTGCAATCCCAGTTACTCAAGAGACTGAGGTGGGAGGATCGCTTGGGCCTGGGAGGCAGAGGTTGCAGTGAGCAGTGATCAAGACACTGCATTTCTACCTGGGTGACAAAGTGAAAATCTCTCAAAAATAAAAATGTGAGTGCGTGCGTGCGTGTGTGTGTGTGTGTGTATTTATATCCAAGCACCCCAGCGTTACCTCAGGTGCTTGAGGTGGTCACAAACCTCCCCCACAGCCCTGCGGACATTCCTCGGTTCCGAAAACCTTCGGACCCCCAGCTGTGTTAGCGCAGGGACAGTTACACTCAGCCACACACCTACAGGCACCACAAGGGGAGACATACCGGTACACCCACAACTGCCTGGGGACACATGGACTCATGCCCAAGCATGAACGCACAGGAACACCCCAAACACATCTGGTCACTCCAGTCTCATGCGCGCGCGCGCACACACTACACACTTTCGGTCCCAACCGCACGTGGGCACACCCGGTCACACAGACCCACAAGCCATGATGACACCAGCACCTTCAGCTCCACCCTTACGTAGAAATAGCTTTTTCCTTCCAAGCGCCAGCCTCAGCCAAGCAGCAGAGACCCTCCCCGACTCCCGCCAGGCCCCGCGCGCCCCTCCCCCGCGCTGCAGGAGGGCCCTGCCCCGGCCACCTACCGCCTGCAGGAGGAAATGGGCCAGGACAGCCTCGACTTCCTGAGCCCGGGCCGCGGGCTCAGGTCCTGCTCGCGGCAGCCCGCGGACTTCTCCGGGTCCGAATGGAAGCGCTGTTGGATGCGGATGGGGCGCCGGGGTTGCCGCCACAGGTGCTTCGGGGCTCTGGCCGTGCCGTGGCGGCCGCGAGAGCGACTCAACCTGCTGCACGCCTCTGCCCCTTCGCCGACCCCCAGGGTCTCCATGTGCCAGAGAAAGGGGTCTGAGATAGCCGGGAGCAGCAGTCGTCCCCTTGAACGGACGCCGAGAAGCGTCTGCGCCCGGGTCCGGCCCAGGGCCGGGAGTGCAGGAGACAGCGAGGAGCTGTCCGCGCCGGAGGTGCTGAATCGGGGAAGGTGGAACCCGGGGCTCAAGGTGGGGCCGACACCGAGGAGCTGTCGATTTGATGGTGCTGAAGGGCAGAACAAGGAAGAAGAACGTGGAGAGGGGTGTTGAAGCTAGGGGCTGGAGAGACTCCCGCCCAGCCCCGAGAACAGTCTGCCGTCCCCGCTAGCGCTGCATGGAAAAGAACCGAAACAAGGACTTGGCGTGGAGAAGACAGAAACTGTCCACTGATTGCTGCTAAATGGAGGGCAGGGAGACAGGGTTTCTGGAAACCCCCGGGGCCGAGACGCTGTCCCTCCCCCGCGTGTTGAAAGAGAAAAAGGTAGATTTAGGAGCTCCGGGTAGGAGACGGCGAGGAGCTGTCCGCGACTGGATGGTGCTGAAGGTAGGGGAGGGAGACGGATTAGCGAGCACCCCCAGACCAGGGCATCATCTGCCCAGGAGGTGCTAAAACCTGAGCAGTGACGGGTTCTCAACCTTCTCCAGCAACAGTGGCAACAAGAAGTTTGGAAGCAGAATCAAGGCTCTGATCTTCAGAGGTAATATAGATAGCGGTCTTTCTGCCAAGCCCAGAAGGTAGGCTCCGCGGTTCAGCCCCAGAAGGGATCTCTTTGGAGCCCCAAAACGCAACGCCCATCCACGCCAGGCAGGGAGCTGAGAAGGACAGGGAAATTGGCAAGGCTGTGATGGGGCCTCCCATGTCTGGGAGGAGCACACAGAGGCTACCTCTGGCCAGAGCTCCAAACAGCCACCAGTAGAGATGGGCAAAGAGGAGAAGTCAGATCTCTAAGAAACAACCTAGTTCTGCTTCTAAGACCCTCCCCACCCCAAAGCCACGCTGCAGCTGAGTTGGGGAAGGACTGGCAGAAAACCCACCTTTTGTGGAAGCTCAGGACAGGCAGGAGGAGTATCTCTGAGACTCTGGTGCTTATAAAGCTACACCAACACTCAGACCCTTAGCGGAAACGGCAGGATCTCATTCGCCCTGAGAAAGTCCCAGGCCCCACCTCGCAGCCACGATTCCTGTCATCAAACCCCAGGCCTGCCCCTCCCTGCCAGTTCTGGAAACTCAAGTCCCCACCCACCAGGCTTCTTAGTCTCAGGGGTAATTTCCTGGGAAGTGGCAAGGAGGGGTGGAAACATTTTCCACCGTGGTCAACTGAAGTAAGCGTGAACAGCAGCGGGGCTGGGCGGGTGAGTGTAGTGCAGAAGGAGGTGGGATTTTGTACTCCCAGGGTCACGACTTGGTGGAGGACTCCTGGGCTGGGGCAGGGAGGCTTTTGGGACCATTAGGGTGCCAATTGCTGCAGCAGATTTGGGAAGAGCCCCGATCTTTTTGGAGGTCTCAGAAACATTCAACAGGGTATTTCCCATGGAGACTGCCTCCCAGTGACCCCAGCCATGTCACCAGGTTGGAGAAAAGGAAAATCTTTGATCTGGGAAGTCAGACAGACTGAGTTCAAGCTCCAGTACCTTGATGCGTGATGCATGATGCATGACAAGTGACTCCCTCTCTGTTCTATGCTTGGGTGGTTTGGTCCCTGTTCTCCACTCCCCCACCACCCCCAAGAACTGACTGTGGGAGACAACTTGGCCCAGTGGTGAGGAACATGGTCACTAGCTGGCTCTGTCACTTCCCCTCCCAAAGCTTTTTTTTTTTTTTTTTTTTTTTGACATGAATTCCCACTCTGTCGCTCAGGCTGGAGTGCAGTGTTGCAAACTCGGCTCATTGCAACCTCCACCTTCTGGTTCAAAGGGATTCTCCTGTCTCAGCCTCCCGAGTAGCTAGGATTACAGGCATGTGCCACCATGCCCAGCTAATTTTTGTATTTTTAGTAGAGACGGGGTTTCATCATGTTGGTCAGGCTGGTCTCAAACTCCCAACCTCGTGATCTGCCCATCTCAGCCTCCCAAAGTGCTAGGATTACAGGTGTGAGCCACCACACCTGGCCCAAAGCTTTTTAATATTCTAGAAAACGGGGATAAATAATGGTGTCTCCAACTCTTGGCATCATTGTGAGGACTTGTTAAATATAAAGGGTCTGAGACCAGGAGCTGTACACACAAGTCCCCACTCTCCACAGCTCCTGCTAGCATCCACCAACAATTGGGATGCCTACTATTTTTTTTTTTTTTTGAGACAAAATCTCACTGTGTCACCCAGGCTGGAGTGCAGTGGCACAATCTCTGGTCACTGCAACCTCTACCTCCTGGGTTCAAGTGATTTTCCTGCCTCAGTCTTCTGAGTGTCTGGGATTACTCACACCCACCACCACACCCAATTTTTTGTTGTTTTTTATTTTTTAAAGACGGGGTTTCACCATATTGGTCGGGCTGGTCTTGAACTCCCCACCTCAGGTGATCCGCCCGCCTTGGCCTCCAAAGTGCTTGGATTACAAGCATGAGCCACCACGCCCAGCCCCCAGTGTTTTTTTAAGACAGAGTCTCGCTCTGTCGCCCAGGCTGGAGTGCAGTGGCACAATCTCGGTTCACTGCAACTTTCGCCTCCCAGGTTCAAGCAATTCTCTCCCTCAGCCTCCTGAGTACCTGGGATTACAGGCACCACCACCATGCCCGGCTAATTTTGCTTGCATCTTTTTTTTTTTAGTAGAGATGGGGCTTCACCATATTGGCCAGGCTGGTCTTGAACTCCTGACCTTGTGATCCACCCAACTCGGCCTCCCAAAGTGCTGGGATTTCCAGCATGAGCCACCATGCCAGCCAATTTTTGTATTTTTAGTAGAGATGGGGTTTCACCATGTGGTATAGGCTGGTCTCAAACTCCTGACCTCAGGTGATTCACCTGCCTCAGCCTCCAAAAGTGCTGGGATTACAGGCATGAGCCACTGCGCCTGGCCCTGGCAGTAGGTCTACTTTGTAAATGTCATCCAAATTTCCTCACTGCTCTCCAGCCCATGGCTCCCACCCTTGTCCAAGAACCAGTATCTCCTGTGGCCAGAACTGCCCACGTCTTCCTCGTCTCCTTTCACTCCTGCCCCGACAGCCAATTCTCCCCAACAGCAAGCCACAGGGAATTTTTTAAATGCCAATACTGAGAAAGTCTCTCTCTAGAAAACACACTTCTGGCTCTCCAGGGTACCTCATGAGGTCTTGTGTGTGGTTTCAGCCCCTGCCCACTTCCTGGGACTCCCCTCCCACCCTCCAGCCACACTGGTCTGTTTTCAGCTCCTTACACACCTTAAGCTCTTGAGTCTGAGGCTTTGCACATTCTATTCCTTCTGCTTGGAATGCCCTTCCCTGCACTCCCACTGGTTGACTTCTCTTTATCCCTCAGGCTAAGGTTTCGTTTTTCTGTTTTTGTTTCTTTTTTTTTTTTTTTTTTTTTTTGAGACGGAGTTTTGCTCTTGTTACCCAGGCTGGAGTGCAATGGCGCAATCTCGGCTCACTGCAACCTCCGCCTCCTGGGTTCAGGCAATTCTCCTGCCTCAGCCTCCTGAGTAGCTGGGATTACAGGCACGTGCCACCGCCCCCAGATAATTTTTTGTATTTTTAGTAGAGACGGGGTTTCACCGTATTGACCAGGATGGTCTCAATCTCTTGATCTCGTGATCCACCCGCCTCGGCCTCCCAAAGTGCTGGGATTACAGGCTTGAGCCACCGTGCCGGCCCTGTTTTTGTTTCTTTTGTGTTTTGTTTGTTTTTATTTGTTTGAGATGGTGTCTTGCTCTGTCACCTAGGCTGGAGTGCACTGGTGCACTCCACCTCCTGGGTTCAAGCGATTCTGCTCCTGAGTACCTGGGAATACAGGCACATGCCATAACGCCTGGCTAATTTTTCATATTTTCGGTAGAGATGGGGTTTCACCATGTTGGCCAGGCTGGTCTTGCACTCCCAACCTGAAGTGATTGACTGGCCTCGTCCTCCCAAAGTCCCGGGATGATAGGCATAGCCACCACACCCAGCCTTTTTTTTTGTTGTTTTTTTAAGACAGAGTCTTGCTCTGTTGCCCAGGCTGGAGTACAGTGGCACGATATTGGCTCACTGCAACCTGTACCTCCCAGGTTTAACAATTATCCTGTCTCAGCCTCCCAAGCAGCTGGGATTAAAGGTGTGCTCCACCATGCCTGGCTATGTGTGTGTGTGTGTGTGTGTGTGTGTGTGTGTGTGTGTGTGTGTGTGTGTGTGTGTGTGTGTTTTTCTAGAAAGACAGAGTTTCACCGTGTTGGTCAGGCTGGTCTCAAACTCCTCACCTGAAGTGATTTCCCCACCTTGGCCTCCCAAAGTGCTGGGATTACATGAATAAGCTACCACACCCAGGCCCTCAGGCTAAGTTTAAATGCCACTTCTTCCAGGTAGTCCTCCCTGAGCCCCCTCCATGCGGGGTCAGGAGCCTCCTCTGGGCTCCTCTGTCTGTCTCCATCACAGCATGATTACTTTGTCCTGTCTCTGCCTGGTATAATCTGTCCCTCCCATCAGCCTGTGGGCACCTCCTTGTGCATGGCTGTGTGCCCAGTGTGTGCCCAGTACAGGGCCTGGCACACAGCGGGTGCTTACTTAGTAAATTCTTTCTGGATGAGGTTAAGAAGGGTTCAGATGGATGAACTGGTCTTCCTCTCCTGAAGCCGGCCCCTTTAATCCCCATCAGCCTCCTCACCTGCCCAGGACCATGCTGTGTCTTTTCTCTGTCCCTTGAACCTCAATGGTGAACACCACATGGGCACTGGGTTTGACCTCTCCAGGGGGTCCAAGGTTGCTCAGCAGCGGTGGCAGCAAGGGGGTCCCTGAGAAGCCTCTCCAGATGATCCCACCACCAATGGGGCTCACAGGGGCCAAGCCACAATCCACCGACTCCCAGACCTGCTGGGAGAAACCGTCAAGACAGCAAGTTACTGGGCATGGGACCTCTCTACGACCCTGAAATGCTCTTGCAGAGACACTTGGACTAGCCCAGAGACCTGTTTCTCAGTCCCACTGCTCCCCTGAGTAACTTTACCTATCTGAGCCTCAGTTTCCTCATCTGTGAGGTGGGGATCTCAAACTTGGGAAACTATAAATAGTGTCTGGTCCAGCCCAGGCACAGAGCCCACACCTGTAATGTAATCCCAGTACTTTGGGAGGCCAAGGTAGGTGGACCTCCTGAGGTTGGGAGTTTGAGACCAGCCTGACCAACATGGAGAAACCCTGTCTCTACTAAAAATATAAAATTAGCTGGGCATGGTGGCACATGCCTGTAATCCCAGCTACTTGGGAGGCTGAGGCAGGAGAATCACTTAAACCCGGGAGGCGGAGGTTGCAGTGAGCAGCAATCATGCCATTGCACTCCAACCTGTGCAACAAAAGTGAAACTCCATCTCAAAAAATAAATAAATAGGCCAGGTGCAGTAAGTAGCTCATGCCTGTAATCCCAGCACTTTGGGAGGCTGAGGAGGGCAGATCACCATGTCAAGAGACTGAGACCATCCTGGTCAACATGGTGAAACCCCGTCTCTACTAAAAATACAAAAATTAGTTCGGTGTGATGGCTCATGCCTGTAGTCCCAGCTACTCAGGAGGCTAAGGCAGGAGAATCGCTTGAACCCCGGAGGCAGAGGTTGCAGAGAGCCAAGATCGTGCCACTGCACTCCAGCCTGGCAACAGAGCGAGACTCCATCTCAAAATAATAATAACAATAATGAAATAAATTAAATAAATATATAAATAGTGCCTGATCTACAGTAGGCATTGCAGAAATATTTATTTATTAAGTAATGATAGCATGCTCAGTAGGGCACGGTGGCTCACACCTGTAATCCCAACACTTTGAAAGGGTTGCTCCAGCCCAGGAGTTTGAACTGCCTGAGCAATGTAGTGAGACCCCATCTCTACCAAAAATAGACAAAATTAGCCAAGCCTCATGGTGTGTGCCTGTAACCCCAGCTACTCAAGAGGCTGAGGTGGGAGGACTGCTTGAGCCCAGAAGGCCAAGGCTGTAGTGAGCTAAGATTGTGCAACTGCACTCCAACCTGGGTGACAAAGTGAAACCCGTCTCTCTCTCTCTCTCTCCCTCTCTCTCTCTCTGTTTTCTGTTTGTTTGTTTGTTTTGAGACAGAGTTTCGCTCTTGTTACCCAGGCTGGAGTGCAATGGCGCGATCTCGGCTCACCGCAACCTCCGCCTCCTGGGTTCAGGCAATTCTCCTGCCTCAGCCTCCTGAGTAGCTGGGATTACAGGCACGCGCCACCATGCCCAGCTAATTTTTTTGTATTTTCAGTAGAGACGGGGTTTCTCCATGTTGACCAGGATGGTCTTAATCTTTTGACCTCGTAATCCACCCGCCTCGGCCTCCCAAAGTGCTGGGATTACAGGCTTGAGCCACTGCACCCAGCCTAATTTTTTGTATGTTTAGTAGAGACAGGGTTTCACCATGTTGACCAGGATGGTCTCGATCTCTTGACCTTGTGATCCACCCGCCTCAGCCTCCCAAAGTGCTGAAATTTTGCACCCGGTCTTAGATGAAAAGTTCTATAGATTTATTTATTTATTTATTTTGAGACAGAGTCTCACTCTGTCACCCAGGCTGGAGTGCAATGGCATGATCTCGGCTCCCCGCAACTTCCGCTTCCTGGGTTCAGGCAATTCTTCTGCCTCAGCCTCCTGAGTAGCTGGGATTACAGGCACGTGCCACCATTCCCAGCTAATTTTTTATATTTTTAGTAGAGATGGGGTTTCACCATGTTGACCAGGATGGTCTCGATCTCTTAACCTCATGATCCACCCACCTCAGCCTCCCAAAGTGCTGGGATTACAGGCGTGAGCCACCGCGCCCGGCTTTTTTTTTTTAAAAGACTCTCCCTCTGTCACCCAGGCAGTGGCACGACCTCGGCTCACTGCAACCTTCGCCTCCTGGGGTTCAAGCGATTCTCCTGCCTCAGCCTCCCCAGTAGCTGGGGTTCAGGCGCCCACCACCACGCCCGGCTAATTTTTTGTATTTTTAGTAGCGACAGGGTTTCACCATGTTGGCCAGGCTCCTCTCGAACTCCTGACCTCAAGTGATCCACCCGCCTCGGCCTCCCAAAGTGCTGGGATTACAGGTGTGAGTCCCTGCGCCTGGCAGAGACCCTGTCTCTAAAAATAAAAATAAATAAAACAGCATGTTTATTTTTATATATTATATGCTACATAATACTATTTATTATAATGCAACATAATGATTCTATCACAAAATATTTATTTCTTACATTTCAGATTCCAATATATTGTTGATTAAAATATAAAAGTAGGGCCGGGCGCGGTGGCTCACGCCTGTAATCCCAGCACTTTGGGAGGTCGAGGCGGGTGGATCACGAGGTCAAGAGATCAAGACCATCCTGGTCAACATGGTGAAACCCTGTCTCTACTAAAAATACAAAAATTAGCTGAGCATGGTAGCGCGTGCCTGTAATCCCAGCTACTCGGGAGGCTGAGGCAGGAGAATTGCCTGAACCCAGGAGGCAGAGGTTGCGGGTGAGCCGAGATCGTGCCATTGCACTCCAGCCTGGGTAACGAGAGCGAAACTCCGTCTCAAAATAAATAAATACATAAATAAAATAAAATATAAAAGTAAGACCGGGCGTGGTGGCTCACACCTATAATCCCAGCACTTTGGGAGGCTGAGGCAGTCAGATCACGAGGTCAGGAGTTCAAGACCAGTCTGGCTAACATAGTGAAACCCCATCTCTACCAAAAATACAAAAATTAGCCGAGTGTGTTGGTGCACTCCTGTAGTCCCAGCTACGCGGAAGGCTGAGGCAGGAGAATCACTTGAACCTGGGAGGCAGAGGTTGCGGTGAGCCGAGATCACGCCATTGCACTCCAGCCTGGGTGGAAGAGTGGGATTCCATCTCAAAAAAAAAAAGAAAAAGAAAAACAGTAAGGATGAAGTAAATAAGCAAATGAATAATAACAACAGCACTAGTGGCTGACGTTTCCTGCACAGTCACTCCGTGTACGTGCTGTTCCGAGAGTCCAGGGTGGGCTCCTGAAGGCACAGTGAGGCCATGTAGCTCATTTCCACTTAACAAAGGAGGAAATGAAGGCTCAGAGGTTAAGTAACTAGAGCCCAAGGTTGCAATTGGTAAATAAATGCGATTCTCAGCTTCAGCGCTGAATTTCTTGATGAAGGATTGAATTGGATAAATTAAATGAGATGCTGTTTCCAGGCAGGCTCTGGGTAAAGGCTGGAGACATTTTTTTTTTTTTGAGATGGAGTTTCGCTGTTGTTACCCAGACTGGAGTGCAATGGCACGATCTCAGCTCACCACAACCTCCGCCTCCTGGGTTCAGGCAATTCTCCTGCCTCAGCCTCCTGAGTAGCTGGGATTACAGGCACGCACCACCATGCCCAGGTAATTTTTTGTATTTTTAGTAGAGACGGGGTTTCACCTTGTTGACCAGGAGAGTCTCGATCTCTTGACCTCGTGATCCACCCGCCTCGGCCTCCCAAAGTGCTGGGATTATAGGTGTGAGCCACCGCACCCAGCCATGCTGGAGACATTTTAAGAATGGGCAGAATCGGACTGAACGGATGCATAAGGAGTGTGAGCTCTTCAGAGCAACAGACCTGGGTTCAATCCAGGCCATCTAGGGCAAGGTGGCCTCAGTTTGCCGATCTGTGAAATGGAGATGAAAGGTACTGATTCCTCAGAGGTGTTGGTGATAAAACAATGGAATCCACATGCACCAGACACAGGCTGGGCACCGTCCACGGTGCTGACCCCAGAATCGGGCACGAAACTGGAACTTACAGCTTCAGGGTAAGGGGAGCAGAGAAGACAAATGCGGAGAAGGGAGAGGTGGGGCTCAAAGAGATGGCCCAGCCTTCCCCTGCTCTATTCCGCAGCCTCACCAGTGGGCCTCTCTCCACCACCAGACTGAGCATTAAAACTGGGAAACTGGCTGGGTGCAGTGGCTCACGCCTGTAATCCCAGAACTTTAGGAGGCTGAGGCAGGTGGAAAGCTTAAGGTCAGGAGTTCAAGACCAGCCTCACCAACATGGCAAAACCCTATCTTTACTAAAAATACAAAAATTAGCCGGGCGTGGCAGCGTGCACCTGCAGTCCCAGCTACTGGAGAGGCTGAGGCAGAACAATCGCTTGAACCTGGGAGGCAGAGGTTGCAGTGAGCTGAGATCGCTCCATGCACTCTAGCCTGAGCTACACAGCAAGACTCCATCTCAAAAAATAAAAAATAAAAATAAAACTAGGAAACTGCCAGGCATGGTGGCGCATGCCTGTAGTCCCAGCACATTGGGAGGCCGAGGCCAAAAGTGAGTTCAAAACCAGCCTGGGTACCCTGTCGCTACAAAACATTTAAAAAATTAGCCAGGTGTGGTGGTACGTGTGCCTGTAGTTCCAGCTCCGGAGGAGGCTGAGGCAGGAGGATCGCTCGAGCCCAGGAGATTGAGACTGCAATGAGCTATGATCACTACACCGCTCTCCAGCCTGGGTGACAGGAAAACTGTCTTAAAAAACAGTGGGGACACTGAGGTCCAAGACCATGCTGCTAATCAGGACCAGACCCAGGGCAAAGCCGGGTGGCAGGAAGTGGGTGAGGAGAACGGATATGAGTTGAACCTCTGTGTGAGCAGGGGATATGGCATAGCTCATTTCCTTGCCTATGAGTGTGTGTGTCGGTGGGGGGTCCTCTGACTCTCATGTTCTGAGGAAGACTTCAAAGCTTGCAGAGAAAATGATTTGCTTGCCTGGAGTCACACAACTGGGGGCTGAGCCCGGCTCAGCTCTCATCCTTCTAGACTGTTCCCCGAATTTGAGCACAACTTGTCCCCACCCTCTCCCAGTGGCTCCTGAATTTGAATGCAGAAACTTAAATGCTCCACAAGAGGCCTCCCTCGAGAGGGTTCCTAGTAGCTTTGAGGTATGTGGAGAAGGAAGAGGGTGGGGTGTGTGGGCACAGTAAGTCCCTCCCAGATGGACACCCCTGAGATGTCAGCAGCTCATTTGCTTTTACTTTTTTTTCTTTTTTTCTTTTTTTTTTTTGAGACGGAGTTTCGCTCTTGTTACCCAGGCTGGAGTGCAATGGCGCAATCTCGGCTCACCACAACCTCCACCTCCTGGATTCAAGCGATTCTCCAGCCTCAGCTTCCCGAGTAGCTGGGACTACAGGCACGTACCACCATGCCCAGCTAATTTTTTTGTATTTTTAGTAGAGATGGGGTTTCACCATGTTGACCAGGATGGTCTCAATCTCTTGACCTCGTGATCCACCCACCTGGGCCTCCCAAAGTGCTGGGATTATAGGCGTGAGCCACCGCGCCCGGCCTTCTTTCTTTCTTTTTTATTTATTTATTGAGTTGGAGTCTCCCTCTTGCTGCCCAGGCTGGAGCACTGTAGCTCACTGCAACCTCTGCCTCCTGGGTTCAAGCGATTCTCCTGCCTCAGCCTCCTGAGTAGCTGAAACTACAGATGCCCACCACCACGCCTGGCTAATTTTTTTTGTTTTGTTTTGTTACCCAGGCTGGAGTGCAATGGCGCGATCTCGGCTCACCACAACCTCCACCTCCTGGGTTCAGGCAATTCTCCTGCCTCAGCCTCCTGAGTAACTGGGATTACAGGTGCACACCACCACGCCCAGTTAATTTTTTTGTATTTTAAGTAGAGACGGGGTTTCACCATGTTGACCAGGATGGTCTCGATCTCTTGACCTCGTGATCCACCCGCCTTGGCCTCCCAAAGTGCTGGGATTACAGGCGTGAGCCACCGCGCCCGGCCCTTTTTTTTTGGGGGGGGGGCAGAGTCTTTGTCACCCAGGCTGGAGTGTGCAGTGGTGCACTCTGGGCTCACTGCAGCCTCCACCTCCCAAGCTCAAGGATCCTCCCACTTCAGCCTCCCAAGTAGCTGGGACTACAGGCACACACCACAACTCCCAGCTGATTTTTATATTTTTGCAGAGACAGGATCTCACCATGCTGCCCAGGCTGGTCTTGAAATCATGGGCTCAAGCAATCCACCCGCCTCGGCCTCCCAAAGTGCTGGGATTCCAGGCTTGAGCCATGACGCCAGGCTTTTCTGCCCATTTACTTGTTGGGAAGATTCCAGAGGGGAGAACGCTCTGCACCATTACTATTTGTTCATATATTCATTGAACAAATGCAAAAAGATAATTCACCTCGTGTTAGAAAGAAAACTGAGCCGGGTGCGGTGGCTCACGCCTGTAATCCCAGCACTTTGGGAGGCCGAGGCGGGAGGATCATGAGGTCAGGAGATCGAGACCATCCAGGCTAACATGGTGAAACCCGGTCTCTACTAAAAAATACAAAAAGTTAGCCGGGCGTGGTGGCGCACGCTTGTAGTCCCAGCTACTCAGGAGGCGGAGGCAGGAGAATTGCTTGAACCCGGGAGGCGGAGGTTGCAGTAAGAGTTGTGCCATTGCACTCCAGCCTGGGCAACAAAAAAAGAAAGAAAAGAAAACTGTACAAGGGCCTGGAGAGGAATGAGGGGGTGGATGTTGATGGGGTAAGGGACTTTTCCAAGGGGCCGGCTTTGAGCTGAACCTGAAAGAGGAGAATGAGCTGGCCAGGAGAAAGGTTGGGGAACAGCGTACCAGGAAGAAGGAACAGCATCTGTGAAGGCTCAGCGGTGGCAGCCAGCTGGTAAGTTTAAGGAACAGGAGTTGGTAGGCCAGGTGCTGCAGCTCACACCTGTAATCCCAGCACTTTGGGAGGCTGAGGCAGGCAGATCACCTGAGGTCAGGAGTTTGAGAACAGCCTGGCCAACATAGTGAAACCCCCCAATCTGTACAAAAAAATAGCCGGGTGTGGCGATGCACACCTGTAGTCCAAGCTACTAGGGAGGCTGAGGCAAAAGAATCACTTGAACCTGGGAGGTGGAGATTGCAGTGAGCCGAGATCGCACCACTGCACTCCAGCCCAGGCAACGGAGTGAGACTCTGCCTCAAGAAAAGAAGAAAGGCTCACGCCTATAATCCCAGCACTTTGGGAGGCCGAGGCGGGTGATCACGAGGTCAAGAGATCGAGACCATCCTGGCCAACATGGTGAAACTCCATCTCTACTAAAAATACAGAATAATCCCAGACACTCGGGAGGCTGAGGCAGGAGAATTGCTTGAACTCATGAGGCAGAGGTTGCAGTGAGCTGAGATCACACCACTGCACTCCAGCCTGACAACAGAGTGAGACTTAGTCGCAAAAAAAAAAAAAAAAAAAAAAAAAGAGAGAGAGAGACTTGGGATCTGATTCTGAGAGCATGTTGAGTTTTGAGGAGTGTGATCTATTTGGGGATTGTAGGATGCCTCCTGTGGCCACCTTGGGGAGCAGGGACTGTCCCTGGGACAGAGGTTAGAGTGGCGTCCAGGTGAGACATGGACCAGAATAGGGTCTATGAGAGGATTTGAGAATATGTTGTGGGGAACTGAGAGACAGGCCACAGTCCTAGGGTGTGAGAAAGAGAAGATTCACAGGTGACTGGTGATTTGTTTTTTAATATGAGACAGAGCTTCACTTGTAGCCCAGGCTGGAGTGTAATGGTGCGATCTCAACTCACTGCAACCTCCGCTTACCATTTTCTTTTCTTTTTTTTTTTTTTTTTTGAGACAAAGTCTTGCTCTGTCGCAGGCACTAGGCTGGAGTGCAGTGGCGCAATCTCAGCTCACCGCAATCTCCGCCTCCCAGGTTCAAGCAATTCTCCTGCCTCAGCCTCCCGAGTAGCTGGGACTACAGGTGGGTGCCACCACACCCAGCTAATTTTTGTATTTTTTTGTAGAGACAGGGTTTCACCATGTTGGCCAGGATGGTCTCGATCTCTTGACCTCGTGATTTACCCGCCTCAGCCTCCCAAAGTGCTGGGATTACAGGCATGAGCCACCGCACCCAGCCCACCTCCCATTTCCAAGCGATTCTCCTGCGTCAGCCTCTCAAGTAGCTGGGATTACAGGAGTGTGGCACTACACCCAGCTATTTTTGTATTTTGTAGTAGAAATGGGGTTTCTCCATGTTGGTCAGGCTGGTCTCGAACTTCCAACCTCAGGCGATCTGCCCGCCTTGGCCTCCCAAACTGCTGGGATTACAGGCATGAGCCATCATGCCCAGCTTGCCTCCCATTTTCAAGCGATTCTCTTGCCTCAGCCTCCTGAGTAGCTGGCATTACAGGTGCCCGCCACCATGCCAAATTAACTTTTGTATTTTTTAGTAGAGACGGGGTTTTGCCATGTTGGCAAGGCTGGTCTCAAACTCCTGACCTCAGGTGATCCACCCACGTAGGCCTCCCAAAGTGCTGGGACTGCAGGTGTGAGCCACCGCGCCCGGCTGTGACTGGTGATCATTAAGCGTGAATACTTGTTTCTCAGAAAGCCAGGAGCCACACGGTTACCTGGAGGGTGGGGCTGCCATTACTTGCATGGGGAAAATTTGGGGGGAAGCACCAGGCTTCGTTTCACTGGTGCATCACGTGAGTCCCAGATGGAGCCAGTGCAGGCAGTTTGATGTTTGGTGGAATTACGGGGACCTGGCTCATTTGAAGGTGAAACAGACCAGAGGGCTCCCATGGGAGCAGTTACCAGCATCTGGGCTGTTGGTTGGATGCGGGGGTGCTCCGGAGAGCCCTGACTCCTGGAACCCAGCTGGCTGTCCCTCCCCCATCTGGAGTGGGGTGGGGTGAAGATGGGGGGCTCCCAGGGACTAGGGATAAAGCGTAGGGGGGTGTCCTCTGGTCTCCGCTGCAGCACACATCAACCTGCCACTCCTGATTTTTATTTTGTATTTTTGAGACAGTCTCCTTCTGTTGCCCAGGCTGGAGTGCAGTGATGCGATCTCGGCTCACTGCAACCTCCAATGCCCGGGTTCAAATGATTCTCCCACCTCAGCCTCCTAGTAGCTGGAATTGCAGGCATCCACCACCATGCCCAGCTAAACTTGTTTTTTTTTTTTTTTTTTGCATTTTCAGTAGAGACGGGGTTTCACCGTGTTGGCCAGGCTGGTCTCTAACTCCTGGCCTCCAGTAATCCTCTCACCTTGGCCTCCTAAAGTGTTAAATTACAGGCGTGAGCCGCTGTACTCGGCCCTGCCACTCCTGATTAATTGCTCTTCTCTTTGAGAAGCTGGGATGGGGATGGAGGGCCTCACTGGGGGCCCCTGGGTGGGGAAGGCCTTGGCAGGAGGCCCAGAGCTCCCTCTTCACTTTTTTTTTGAGACAGAGTCTCGCTCTGTCGCCAGGCTGTAGTGTAAAGGCTCAATCTTGGTTCACTGCAGCCTCCAACTCCCTGGTTCAAGCTATTCTACTGCCTCAGCCTCTCAAGTAGCTAGGATTACAGATACACACCACCACACCCAGCTAATTTTTGTAATTTTAGTAGAGACGGGTTTTCACCATGTTGGCCAGGATGGTCTCAAACTCCTGACCTCGTGATCTGCCCACCTCAGCCTTTTTTTTAAATTTGAGACGACATCTCACTCTGTCTCCCAGGCTGGAGTGCAGTGGTACAGTCACAGCTCACCGCGGCCTCTGCCCCCTGGGCTCAAGCAATCCTCCCACTTCAGCCTCCCAAAGTTCTGAAATTGTAGGCAGGCACCACCACACCCAGCTGAGAGCTCCCTTTTGTTGTTGGGTTTTTTTCTGTTTTTTGATTTTGTTTTTGAGACGGAGTTTTGCTCTTGCTGCCCAGGCTGGAGTGCGTTGGCGCGATCTCGGCTCACTGAACCCTCCGCCTCCTGAGTTCAAGTGATTCTCCTGCCTCAGCCTCCCAAGTAGCTGGGATTACAGGCATGCAGGACCGCACCTGGGTAATTTTGTATTTTTAGTAGAGATAGGGTTTCTCCATGTTCTTCAGGCTGGTCTCGAACTCCTGACCTCAGGTGATCTGCCTGCCTCAGCCTCCTGAAGTGTTGGGATTACAGGCGTGAGCCCGGCGCCCAGCCTAGAGCTCCCTTTTGATTTGTCCATTGTCAGTGGGACTCTGAAGTATGCTGGCTCTGGCCTCAACCCCAAGTCTCTCCTCTAAGAAAAACTCTAGGGCCGGGCACCGTGGCTCACACCTGTAATCCCAGCACTTTAGGAGGCTGAGGTGGGCGGATCACTTGAGGTCAGGAGTTTGAGACCAGCCTGGCCAACATGGCAAAATCCCGTCTCTACTAAAAATACAAACATTAGCTGAGCGTGGTGACAGGCACCTATAATCCCAGCTGCTTGGGAGGCCGAGACAGGAGAATCGTTTGAACCTGGGAGATGGAGGTTGCAGTGAGCTGAGATTGTGCCATTGCACTCCAGCCTGGGTAACGAGAGTGAAACTTTGTCTCAAAGAAAAGAAAAACTCTGAATCTGTCCCTTGCCTGTTCATAACCCTCCTGTGGCTCCTAGCACCCCTAGAACAAAACCAACACCCCCTTAGCTCAACCCTCATGACCCGGTGTGTCCTGGCCCCTGCCCATTGCCAACTCCCCTCCCTCCATCTCCCCTGCCTCACCCTGCCTCACCCACAAGCCTCTTTAGGGTTCCCTAAACCTGCCTCCGGGCCTTTGCACTCGCTGCGTCATCTGCCAAGAACACCCTCCCCCGCCTTCCCTCCCCCGCCTCCCCCCCACCCAACCCCGACCTGCTCTTGAAATGACTGGCAGCTTGTTTTTATCCATTCGTTCTTTAGCTAAAATGTCAACTCGCCAAAGAAGCCCTTCCTGCCCACCCTGGGCAGTCTCCCACCCCCACATTTTCTCTTTTTTCTTGGCTTAACATCTGTCTCATGAGCCTTGTCATTTTGGGGCCTGTCACTTCCTCCGCCTCCCGGGTTCACGCGATTCTCCTGCGTCAAGCCTCCTGAGTAGCTGGGATCACAGGCGCCCGCTACCACGCCAGGCTAATTCTTGTACTTTTAATAGAGGTGGGGTTTTGCTATGTTGGCCAGGCTTGTCTCAAACTCCTGATCTCAAGCAATCCTCCTGCCTCGGCCTCCCGAAGTGCTGGGATTACAGGCATAAGCCATGCCTTCTCACCTTTTATTTATTTATTTATGGAGACAGGATCTCATTTAGTCTCCCAGGCTGAAGTGCAGTGACATGATCATGGTTCACTGCAGCCTTGACCTCCCCCGTCAGCCTCCTGAGTAGCTGGGATTACAGGTGCCCACCACCACACCCAGCTAATAGTTTGTATTTTTAGTAGAGACGGGGTTTCACCATGTTGGTCAGGCTGCTCTCGAACTCCTGACCTCAGGTGATCCACCCCCCTCAGCCTCCCAAAGCGCTATTACAGGTGTGAGCCACCGCACCCAGCCCACCCTTTTCCTTTCCTCTTCCTGCAGATGGCTGGAGTGTGGATAAATAAATGAGTTAAGGTGTAAGGAGCCTCACCTGCTCTAGAGGACCCGAGGCTCACCCTGAGAACCCCTATTCCACACAATTTTAACCCAGTTTTTTTTTTTTGCACACAAAAACACTGAGTTCTAGGCCAGGTGTGGTGGCTCACACCTGTAATCCCAACACTTTAGGAGGCCAAGGTGGGTGGATCACTTAAGGTCAGGAGTTCAAGACCAGCCTGGCCAACATGGAGAAACCCCGTCTCCACTAAAAATACAAAAATCAGCCAGGCTTGGAGGCTTGCATCTGTAATCCCAGCTACTTGGGAGGCTGAGGCAGGAGCATTGCTTGAACCTGGGAGGCGGAGGTTGCAGTGAGCTGAGATTGTGCCATTGCACGCCAGCCTGGGCAACAAGAGCGAAACTCTGCGTCGAAAATTTAAAAAAACACACACAAAAAAAAAACACTGAGTCCTAGAGAGGTTCCCAGCCACTCAGGTGAAGGGCCTGGGATCTGAATCCAGCCCCTGCAGGGCTCTCCTCTTGCCTCAGTTTCCCAGAATAGGGGCACCAGCCGTGCTCTGAAGTTGTGGCCTCCCTCATGGCCCCCTGCCCTGGCCTAGGAGCAGCCAGGTCTCCTATCCTTGAGTGAGTCAAAACCTTGTGTCCAGGCACAAGGGGTCTCCTGCTCCCCAAAGCAGTGGCCACAGCCCTGGACTGGACGCTTGGATCAGGTCCCCAGCTCCCCGGTGGCCTCTCTGGGCCTCAGTGGCCCCCTGTGACACGGTCCCCAAGCAGCTCTAGGTGTTTCTTTTCTTTTTTCTTTTTTTTTTTTTTTTTGAGACGAAGTCTCCTCTGTTGCCCAGGCTGGAGTGCAGCGGCGCAATCTGAGCTCACTGCAACCTCCACTTCCCAGGTTCAAGCGATTCTCCTGCCCCAGCCTCCCAGGAGCTGGGATTACAGGCCTGCGCCACCACGCCTGGCTAACTTTTTTGTATGTCTAGTAGAGACGGGGTTTCACCGTGTTGGTCAGGCTGGTCTCGAACTCCTGACCTCAAGTGATCCTCCTGCCCCAGCCTCCCAAAGTGCTGGGATAGCAGGTGTGAGCCACCAGGCCAGCTCTGGGTGTTTCTGAGTAGGGCGTCTCTGGGGGGATCTCCTCCCCATGGCCTGGGCCACCCTCATGCCCACTCACCTCACTCAGCCAGTAGGAAAGGGCTGTCGCACTGTGTCTCATGCTGCAGGCGTCTCTGGACCTGCGGAGATGCTTGTGAGGCCTGCAGCCCCTGGGAGCGCGGGTCCGGCCCTGTGGGAACCCCCAGACAGGAACTCGCTCCCACACTCTCTGCACCCTCCCTTGGACCCCAAAGACATTAAATCAGGGTGGCATGGACCACACCACAGGCACCAGCGTGAGACACCCACCAGGACATTGCAGAGCTCCCCATTCAGGGACAGTGGCCGGGTGTCCAAAGCCCCTCCCACACTCGTCCAGGTTCAGCAAGGCAGGTGGGAGCATCAGGGCTGGAGAAATGAGGCCCCCCCAGCCCCAGCCACAGGGGAGATCCATTCAGCTCCCAGAGCTGCTCTGATAGTCTCAGGCGGATTACAAGACCCCAGCCCCTCTCCTAAGACCCCGTGAAACTCACATAAGTTTTCTCCAGGAGGCCGGCAGATCTGGACTCATCACCGAGGCTGAGTCCTGCCTGGGTCCCATGACTCCCCGGGGAGCGAGGGGGGAGGGGAGAACCTGACCTGGCCATGAGGGAGGCCCAGACCTCCCCCAACACCCACTCAGTGGAGCCCCTTAATTATCTGGGCACCAGGCCAGGACACGACCCACACACTTTCCATTGGTGAGGCACCCAGTGGGTGGAGGGCAGAGTGACTAAAAGGGCCTGAGGGTGCCGGAGCAAGAGGCTAAGAGGGTCACTGGGTGTGGAGGGGGAGGGGCTGGGAAGGCAGAAGAAGGAGGGGAAAGACGGGAAGGGAGGCACAGGTGAGAGGGGGCTGGCTGAGAAGGTGTTAATTGTTGATGTGTTTGCATATGAGAGAGAGAGAGAGAGAGAGAGCCCTTGAAGGAAGACTGTAGTAGGGACCAGCAGATCTGGGAATGGAGGATTTTGTCAACTCAGGGTCTGGGATATGTGCTTCCAAGCAGAGCCCATGGGGTGTGGCCTAGGGAGCTAGGGGACTGTGTTTGGAGGGCTGATGGGGGCTCCAGGAAAGATGCCTGCTGCGCTGTGTTACCCCAGGCAGATCAAAGACCCTCTCTGGTTGAGCCTCCAGCCACAAACTGTTGGAGCTGGAGGGTGAAGGGGCAGGGTGGGAGGTGGGAGGGGCTGTGGCCAGGGGAAACGGGCTGATGCGTGGGGCCGTTGGCCTCCAGCGCTGCTGCGCGTTAATATTTCACCAGCATCACCGGTTACCCAGGAGGCCCCGCCAGCATCTCCCCCCAAAGATCATCAAAGCGTGACCCAGCCTCAATCCAGCGTTTGCCCCCCTGGGCCAGGTGACCTTGACCCTGCGGCCTCTCTGAATGTCCATTTCACAGCCAGCCCTGAGGGGGCAGCTCCAGACTGGAGTCAGGGGGAGAACTTGGGGACACCTCCCACGACAAGGCACATGTCCTCCTTCTGATAAAAAGTCCGGGCCGGGCGCGGTGGCTCACGCCTGTAATCCCAGCACTTTGGGAGACTGAGGCGGGTGGATCACCTGACGCCAGGAGTTCAAGACCATATTACAATTAGCCTGGCAACTATGGTGAAAATACAGAAATCAGTTGGCATGGTGGCGCACACCTGCAGTCCCAGCTACTCAGGAGACTGAGGCAGGAAAATGGCTTGAAGCCAGGCACGATGGCTCACACCTGTTATCCCAGCACTTTGGGAGGCTAAGGCTGGTGGATCACCTGATGTCAGGAGTTTGAAACTGGCCAACATTGTGAAACCCCGTCTCTACTGAAAATACAAAAAAATTAGCCAGGCGTGGTGGCGGGCTCCTGTAATCCCAGCTACTTGGGAGGCTGAGGCAGGAGAATTGCTTGAACCTGGGAGGCGGAGGTTGTAGTGAGCCGAGATTGCACCATTGCACTCCAGCCTGGGGGACAGACCGCGACTGTCTCAAAAAAGAAAAAAGAGGGTGATGGGGTTTTGGTATGTTGCCCAATCTGGTCCCAAACTACTGAGCTCAAGCAATCTGCTGGCCTCAGCTTCCCAAAGTGCTGAAATGACAGTTGCAAGCCACCACATCCCGCTCCCCGAATGTTTTAAATTAGCCAGGCATACTGTCAGGCCGCTGTAGTCAGAGGTACTCGGGAGGCTGAAGCAGGAGGATCACTTGAGCCTGGGATGTTGAGGCTGCAGTGAGCCAAGATTGCACCATTGCATTCCAGCCTGGGCAACAGAACAAGATCCTTAAAAAAAAAAAATCATCTCCTCAGAGAGGCCTCCCTACCTTCTCACCAAACCTGGACGGCACAGCCCTGTGGTATGGTCACAGTCTCAATCTGCGACTCTATGGTCCCCTGTGCCACCAGCAAAGATCTCACATGATCTCCTGATTCTTTCTTTCTTTCTTTCTTTCTTTTTGAGACGAAGTTTCGCTCTTGTTACCCAGGCTGGAGTGCAATGGCACGATCTCGGCTCACAGCAACCTCCGCCTCCTGGGTTCAGGCAATTCTCCTGCCTCAGCCTCCTGAGTAGCTGGGATTACAGGCACGTGCCACCATGCCCAGCTAATTTTTGTATTTTTAGTAGAGACGGGGTTTCACCATGTTGGCCAGGATGGTCTCAATCTCTTGACCTCGTGATCCACCCACCTCAGCCTCCCAAAGTGCTGGGATTACAGGCGTGAGCCACTGCGCCCGGCCAATCTCCTGATTCTTATGTGTCTCCACCTTGAACTTGTGGATCCCGACAGTAAAGACATGGTCCCCACTATGACCCCAGCACATAGTAGGCACTGAGTTAATGTTTGTCACAGGAATCCATGACTCAGGAGGCCTCGGATGAATGGTAGGGGCTTTATTTATTACTAATTTTTGATTTTTTTTGAGACAGAACTTCAGCTCACTGCAAACTCCGCCTCCCGGTTCAAGCTATTCTTCTGCCTCAGCCTCCTGACTAGCTGGGATTATACGCGTGTGCCACCATGCCCGGCTAATTTTCATAATTTTAGTAGAGACAGGGTTTCACCATGTTGGTCAGGCTGGTCTTGAACTCCTGAACTCGTGATCTACCCGCCTTGGCCTCCCAAAGTGCTGGGATTACAGGCGTGAGCCACCGCGCCCAGTCTGGGGCTTTATTTTCTCAGGTTCTGCTCCTGACTGGCACCCCAGCCCCACCCACGCCCCCATCTCTGTTGGCTCCTCGGGGCTCACTCCTGGAGGTGGTAGGCAAAGGCCGATCTGTCGTTCATGGACCCCTGCGGAAGGAGCACACAGGGAGGCATTCAGACACCAGCAGGTTCTGCAGCCCAGGCTGGCCCTGCTTGGAAGGGCAGCTCCCCCAACCCTCCGCCCTCCCCACTTAGCCTTGGCCCCAGGGCTGAGCCCCCAGCCCAGCCCCCACCTTACCATGGACACCTCGTCCAGCCTCCCAAACTTGGACTCATCCCGGTGGCAGAACCTCACAGCCATAACCACAGACCCGATGACCAAAAGAGACAGCAGCAAACACACGGTCACCACCATGCCTGGGTCCCTGTGTAACTCAGGGGGCCCAGTGTCACCTGGAGCTGAAAGAAAGGGGCTCAGAGTCAGCCCTGTGCCCCATTCCCCCAAAGCCTAAGACACCCGCCAGGGCCCAGAGCCTTTTAAATCTGTTCTCAGGAAGCTGGGCTCTCTTTCCTCTCCCATTGAGGATGCCACTTTTTTTTTTTTTTTTTTTTGAGATGGAGTATCACTCTTGTGGCCCAGGCTGGAGTGCAATGGCACCATCTCAGCTCACTGCAACCTCCACCTCCTGGGTTCAAGGGATTCTCCTGCCTCAGCCTCCCCAATAGCTGGGATTTCAGGCATGCGCCACCACACCCAGTTAATTTTGTATTTTTAGTAGAGACGGGGTTTCTCCATGTCGGCCAGGCTAGTCTTGAACTCCAACCTCAGGTGATCTGCCCACCTCGGCCTCCCAAAGTGCTGGGATTACAGGTGTGAGCCACCGTACCTGGCATAGGCTGCCACCTTTTAACCATTTATTTTAGAGACAGGGTCTCACTCTATCACCCAGGCTGGAGTGCAATGGTGCAATCATGGCTCATTGCAGCCTCAATCTCCTGGGCTCAAGCAATCCTCCCACCTCAGCCTCCTGAGTACCTAGGATTACAGGCATGCACCATCATGCTAATTTTTTTTTTTTTTTTTTTTATGGATTCTCACTCTGTTGCCCAGGCTGGTTGCAGCTCACTGCAACCTCCACCTCCTGGGTTCAAGCGATTCTCCTGCCTCAGCTTCCCAAGTAGCTGGGACTATAGGCCAGTGCCACCACACCTGGCTAATTTTTTTTGTATTTTTAGTAGAAACAGGATGGTCTCGATCTCCTGACCTCGTGATCTGCCTGCCTCAGCCTCCCAAGTGCTGGGATTACAGGCGTTAGCCACCGCACCCGGACATGGTCTTGCTCTGTCACACTGACTGGAGTGCAGTGGCGCTATCTCAGCTTACTGCAACCTTCATCTCCCACGATCTAGTGATCCTCCCTCCTCGGCCTCCCCAGGACCTGAGACTACAAGTGTATGCCACCACACCCACCTAGTTTTTGTATTTTTAGTAGAGACAGGGTTTTGCCATGTTGGCCAGGCTGGTCTTGAACTCCTGACCTCATGTGATCCTCCTGCCTCGGCCTCCCAAAGTGCTGGGATTACAGGCGTAAGCCGCCACGCCCGGCCATTTGAAAATTATTTTTGTAGAGACAAGGTCTTGCAATTTTGCCCAGGCTCAAATACATAATGTATAACCTGTCTCCTCACCACAGAAAGTATTAGTTTCTCTGTTTGCCCATCACTGTGTGCCAGTCCTGACATACACTAGGCACTTAATAAATGCGCATAGCATGAAAGACTTTAGACAATGGAGCAGACGAGGAAACCTGTCCCAGAGCATTCTCGGGGCTGTGCCTCCCCCTGGTGGTCAGTTCTCAAACTGCATCCTGGTACAACCTCCGCCTTCCTACAAACACCCAAATCTCTCTCCTGTGTGGTTTTTTGGGTTTTTTGGTTTTTTTGGTTTTTTGATTGTTTTTTTGAGACGGAGTTTCACTCTTGTTACCCAGGCTGGAGTGCAATGGCGCGACGTCGGCTCACCGCAACCTCCACCTCCCAGGTTCAAGCGATTCTCCTGCCTCAGCCTCCCGAGTAGCTGGCATTACAGGCAAGTGCCACCACGCCTGGCTAATTTTGTATTTTTGGTAGAGACGGAGTTTCTCCATGTTGGCCAGGCTGGTCCCGAACTCCTGACCTCAGGTGGTCCACCTGCCTCGGCCTCCCAAAGTGCTGGGATTACAGGCAAGAGCCACCGTGCCTGGCCCCAAATCTCTTTTTTTTTTTTTTTTGCCAATCAATGAGAGCTTGTAAGGTTGCTGAGGTTGGTTGGCCTTGAACTCTTGGCCTCGCCTTCGCAAGCGCCACGACATCCGGCCGGAGCCACTTTGGGCCCCCAAATCTCTTAATACTCACCTAGGCCAGGACCCTCTGAGGTCTGGTCAGTGGAGGTCAAGGGCATGGAGGAGGGGTCTTTTCCGGGGCTGTGGGAAGTGAGGCTCCAGTGCGGGTTCAGGGATTCGGAACTGGGGAGGGTGGAATGGGAAGAAGGGGTGAGCTCTGCACTGGGGGAGCCGGAACTAGGGAGGGTGATTGTCTCTGATTGTGGGGAGGAGACAGTCATCCTTGAATCTGTGGAGCTGGGGCTAGGCTGCGTGGTAGGGGTTGCTCCTGGACTTGAGGGGCTGAGGTGGGGCGTGGAGAATGTCTCCAAACTCGGGGGGCTGGAGTAGGTGTTGCGGGGTTCCTCTGAACTGAAGGTGCTGTGGGTGGAGGGAGAAGAAATCAGAGAGGTGAGAGTTGGCATCTCCGGACTGGTCCCCGAGGTTGTAGCATCTGGAAAGAAAAGCATCACTGGAGGCTGGACGCCGTGGCTCATGCCTGTAATTCCAGCACTGTGGGAGGTCGAGGTAAGAGCATCACTTAAACCCAGGAATTAGAGACCAGCAGGGCAACATAGCAAGACCCTCTCTCTCTCTCTCTTTTTTTTTTCTTTTCTTTGAGACAGAGTCTTGTTCTGTCACCCAGGCTGGAGAGCAGTGGTGCAATCTCCGCCTCCCAGGTTCAGGCGATTCTCCTGCCTTAGCCTCCCAAGTAGCTGGAATTACAGACATGCACCACCACGCCTGCAAAGTTTTTTTCTTTTTTATAGAGACAGGGTCTGGCTGTGTCTGCCCAGGCTGGTCTTGAACTCCTGGGCTCAAGCAATCCTCCCACCTCAGCTTCTCAAAGTGCTGAGGTTACAGGCATGAGCGATCCCACCTGGCCTTGTTAGTTGTTTTTTTTTTTTTTTTTTTTTGTAAGAAAGAAAGAGAAGCCGGGCGCAGTGGCTCACGCCTGTAATCCCAGCATTTTGGGAGGCCGAGGCGGGTGGATCATGAGGTCAAGAGATCAAGACAATCCTGGTCAACATGGTGAAACCCTGTCTTTACTAAAAATACAAAAAATTAGCTGGACATGGTGGCACGTGCCTGTAATCCCAGCTACTCGGGAGGCTGAGGCAGGAGAATTGCCTGAACCCAGGAGGTGGAGGTTGCAGTGAGCCGAGATCGCGCCATTGCACTCCAGCCTGGGTAACAAGAGCGAAACTCCATCTCAAAAAAACAAGAAAGAAAGAAAGAGAAAGAGAAAGCGGGGAGAGAAAAGGGAGAGAGAACGGGAGTCTTGCTCTATTGCCCAGGCTGGAGTGCAATCTAGAAATAGGTATTAAAAACCTCTTTCATGCTGATGATTGTGCTTAATAGCAGACAGGAAGGAATAAGGGAAGAAAATAACAAACAGCCAACCAGTATTTCATTTAAGTCTGTGAGATGCTGTGCAAATGCTGAAGAGTGATTTGCTTCCAATTATGTGGTCACTTTCAAAATAGGTGTAATGTGATACTGAGAAAAATGTATGTTCTGTGGACCTGCGGTGAAGAATTCTGTAAATATTCACTGTTTACTTGTTCCAGGTCTGAGTTCAAATCATAGATGTCCCTGTTAATTTTCTATCTCATTCATCTGTCGAATATTAACAATGTGGTGTCAAAGTCTCCCGCTGTTAGTGTGGGAGTCCAGGTCTCTTTATAAGTCGTTGAGAACTTGTCTGATGTATCTGGGTGCTCCTATATTGGGTGCACATATATTTATGATCATTGACTCCTGTAGTTGCATTGATCTTTTTATCATTATGTAACATCCTTTGTTTCTTTTAGTCTTGGTTACTATTAAAGTCTATTTTGTCAGAGACGAAAGTTACAACTCCTGGGTTTTTTTGTTTTGTTTTTCTTCTTTTTTTCTTTTTTTGAGATGTAGTTTCACTCTTGTTACCCAGGCTGGAGTACAATAGCACGATCTCTGGCTCACCGCAACCTCTACCTCCTGGGTTCAGGCAATTCTCCTGCCTCAGCCTCCTGAGTAGGTGAGATTACAGGCACGTGCCACCGTGCCCAGCTAATTTTTGTATTTTTAGTAGAGACGGGGTTTCACCATGTTGACCAGGATGGTCTCGATCTCTTGACCTCGTGATCCACCCGCCTCAGCCTCCCAAAGTGCTGGGATCACAGGCTTTCCTCTCCATTTGATTGGTTAGTCTTCCTCCAACCCTTTGTTTTGAGTCTCTATGTGTCCTTGCTTGTGAGATGGATCTGGATACAGAGTGCCGATGTGTTTTGACTTTTTATTCAGTTTGTGTCTCTGTGTCTGTGATTGGGGCATTTAATCCATTTAAATTTAGGATTCATATTGATATTTGTGAGTTTAATATTGTCATTTAATGCTAGCTGGCTATTTTGCCCATTAGTTGATATAAATACTTGATTATGGAAATACTCTTTACCTTTTGGTAAGTTTTTGGGATGACTGATACTGGTTGTTCCTTTCTGTGTGTAATGTTTCTTTCAGAAGCTCTTGTAAAGCAGGCCTGGTGGTGATGAAATCTCTGAGTGCTTGCTTGTTTGTGAAAAAATTCATTTTTTCTTCATTTACGAAGCTTAGTTTGGCAGGATATAAGATTCTGGGTTGAAAATTCTTTTCTTTGAGGATATTGAATATGGACCCCCACTCTCTTCTGGCTTGTAGAGTTTCTGCCGAGAGATCTGCTGTGAGTCTGATAGGCTTCCCTTTATGGGTAACCTGACCCTTCTCCTTAGCTGCCCTTAGTATTTTCTCCTTTATTTCACCCCTGGTGAATCTAACAATTATGTGTCTTGGGGTTGCTCTACTTGAGGAATATCTCTGTGGTGTTCTCTGTATAACCTGGGGTTGAATATTGTCCTGCTTTGCTAGGTTAGGAAAGTTTTCCTGAATAATATCCTGGAGAGTATTTTCCAGCTTGGATTCATTCTCTTCATGACATTCAGGTGCACCTATGAAACGTAAATTCGGTCTTTTCACATAGTCCCATATTTCTTGGAGACTTTGCTCATTCCTTTTTACTTTTTCTTCTCTAATCTTGTCTTCTCGTTTCATTTCATTAAGTTGGTCTTTGACCTCTGATATCCTTTCTTCTGCTTGATCAATTCGAGTGTTTAAACCTGTGCATACTTCTCGGAGTTCCCGTATTGTATTCTTCAGTTCCATTAATTCACTCCTATTCCTCTCTAAATTGTCTATTCTCGTTAGGATTTCGTCAAACCTTTTTTCAAATTTCTTAGTTTCTTTACATTGGACTAGAACTTGTTCTTTTAACTCACAGAAGTTTCTTATTATCCATCTTCTGAAGCCTGATTCTGTTCATGGGATGCACTCGTTCCCCATCAAGCCTTGTTCCCTTGTTGATGAGAAACTGTGATCCTCTTTAGAGGGAGAGGCATTCTGATTTTGAGTATTCTCAGCCTTTCTACGCTGGTTTCTTCCCATCATTGTAAATTTATCCACCTGTCGTCTTTGTAATTACCAACTTTCAAATTAGGTCTTAGTGGACGTCCAAGTTGTTAATTCCCAGGGCCGAAATGTGAGCAACCCACTGCGCCGGCTAAAACAGCGGCATGAAGATTCTTGGTGCTTTTCTGTCCAGGAGTCTCCCATCTGGCTTCCCTCCTGAATCCCTTCTTCAATCAGCTCCAAACGTCGGCCGAAAGGGGAACCAGTCCCCTTTACTCTGCACCAAGAACCGCTGCGCCGGGGCACTGGCAAAACCGCAGCGCCGGCTGCAAGAGTCGCGCTGGCAACCCGTGGGGCTCCTCCGCTGGGAATCTCCTGGTCCTTGAGCAACAAGAATTCGTCTGAAAGTGTAGTGTCCTCTTGTTCTCTACGCTTTCACTAGGAGCTCCAAGCCTGAGCTGCTGGTGGTCAGCCATCTTGGATCTCTCTCCCTGGCCTTGTTAGTTTTAAAAGACAGAGCCTCACTCTGTTGCCCAGGCTGGATTTGAACTCCTGGGGTCAAGCAATCCTCCTGCCTCAGCTTCCCAAGTAGCTGGAAGAACATGCGCGTGCCACTGAGTCCGGCTTCCTTTGGTTTTTAAACCCACACTTCTATTCTCTCCGTCTTCGTCTGGCTTGATTTTTCTCCTTGGTCCCTGTCACCCCCCAATACAGGAGATACATTTACACTGTTATTTTCTCTTTCCCACGCTGGGGTGTCACTTAGCAAGGCAGGGATTTCTGCCCATTTGTTAACAACTGTGTCCCCAGTGTCCAGTTCAGGGTGTGGCAAAGATCAGCGTCCAGTCCATGTTTGTTTGTTTTTTTTTAAGACAGAGTTTTTGCTCTGTCTCCCAGGCTGGAGTTCAGTGGCGCGATCTCGGCTCACTGCAACCTCCGCCTCCTGGGTTCAAGCGATTCTCCTGCCTCAGCCTCCCGAGTAGCTGGGATTGCAGGTGCACACCACCACACCCAGCTAATATTTGTATTGTTAGTAGAGTCGGGGTTTCACCATTTTCGTCAGGCTGGTCTCGAACTCCTGACTTCATGATCCACCCACCTTGGCCTCCCAAAGTACTGGGATTAGAGGTGTGAGCTACCACGCCTGGCCTACACCTGGCCAATTTTTTTTTTTTTTTTTTTTTTTTTGTATTTTTAGTAGAGACAGGGTTTCACCATGTTGGCCAGGCTGGTCTCGAACTCCTGACTTCATGATCCGCCCACCTCAGCCTCCCAAAGTGCTGGGATCACAGGCGTGAGCCGCTGCACCTGACCCCTGTTCGTTTTGTTTTGTTTTGTTTTTGAGACAAGTCTTGCTCTTGTCACCCAGGCTGGAGTGCAGTGGCGTGATCTCGGCTCACTGCGACCTCCGCCTCCCGGGTTCAAGGGATTCTCCTGCCTCAGCCTCCTGAGTAGCTGGGACCACAGGCTCCTGCCACCACGCCCGGCTAATTTGTGCATTTTTAGTTTCACCATGTTGGCCAGACTGGTCTGGAACTCCTGACCTCAGGTGATCTGCCTGCCTCGGCCTCCCAGAGTGCTGGGATTACAGGCATGAGCCACGTGCCCAGTTTTTTTGTTTTTGCCTCTTTCAAGAAAAGAAAAAGAAAAATGGAAAACATTGTAAAAGGTGCAGGGGGCGGATTATGAAGCTGCCGCCTCTCTCTGGAGGCCTCTTTTCTTATTCTCACAGAGAGTAAATGCCCAGGTCATCAGGAGACCCGAAGGATTTCGGACACCATGTGAGCGCTCGGGAAGAAACTGAGGCTCCCCCTGAAATTCATGCTCCTCGTCTGAAGTCCCGCAGCCCAGGTTCAAGTGCAGGTCGACGCTTCCAGCCTCTCGGCTGAGGGTTCTAGAAGCCCTCTAGATACAGGCAGTGTGCTAGGCAACTCCTTTAAACCTTCTGGGACTCAGTTTCCTTTTCTGTCAAATGGAAATCATGAGAAGCTGGTGCCTCTGACAGTGCATTATTCAGGTTCATAGTGGGTGTCCACAAGCCAGGTGCTCCCAGCTACTGGGGAGGCTGAGGAGGGAGGATTGCCTGAGCCCAGGAAGTCAAGGCTGCAGTGAGACATGATCGCACCACTGCACTCCAGCCTGGGCGACATAATGAGACCCTGTATCTACAAAAGATAAAACAAAAATTAGCCAGGCATAATGGTGCATGCCTAGTCCCAGGTACACAGGAGGCTGAGGCAGGAGGATCGCTTGAGCCCAGGAGTTCGAGGCTGCAGTGAACCATGATTGCACCACTGAACTCCAACCTGGGCAACAGAGCAAGACCCCGTCTCTAAAAAAAATACAGTAGAGGCCAGGCACGGTGGCTCACGCCTGTAATCCCAGCATTTTGGGAGGCTGAGGCAGGCAGATCATGAGGTCAAGAGATTGAGACCATCCTGGCCAACATGGTGAAACTCCGTCTCTACTAAAAATACAAAAAATTAGCACTGTGTGGTGACATGCGACTGTAGTCCCAGCTACTCCAGAGGCTGAGGCAAGAGAATCTCTTGAACCTGGAAGGCAGAGGCTACAGTGAGCCAAGATCCCGCCATTGCACTCAGCCTGGGCGACAGAGCGAGACTCTGTCTCAAAAAACAACAACAAAAATACAATACAATAAAAACAGTGAATGCACAGTGACACTCAGCTCTAAACATCCACTTATGGCCGGGCGCGGTGGCTCACGCCTGTAATCCCAGCAGTTCAGGAGGCCGAGGCGGGTGGATCATGAGGTCAAGAGACCATCCTGGTCAACATGGTGAAACCCCGTCTCTACTAAAAATACAAAAACTAGCTAGGCATGGTGGTGCACACCTGTAGTCCCAGCTACTCAGGAAGCTGAGGCAGAAGAATTGCTTGAACCCAGGAGGCAGAGGTTGCGGTGAGCCGAGATCGCGCCATTGCACTCCAGCCTGGGTAAACAAGAGTGAAACTCTGTCTCAAAAAAAAAAAAAAAAATCCACTTATGGCTGGGTGAAGTCGCTCACGCCTGTAACCCCAGCACTTTGGGAGGCTGAGGCAGGCAGATCACCTGAGATCAACAGTTAGAGACCAGCCTGGCCAATGCAGTGAAACCCCATCTCTACTAAAAATACAAAAATCAACTAGGCGTGGTGGCAGTTGCCTGTAATCCCAGCTACTCAGGAGGCTGAGGCAGGAGAACTGCTTGAATCAGGGAGGCGGAGGTTGCAGTGAGATGAGATTATGCCACTGCACTCCAGCCTGGGCAACAGAAAAAGACTACATCTCAAAAAAAAAAATCCACTTATGAGCTCAGAGGTCAGCCCTAACTTTCTCCAGGTACCCCAAGGCTAACCTCTACTGTAATGGAAGACACAGACACAGGCGCTGGGAACATGTCTCTGGAACCCACCCTTCTGCACGTTGGTCCAGCCCCTTCCTGGCTCCCACCCCATCCCAGGCATGGAGTCCAGGGAGCAGGCTGAGGGCGGGTGAGCAGTTCCAGAGCCGCCTCCCACAGTTACTTCCTGCCCAGTTCCAGGTGGCTGCGCTTCTTGGGTTCATTCATCAACTCCCTGCCCCACCCGTCCACTCTCCCTCGGCCAACCTTCATGCTTCCTCCTTGCCGCACCCCAGGCAGCAGAAATGCGGAAATAACACTCAGCACTGGCCCTGAAAGCGGGCTGGGTCCACATGCCACCCTTCCCAGATTTCTATGCAGTCCCTCAGGACCTGTGGGGATCACAACTGAGTCTAGAAGAGGCATGGGACTCGGGTTGGACTTCATCCCCATTTGACAGATGAGAAACTGAGGCTCAGAATAGCAGAGGGTCTGGCCTGAGGTGACTACGAAGGTGGACAGAAGGCCCCTCAAGGACCTTTGTCCTCTGTTTCTGCTGAAATGAAGATGATTCAGAGGCCATAGTGGACCCCAAGCCAAGTCAGAATTCTGGGGAGCCAAGCACTTAGCAAACTGAGGAAAAGTGATGGACTTGGAAAAGGAAGAGTTGGTCAGGCGCGGTGGCTCAGGCCTGTAATCCCAGCACTTTGGGAGGCTGAGGTGGGTGGATCACAAGGTCAGGAGTTCGAGACCAGCCTGAACAACATGGTAAACCCCTTTTCTACTAACAATACAAAAATTAGCCGGGTGTGGTCGCACATGCCTATGATCCTGGCTATTCCGGAGACTGAGGCTGGAGAATCACTTGAACCCGGGAGGTGGAGGTTTCAGTGAGCCAAGATTGCGCCAGTGCATTCCAGCCTGGCCACAGAGTGAGACCCTGTCTCAAAAATAGATAAAAAAGAAAGAAAAAGGAAGAGTTGGAGGACACAAGCCCTACCGAGTGCCTGGCACCGAGGAGGCACTGGTGAGCTGCTGGAGAGTTGGCCAGGAAGTCCAAACGAGCCTGTTTCTAGGCACTGTTGCAGGTGTTTGCTTTTTCCAGAGATTCCTAGACTGGGTGGCTCACATGAGCCACGTCAACCAGTTTTGATCTGGGGCTGCGATTGGCTGGACTGAGCCTCGGTTTCCTGAGCTATGAAATGGGAGTATACACGGTGCCTTCTGAATGAACCCCTTCCCTGCGATGAGCATTTCAGCCATGGTGGCCTCTGCTCTGACATTACGGGTTCGGGGGCTAGGACACCAGTCAGAGAGAGTAATGACATAGTGGCAGGGGAGGGCAGAAAAAGCGGACGTGAGAAGCTCAAGGCTCCTCCCCTCCACCCTAGACACTGTCTCTTTTTTTTTTTTTTTGAGGGCTGGGGATGTCCTTGTCCTCCTCTGTCCTCTGTCTCACCCAGACTGTGGCCTTTTGGGGACATAACAAACCTTCTAGCATTTCTATCCTGGATTTCTGTCACCCAGACTGGAGTACAATGGAGCAATCTCGGCTCACTGCAACCTTGCTCTGTCGTCCAGGCTGGAGTGCAATGGCACAATCTCGGCTCACTGCAACCTCCGCCTCCCAGGTTTAAGTGATTCTCCTGCCTCAGCCTCCAGACTAGCAGGGACTATAGGTGTGCACCACCACGCCCGACTAATTTTTAGTATTTTTAGTAGAGATGGGGTTTCACCGAGTTAGCCAGCATGATCTCCTGACCTCATGATCTGCCGGCCTTGGCCTCCCAAAGTGTTGGGATTACAGGCGTGAGCCAGCGCGCTCAGCAGTATTTTTAGACGAGACTGGGTTTCACCATGTTGGCCAGGATGGTCTCAATCTCTTCACCTTGTGATCTGCCCATCTCAGCCTCCCAAAGAACTGGGATTATAGGTGTGAGCCACCGCGCCCGGCTCAGCAGGAGGGAATTTAGTCTGACACCCAGAAGAACTTGTCATGGGAACCACAGATGTTTGACGACCAGGAAGTGAGTCCCTGTTCCCTGGACCCGCCACAACCCTGCGGTCTTCGCCACTCTCCCTTTAGGGATTGACTGAAAGAAACAGATTTGAAAAGGAGCCCCAAACGAGGTGTGAGGCCGTCTGTAGCCTCCGGCCGGTTCAGAACTCACTGGGGTTGCGGAACCCACAGCCCCAGGGCTTGGGAGCAGCGGTGCCTCAGCTGTCCTCACGGCTGCTGTTTGTTTCTGGGGGAAAGGCCAGGCTTCCCCGGAGGGCTGGCGGACCCGTGCGGCCTGAGGGAGGGGTCCAGAAGCCAGGTATGTGACTGGGCTGTGAGTCCCCCACCCTACCCTTCCGCTTTCTGGAAGCCGGGCCTCCCTTTTACCTGCCCTTACCTGCAGAGGGAGGACTGTCATTAGAATCAGAAGCTTTCAGCAGGAGCACCGGCAACAGCGCCACAAGCAGAAGCCGCGGCAGCCGGGGGCACGCCATTGCTGCGCGGGGAGGGCCTGCCGCCAGCCCTGCACAGGTGTGTGGCCAGGTGTGTGGCCAGGTGCCTGCTCCTTGCACCTGCGCATGCACCCCCTGCTGGCGGAGCATGGCACTGTGCAGGGGTGAGGCGCAGGTGGGGCTTTTCAGGGTGTGGAGTCTCTCCTGGGCATTCCTGCTCCCCAGGGGTGCGGTTCCCGCCCTCTTCACCTGCACTCCACTCCCTCTAAGCAGGATGACCCAGAAGCTCTCAAACCCAGTCATCCGCTAAAGACACCCTGCCCTGCCCCCGGTCCGCTCTCCCCTGCTCCTGACTCCATAGCTGCTGCACACTGCTGTCACTCCCTCTACCCCTCCTCCGGCCAGGCTGCCCCCACCTCCATCCTGTCCCAGAACCTGCAGGGCTGGGGATGTCCTTGTCCTCCTCTGTCCTCTGTCTCACCCAGACTGTGGCCTTTTGGGGACATAACAAACCTTCTAGCATTTCTATCCTGGATTTCTGTCACCCAGACTGGAGTACAATGGAGCAATCTCGGCTCACTGCAACCTCTGCCTCCCAAGTTCAAGCAATTCTCTTGCCTCAGCCTCCTGAGTAGCTGGGATTACAAGCGTGCGCCACCACACCGGGCTAATTTTTGTATTTTTAGTAGAGATGGGGTTTCACCATGTTGGTCAGGCTGGTCTCGAACTCCTGACCTCAAGTTAGGAGGTCAGCCTCAGTCTCCCAAAGTATGTAGTATGTTGGAATTACAGGCGTGAGCCACAGTGTCCAGCCTTTTTTTTTTTTTTTTTTTTTTTCGACACAGGGTCTCACTCTGTTGCCCAGGCCGGAGTGCAGTGGCATAATCACAGCTCACTGCAGCCTCAAATGCGCAGATTGAAGCAGCCTCCCTCCTCAGCCCCGCAACTAGCTGAAATTACAGGTATGAACCACCATGCCTGGCTAATTTTTTGTATTTTTAGTAAAGAAGGGGTTTGACCATGTTGGCCAGGCTGATCTCTAACTCCTGACCTCAGGTGATCTGCCTGCCTCGGTCTCCTAAAGTGCTGGGATTACAGGCGTGAGCCACTGCACCTGGCCTATTTTTTAATTTTTCTTTTTCTCTTTCTTTCTTTTCTTTCTTTCTTTCTTTTTTTTGAGATGAAGTTTCGCTTTTGTTGCCCAGATTGGAGTAGAGTGGTGCAATCTCAGCTCACTGCAACCTCTACTTCCCAGGTTCAAGCGATTCTTTTGCCTCAGCCTCCCGAGAAGCTGGGATTACAGGCGTGTGCCACCACACCCGGCTAATTTTTTGTATTTTTAGTAGAGACAGGGTTTCTCTGTGTTGGTCAGGCTGGTCTCAAACTCCCGACCTCAGGTGATCCACCCACCTGGGCCTCCCAGAGTGCTGGGATTACAGGCATGAACCACTGCACCCAGCCATCCTGTGGGATTTTTAGGGGTGAGGGACTCGAGGTGGGTGCTTTGGGCCGGGTCCCAGACACATTTCTAGAGTGCTCCGGGGACAGTTTCCATCTGGGATGGGCTGGACACCATCCCACTACCCGTAGGTGGATATGGCAAGGGCACAGGTGAGACCACATTGGCAGCCCCTGACCTCCGGAAAAGAGGTCCCCGTCCTGGCCACAGACCCCAGATACATACTACATGGCTGGAAACTTCAGACTTCCTCTTCTCTCTGGGGTGTTCCGGACTCCCCCACCATACCCAAACCGCTTCCATTAACCCAGAACACATCACCCAATTTGTAGGCTGTGGAGGACTTTATTCATTAGGCCCAGGGAGCCACGCGTGCCTCCCACGAAGTCCCCACTGCAGGGAGCCGGGGTCCTAGAGGCAGGGCTGATGTGTGTGCCATGAGCTGGCCCAGGGGCCTGCTGGTCCCAGGAGTGCTTCTGGACTCTTCAGGCACCTCCGGGTGTAGTAGCCTCGCCAGGTGGCTTGAACCATCTTTGCTGCCATTTGCTGCTGCCTCATCTGCCGTCGGATCTTAAAGCCTCTCCAGGCGGACTGGATGGCTGTAGCTGCTTTGTCCTGGGGATGCGGCTGCCTGGGGCTCAGGACAGCCCGCTGGGAGATGGAGGCCCAGGACACTGCCCCGGAGCCCCCGGCCGCCCGGCCAGTGCCCTGCACCACGCGGGTGGGCTGGGTGCGTCCGCAGGTGTGACAGGTGCGAGGGCTGGAGCCCACAAGCATCACCACACTGGCCGGGCTCCCGATCCTGGAGCTCAGGGAGTGGCAGACGTTGCACGCGTGTGGCTGGCAGGACTGGAAGCAGTGATGGTCCGACACGGCCCTCGCCCTGCCATCCTGGAAGCGGCTGCCATCAGACGGGACCCGGACCCTGCCGCCCAGCTTCGCCCACAGGACGGGGTGGAGCCTCTGCCGGTGCCGGGCGAGGTTCCGGCGGGTGCAGTAGCCGCGCCAGGCAGCCTGGATGATCGTGATGGCTCTGTAGACGTGCGCCAGGTTCCGCCGCACACGGTAGCCGCGCCAAGTAGCTTGGATGACCACGGCCCTCTGGTGCCACACCCGGATCCTGCGACGCACCAGGTAGCCACGGGCGCCGGCCTGGAGCGTGACCACTGCCAGGATGAGGCTCTCCTCTGTGGCCTGAATGGACACCATCAGCTCCCCGGACCACCTGGGATGCACCACCGCCTTGTTGCGCCGGGTCTCCCAGGACGCAGCACCCCTGGCCGACTCCCACGCGCTGCCCCGAGCCATGCCGCGGTCCATGGGCCTGACCACCGCACTGGACACGGCGTGGTTCCACGGTTGGCCACCAGCCACACCAGCATCCACGGGGCCCTGGAATATAGTGGAGTTCAGGGGTGACTTGTGACTAACAGCAGGAGTCCTGAGATCGCCACAGTGACTCCTGGTTAAAAAGGGGCTGCAGGGAACCATTCGGGGAGGACTTGTAGCCTCGAGACACCCTCCGAACTCCCGGGGCCAGCGGGGGAATGGCCGAGGGGTGCGTCATCTCCCCGGTGCGGATGATGGGTCTTACCTCTGCAGGGGGGAGACGCGTGGGGTTTGCAGCATCTTGTGCTGAGGCCTGGGGTGCTTGCCTTTGCACAGCCTGGAAGGGCCTAACCCTGGCCACAGAACTTTCTAGCATTTCTGAAACAATACTACCATGCGTGGATCTGTAGGAATTTTTAGGGCCCGTGGAGTCCCAGCGGCTGCTCTGAGCCGGGTTTCCAGACACTGTTTTCTGGAGTGCGTTGGGGACAGTGCCCATCTGGAAGGGACTGGACGATGCCTTTCTAGCTGAGGATGGATATGGTGGCGCATGTGAGACCATGCTGACTGTCCCTGACCTCTGGGGAAGACTAGGGTTCCCCACCCTGGCCACAGGACCTGGAAGCAATCTGGAAGCCTCACTACTGCCACGGGCCATCGGGGGTGACCCTGAGACTACATTAGAAGCCACTATACCCTGATAGTGATTTGGGGGTCTAGTGTGAGCCACCGACTCCTGCTGAGAAACTGAGGGAGTCTTAGTTGCTAAACCCAGGGCCTGAAAAGGGACAGGGACCATGCCACTAGCATGGCTGGAAGGCACCTCCTTGAACAATGCGGTTTGGCCTTGGGGAAGAGTCCCTTTCTCAGACAGGGACCTATGGTCATGGCCCCCATAAGCTCTCGGAGGACTGGGATACATTCACGGAGTTGCGTCAGTGACCCCAGCTTTGCTGATGATGTCATTGGATCCGCTTGATCCTGATGCTTGGGACAGAGCCTCATCCAGTTCTCCCAGCTCAGCGTGGTGGCCTGTGGCCCCAGATGGCATCATCGCGGCATCTCGGCTCAACTGTAAGGCTCTTGACAGAACCGTGGGCACTGGGCGAGGACTCTTGGCTGTATCACTAGCGACTGGGGCTGGGGAGTGAACGAGAGCCAGGCCGGTGGCGTGGGACATCTGCAAAGCGACTGTCAACCTCTCCCCAGCCAGGGCTCTGTGGTAAGGACGGGCAGTGATTCCAATCAGCATGGACCCCTTGGGGCGGCTCTGAGCCACACTAGAGGCCCCCATTGTTGGCACAGAAGCAGAGGGGACACCTGGGCTCTCCCCACTCACTACTGAACCTGGGAGCAAGTTTGGAGCAGCTAAGCTAGCAGAGGGTCTTACGGATAGGCTCGGCTTCTTTCTATCTGCCAATGGGACACAGAACCTGCAGGGAGGCTCTGACCCGTGCCTGGGATGCTGGACCCCGGGGGAAGGCTGGAGGCTGTGCCACGGGCGTAGTGCCTGGGACCGTGCCCATGCCTGTCCTCCCGGCTACAAAACCCCGTGCTGTGCCACAACCAGCCCTGCCCTTCAGAGAGTCCTGAGGAGTGACAGCTCTCCGCTGGTAACTGGGTGGGGCCGTGCACGCCTCAGAAGAGTGCCAGAGGTCTACGTGTGTTGGAGTAAACGACATTGATCTGGGAGATGCCGGGACCTGTGCTGTTCTGGGAAAGATTAGACTGAGTCACGCCTGGTCTGTTGGGCACTGAAGCCAGAGAGGGGCTGGGGGCCTTCCCGGTGGCTCCAGAGGGATGTGTGAAAGGATCACCTGCCTCAGAGACCTGGGATGCAAGGGAAGCCATGCCATTGGCCACCTGACAGTGACTCTGGCCAGTGCCAGTTACTATGGTTCTCCAGGGGAGACTCCCAGCTAGGCCAGGAAACAGGGTCCCCTGACACCCACGAAGGAACATAGCATCAGCCACGGGCCCCTGGGGATGGCTTGTAGCCACGCCCCTGAACAGAGGTGTGGTTCACTGGCCTGTACGGCAGGCCTCCTCACCAGCCTGGGAGAGATTTGGTGTTGAAACACTGACCACAAAGGTTGGGCACCCATGCCTCCCACCCATGCTGGGTGGGTGATGGAACCCCAGGGACACATCGTTGAGCTTGGAGGCCTGGAGGCTGGATATCGTCTCACTAACCATCAGAGGCTCTTCACATGGGTCCACCCCGGCACCCAGAGATGGCGGGTTCAGACCCTGGCCCACGCTTCCAGGCATAGAGGGACACGGTCCACAGGTCCACCGCGCTGGTGGGTGGCACAGATGCGGGGCTACTGCATTCACCCTCGAGCACTGCAGACGTGAGTCCAGCCCAGAGCCCCAACATGGGTCACTGAGGCCACTGCATGTACCACTGACCACAGATGGCTGTCATGGGCTTGGGGCCAGCCTAGTGTGCAAGGGTGACTGGGCCAGGCTCAGGGATTCCCTCTGGGCCACAGATGGCAGGAATAGGCCGGGGGTTGTGGCTAGCTCAGCTAGGCTGGAGGCTGGGCTGTGAGATGAATGTGTCTTGGCTGGGCTGGGGGTCGCAGTTGGTCGGGCTTGGTTTGGGGATCCTGCAGTGGTCTGAGATGAGTAGGCTCAGCTGGCAGCTGCCCCACTGGCCACATATGGATGAGCTAGGCTTGGAGACAACCCACAGGGCCCTGATGGGTGGGCGAGGCTTGGGGACACACAAATAGCTTGAGATAACCGGGCTGGGCTTGGGGACGCCACACAGGTCATAGGTCGGTGGGCTAGCCGTGAGGACGTCCCTGTGGCTTGAGATGGCTGGGCTAGGCTTGGGGACACCTCACTGGGCATAAAACGAAGAGCTTGGCTTGGGGACACCCTGCAGGCCATTGATGGGTAATCTCCTCTAGGGGACATCCCACTGGCTTCAGATGGCTGGGCTAGGCTTGGGAACACCCTACTGGCCACAGACTGGTGGGGTACACTTGAGGACACCCCAGTGGCCTGAGATGGCCAGGTCAAGCTTAGGGATTCCCCAGTGGCCTGAGGCGGCTGAGCCAGGCTTGGAGACTCTTGAATGGCCATAGATGGGTGAGCTAGGCTTGGGGACTCTCCAATGGTGTGAGATGGCATGACTAGGCTTGGGGACTCTCTAATGATGTGAGATGGCATGGCTAGGCTTGGGGACAGTCCAATAGTCTGAGACGGCTGAGCTATGCCTATGGACACTGATGGTCAGAGATGGCTGGGCCAGACTTGGAGACTCCTCAGAGGGCTGAGATGGGTAGGCTGGGCTTGGGAACTCAGCAGTAACCACAGATGGGTAGGCTGGGCCTGGGGACACCTCAGTGGGCTGATATGGCTGGGCCAGGCTTGGCGACTCCCCAGTGGCCATAGATGGGTAGTCTGGGTATGGGGATATCTCCGTGGGCTGATATGGGTAGGCTGGGCTTTGGGACACCTCAGTGGGCTGAGATGGCTGGGCCAGGGTTGGATACTCCCCAATGACCTGAGATGGGTAAGCTGGACTTGGAGACACCCCAAAGGCTTGAGATGGCTGGGCTAGGCTTGAGGACTCCCCACTGACCACAGATGGCTGGGCTAGCTTTTGGGACCCCCAGTTAGCCATTGATGGGTGGCCTTGGTTTGAGGCCACTCCAAAGGTCCTTGATGGGTGTCCTTGGCTTGGGGAACCTCCCACTCACCACAGATGCCCGTGCTGGTCTCAGTGTCATTCTATTAGGCATAGAGGAGTGTGGTAGACTTGGGGTCACCCCATTAGCCATAGATGGGGAACTAACCTTGGGGACACTCTACTGGATGCTATATGCCAGGATAGGCTTGGGGCCAGCCTACTGGACCCTGATGCCTGGCCTGGCTTTGGGGCTACCCTGCTGGCCAGTGTAGTGTGGGACACACTTGGAGCCAAGCTCATGGCCACAGATAGTGGCTTACATGCCATGGGGACCACAGTACCTAAAGACAGTCCTGCTCGGCTCTGTCGTGACGGTGGCCTGAGACATCTGGAAAATGGGCACTTTCTCCGAGGCTGGAGCGGGCTGGTAGGGGAAGCGTAGAGTCACGTACCTAGAGCCAGTTTCAGTCTCTTGCGTATCCTTAAACCTCTGGAGTGTCCTCATGGACTCCGGAGGAAAAAGGGGCTTCTGGGCAAGGTCCCCTTCTAAACTGCCTTTCCATGACTCATCTATCTTACTGACAGCAGGCAGGCTGGCCACTGACACGGCAGAAAGGCTGAAGGAGCGAGAGCTTTGCAGGGAGCTTTCGGAATTGCTCTCCTGGCTTTGGCTTGCAGAGCCTTGGGAGAAGCTCTCAGCCAGGCCACTGTCTCAAACCTGTGGCAAACCGCCTACCAGCTCACTGAGGATGGATGGCTGGTGGTCTGTGGCCAGCTTCCGGGGGCAGAGCAGGGCAGACATGGAATCCTGCGTTCCATCCCTCCCCTGTCCACGGACGGATGTCTTGGGACAAACGTGCATCAGTGCATCGCCTGGGGAAGCTTGAAACAGACCACAAGTCTTGCGTGCCTGAGTTGTGGTCACCATGGTGACCTGGAAGGGACTTGGGGCCCCCTTGTCGATCACCTCCCTAGTACCTGGGGAGGCCTATTTGAGATTTGGGGGCTGAGGCCTCCTCTGCAGGCTCTCCTTGGAAGCCCTGGATGGCTGCTGATGGCCCCTGGCCACTGAGGGTTGGTAGAGACCGGGATGCACCCTGCTAACCCCTGAGGACGGACACCAATTCAGGCTCCCACAGGCGGGGTGAGGCTGGTGAACACGGGCAGCGCTCCCACCGCCCACACTGCCCGGAAGCCTGCCTGAGGCCTCCCTCCCCTCCCCAGTCGACGGACGAGAGGCCACCCTGCTGACCACGTGTGGCTTGTGGGAGGTCGGGGCCATGCCAAAAGTCATGGAGGGTTGGTTTATGCTTGAGCCCACACCGCTGGCAATGAGAGGTGGCCACAGACTCAGGGGTGGCTGCATGTGGGACGGCCTGGGCAAACTGGGGCCCTCCCCACTCCCTTCGGGGTTCAAATCTGATGCCAATGCTCAGGCGTGCATTTTCCTTTTGGAATTTGCAGCTCAAATCCAGATTTGAGAAGTCCCTGCTGGGTCCCCTCTCCCAAGGCAGCACGGGACACAGCCCAGTGATCAGGGGGCATTGGTGAATGCTGGCGATTACGCCACCTATCACGGAGGCTCCCACAGTGACCACGGATAAGCAGGGTGACCCCCCAACATGGCCCCATTCCCCCCTTCCTCCAAGAGCCCAGCAGCCTGGCCCATGGTGAAACGCCCCCAGACCCCAACCTGGGAATCCCTGACCTTGCTGGCCTGTGGTCTCATGGGGCCCAGGCAGGGCCCCCACGCAGCCGGCGGACTGCCCCTGCAGGCCACCTCCGCTGGGGCCAGCGTCTTAGTCACCCTGCTTCCTGTTGATTTTGAGGTGGCCTGCTTCCTATTGATCTCGGGGAGGATGGTTCCAGTCCTCAGGGCCACCTGATACAAAGACTGGCTCAGGATGGCACCCAGCTTGCCCTGGCACAGGGCCTGGCTCAGAGCTGCCCACTCCTCCTCCATCAAAGCCTTGCTAAGCACCTCCACCAATTTACCCTGCATGGCTTTGGTGAGTTCCGCCCGCAGCTCGCCCCGGGACAGGGCCAGGCGCAGCTCACTCCAGGACAGCGTCTTCCCCAGCACCAGGCTCAGCATACCCTGGGGCAGCGCTTTGGTGACAGCAGCACCCAGGACCTCCTTGGACAGGGCCTGGTTCAGAGCTGCCCGGATTTCTCCCTGGGAGAGGGCTTTGGCCAACAGAATGTGGAGATCTTCCTGGGATGCCAGGACAGTGACCAGTTCAGCACACAGGGAGGCCAGCAGGGAGCCCACCGTGTCCTCCTGGCAGGGCACCGCCTGGCCGGGCATTGACAACTGGGCACGTGCAGCCCCGCTGTCCCCCCAGGACTCAACATTGCATGTGGAATGTCCGGTGGGTGCCGTCAACGGCACCAGCATACCCGGGACCTCAGAGGCTGCTGGGCATGGTCCCTGCTGAGTGGTCTTCCCTGACACCTGGCTGTGGGGCTGCAGCTGAGTCCATCTGTCCTCCGGCTTGGCCCAGGGCAGAGCGCTGAGGGCACTGAGGTGCTGGCAGGCCTGGCTGGGTGCCTTGGACCTGGTTAGGAGCACCTGGGAATGGGTCTTGCTGCTGAGATCAGCAGCCTGGTGCGCTGGGATGAGGCACGTGGTTATATCTGTGACCTGCTGCCCCTGGGACTGCGTCTTGGTCAGACGGGTGGACAGATGTGCTTGGGACTGGACCTTCATGGCACCTGCAGCCAGATGTGTCTGGGAATGTACCTTGCTCAGACAGGTGACCAGATGGTCCAGGGACGGGGTCTTGGTCAGCTCGGTGGGCAGATGTCCCTGAGATGAGGCTTTGGTCAGCGGGGAGGCCTGCTGTCTCTGGGACAGGCAGGGTGGATGTCTCTGGGATGAGGCACGGGTCAGTGGGGCAGCCAGCTGTTCCTGGGACAGGGTGACAGCCATTTCTTCTATAGGCACAAACAGGTGAGGGTCGTCCCCTTCTGCAGCGTTTGTCCAGGACGGAGCCCCAGACGTCTCCACTGCCACACTGGTCTTAAGTGCTGTGTCTGTTTTCACCTGTCTCTGGGGGCTGGTCTCGATTTTCTTGGCTTCTAAAGGAAGCTTAGCTGGAGCCCTGTGGACCCCGGCTCCCGGATGTGGTTGGGGCAGACACCTGATCTTCCCCTCAGCCACACAGGAGTGGGATGAGGCTTTGACCACCTCCACGGCCGGCTTCACGTTCACCTCGGCCTTAGCCTTGGGCTGGTTCTCGTGGGTGGAGCCCGGGGTGTTGGGAATTCCGGCTGCCACGGCTGCTGGGGGTGGAGCCTTGACGCTTCCCGCTGCTGGAGAGGCCAGATACAGGGTCCTGAGGATGGTGGCCACCGAGCGTAACTGGGCAGGGGTCCTGGTTATGATGGCTGCCCGACGCGTCTGGGGTGAGGGCTTCGTCACTCCACCTGGACTCGTCTGGGATGAAGTCTTGGATGTGGTGGCTGCCAGACACGTCTGCAGCAGGTTTTTGGCTGGGGCGGCCGCCTGGCGCATCTGGGACGGGGTCTTTGCCATGGAAGGCCCTGGGCATATCTGGGGCGAGCTCTTCATGATGGAAGCCAGAAGGCACACTTGAGGTGGGTTCTTGGCCATGACGGTTGCGGGGCGCATCTGCAGCGGGGTGCCAGTGCCAGAGGCTGCGGGGTGCACCTGGAGCTTTGTCACCATGGGCATGGGGCGTGCATGAGGTGCAGTTTTGGTCACTGCGGGCCGCGGAGACGGTGGGGCTGGGGTCTTGGTTGTTGTCATTTTGGGAACCGGGCTAGTCTTGGGTGGAGTCTTGGTCACTGTGGACACTGGACACATCTGTGGCAGGGTCCTGGAGGCCACTGGGTACGTGTAGAGCAGGGTCGTGGTGATCGTGGGCCCTGGGGACACCTGGAAGGGGGCTTTCAGGGTCTCTGCTTCCACAGGGCCCTGGGTTTGGGTGCTGGATGATCCCGTAACTGCCTGGCCACACCTTCCAGAGAGCGGTGTCTCAGGGGCCCCGGCTTTGCTGGTCCGGGCAGTGGCACGTTTGGCCTTCACTGAGTCATCCTCTATGTGGACGAGGCAGGTGCTTCTGATGGTTCTGGTCAGCAGGCACGGCTGGCACTTTGCGTCCGGATTCACCGGGCAGGGAAATCTGATGGTGACCGTCTGGTGTGGCAGGAAGGCCAACCCCGGGACTCCGACGGCACGAGGAGCCTGCATGCAGGGGTCTGAGGCACCCTGAGCCACGGGGGTCTGCAGGAGCGGGGTCGACTGGGGCCTGCAGAGGACCAGATTGTCACAGGAAGGGAACTGGGTCTCCTTGTTCACTCTGATAGGCGGGCACAGAAGGCGGTTCTCTTCCAGATGCTGGAAGCGCACCTGCTGTGGGGTGTGATAAGGGATGTCCCCCTCCTCCGCCTTGGCTTTCTTCACCGACAGCTTGCTGGAGTGAAGGATGCGTCTCGTGCTGAAGCGCCGCCAGGCCTCCTGGATGGCCTTGGCCGCCATCATCTGGGAAATGAGCTTCTGCCGGAGCTGGTAGCCCTTCCAGCTGGCTTGGATGAGCGTGGCCGCATGGGAATGCAGCATGTCCATCTCGTCTACCAGGATTTTCTTGAAGGCCTGGCTCTCGACCACAGCCCGGAGGCGTGGGATGTGGCGGGGCGCCGGCTCGGCTCGGGCAGGCTGCTGCGGAAGATGCTCCTCGGACTTGGGGCCCTGGTGCTGGGGCTGTGGAGTCGCTTTCTCCATTGTGTCCAGGAGACTAGGGGTGGGTGGGGGCTGGAGGATGCACTGCCCACTGGGTGACAACTGGTTGGTGAACTGGACCTGGGCGTCCGACTGCATTGCCTTGATTCCTGGGCGGGTCAGCTCTGCCTGTGGGGTGGCGGGGGGTGGTCAGGGCACAGCAGGTCCTGCAGACCAGAGGTCTCCTGGCTGGGGAGGACACCGGCCCCCCAGACCCAGATCTTCTTGTTCCTGGCACCTTGAGATCTTCCTCCTCCCTCTTTCTGTCCTTCCCTCCCTCTCTCAAGTGGCTGTCCCTATATGCATTTCTCATCATCCTACGGTCACTTCATCCTGGCACACAGTGCATGCCACTGGAATGCCCAACCACTTACCTGCTTTTTTTGTAATGTACATATATATATATATATATATATATATATATTTTTTTTTTTTTGAGACAGAGTTTTGCTCTTGTTACCCAGGCTGGAGTGCAATGGCGCGATCTCGGCTCACCGCAACCTCCGCCTCTTGGGTTTTTAGGCAATTCTCCTGCCTCAGCCTCCTGAGTAGCTGGGATTACAGGCACATGCCACCATGCCCAGCTAATTTTTTTTTTTTTTTAGTAGAGACGGGGTTTCACCATGTTGACCAGGATGGTCTCGATCTCTTGACCTTGTGATCCACCCGCCTCGGCCTCCCAAAGTGCTGGGATTACAGGCTTGAGCCACCACGCCCAGCCATATTTATTTATTTTTAGAGACGGGGTTTCACCATGTTGGCCAGGATGGTCTCCATCTCCTGACCTTGCGATCTGCCCACCTTGGCCTCCCAAAGTGCCGGGATCATAGGCATGAGCCGCCATACCCGGCCCTTTTTTTTTTTTTTGAGACAGAGTTTCGCTCTTGTTACCCAGGCTGGAGCACAATGGCGCGATCTCAGCTCACCACAGCCTCCACCTCCTGGGTTCAGGCAATTCTCCTGCCTCAGCCTCCCAAGTAGCTGGGACTACAGGCGCGTGCCACCATGCCCAGCTAATTTTTTGTATTTTTAGTAAAGATGGGGTTTCACTGTGTTGGCCAGGCTGGTCTCGAACTCCTGACCTCAGGTGATCCACCTGGCTCCGCCTCCCAGAGTGCTGGGATTACAGGCGTGAGCCACCGCGCCTGGCCTGCTTCTCGAATTTTATCTTGGATGTACCCCAAGTAAAGCACTGACCACAATGTTTTGGGAATTTCCTGTTTGCTTCTCTCGCTCTGTGTGTGTGTGTGTGTGTGTGTGTGTGTGTGTGTGTGTGTGTGTGTGTGTGAAAGAGAGAGAAGTGTGGTGGAAGTTGGATGGACAGATGGATACAGGGCTAGATACTGAATGGATGTATCAGTGGATGAGTGAATGGTGGATGAGTTGAGAAACGGGTGAAGGATTGGATGAAGAGATAAATGAAGCTGACCAATAAAGTGTTAAAGGCAAACTGGCTGGCGCGGCAGCTCACGCCTGTTATCCCAGAACTTTGGGAGGCCAAGGTGGGCAGACTGCTTGAAATCAAGAGATCGAGACCATCCTGGCCAACATGGTAAAACCCCATCTCTACTAAAAATACAAAAAAGTAGCCAGGCATGGTGGCGCGCATCTGTAGTCCCAGCTACTTGGGAGGCTGAGGCAGGAGAATTGCTTGATCCCACGAGGAGGAAACTGCAGCGAGCTGAGATCGTGCCACTGCACTCCAGCCTGGGTGACAAGACTCAGACTTCATTTCAAAAATAAATAAATAAATAAATAAATAAGGCAGATTAAGAGAAAAATGGACACATGGGTGAGTGGATGGATGGATGGATGAATGAGCTGATGGGTGAATGAGCAGATGAATGGAGGGATAGGTGAATCAACTGATGAAAAGATGGGTGGATGGATAAATGGATAGAGGGAAGGAGAGAAGATAAGTAGATGGATTGAGGGAGGAAGGGAAGGAGGGAGGGCTAGGTGGCTGGATGGATAGATGGATGAGTGAATGGGTGAATGCATGCATGGATGGATGGATGGATGGATGGATGGATGGATGGATGGATGAAATTATAGTTGGATGGAAGGATGGATGGATACATACATAGATGAATAGATGGATGCAAGGGTGGGTGGATAAATTGATGGATGGATGGGCAGATGGGTCTATAAATAAGCAAACAGACTGGTGAATAGATAGATGGGGCCAGGCATGGTGGCAGCCAAGGTGGGTGGATCACAAGGTCAGGAGTTCAAGACCAGCCTGGCCAAAATAGTGAAACCCTGTCTCTACTAAAAATACAAAACTTAGCCACCTGTAATCGCAGCTACTCGGGAGGCTGAGGCAGGAGAATTGCTTGAACCCAGGAGGCAAAGGTTGCAGTGAGGCGAGATCACACCATTGCACTCCATCCTGGGTGACAGAGCAAGACTCCGTCTCAAACAAAAAAAAAAATAGATAGGTGGATAAATGAATGGGTAGATGGACAGAGGGATAGCTGGATGGATTGAATGATAAATGGATAGAGGGAGGGAGGACTATGTGGATGGATGGGTGGATGGATGGATGGGTGGGTGGGTAGGTAGATGGGTAGATGGAAAATGGAATGATGGGTGGGTAGGAGGATGAATGGATACATAGATACATGGATGAATGATGGATGGTGGATGGGTAGGGGGAGGGACAAATGTATGGAAAGATGGATGAATGAATGAGTGGGTGGGTAGATGAATAGATGTAAGACAAGCAGATAAATGAATGTGAAATTAAAGGAGGCCAGGCTCAGTGGCTCACACATGTAATCCCAACACTTTGGGAGGCCAAGGTGGGTGGATCACCTGAGGTCAGAGTTCGAGACCAGCCTGGCCAACGTGGCGAAACCCCCTCTCTACTAAAAATACAAAAAAAATAGCCAGGCATGATGGCGGGTGCCTGTAATCCTCAGCCACTCAGGAGGCTAAGGCAGGAGAATTGCTTGAACCCAGGAGGCAGAGGTTTCGGTGAGCCAAGATCGCGACACTGCACTCCAGCCTGGCGCCTGGAGCGAGACTCTGTCTCAAAAAGAAAAGAAAGAAAGAGGGAGGGAGGGAGGGAGGGAGGGAAAGAAGGAAGGAAGGAAGGAAGGAAGGAAGGAAGGAAGGAAGGAAGGAAGGAAGGAAGGAAGGAAGGAGAAAGAAAGAAAGAAAAGAAAGGAAGGAGGGAAGGAGGGGAAGGGAGGAGAAGGGAAGGGAGGGGAAGGAGGGGAGGGGAGGGGGAAGGAAGGAAGGAAGGAAGGAAAATAAATGAAATTAGAGCTGGAGAGATTGGTGACATTGGTGAAGCCATAACCCAATGGGAGGTAGACTGATGGGTGGACGGGTGGGTGGGTGGATCAGGGGATGGACGGGTAAATGGCATATGGAAGAATGGAAAGAGGGAAGAAAAAGTGGGTGACTGTGGCTTTCAGAAGTAACTAGGATGCAGAGGGAACTGGGACACTGTCCAGCCACCCTGATGCACAGCCTCGAGCACAGCATACAGGTTTGGCAGAAGCCCCTCTCTTCAGGCTGGACTAGCCAGACCCCTTGCCCAGGGGCATCTTCTTACCTTGAAGGGTCATAGAGTTGGAGGAGAAGCAGGAGAAGAAGGTGAAATCCCAGAAGCCAGTGTGCAAGCGGAGGCAGCCTTCAGCCTTTCACCCCAGGCAACGTGCAGCAACACTGCCCTGGGCTGGCTCTGTCCTCAGGACCAACACAAAAAGAGATGTTAAAAGCAAAAACAGTGAATTCTAAAAAATAAAAATAAAAAAGTCTGCAAAGATGAGTACACAAGAAAATTTATTCCAGTGTTAGTTTGTAGCTAGAAATCAAACAAAACATCTGGAAATAACCAAAACAGTGATTAGCAGAGGTTCTGCGGCCAATGCATACAGAAGTACATTCAGGGATGTTTAACAATGTATTGTTTAGCAGAGGAAAAACTGGAAGAAACCCAAGCTATCAACGGAGAGATGGCTCAATCAAACAAGGGCATGATACCCAGGCACTGGAAATGGTGTCCAGGCTCAGCACAGTGATTCTTGCCTGCAATCCCAGCACTTTGGGAGGCAGAGACAGGTGGATCACTTCAGGCCAGGAGTTCGAGACCAGCCTGGGAAACTAAGCAAGAACTATCTCTTAAAATAATAATAATTGGCCAGGCATGATAGCTGACGCCTGTAATCGCAGCACTCTGGGAGGCTGAGGCGGGTGGATCACCTGAGGTCAGGAGTTCGAGACCAGCCTGGCTAACATGGTGAAACCCCGTCTCTACTAAAAATACAAAAAATTAGGCATGGTGGTGAATGCCTGTAATTCCAGCTACTTGGGAGGCTGAGGCAAGAGAATGCCTTGAACGCAGGAGGCAGAGGTTGCAGTGAGCTGAGATCACATCATTGCACTCCAGCCTCTGCAATAAGACCAAAACTCTGTCTCAAAAAAAAAAAAAGCCAGGTGCAGTAGCTCACACCTGTAATCCCAGCACTTTGGGAGGCTGAGGCTGGCGGATCACCTGAGGTCAGGAGTTGGAGACTAGCCTGACCAATATGGTGAAACCCCATCTTTAAAAAAAAAAAAATAGGTCAGGCACAGTGGCTCACGTCTGTAATCCCATTAATTTGTGAGGCCAAGGCGGGTGGATCACTTGAGGCCAGGAGTCCCAGACCAGCCTGGGCAACATGGTAAAATCCCGTCTCTACTAAAAATATTAAAAGTAGTCAGGCATGGTGGCACGTGCCTGTAGTCCCAGCTACTCGGGAGGCTGAGGCAGGAGGATGATTTGAGGCCACCAGGAGGTTGAGACTATAATTAGCTATGATGGCACCACTGCACTCCAGCCTGGTGACAGAGTGAGACCCTGTCTCTTTTTTTTTGAAACAGAGGCTCACTCTATCGCCCAGGCTGGAGTGCAGTGTCACAATTTTGGCTCACTGCAATCTCCGCTTCCCGGGTTCAAGCGATTCTTGGGCCTCAGCCTCCTAAGTAGCTGGGATGACAAGTGTGAGTCACCTCATCTGACTGAGACCCTGTCTCCAAAAAAAAAAAAAAAAAAAAGGATGATTGTGATTAAAGGTAAGTATAAAAGGAAATTCTATATGGTACTTTGGGGCTGAGGGAGATTCCCCAAAAAGGGGCAAATTTGGAGAGGATTCAGACTTTTTGGAGAAAGCATGGACCCACCTAACAAGCAGCAGAGATGTTTGCTGGATTGGCCAAGCCAGAACTGGTCTGGAGTGGCGGAACTAGCAAAAGGCCCGCCCTCCAGGGTGCAGGTGTGGGAACAGGTAATCAACAGGTTATCACCAGCGCCCTCTACTGAGAAGGTTTAGCATTGCGCTCACTTTGGTGCTGTGGATGTGCGCCGGAAACCTCGGTGCTGCGGGGTGCAGCAGGCCCTCAGTGTGCATGGGCCACCGGGTGGGGGGGCTTTGGTTTGTTTGTTTGAGACAGTTTCATTCTTGCCGCCCAGGCTGAAGTGCAGTGGCGCAATCTCGGTTCACTGCAACCTCCTCCTCTCAGGTTCAAGAGATTCTCGTGCCTCAGCCTCCCAAGTAGCTGAAATTACAGGCGCCCGCCACCGCACCCAGCTAATTTTTGTTGTTGTTTTTACTGAGATGGAGTTTTGCTCTGTCGCCCAGGCTGGAGTACAGTGATGCCATCTCGGCTCACTGCAACCTCCGCCACCCGGTTCAAGCGATTCTCCTACCTCAGCCTCCCGAGTAGCTGGGATTACAGGCATGTGCCACCGTGCCCCGCTAATTTTGTATTTTTAGTAGAGATGGGGATTTCTCCATGTGGGTCAGGCTGGTCTCGAACTCCTGACCTTAGATGATCCACCTGCCTCAGCCTCCCAAAGTGCTGGGATTACAGGCGTGAGCCACCGTGCCCGGCCATTTTTTTGTATTTTTAGTACAGATGGAATTTCACCTTATTGATCAGGCTGCTCTCAAATTCCTGACCTCAGGTGATCCACCCACCTCGGCCTCCCAAAGTGCTGCGATTACAGGCATGAGCCCCTGCGCCCAGCCTTGGGGTCTCGTGTGTGTGTGTGTGTGTGTGTGTGTGTGTGTGTGTGTGTGTGTGTGTGCTGAGAGGGCTGCAGAAAAGTTTTCATCAGGTCAAGGCTACAAATTGGTGAAAGACCACGTTCTGGACCCAGGGCTGGGGCAGGCTACACCTGGTGTCTCCACACCTCTATCCCTAACGCCTCACTGGCGCCCTCTACTGAGAAAGTTTAGCATTGTGCTCACTTTAAAGGAGACACAAGGAAACGAATTCCTTTATCACATATTGAAAGGGTCCATTTGGAGACAAGAGGCGATGCATGGATAACTGACATACATATATTTATTAATTATTATTTTTATTTTTTTGAGACGGAGTCTCGCTCCGTCGCCCAGGCTGGAGTGCAGTGGTGCGATCTCAGCTCACTGCAACCTCCCCCTTCCGGGTTCAAGCAATCCTCCTGTCTCAGCCTCCTGAGTAGCTGGAATGGCAGGTGCCCACCACCACACCTGGCTAACTTTTGGGTTTTTTTTTTTTTTTTTTTTTGAGACGGAGTTTCAATCTTACTGCCCAGGCTGGAGTGCAATGGTGCGATCTCAGCTCACCACAACCTCTGCCTCCCAGGTTCAAGCCTCAGCCTCCAGAGTAGCTGGGATTACAGGAGTTCAACACCACGCCCGGCTAATTTTTAGTAGAGACCGGGTTTCATCATGTTGGCCAGGCTGGTCTCAAACTCCTGACCTCAAGTGATTCGCTCACCTCGGCCTCCCAAAGTGCTGGGATTACAGGCATCAGCCACCGTGCCCAGCCTAATTTTTCTATTTTTAGTAGAGATGGGGTTTTACCACATTGGTCAGGCTGGTCTCGAACTCCTGACTGAGGCAGGAGAATCGCTTGAAGCCGGGAGGCAGAAGTACAGTGAGCCAAGATTGCGCCAATGCACCCCAGCCTGGGTGACAGAGCGAGACTCCATCTCAAAAAAAAAAAAAAAATGGAAATTGGAGTTGGCAGAGCTTAAGGGGCTGAATGGGCCCATTCCAGGGGCTAAGGTTTCATCCCAAACGGTACAACTTTTTAAAGGAACTCAACCAGAAGGGGTGAGAAATGGGATTGTGGGGGATGAGAAGGGACAGGGCCCCCCTGGACACAGAAGCCGAGTGACTGGCTAAGTAATTCTGAGTAAAACCCTCTCAGGCTCAGTTTCCCTATCTGTCACAGGAGGTAAGATCACCGTCCTCAAGTTCCCGAAGACACAACAGTCTTGGCCGGGTGCAGTGGCTCATGCCTGTAATCCTAGCACTTTGGGATGCCAAGGTGGGAGGATGGCTGGAGCCCAGGAGTTTGAAAACAGCCTGGGCAACATAGCGAGACCCCGTCTCTATTTATTTAAACAAATAATAAAGAGGCTGGGTGTGGTGGCTCATGCCTGTAATCCAAGCACTTTGGAGGCATAGGTGGGCATATCACCTGAGGTTGGGAGTTCAAGACCAGCCTGACCAACATTGTGAAACGCCGTCTTTAAAAATAATAATAATAATAATAAAGAGACATAACAGGCTCTCCAGGATGCCCCCCATCACAGGTGAACAAATCCACCATCGAGGCTTTGGGGGGGGTCCCTAGGGCCCTATCATTTCAAGTTACACAGAAGGCCCAGAAGGACTCTAAAGGCACGGGGGTCAGAGAACGACAGGGTCCCCCATGAGCCCCAACAAACCAGCCCTCCACCAGCCCCATTCACCTGCCCCCGAAGCCACCAGCCCCACTCACCTGTCCCTGAAGCTGAACCCAGCAGTCTGAATGAACAGCCAGTCTTGGGGCCCTGGTGGCTTGGCAGCTTTGTGACTCAAAGCCAAGTTCCGGCCAATCCCTGCCAGCTCCTTGGGGGGAGGGGATGCTAGAAGGCACAGCCAGGGTCTGGGAGACAGGATGCGGGGCAGGGCCCAAGGTCATGGTGGTTGCTACCTACACCTGCTCATCCTGAGTAGAAGGGGTTCTCAGCACAGAGGGAACCCCAAATCTCCCGATCCGTGCACCCAGAGGCAGCTTCAGTCTTTCATCCCGTGGGCATTTTCTTTTCTTTTTGAGAGGGAATTTCACTCTTGCTGCCCAGGCTGGAGTGCAATGGCGTGATCTCAGCTCACTACAACCTCCGCCTCCTGGGTTCAAAGGATTCTCCTGCCTCAGCCTCCTGAGTAGCTGGGATTACAGGCACGCGCCACCACGCCTGGCTACTTTTGTATTTTTGGTAGAGACGGTGTTTCTCCACGTCGGTCAGGCTGGTCTCAAACTCCCAACCTCAGGTGATCTGCCCACCTTGGCCTCCGAAAGTGCTGAGACTACAGGCGTGAGCCACTGCTCCTAGCCAGCCGTGGGCATTTTCTGAGCACCTACTGTATGCTGCAATTTGCCCCAGGCCTAAGGATACAAAAAACTCAAAGAATTTGAGGGTGTAAAATGGCTATATGGGAAGGAACCAAAAAGGGGGTGCCATGGGCCAGTCAGGTTTCTGACCAATGTCCTGGGTCTGGCTCGGAGATGGGGGGGTCTTTGGGGTGGGGCCAGACTTGATGTCTCTTGGGATCCCCACTGGGCCCAGCAAAAGTGGGCACTGACCCTGAGCCGAAGCCCCGTAGGGGAAGCCAGGCCGCTGTCCTGGGTCACCTCCCGGGGCCGGGCTGGGGCCCAGCATGAGTCACTGCTGGCTGGGCTAAGGCTGACACATACCTTGGACTCTGTGCAGCTGGCACCAGCCAAAGCCAGCCTGGTCCAGAAGCCTCCACCTGGCTTCCTTAGAGAGCCGCTGGGGGTCGCCAGGGCAGGAGCCAGCAGGGGTGCCCGGCCTCCCTCTGCAAAGACCACCCCCTCCAAAACCTTCTCTACACTATGGGTGTGGCTTTGGGCAAAATCAGGGACATGGCAGATGGCAGCTGAATGGGGTTTACATCCTTTGGTTTTTGAGATGAAGTCTCACTCTGTCGCTGAGGCTGGACTCACTGCAACCTCCACCTCCCAGGTTCATGCAATCTTTGTGCCTCAGCCTCCTGAGTAGCCGGGACTACAGGTGCCCGCCACTACACCTGGCTAATTTTTGTAGGGTTTTTTTTTTTAGACAGAGTCTTGCTCTATTGCCCAGGCTGGAGTGCAAAGGTGCAATCTCGGCTCACAGCAACCTCCGCCTGCCGGGTTCAAGCGATTCTCCTGCCTCAGCCTCCTGAGTAGCTGGGATTACAGGCATGTGCCACCACGCCTGGCTAATTTTGTATTCTTAGTAGAGACAGGGTTTCTCCATGTTGGTCAGGCTGGCCTCGAACTCTCGCCCTCAGGTAATCCGCCCACCTCGGCCTCCCAAAGTACTGGGATTACAGGCGTGAGCCACCACACCCAGACTTTGTAGTTTTAGTAGAGACAGGATTTCACCATGTTGGCCAAGCTAGTCTTGAACTCCTGATCAAGTGATCTGCCTACCTCAGCCTCCCAAAGTGCTGGGATTACGGGCATGGTCACCTCGCCCAGCCCGTCCTTTGGATGTTTCATCAGAACAAGTCCCTTCTGTGCTGTCAATGAGCTAAACACAACTGGGAGTACTCAGGGCAACTGGAGGCTGTGGGAGCCCAGTAAGGTGCTGGCCCAGCCTGCGGGTTACTGGGGACAGGCTTCCGAGGAGAGAGTGTGCAGCTGAGGTTGGGAGGTGGCGCTCAGCTGGGTGACTGGGGAAGAGTAGCTGGCACAGAGCCACCGCTGCAGCTGTGCAAAGGCCCTGAGGCCAGGAGGGCAGGAATTGAGAATCTGGGTGGAGAGGTTCCCGAAGGGAGACAGCCCAGGACCTGGTGCAGCCAGGACTTCTTTCCAGAAAGTTTTCAAGTAGTGGGTGAGATCTGTGGTTTCAAAAAAGCCCTTCATATCACAGCTCATGCCTGCCTCACTCCCCCATCAGACTGGAGGGCTGGTCTCCAGGGAGTGGACACCAACTAGGCCTCAGGAAATGCTGGTGAGGCCAGGTGTGGCAGCCCAGGCCTGTAATCCCAGCACTTTGGGAGGCCAAGGCGGGGCAGACTGCTTGAGCTGTCTTGAGGAGTTCGAGATCAGCCTGAGCAACATGGCAAAATCCCATCTCTACTAGTAATGACAAAAATTAGCGAGTACGGCGGCCAATGCCTGTCATCCCAGCTACTCTGGTGGCTGAGGCAGGAGAGTCGCTTGAACCCAGTAGGCGGAGTGAGCTGAGGTCACGCCACTGCACTCCAGCCTGAGTAAAAGAGACCTTGTCTCAAAAAGGTTGGCGGGGGCGAGAGATAAGATAGAGGCCGGGTGCAGTGGCTCACACCTGTAGTCCCAGCATTTTGGGAGAGTAGGGAGTATCACTTGAGCACAAGAATTCAAAATCAGCTTGGGCAACATAGATCCCTCTCTACAAAAAAACTTTAATAATTAGCGGGGCATGGTGGCACACACTTGTGGTCCCAGCTACTTAGGAGGCTGAGGCAGGAGGATCACTTGAGCCTGGGAGGTCAGGGCTGCAGTGAGCTGTGGTGCAGGGCACAGTGGCTCACACCTGTAATCCCAGCACTTCGGGAGGCCGAGGCAGGTGGATCACCTGAGGTCGGGAGTTCCAGACCAGCCTGACCAACATGGAGAAACTCCATCTCTGCTAAAAATACAAAAAAAAAAAAAATTAGCTGGACGTGGTGGTGGGTACCTGTAATCCCAGCTACTGGAGAGGCTGAGGCAGGTGGATCATGAGGTCAAGAGATCGAGACCATCCTGGTCAACAAGGTGAAACCCCATCTCTGCTAAAACTACAAAAATTAGCTGGGCATGGTGGTGCGCGCCTGTAGTCCCAGCTACTTGGGAGGCTGAGGCAGGAGAATTGCTTGAACCCAGGAGGCGGAGGTTGCGGTGAGCCGAGATCGCGCCATTGCACTCCAGCCTGGGTAACAAGAGCGAAACTCCGTCTCAAAAAAAAAAAAGGTACAATTCAGTGGCCTTCCCTAACAGGGCTGGACAGGTACACACAACCAGCACTACTTGCCATGTGACCTTGGCCCCATATGTTCGCATCCCTCGGGGATCCCAATGAGTCGGAAGCCCAAGGCTCAAGGTCTTAACAGCAAAGCCAGAGCAGGCAGGAGCAGCAGGAAACCCAGGGTCAAGGCTCGGAAGCGAAGAGGCCAAGGTCGGGCTGTCTCTGCACAGTCTCCTTAAAAGGCTGTGTGACGTCAAGCCAGTTGCTCAACCTCTCTGAACCTTAGGTTTCCCCAAGTGGAGAGTAGGATGTTGGGAGGAGGAGCGAACTTCAGGGAGATACTTTCTGTTCCACCTTCCTCCTGGTCCTGGGTCCATCAGCTTGTCCTGGGCCTCAGCATACCCCAATTCACCAAATGAGAATAAAAGCTTACACGGTAAGCCAAGCACTGCTCTGTAAACAGAAACTCTCTTAAGCGTCACAACTTTATGGGGCAAGTTTTTCGGCTGTTCTCCCCATTTTACAGACAGGGAGACCAAGGCCCAAAATGTTAATTAAAAAGTTCTGCCTCTTCCTTCCTCCCTTGGGCTGGGGCTATGCCGTTTCCACCTCCAAATCTCTCCTTCCCAAAAGGAAGCTAGCATTAGCTAGTTCCAAATGCCGGTCAAAGACCCCAACCTGGACATCAGCCGGCCCTGCGTTCAGGCGATTCTAGAGGGCGCTCGCTTCACGCCAGAAGCGCGAGCCCCTCCCGGACGCCCGCTGCTTGCTTCCTCCCAACGAGAGGAGGAGCTGGGGACGGAAGGAGGAGAGAGAGGCGGGGGTGGGGGGGAAGCGGGCCAGGCTCCGCCCAGCCCGCCAGGCCCAGGCGGGGGAAGAAGGAGGCGGAGAGCCGAGCTGGCGTAACGAGACTTTACTGAAAACAGAAAACCAGGCGGGCGAACCAAGGATTACAAACAGGAATGTGGACTCGTAGCAAAACAAAACAAAAAACAAACAGAACCGAAAGGGAGAGGGGGAGCCGGTCGAAAGAACGGAAGGGGGAGCGAGATCGAGGAAAGGGGTGGAGAATTTTTTTCTTCTTCCCATTTCTTTAAAAAAAACCAACACAAGAAAACACACACACACACAACCAACGTTTGTTCCCGAGTAGAAACATAAATAGGGCAGAATCGAACACTCTGTTCTTCTCTCTTCCAAAGAAAAAAAACAGTAAGAAAAAGAAAGGCAGGGTTTGAGGCTGCGCCCCCTCGGAGCCCCTTCCGCGGCGCGGTGTACAAAGGGGCAGCCGAGACGCGCGGGTTTGTGCAACACGGGGCGGCCGCGCGGAGGACAGAGGCAGCGCGAGGGCGGGGGGTCATGCGCTCGCCCCCCCGGGAGCAGGGGGTCCAGCTTGTCGAGTCCGGGGCGCCCCTTCCGAGTCCTGGGCACCCTCGGGGGGATCCCCGGGGGCCGCACTCTGAGTTCCTGGGTACACTCGGGGGAAGGGGGGTCCCCAGGGCCGCACCCTCTCCAAGTCCGGGGCGCCCACGACACCCCCCCGCGAGCCCGCCCCTCGGGGAAGGTGGCCGCGCATGCGCCCCGCGCGCGGACTTAGTACGCGGACACCTGGTGCTGGGGCAGCAGCTGGCAGCCGCTGTTGACGTGGCTGAGGACTTTCTGCTTGAGCTGCGCCACCTGCTCGCGCAGCAGGCTCGCCGTGGACGCCAGTTCCGTGTTCTGGCTCTTGAGGGTCTTCACTTTCTCCTCCAGGCGAGAGATTCGCTCCAGCTTGCGCTTGCGGCACTTGGAGGCGGCGATGCGGTTGCGCAGCCGCTTGCGCTCCGCCTTGATGCGCTCCTGCGTGTCCATGTCGATGGGCGACAGCGGCGGGCTCTCGCCGAAGCTTGGCACGTCGGGCACCGTCTGTGGCTCGTCCTTGAGCGCAGCCAGGCGCGGCGGCCCCAACGCGCCCGGGGGCGGCGGCGGCGGGAAGGGCACGGGGTCGGCGGCGAAGGCGACCGTCGCGGCGCCCCCCGCGCCCCCGGCGCCGCCTGCGTAGCTGCTCAGGTTCGCGTAGACGGGCGCCTCGGGCGCGGCCGCCGCCGGAGCCAGCTCGCCGGGGGGCGCGGAGCCCGCGGCCGTGCCCGAAGGCCCGCCGGCGGCGGCGGCGGCGGCGGCGGCAGCAGCGGCCGAGCCCGGGCCGAGCTGGTTCTGCTTGTGCAAATCCTCCAGGGCCTTGACGAAGCCCTCGGCGAACTCCTGCTCCTCGCTGGCCGCCACCTTGGGGTAGAGGAACTGCGTGCTCGTCGGCGTGGTGGTGACCAGCCCGTTGGACTGGATGATGAGGCGCTCGAGCTCGGGGGAGGCGAGCTTCAGCAGCCCCAGGTCGGGCGAGGCGAGCAGGCCGTCGGGGGGTGCCGCGCTGGGGGCGCCGTCGGCGCGCAGGGGGTTTGGAGGCGGCGCGGCCGTGGGCTTGAGTGCCGCCGCCACCTGCTCGCTCAGGCTCAGCGTCAGCGCGTCCTTCTTCATCATGCTGCCGGCCGCCGCCGTCGGGGGCGCCCCCGGGAACAGGCGGCCCGGAGACCCGAAGCTGCCGCCGCTGCCACTGGCGCCGCCGCCCAGGCCGCTCAGCGCCTCATCGCCGTAGAAGGGTGTTTCCATCCTCCGCCTCCCCCGCCGCGCCGGCCCGGGGGGGAGTGGCCGCGGCCTCCCGGGGGGCCCGCGCCCCCCCGTCCGCTCGGCCCTGCGCCCACCCCGGCCGCGGCCGCTGCGCCCGGCCTTCCGCTGGCGGCGGCTCCTGCGCCGCGCGGCTTGTGCGCCCTCTTATAGCCTCGGCTCCTCGCGATGAGCTCACCGCCCCCGCTCGCCATTGGGCGCGGGTGACGTCGCTCATTTGCATGGAGGGGCGGGGCTAAGCCGCCGACGCCCGCCTGGCCGCCGTTGCCCCGGCGACGGGCGGTAAACGGCACAACAGCGCGCTGCCTTGTGGGTTGACGTCATGGGGGCAGGCCGCGTGCCCGGACCGGGTCACCCCGCCCCGGGACCGCTGTGTACGACCCATCTCCCCGGCACCGCCCCCACCAAGGCACATCCCGGGTGGCGTGATGGGCCCGGGCGCCCGCCCGCCCCGAGGCCCCGCCCCGTATCCGCGCGTGGGGCCCCGGCTGGGCGGGGGCGGGGGCGTGCCGCCCTCCGGGGACTGGCGGGGGATGGGGTCCCGCATGGATAAATAACTCCTTGGCGCCTCCCCTAGCGCGCCTTCTGGAGAGGCTTTGTGTGCACTCTGGGTTGGAAGCCAGGTGGGGCTGTGTCCGGGGGCTCGCCGGGGGTGTGGGGCAGGTCTGAGTTCCCCACCCTCCCTTCTTTCCTCCACCCCGCTTGTGATTGCTCCGGGAGAGACGGGGGAGGGGAGTGGAGGGTCGCCAGAAGTTGCTGGAAGCGCTTGGATCCTGATCATTTTCACTGAGTGCGTTCTAGAACCAGGAGTCCGACTTCCTGCCTTTGCAGATGGGAAACTGAGCTCAGAGAGGTGGAGTGACCCCTCCCCCCCGCCAGAGTTAGCTAGGAGTCACAGCAAGGCCAGGGCTGTGGCTAGGCTGAGCTCTCTTCCACACTGAGAACCCTAGAACCTGGGAGTCCAGGCCCCTGCGCAGCCCCTTCCCTCCGCCGCCCACGTTTTAACCCCGGGTCTGCCAGGGCTGTGATGTCCTGGGCGAGGGTGCCCAACTCCAGGGGCTGGGCTGATGAGGCAGGAATGCCAGCTAGTAATTATTATATGTTTGTTACCATTATCATGGCTCTCAGGGCTTAATGGGCCACTATTAACGCTGGCTGGAAAGGGGGTGTGAGGGAGGAGGGAGGACCCACACCTCCAGTACTCCCGATCCTTAGAACATCTGGATCTGACCTGCAGCCTCTGCACGCACCCCTCCAGCTCCTCACCTCTGTCCAAATGGAACCCACACCCTCCTTTTCCCTGACCTCCTTCCCTTCACTCTCTCTGAACCTTGGTCTCCCAGTGGCAAAACTAGTCCTACCTCTGGGCCTTTGCGCGGGCTCTCTGTGGGGTCCTCCCATCCCCCGGTGCAAAGGTGTGTCTTCAGCTAGTGCCCCACCCCTAGACTTTATTCCTTTATCGTAGCCTCTGAATCTGCCAGAATGATGGGGTGGACCATAGTCCCTGGAGGTCAGGGGCGTTGTCTCTGCTGAGCCTGCTGACAGGGCATAGTATGGAGTGGATGCTTGGTATTAAAGGTGAATGCGTCGCCGCGTGCGGTGGCTCACGCCTGTAATCCCAGCACTTTGGGAGGCCGAGGCGGGTGGATCACTTGATGTCAGGAGTTCAAGAGCAGCCTGGCTGACGTGGTAAAACCTTATCTCTACCAAAAATACAAAAATTAACCGTGTATGGTGGGGCACACCTGCAATCCCAGCTACTCAGGAGGCTGAGACATGAGACTCCTGTCTCAAAAACAGTGCTAATGATAAAGGCGTGAGCTGGCAGGTCTCGGATCTGAATTGCCAGGGCAGGGAACTGGGGGAGTGGGTTTTGTCTCTAGGTAGTAACGGAGGTATCTGCCTGTGCCTGTTGGAGTGTGTGTCTATGTGTGTGTCTGTCTGTGCCTGTTGGAGTGTGTGTCTATGTGTGTGTCTGTCTGTGCCTGTTGGAGTGTGTGTCTATGTGTGTGTCTGTCTGTGCCTGTTGGAGTGTGTGTCTATGTGTGTATCTGTCTGTCTGTTTTTGTGTTGTATAGACAGACACCGGTACACACACACAGATACACACTCGGATGCATGGGTCTCTGTGCTCTCTAGCCCAGGTTCTAGCCTGGACAAAGAGATCCCTAGTGGGTAAAATCCAGCCCGGAGACCTGTAGCCAGCCCTGCCCTGGAAACCCCTCTCTGGGCCTCCAGCGGTGGGGCCAGAGTGGAGGAGATGGGGTCATGCCCCTCCCTGAGGCAAGAGGTGAGTAGGCAGCCTCCAGAGGCCCTGCCCTGACCTTGGGCCTCAGCCTTGGCAGCTGGGGAGATGGTCTGGTGAACTCTAGGCTGAGCCAGCCTGAGCTGAATGGTGCCCTTTCCTGGAGGCAGGCAGGTGAGATGCCGAGGCCTGTTACCCCAGGACAAACATGAGTTTGTTTGTCCGTCATGAAAATTGAGCAAATAAACCTACCTACTTGTGGAGTATTTTGATTTTTATTGGATTTGAAGAATTAGTAAGGGGTCAATAAATGTTTTCTATGATTGTATTTTTCAGCCAAACTTAACTGCAGTTGTTTGGTTTTGAATTCTCTCAGCTTAGAATACCCTTACTTACACTTCTGGCAAACTCCTATGCATCCTTCAAAACCTACCACAAGTGCCCCCTTTTCCAAGGAACCCTTCCTGACCATGTTCCCTATCTGCGTCTTGTTCTGTCTCCTTGATAGAAGGGGAGGAGAGGTCTTTGGGCTGGATGGGGAAGGCCTGACCTGGCCTGGCCTCTAAGTGTGGGAAGCTGCCTTTGCCACCCCCAAGGGCTCCTTTTACTTTGGTTTTTTTTTTTTGAGACAGAGTTTTGCTCTGTTGCCAGGCGCCAGGCTGGAGTGCAGTGGCGCAATCTCGGCTCACTGCAACCTCCGCCTCCCAGGTTCGAGCAATTCTCCTGTCTCAGCCTCCCAAGTAGGTGGGACTGCAGGTGCGCACCACCATGCCCAGCTAATTTTTGTATTTTTTAGTAGAGACGGGGTTTCACCATGTTGGCCAGGATGGTCTCAATCTCTTGACCTCATGATAAGCCCGCCTCGGCCTCCCAAAGTTCTGGGATTACAGGCGTGAGCCTCTGCACCCGGCCTTTTCCTTTTTTTTTGAGTCGGAGTCTCACTCCGTCACTGAGGCTAGAGTGCAGTGGTGCACTCTTGACTCACCGCAATCTCCACCTCCCAGGTTCAAGCAGTTCTCCTGCCTCCGCCTCCCTAAGCAGCTGGGATTACAGGCACATGCCAACACACTTGGCTAATATTTTTGAATTTTTGGTAGAGACAGTGGTTTTGTTGGTCAAACTGGTCTCGAACTCGTGACCTCCTGATCCGCCTGCCTCAGCCTCCCGAAGTGCTGGGACTGCAGGCTTGAGCCACTGCACCCGGCCTCCCTTTTTATTTTTCTTTGCATTTGCTATTGCTCCGGCACCATGCCCTTTCCCACCCTTTTCTTCCTCCTCGTAGCCAGAGAGCCCTCCAGAACCCCCCATTCCTGCCCTTCCATTTGTCTCCGCCCTGACCCCACAGCAGCTGTTGGTCCATCTCTGTCCTCCCAGAATGGGGGCTCCTCAGGGGCAGATCTGAAGCCACTTGGGACAAGTAGGCGGGATGGTGGGTGGTGTTTCTAACTCCATCAGCTAGTCCCATGCAGTGAACTAGAGAGAACTCTCATTCATTGACTCCACATACACTGATCCAGCACCTGCTGTAAGCCAGGGGAAAGGACCCACGTGAGCCAGACCAACACCAAGACTCCTGTCTCAAAAAAAAAAAAAAGATAGGGGCCCAAAGTGGCTCCGGCCGGATGTCGTGGCGCTTGCGAAGGCGAGGCCAAGAGTTCAAGGCCAACCAACCTCAGCAACCTTACAAGCTCTCATTGATTGGCAAAAAAAAAAAAAAAAAAAAAAAGATAAATTGCTCTGTAGTCCAGGCAGGGTGGTTCATGCTTGTAATCCCAGCTCTTTGGGAGACAGAGACAGGAGGATCTCCTGAGCCCAGAAGTTCAAGAGCAGCCTGGGCAACATAGTGAGACCCCATCTCTACAAAAGGATGGAAAAATTAGCTGGGTGTGGTAACCACTGCACCTTCGCAGGCCCCCAAACCAAGGGACAGCGAGACCAGCACAGTTTTCAGGAGAATGGATGGTGTCCCCGCCATAGCAGGTGATGGAGGTGCTGATGTTTTACAGTCGGGTAATCTGGGAGGGGTGGCCCGGGACTTAATGCCACATGAATGACAAGCTGGACCTAATTGCCAAATACTGGGGAATCAGAGCATTCTGGGAGTGGGAAGAATCAGTTCAAAGGCCCCTGGGCAGGAACCAGTTAGACGCATTTCTAGAAGGTTCGGGGGCAGGTGGGACTGGATTGGGAAGCCAGTGAGTGCCCAGGGAAGAGAAGGGGAGTGCCGAGGCCTCCACCTCTGCTCAGGAGGGATTTGCCCCCAAGGCAGTGAAAGTTGCAGATAGGGTTGGGGCAACAACAGGGCTCGGCCTGGGACTCTGCATTTTCACCTTTATCCCTGTAGCAGCTCCACCAGTAGTGAGGGATGTTATCCCATTTCTCAGAGCAGTGTCTGGAGGGGGCACACGACATGCCCAGGCCAAAGAGAACCCTGCCCTCCAAACAGAAGCCGAACCTGATGCCCCACTGTCACCAGGGTTCGAATCTCTGAGGCGGCTGCAGTCCTTCTGCAGCACAAAGAGATTTTTTATTTTTTGAGACGGAGTTTCGCTCTTGTTACCCAGGCTGGAGTGCAATGGCGCGATCTCGGCAACCTCCGCCTCCTGGGTTCAGGCAATTCTCCTGCCTCAGCCTCCTGAGTAGCTGGGATTACAGGCACGCGCCACCATGCCTGGCTAATGTTGTATTTTTAGTAGAGACGGGGTTTCTCCATGTTGATCAGGCTGGTCTCGAACTCCCGATCTCAGGTGATCCGCCCGCCTCAGCCTCCCAAAGTGCTGGGATTACAGGTGTGAGCTACGGCGTCCAACTGAGATTTCTTGTTTAAAGCAGCCTGCAGACCAGGCGCAGTGGCTCATGTCAGCAATCCCAGCACTACTTTGGGAGGCCAAGGAGGATCACTTGAGCCCAGGAGTTTGAGACCAGCCTGAGCAAGGTAGTGAGACCTTTTCTCTACAAAAATTAAAATGTTAGCCAGGAATGGTGGTACATGCCTGTGGCCCCAGCTACTTTGGGAGGCTGAGGTGGGAGGATGGCTTGGGCAAGCTGAGGCTGCAGTTTAATATTTAGTCTTCATTGGAACACCCAGAAACCAAAAATCTCCTTGTTAAATCGGAAAGCCCCTAAGAAAAATGAGTTAAGCAGGCAGCCGAAGGGGTGAGGTGGAGGGGCCTCTGTGTAGGGTGTAGGACCTGCTGGGCTTGGTCCCCAGGCACTCGACCCCACAGCAAGGAGGTGGGGCTTGTGAGGGCCCTAAACCGGCGCTTAGGACCCGCGGGCTGGTAGGGGCGGGGCTTGCAAGAAAAGTGCCCAGACCGCCGAACCCCCGCAGGGCGGCAGGGGGCGGGGCGCCAGGCTCGGGCTGGGGGCACTGTCTGGCCCGGTACATTCCTGAGGATCAGGTTACCCGGGAAGGCTGAGGCCTCTCTGTTCCCCTTCTGCCCGGCTTTCGTCGTCTCCACGAGCAGGAACCGCAGGCTGTCCCCAGTCCAGCGCAGGTGTCTTTCCAGCCGCGCGCGGAGGGGAACCAGGCCCTGCCCTCTGGACTGGCGCCGGCTCCAACCTGCCTCATAAAACCATTTTACAGATGAGGAAACTGAAGCACAGTCAGTCCCTCACTTCAGCATCGATGCAACCAGATTGAACCTCCTTCTTTCTGCCAGGTTTATGACCATTTTTACTAACTGGCCAGGCCTAGAAAAATGACTCAGTCCAGTGTTTGTTGACTGACTTACCATCTAGAACCAGCCCCTAAACCCTCTCATTATAGCACAAGGAGAAAAGAACTTCCCATACCATTTACCCTCCTACCTCCACCCGAATACAGGCAGGACCCCCTGCACTTGTCCAGCATGTATTTAATGCACTTGCTGTGTGCCAGGTCTGTGTTAGGCCATTTCACAGGTGGATGTTGAAGAGGGTTTGGGGGTCAGAGGGTAGTGAATTTGCTTTCTTTAGACCAACTTCAGAAATTGGTTTGGGCCAATTCTAGCACTTTGGCTCACCCCTGTTATCCCAGCACTTTAGGAGGCCGAGGCAGGAGGATTGCTTGAGGCCAAGTCTTCAAGACCAACCTAGACAACATAAGACCCTGTCTCTTAAAAAATAAATAAATAAATAAAAATAAATTGCTTTGTAGTCCAGGCAGCGTGGCTCATGCTTGTAATCCCAGCTCTTTGGGAGGCAGAGACAGGAGGATCTCCTGAGCCCAGAAGTTCAAGAGCAGCCTGGGCAACATAGTGAGACCCCATCTCTACAAAAGGATGGAAAAATTAGCTGGGTGTGGTGACCTGTAGCTGTAGTCCCATCTATTTGAGGCTGAGGTGGGAGGCTCACCTGAACCTGGGCAGCATAAGGCAGCAGTGAGCTGTGATCACGCCACTACACGCCAGCTTGGGAATCAGAGACCCTGTCTCAAAAAAAAAAAAAAGTTAATGTGTTTTTTGTGTTTCTTAGTTGTTTTGGGCCAAACTCACATACCATCATTCATCGATTCGACCATGCTCTATTTTTATTTTTTTTTTTGACAGAGTCTCACTGTGTCTCCCAGGCTGAAGTGCTGTGGCACCATCTCGGCTCACCGCAACCTCTGCCTCCTGGGTTCAAGCGATTCTCGAGCCTCAGCCGCCAGAGTAGCTGGGACTACAGGCATGCGACACCACGCTGGCTAATTTTTGTATTTTTAGTAGAGAGAGGGTTTCTCCATGTTGGCCAGGCTGGTCTCGAACTCCTGACTTCAAGGGATCCGCCAGCCTCCGGCTTCCAACGTTTTGGGATTACAGGCGTGAGCCGCTGCACCCGGTGACCAGGCTCTGTTGAGTGCCCGCTGTGTGCTGGACAGGTGGGTTCTCACCTCCCGGACCTGATGTTCTGGAGGACTGGAAGCAAGGTCATGATGGAGGAGCATGCTGTAGGCTGGTCTCACTATCTTCCTTTAAGTTGGCCCCCTTTTCTGTTTTTACTTCAGTAAATATATTTCAAAAGGAAACCTTCATGTCACCACCAAGAATGGAAAACCAGTTTCTCTTGCTATAAATAGAAAGAAACTAAAAAAACTATGAAATGAGAGCAAAGACAGGCATTCCCTCCTCAGGAGCACCCAGGGCTGGGGCTGGACCTTAATTTCTGCGTGGTATCAAAGGCAGGGGAGCCCCAGGCAGAAGGGCGGGAGAGGTCACAGGGACGGCCAGTTGATTTGTTAACATGGAACCCAGTATTGTGGGTGCCCCCCACCATGATGTGTGGGTTTTGCCTGCATGCGACCACATACTGGTGGCTTTTCCAGGTACTGAGCCATTTCCTGGCTGACAGACTGAGGGCTGGGTGGTGCATGAATGGGGAGAGGAGGAGGCGGCCGGCAGCTGCCTCTTGAGCAGGGGTCCCCACGGGACCTCACTGGGGAGGTTTCCGTTTGGTTTGGTGACATGCCGGGATGCAGCTCGGGGCAAACGTTTATTTGCAGCCTTGGGGCTGTCCCCACCCACGGTCCTGTGGCCCTGACGTCTGTCCCCACCTAAATGTGGGCCCCTGTGGCCCACTGCCCCCCACCCAGGCTCTCTGTGGTGTTTGATCAATGAATGAGTGAATGAGTAAAGGAAAATGCAGTAAGTAGCATAATGGATGAGTTCCTGTTCCTGAAATAATGAATCCGTGAGTGAATGAATGAATGAATGAATGAGCGGAAGTATTCATGCTGCCAAGATCGGAAACCCATTCTCCAGGTATTCTCTTTTTTTGGGGGGAGGGGGGACGGAATCTTGTTCTGTGGCCCAGGCTGGAGTGCAGTGGCGCAATCTCGGCTCACTGCCGTCTCCACCTCCTGAGTTCAAGCGATTCTCCTGCCTCAGCCTCCTGAGTAGCTGGGATTACAGGCCTGCGACAATATGCCTGGCTAATTTTTGTGTTTTTGTAGAGCTGGGGTTTCACCATGTTGGCCAGGCTGGTCTGGAACTCCTGACCTTAAGCAATCCGTCCATCTAGGCCTCCCAAAGTGCTAGGATTACAGGCGTGAGCCATCTAGATGTACCTTGTCCCCATTTTCGGATGGGCAAACTGAGGCTCTCAGCCAAGAAAGGCTTCGGTATGTGGAAGGCAGATTCGAAGCTAGTTGGCCTTGCACACCGTGGGCTGCATTTTTGCGCCAGGACTGGGGGCTCCCGGAGCGAGCTTAGGGGTCCGGCCTGGTGCAGAGTGGGGCGCTGAACCTGGCCCCCAGCCAGAAGGAATTCATCTACTTAGGGAGTAGATGGAAGGGGAGCAAGGGGAGCAGAGGGGGCGGGGAGGCACCGGCAGAGTCCGCGTTGATTCAGAAAGGACCCCCAAGGAAGGAGCAACTTTGGGGGACGCCGTGCACATGGGCCCTTAAACAGTGCATCAGGGGTAACAGCGCAGACCCCCGCCTGCCGCACCCGAGGCCGATTCTCTGGACTCCCACGCCTTCCCGCCTCCTTCCCCCTGCTCCCCCATGCCCTTCCTCCCGCCCCCCCTGCTCCTCGCCTCTCGCGCTCCCCGGGAGGAAGTGGCGAGAATGCGGGGTTGGGCGCCCTACTCTCACTTCCCCTGGGGCAGGGCGGGGCCTGCGGGGTCCTCTCCACCGCCCGGAGACTGGGCCCCCCTACAGGGGTCGGGGCGGGAACCTCGGGAGCGGGGCCGGGGCCGCGCAGCCCCGGGCCGGGTGACGTCCCTAAGTTCCCTGGGCTTCGGAGGTTCTCAATTGAAAAGTGGGGGACTTCGAAACCGCGAGTTGCTGGGGAGAGAGGACCCCACCCGGGCCGCCAGACACGGACACGCCCTGCCCCGAGGGGTCAGGGCCAGGCCGAAGGGAGGGCCGAACCCGCAGTAAACACGGGCTGGGATTGGGGCGGGAGGCGCATTCCAGGCGGAGGGAACCGCGCGGGCCGAGGTCTGGAGGCTGGTCTGGGCCTCCGGCCTCTCCCGGCTGCGGGGTCCCTGCGCCCGGCTTCTCCCCTGATGGGCGTGAGAGGAAGGAGCCGGGCGCAGGGGCCTCCGCGCGGTTCGCGGCGGTGGAGGAGTTAATTTCCCGGGGCTGCCGGACCCCGCCGCGAGCTGGCGGGTGGCGTCAGCGCCGACGTCAGGGCGAGGTGGTGCCGCGTAGACGCGGACACTTCGGCCGCGCAGCCCCCACCCCACGCGGCGCTGGAGTGGGGGCGGGGGTGGTCGGCCCTGCAAGCAGTTTACTGGGCCCTGTGCAGAGAGGGAACCTGAGGCACGGGAACGGGGGTGGCCTGGCTAGGGCTAAGCCCGCGCCCCGCACTATACCCCCGTCCCAGCTCCTCCAGGTCGCCCGACGGCCAGGAGCCGGTTCGGGCTTGTTTATTTGTGTTTCCATTGCGCAAATAACCTGAAAGTAACGTCTGCCCGGAGCTGCGACCTGGCACAGCGCCACCTCTGCGCGGCCTCAGTTTCCTCAACCGGATAATGGGGAGAGTTGACATTTAGTGTGGGCGCTGGGCTCGGCCTTGAAAAGGGGGTGTGGGAGGGGGCTCCACCCCAAGAAAGAGGCTGGAGCGGGGGCACCTGCGAGGCGGGCTGCGAATCCCGGCCTGGTTCCCCCCACCCCCCTCCTCTCCTCCACTCCCCTCCTCTCCTTCCTCCTCCCTCTGCTTCAGCTTCTCCTTCCCTTCTCCTCCCTCGCTGCTCCCCCGATCTCGTCTCCACCCCCTCCCTCCCTTTCCCCCACCCTCCCAGCGAGGCCGCCCCTCGGGACTGCTAATTAAATGCAGAGCTGCAGGGAGGAGACGGCGCGCGGTTAACCCCTTCCCCGCCCGGGCCCTGAACCGGGATGGGGAAGGGTGTCCTCCACTGGAATTCGCTTCCCCCCAGGGGCGGGCCTCAGACTCTGGGACAAGCCCATTTGTTGAGTGGTTATATCGAGGCCAAGGGAACGGCCCCAAGGTTTGGGCGAGGCTCTACTAAATCGGGCCTCCTGATTGGAGGGCCAGAGCTTCGAGATGGAGGAAGAGAAAAGCTATCTCATGGCTTGGAAATAAACCAAGAGAAAAAAATGAGTTGGAGGGAAAGACAGTGGGAGAGGGAGGGAGGAAAAAAAATCTAGGAGCAAGACAGAGCCAGAGAGACAACCAGGTAAGAGAGCTGGAACCCTGTGTGTGGCCTGGAGGCACCAGGCAGGCTCGCCGGAGGAGGAGGCTTCCTGGAGGAGGCTGTGGTGGGATAACTCCAGGCCCTGGTCTTAGCCTCCAGGCCTGGCTCACCCACTGACTGCTGATTTCTGACAAGGCCTTGTGGCCTGAAAGGAAGGTCATCCCTGCCTTGGGAGCCGAGTCCGCACCCTGTCCCTGAAGCTTCACAGAGGGGCCCAGCAAGGCGAGGTGTGGGCCATGTACTGGGAGGTGACTCAGTGGCCCTTCATTCTTGGGACGGGAACAACTGAAAGGAATGATACAAAGTCAGGCCGTGACAAGCAAATGACAGCAGGGAGGGGGGAGTGTGATGTGATGGGGACGCAGAGGATCCATGATACCAGCAGTAGGGCCACCGTGAGGTTGCCCCAGGGAAGGGTGTTCCTGAAAGCTGGAAGAGCACGTGCAAAGGCCCTGGGGTAGGAATTTGAGGTATGTTAAGGGAACTCCAGGAGCAGTTGGCATGTGGCGAGAAGAGATGGGGGATTACAAGGGCCTCCAGATCCTAAGCAGGGAGGGTCGGGGGGTGGCTTGAGTCCCTGGCCAGCCCAGGGGGAGCCCATGACTGCTCTCCCTGCCTCAGTTTCTCCACCATTATCCATGCTCCAGAAGCGGCAGGGGTGTCTTTGGGCCCAGGGTCACAGGGACCCGTGTTGTGTCTTCGAGTGCGCTCTGGCCTACCCAGACTGGCTGTGACCAGTCTTCCCCATCATGACCTCCCGACTCTGTTCTCTGCTGCAGTCCAGCCAGTCAGCCCTTGTACTTGTCCCTCATCTGTTCTCACAATGCCCACCCCTGGTGACAACATCGCCCTATCTCCTTTCAGGAGATGGTGGGGCTGACGTGAACAGCGGAGGGGGTATGGGGAAGGGAGTGTCCTGGCCCCTGAGTGCTGCACACAACCTGGGTAAAAATAGCTGCTCCCCCTGCCCCTGCCCCCTGCGAGGAGGCGGCCGTGACGGTGGTGGCTGCAGTGACGGGGATGTGCCCAGGGAAGCATCCGGCAGGGCCAGTTGCCATGGCAATGCTGACTCAGCGGCAGAGGCAGGTAGCGGCATCTGGTACCCAGCAAGCCCGCCCTACGTGGCCTGCACTCATAGCACCCTGTCCAGCCCCCACTTTGCAGCCTCCACCCCGGGGGTGTCTTCTGAGGCTACAGAGGGGTGGGTGAGACCTCGGGAACGGCTGGACACGTTCCTCCACCAGACACCACTCAGTGTTCTATTGGAAGGTGGGAGACGCTGCTTCTCATGGGGCTGACCTGAGTGTCAGCTCTTCCTCCCTCTGTCTACTCATTTGTCCACCCATCTACCCATTCACCCATCCATCCACCCACCCACCCATCTATCCACCCGTCCACCATCCACTCATCCACCCTGCCTCCACCCACCATATACCTATCCATTCACCACCTGCCCATCTCTCCATCCCTCCCCCCATCCACCCACCCCACCATTCACCATCCTCCCATCCATCCACCGTCTACCCATCCACCATCCATCCATCCCCATCCATCCACCATCTACCCATCCACCATCCATCCATCCACCATCCATCCATCCATCATCTATCCATCCACCACCCACCCAACCATCTACCCATCCACAATCTACCCATCCACCATCCATCCATCCACCATCCACCCATTTACCATCTACCCATCTACCATCCATCCATCCCCCATCCATCCACCACCCACCCATCCATCATCCATCCATCCCCATCCATCCACCACCCACCCATCCACCATCTTCCCATCCACCATCCACCCATCCACCATCCATCCATCCACCATCTACCCATCTACCATCCATCCATCCATCCACGTATCTACTTACCCACCCATCCATCCACCGTCCATCCAACCATCCATCCATCATCCATCCACTTATCTACTCACCCATCCACCATCCATCCATCCACCATCCACCCGTCGTCCATCATCCATCCATCCACCCGCCCACCCATTTGTCTACCCATTCATCCACCAATCCACCTATTCATCCACCCACCCATTCATCTACCAGGCACCCACCCATCTGCCCATTCCTGTGTTCATCCATTCACCCAGCATTTATGGAGCACTTACCGTGTACTGACATGCTTCTGGGCATGTGCTGGTTGCCACTGACAGTGCAGTCAGGGTGTCAGGGAGCAGTCAGGGGCAGAGGGACTTGGGTGAAGACAAGGCCTCCTTGGTCACTTGGGACAAGGCCTTGAGATGCTGAGGCCCCATCTCTCTCACTCTCCCAGTCTTGTCCCTCTTTATTTTTACATCTCTCAGTCTCTGTTTTCCCATCTCAGTCCATCTGAGGCCCTTCCCTATACCTAAGCCCCCCAGCAGCTGCATCTATCCCTCTCTTCTCCCAGTCACTTGCTCCACGCCAGCTTTCCCTTGAGTACATCTGTGTATTCCCACCTCGGGGCCTTTGCACATGTGGTTCCCACTGCTGGGGAGACTCATACCTCTGGAATTGATCATATTTAATTCTCGGCTGGCTGGCTCGCTCTTTCTTTTTCTCTTTCTTCCTTTCTTCTCTCTTCTGTCTCTCTCTCTCTTTTTTCTTTCCTTTCTTTTTCTGGAGTCTCACTCTGTCTCCCAGGCTGGAGTGCAGTGGCGCCATCACAGCTCACTGCCACCTCCTTCCAGGTTCAAGTGATTCCCCTGCCTCAGCCTCCCAAGTAGCTGGGATTATAGGCACACACCATCATACCCTGATAATTTTTTCTTTTTTTTGGGGGGGGGGAGACGGAGTCTTGCTCTGTCGCCCAGACTGGAGTGCGGTGGTGGCGGTGTGATGTCGGCTCACTGCAACCTCTGCCTTCCCGGTTCAAGCAATTCTCTTGTCTCAGCCTCCCGAGTAACTGGGATTACAGGCACCCGGCACCACGCCTGGCTAAGTTTTGTATTTTTAGTAGAGACGGGATTTCACCACGTTGGCCAGGCTGGTCTGGAACTCCTGATCTCGTGATCCGTCCACCTCGGCCTCCCATAGTGCTGGGATTGCAGGCATGAGCCACTGCGCCCAGGAATTTTTGTATTTTTAGTAGAGACAGGGTTTCACCATGTTGGCCAGGATGGTCTCGAACTCCTGACCTCAGGTGATCCACCTGCCTCGGCCTCCCAAAGTGCTGGGATTGCCGTATTTAATCCTTGGCTTCCTTAGTGTCTGTCTCTCTTCCCATCACCACAGTGTAAAGGCCTAAGAGCTGACCTGTAGTTCTTTGGGGATCTGTTTGTACCTTCATTTCTCCAGCTATGAAATGGGTGAATGGGCACGGTGCTTACAGGATGACCTCATAGCTGGGGTGGGAGTGGGGAGGAAGCCTTAGACCTGCACCCGCTGCAGAGGAAACACTCGGCAAACTCCCTTCCTTGGAAACAGCCCAAATGTCCATCAGCTGATGAAGGATCATCAAAACGTGGTCCAGCCACACAGTGGAATGTAATGCAGCCACAGAAAGGCATTGAGCCCTGGCCATCCAGGCTGCGGCGAGCTGAGATCAAACCACCGCACCCCAGCCTGAACGACAGAGGAAGACCTTGTCTCTAAAAACATACACTGACAGCCAGGGTGGCTCGCGCCTGTAGTCCCAGCACTTCGGGAGGCTGAGGCGGGTGGATCATGAGGTCAGGAGTTTGAGACCAGCCTGACCAATATAGTGAAACCCTGTCTCTACTAAAAACACAAAAATTAGCCAGGCATGGTGGCACATGCCTGTAATCCCAGCTACTCAGGAGGCTGAGGCAGGAGAATGGCTTGAATCTGGGAGGCAGAGGTTGAGGTGAGCCAAGATCACGCCATTGTACTCCTCCAGCTTCAGCGACAGAGCAAGACTCTGTCTCAAAAAAAAAAAAAAAAAAAAGGCCGGGCGCGGTGGCTCACGCCTGTTATCCCAGCACTTTGGGAGGCCGAGGCGGGTGGATCACGAGGTCAAGAGATCGAGACCATCCTGGTCAACATGGTGAAACCCTGTCTCTACTAAAAATACAAAAAATCAGCTGGGCATGGTGGCATGTGCCTGTAATCCCAGCTACTCAGGAGGCTGAGGCAGGAGAATTGCCTGAACCCAGGAGGCGGAGGTTGCGGTGAGCCGAGATCGCTCCATTGCACTCCAGCCTGGGTAACGAGCAAAACTCCGTCTCAAAAAAAAAAAAAAATGCTGGGCGAGGTGACTCATCCCTGTAATCCCAGCACTTTGGGAGCCCAAGGTGGCTGAATCACTAGGTCAGCAGTTCAAGACCAGCCCAGCCAAATGGTGAAACCCCGTCACTACCAAAAATACAAAAAAAGTAGCCAGGCGTGGTGGTGGGTGCCTATAATCCCAGCTACTCAGGAGGCTGAGACAGAGAATTGCTTCAGCCCGGGAAGCAGAGGTTACAGTGAGCGGAGATTGGGTTACTGCACTCCAGCCTGAGCAACCGGGGGAGACTCCATGTCAAAAAAAAAAAAGGCATGAAGCAATGATCTGTGCTACTACGTGCACGAAACTGGAGAACATGATGCTGAGTGAGAGAAGCCAGGCATGAAAGGCCACGCAGTGTGAGATTCCATTGATATGAAGTGCCCAGAACGGGCAAATCCACAGACACAGGAAGCAGCTTCCTGGCTGCCAGGGGCTGGGGGAAGGGAATGGGGAGTGCTGCTGATGGGGACGAGGTCTTCTTTGGAAGGGATGAACATGTTCTAGAAGTACACAGAGGCGATGGTTGCACAACAGTGTGGGTATATTCAGTGCCCCTGAATTGTACACTTTAAAGTGGTTCCTTTTATAAATGTGACTCCTGCCTCAATTTATTTAATTTTTTGAGACAGGGTCTCACTCTGGCACCAGGCTGGAGTGCCGTGGCATGATTTTGGCTCACTGCAAACTCCGCCTCCCAGGTTCAAGCGATTCTCCTGCCTCAGCCTCCCAAGTAGCTGGGATTACAGGCATGTGCCATCACATCCAGTTAATTTTTGTATTTTTAGTAGAGACGGGGTTTCACCATGCTGGCCAGGCTGGACTTGAACTCCTGGCCTCTAGCGATCCACCCGCCTCAGCTTTCCAAAGTTCTGGGATTACAGGCGTAAGCCACCCTGGGCTTCAATTTATTTTTTTTAGAGACAAGGTCTTCCTCTGTTGTTCAGGCTGGGGTGCGGTGGTTCGATCTCAGCTCACTGCAGCCTGGATCGCCAGGGCTCAATCAATCCTCCCACCTGAGCCTCCGGAGCAGCTGGGACTTAACATGGGTCACACCACCATGCCAGGTTAATTTTCTTTATTTTGTATAGAGATGAGGTTTCACTGTGTTGCCCAGGCTGGTCTCAAATTCCTGGATTCAAGAGATCCTCCTGCCTCGGCCTCCTAAGTGCTGGGATTACTCCAGTGAGCCACTACGCCAGACACTTTAATTTTTTTTGAAAGTACATTAGAAAAAAAAACGAAATCTGAGTAAAGTAAGGAATTGAGTTATTATGAACAAAACAAAACTGTTTCTTTTCTTTTTTTTTTTTGGAAAGGAGTTTCACTCTTGTTACCCAGGCTGGAGTGCAATGGCGTGATCTCGGCTCACCGCAACCTCCGCCTCCTGGGTTCAGGCAATTCTCCTGCCTCAGCCTCCCGAGTAGCCGGGATTACAGGCACGCGCCACCATGCCCAGCTAATTTTTGTATTTTTAGTAGAGATGGGGTTTCACCATGTTGACCAGGATGGTCTCGATCTCTTGACCTCGTGATCCACCTGCCTCGGCCTCCCAAAGTGCTGGGATTACAGGCATGAGCCACCGCGCCCAGCCCACAAAACTGCTTCTTATATGGCTCAGAGAGGTCAGCTCTCTGAAGGTGTTTCTGGGTTGACTCAATCCTCTCTAAGGGAGAACAGAGGCCAGGGAGGCCCTCACACCCACAGTGTGTCTGTCATGCCCAGTATCCTCACCCTCAGTTTTTTTTGGAGATGGACTCTTGTCACCCAGGCTGGAGTGCAGTGGTGCGATCTCAGCTCACTGCAACTTTTGTCTCCCAGGTTCAAGCCTTTCTCCTGCCTCAGCCTCCCAAGTAGCTCGGACTACAGGTGCACACAGCCACGCCCGGCTAATTTTTGTATTTTTAGTAAAGACAGTGTTTTGCTATGTTGGCCAGGCTGGTCTGAAACTCCTGACTCCAGATGATCTGCCTGCCTCAGCCTCCCAAAGTGCTGCGATTACAGGCGCGAGCCATTGCGCCCGGCCCCCTCGCCCTCGCTTTGCTTGCCAGCCAGCTGACTACCTTTCCAACACCCCCAGCGCACACCTGCCTCAGGGTCTTGGCACCTGCCATTCTCTCTTTTTGGAAGCCTCAGGTTATTGAGAAAGGCTGGATCCCAACCCAGCAGACAGAACCGAGGGCCAGTTCTATATGCTTTCCTCCCCCCGCCTTCCTTAGGCCACCGAAAAGGTCAAGGTGCTTGGTGGTTAGTATAAAGCTGGCCACGCCTTGGGGCCACAGAGGCCGTTGAGCACCACCAGGGAGGCTGAGAGGGAGAGGACAGCAGGGCGTGAGGATGTATTGGAGGGCACACTGCACGCCCCCGCCCCTCTCCCGCTCTGGGAGGGAGAAGACCCCAGTGGGGTCTTGAAGCCGGAAGGAGGGTGAGGAGGTGGAATTCAGGCCAGCTGGGGGCTCTGTTGAAAGGGCCTGCTTCTGGCTGCCTCATCAATGCAAACAAGAATTTTTTATTTTTATTTTTTGAGACCCAGGCTGGAGTGCAGTGGCACAATACCGGCTCACTGCAACCTCTACCTCACAGGTTCAAGTGATTCTCCTGCCTCAGCCTCCCCAGTAGCTGGGATTATAGACATGCATGTCACCATGCCCAGCTCATTTTTGTATTTTTAGTAGAGACGGGGTTTCACCATCTTGGCCAGGATGGTCTCGATCTCTTGACCTCATGATCCACCTGCCTCCGCCTCCCAAAGTGCTGGGATTACAGGCTTAAGCCACCGCACTGGGCCAAGGATTATTTTTTTCTGGTGTGTGTAGAGGGGTCTTGGTCTGTTGCCCAGGCTGGAATGCAGTGGCGCAATCATGGCTCACTGTAGCCTCGAAATCCCAACTCAAGGGATCCTCCCACTTGAGCCTCCTCAGCAGCTGGGACTACAGGTGTGTATCCCCACACCTGGCTAATTTAGTTTGTTTTGCAGAGGTGGGGTCTCACTACGTTGCCCAGACTGGGCTTCTGGGCTCAAGCCATCCGCCTGCCTTGGCTTCCCAAAGTGCTGGGATTACACGCCTGAGCTACTGGGACCGGCCAAGAACCATTTTTTAATTTTTTTTGAGACGGTGTTTCACTCTTGTTGCCTAGGCTGGAGTGCAGTGGCGAGATCCCGGCTCACTGCAACCTCTGCCTCCCAGGTTAAAGTGATTCTTCTGCCTCAGCTTTCCAAGTAGCTGGGATTACAGAAGCCCACCACCATGCCTGGCTAATTTTTGTAATTTTGTAAAAAGAAACATGCAAAAATTACCCAGGCGTGGTGGTGGGTTTCACCATGTTGGCTAGGCTGGTCTCAAACTCCTGGTCTCAGGTGATCCACCCACCTCAGCCTCCCAAAGTGCTGGGATTATAGGCATGAGCCACCGTGCCCAGTCCATTATTTTAATTTTTTTTTTAGACAGAGTCTTACTCTTTGCCAGGCTGGAGTGCACTGGCATGATCTCGGCTCACTGCAACCTCCACCTCCCGGGTTCAAGTGATTCTTCTGCCTCAGCCTCCAAAGTAGCTGGGACTACAGGCGCCCACCACAACGCCTGGCTAATTTTTATATTTTTAGTAGAGACAGGGTTTCATCATGTTGGCCTAGATCTCTTGACCTCGTGATCCGCCCACCTCGGCCTCCCAAAGTGCTGGGATTACAGGCGTGAGCCACCACGCCCAGCCCATGTTTTTAATTTTAAAGGAAAACTGCTGGGCACTGAAGGTCTCCCCAGACAGTCACTGAGCCCCGGCCTCCCCAGCCTGGGAACTGAGATTTCAGGGGGTTTCAGGAGAAGCTGACCTTCGAGAAGGCTCTGAGGCCAGGACCTCTGAGTTATTTGATGCTGGAGGGGTGCAGCGTGGAGGGTCTGGCCCTGGTGGTTCAGGAGGGGAGATGAGGGAGGGGAAGACACTTGAGGACGTGAGGAGTATTTTTAGGTACTGAATGCAGCCCTGAAATATTTCCACAGCCACTCCCGAGAGCAAACTGGGTGACTATTTCGGTGCCTGGTTCCAGTGGAGGCGGGGCAGGGGTGAGTCACCGCCGGGTGGCCGCAGAGGCCAGACCCAGGCTGGGAGGCGGCTCACAGGGCAGGATCGAAGGCCTTTGAGGTGAACAGTCACTGGCCTGGGGCCAGGCTTCCTGAGCTGGCCTCCAGGGCACAGAGGACAGCGGCATGGCACGGGCCAGTCCAGTGGGCCATTGCCTGGGTCCCCGGGGACAATGAGCCACTCACACCAACCTCATAGCTGTAAAGATGGAGGTTCCCCTGTTGAGGTTCTGGACACCCCAGAGGTGCTAGGTGAGATGCCACTGTTAGAGGAGTTCAAGCAGTTATTGAGCACTTGCTGTATACCAGGCCGGTCCTAAAATGATTACCGGTGTCCTCCCTTCATGCAATCCGACCAACAGCCCCCATGAGGTACAGCTGCTGTTATCTCCCCCACCCCCACCAGGGAGGAAACTGAGCCACGGTAGGCTTAAGCCCTCCAGGCCCCTAACTTATGTGCCTCAAATCCTGTCCCTCAGCTGATCTGACGTTACAATCAGGGGAGTGAAGGTTTGTTTTTTTTTTTTGAGTTGGAGTTTCGCTCTTGTTACCCAAGCTGGAGTGCAGTGGCACAATCTCGGCTCACTGCCACCTCCACCACCTGTGTTCAAGCAATTCTTCTGCCTCAGCCTCCCGAGCAACTGGGATTACAGGCATGAGCCACCACGTCTGGCTAATTTTCTATTTTTAGTAGAGATGGGGTTTCTCCTTGTTGGTCAGGTTGGTCTCAAATTCTCGACCTCAGGTGATCCTCCTGCTTTGGCCTCCCAAAGTGCTGGGATTACAGGCTTGAGTCACTGCTCCTGGCCAGGAGTGAGGGTTTTTTGTTTGTTTGTTTGTTTGTTTTTTTGAGACGGAGTCTTGCTCTGTCGCCAGGCTGGAGTGCAATGGCGCAATCTCAGCTCACTGCAACCTCCGCCTCCTGTGGTCAAGCGATTCTCCTGCCTCAGCCTCCTGAGTAGCTGGGATTACAGGCACGCGCCACCATGCCCAGCTAATTTTTGTGTTTTTAGTAGAGACGGGGGTTTCAACATGTTGACCAAGCTGGTCTCGATCTCTTGACCTCGTGATCTGCCCACCTCTGCCTCCCAGAGTGCTGGGATTACAGGCTTGAGCCACCGTGCCCGGCCAGGAGTGAGTTTTAAAGCAGCAGCCAATCTTGCTTAACCTCTACACCCCATTCCCAATCAGTTTTGGGGTCCTGACTGTGCCTGAGCTGGGAGGTCAATGGATCCTTCAAGTTGTTTTTTTTTTAATTTTATATATATATATGTGTGTGTGTGTGTGTATTTTAAAGATGGGGTTTAACCATGATGGCCAGGCTGGTCTTGAACTCCTGATCTCAGGTGATCCACCCACCTCGGCCTCCCAAAGTGCTAGGATTACAGGCGTGAGCCACCGCGCCCAGCCGGATCCTTCAAGTTTAAGGAGGCAGTGAAAGAGGTCACACATTGCTCTGTGACCTGGGGGAGGTTCCTCATCCTTCGTGCCTGAGCAGTGAATGACGACGCCACCACGTGGGTGAGTTCCGGAGCTGTCTGACGCACACTGTGAAAGATGAACAATGGCTGGCTGGGTATACTGCTCAGGCCTGTAATCCCGGGACTTTGGGAGGCTAAGGTGGGAGGATCATTTGAGCCTAGGAGTTTAAGTCCAGCCCCTATCTGTAAAAAATGAAACATAGGCCGGGCGTGGTGGCTCACGCCTATAATCCCAGCACTTTGGGAGGCCGAGGCAGGTGGATCACGAGGTCAAGAGATCAAGACCATCCTGGTCAACATGGTGAAACCCCGTCTCTACTAAAAAAATACAAAAATTAGCTGGACATGGTGGTGCGCGCCTGTAGTCCCAGCTACTAGGGAGGCTGAGGCAGGAGAATTGCTTGAACCCAGGAGGCGGAGGTTGCAGTGAGCCGAGATCGCACCATTGCACCCCAGCCTGGGTAACAAGAGCGAAACTCCATCTCAAAAAAAAAAAAAAGTTACCCATGGAAATACTGATTTAAATCCTGCAGCTATTAGGGCCGGGCGCGGTGGCTCACGCCTGTAATCCCAGCACTTTGGGAGGCCGAGGCGGGTGGATCACAAGGTCAAGAGATCGAGACCATCCTGGTCAACAAGGTGAAACCCCGTCTCTACTAAAAATACAAAACTTAGCTGGGCATGGTGGCGCGTGCCTGTAGTCCCAGCTACTCAGGAGGCTGAGGCAGGAGAATTGCTTGGACCCAGGAGACGGAGGTTGCGGTGAGCCAAGATCGTGCCATTCCACTCCAGCCTGGGCAACAAGCAAAACTCTGTCTCAAAAATGAAAAATAAAGGACAATGGTCAGCATTGCTGGGATCGGATCGTGTGCCTGCCCAAGGCTTTAGCTATCCACCTGTGAGGACTCTCGGAGGTGGTGGGTTGGAAGTGGCTTTGGAAACCCACCGGGCTGAGTGGGAGCTTGGAGGATCTTTGCCCTCACTCAAAGTCTCCTGGAGAAGTAGCTGAGGGCAAAGAAGTAGCCAACGGCATGGTGGCTCACGCCTGTAATCCCAGCACTTTGGGAGGCCGAGGTGGGAGGATTGCCTGAGGTAAGGAGTTCGAGACCAGCTTGGCCCACATAGCGAAACCCCGTCTCTACTAAAAAAATGCAAAAATTAGCTGGGTATGGTGGCGAGTGCCTGTAATCCCAGCTATTCAGGAGGCTGTGGCAGGAGAATCACTTGAACCCAGGAGGCGGAAGTTGCAGTGAGTGGAGATCCCGCCACTGCACCCCAGCCTGGGCGACAGAGCAAGACTCTGTCTCAAAAAAAAAAAGGTTGGATGCAATGGCTCAGGCCTGTAATCCCAGTACTTTGGGAGGCCGAGGTGGGAGGATCACCTGAGGTCAGGAGTTCAAGACCAGCCTGGCCAACATGGCAAAATCCCGTCTCTACTAAAAAATGCAAAAATTAGCCTGGAATGGTGGCGGGTGCCTGTAATCCCAGCTACTCAGGAGGCTGTGGAAGGAGAATCACTTGAGCCCAGGAGACGGAGGTTACAGTGAGTGGAGATCGTGCCACTGCACCCCAGCTTGGGCAACAGAGCGAGACTCTGTCTCAAAAAAATTAAAAAAATGCCGGTCGTGATGGCTCACACCTCTAATCCCAGCACTTTGGGAGGCTCAGGTGGGCAGATTGCCTGAGGTCAGGAATTGGAGACCTGACTGGCCCACATGGTGAAACCCTGTCTCTACTAAAAAATGCAAAAATTAGCTGGGCGTGGTGGCAGGCGCCTGTAATCCCAGCTATTTAGGAGGCTGAGGCAGGAGAATGGCTCGAACCCGGGAGATGGAGGTTGCAGTGAGCCAAGATTGTGCCACTGCACTCCAGCCTGGGCAACAGAGCAAGACTCTTGTCTCGAGAAAAAAAAAAAAGTAGCTGATGCCACACGTCAGAAACAGATTCCTGCACGCGCTCACTCCTGTAGGGGCTTCCGACCAAGCCCTGGCCTCACCTCTGCCCCTGCCCCATGGAAATTCAGAGGCTCCATACTGCAGTTTCTCTGAGTGTCCCAGGCTCTGTGCGGCCAGCAGCTTCTTGTCCACTTGGGACTTCATTTGACTGGACTTCCTCTTACTTTTAAATTAAAAAAAAATTAATTAAAAAATGTAATTTATTATTTTTTGAGACGGAGTTTCGCTCTGTTGCCCAGGAGGCTGGAGTGCACTGGTACAATCTTGGCTCACCGCAACCTCTGCCTTCTGGGTTTAAGCAGTTCTCCTTCCTCAGCATCCTGAGTAGCTGGGATTACCAGCCCCCACCACACCTGGCTAAATTTTGTATTCTTAGTTGAGATGGGGGTTTCACCTTGTTGGTCAGGCTGGTCTTAAACTCCGGCCTCAGGTGATCTGCCTGCCTTGGCTTCCCAAAGTGCTGGGATTACAGTCGTGAGCCAGTGCACCTAGCCTTGTTTGTTTGTTTTTGTGATGGAGTTTCACTCCTGTTGCCCAGGCTGGGGTGTGGTGATACGATCTCGGCTCATTGCAACGTCCACCTCCCAGGCTCAAGCAATTCACCTGCCTTGGCCTCCCGAGTAGCTGGGATTCCAGGTTCATGCCACCATGACCAGCTAATTTTTATACTTTTAGTAGAGACAGGGTTTCACCATGATGGCCAGGCTGGTCTTGAACTCCTGACCTCAGTTGACCCACCTGCCTCTAGCCTCCCAAAGTGCTGGGATTACAGAAGCCACGGCGCCCGGCCTGGTTTCTTCTTTTTTACAGCATTTATGCATTTGACGTATATATGTTTGTGGCTGGCTCACTCCTGTGGAAGTGAAGGGCTGCCGGGGTGTTTCACCAGCACCTGGGACAAGGCAAGTGGCCCTGGTGCCAGGCTTGTGCCAGGCCCTGGGCTCCGACAGGAGAAGGTGGGGAGGGATGTGACAGGGACACAGGCTATCTGGGGGTGGCTAGAGTAGCTCTGGGAGCAGCAGGTGAAGCCCAGAGGAGAAGGAAGGAGAGGAAGAGGAGGGGGAGAGGGAGGAGGAGGGGGATGGGAGGAGGAAGGTGGGGAGGAGGGGCTGGGGAGGAGGGGGATGGGGAGGAGGAGAGAGGGATGCTTTCCCACAGCTGCCTCTCCCGGGCCACTGCCCAAGGCCAGCCTCTGCACTTTTGTCCCTGAAGTGGGAGCTTGGCTCCAAGATGAGGTGGCGTCAGCGGCAGACGGGGGCCTGTCTCGATCTGGCTGGGGGACTGTGGGCTGGCCCTGCAGAGCTAAGCCCTGGGCTGAGTCACAGCACAGCGCCTGGTGGGGGCCTCCCTGACAGAAAGCAAACTCCAGGTGAGAAGGTCTGGGGGCAGGTGGGGACCATCTGTGGTAAAGTCAGCCCTAGTTGGGTGACGAGAGGGTGCGGACCCCTGGCCCAGCAGACCGTTGGCGGGCAGAAAGACCTGGAAGCTTTGGATTTAGGAACTAGACTGGTGCTTTCAGTTTCTTTTCTTGTTCAGGAGGCTGAGGATGGGGCTTCATGAAACCAGCCAGGAGAATGAAACACAGAGCTGGTCCGACACCCAGCACAAAGGAGGGGCCAGGAAGCTTCTGGAAGTCTGCTGCCCCTAAGCAGGGGCCACTCTAGCCTACAAGGCCAAGTTGGCGGTGGCAGGCAAGGGGACTTTGCAACTCAAGTCACAGGCCAGGAGGGACTGGGCCTGGAGCCTGCAGCTGCCAGGCTGGAAAGGTCAGAGCTGGCTCTGCGTCCAGCTGTGCCGGCGAGAAGTCGCAATTATGCAGGCTTGGGAGCCCGGGGATTAGGCCCCCGAAAAGGAAGACCCGGCAGTTTGGGAGCCCAGCACCCTGAATGGTGAGAAGGCACCTGGGGGTGTTGGAAAACATTCTGGGTTCAGAGTCTGGTCAGGGAGGAAAAACCAAACAGATCAGCAGGAAGGGGAAGGGGCCTCCAAGGGCGTTCCCGTCCCAGCTTCCCAGGACACCTGACCCAAGCTCCTGGATTTCATCCACGCCTCGTGACAGACACGACCCCTGGGAGGAAGGGGCCCAGGCCTCCTGAAGCAGGTAAGGGCCAATGAGTCTAGGACCAGGGGCAGGAGCTGCAAATGGGGCCTCCCTGCTCCCCACCCTTCCTTCCCTCCTTCCCTGAGATTGCCCCACCCACCCGGCCCTGTGAGCTCAGCCCTCTGCCCGGCCCACCCTGGATGCTCCTTTCTGCCAGGCGCAGTGGCTCGCACCTGTAGTCCCGGCACTTTGGGAGGCCGAGGCAGGCGGATCACGAGGTCAGGAGTTTGAGACCAACCTGACCAACATGGTGTAACCCCATCTCTACTAAAAATACAAAAAAAAATTAGCCGAGTGTGGTGGTATGCGCCTGTAATCCCAGCTACTCAGGAGGCTGAGGCAGAATAGCTTGAACCCAGAGGCTTGTAGTGAGCAGACTGCGCCACTGCACTCTGGCCTGGGCAACAGAATGAGACTCCATCTCAAACAACAAAAATTAGCCAGGCATGTTGGTGCACACCTGTAATCCCAGCTACTCTAGCTACTCAGGAGACTGAGGCAAGAGAATCGCTTGAACCCGGAAGATGGAGATTGCAGCGAGCTGAGCTGGCAGCAGTGGGACTGCATCTCAAAAACAAATGCTCTTATCCAGCAGGCAGGTGGGCCCGTGCATCCCAAGGCCCCAGGCCTGAGCCCCCAACTGCGGCCCCTGCCTGTGTTGAGGGGGTGGGTTTGTGAGGCTCAGGGGAGGCCGCAGCTCGGACCCCACATGCCCCATATCTAACCCTCAATAAAGTGCTGCTGTGTCACCACGGCAGAGAGCAGGTGACAGCAGATATCGATCCCAGTTCTCCCACCCACCCGCAAGGGGAGCATCCCAGGCCCCAGGCTGGGAAATTGTAAATGCATAATCTGTCCGATGGCAAATAATTCTGAAGACTGGAGAAGCCCCGACCTGCGGAGGCAGGCTGCCTCGTGCCTCTGGGCTTCCCTGTGGCTCCTTGCCTCTCAGCAGATGCTACCAGGAACTTTTCCCCAAAGTGCTGACTCAGCATCTCAGGGCACCCCTGACAAGCCCGGCCTGGCTCAGAAAGGGGGCAGCAGCCTCGTGACTCTTCCACGGGCATTCCTGTCCCCAGTCTTCTCTGCGTGAACAGATGACAGAGCCCAGGCCACCCGGGAGGGGGTGATGGGGACCACACCTGGACACTGCCAGGCACTTCCTTCCCCACACCCACCCCCAGCATTAATATCTCCACAGAGGGGAAGGGGTTACAGGACAACCTGGCACGGGGGTCACCGGGGACCCTCAGGAGCCCCCACGACCCAGATGCCGGTACTGATGTCCTTCAGTGCCCCACTGTGACGCTGACGCCTAGTGAGAACCTTCAAAAGGAAGCTTCTCTTACTGGGCTGGCGATTTCCTGAGAGCCCAGCCATGGACAGAGGGCGCGAGACCCGCTAGGTGCACCCAGAGGCTCAAAAGGAACGTCGGATGCGCAGTGTGTAGTTTTGTTTATTTTTATTTTTGTAACACGAGAGAGGAAGCGAAGGGCCAAGGCCCGGCAGCGTCCCCTGCATGGTCTCTAAAGCATTCGTCCGTCCCCAGGTTTGTTTTGAACGGCAGTTTCGGGGACGCGCTCAAGGAAACTCTCCAGGCTGTAAATCCCAGCGTCGACAGCTTAAAATAAAAATCTTCCGTCTGTTCACTGCTCCGAGAGGCTCCAAGAAACTCAAAACCAACCCCTCTGGAAAATGCCGCCCTGAGAACCAGAGCAAGTCTTGAAAGATGCTTTCAACAAAGAATCTTCCAGGAATCCAGTCAGCTCTGGATGGCCGCTTCACAAAACCAAAAACACCAAACATTTCCAACCAGAGAACTGCCGGCTCTAGCAAGAAAAAGGGGCTTCACCGAAAAGGGAGAGTGGAAAACCGAGGGGGATTCTGCCTGAGGCCCGCCTCTTCCTTTCTGAGCAGACCCATCCATCTGTGGAGTGGAACCGCAGTCCTGGAGGGTGGGCACTCACTGTTTGCCCGCCTGTCTGCCCGGCTTCTTCTCTGGCTGGCCTCTGCCTGTGCCTGGGATCCCGCCTCGGCCCCGGCCACCAAACACACCTGTGGGATAGAGAGAGGGGGCTGCAGCTGAGCCAGGTGGGTGGGACCTTTGACGGGATCCCAACACCCTGAAACGCTAGGCCAGGTCACCTAAGTCTCCAGCCTCAGCTTCCTCCTGTGTGACGTGGGGACTGAGGGTGTCCCTGATCTGCCCCTCGGGGTGGAGCATCTGAGCAAAGCAGGCACTCCAGGGCACCCTCATTATGGGACTAGACCCAGTCCCCCAGGGCTGCAGGGTGGGAACAGGTAGCACAGGGCACTAAGTCACATAGTGGAGTTGGGACAGGCTTCCTAAAGGACAAAGCCAGAAGGGCTTCCTGGAGGAGGGGGAGGTGGGAGAGGGGTGGAGCAGAGATGGGGCAGTAGGCCAGGCTGGGGGCTACATGGGGCCTCCCATGCTCCAGAACTACCCATGGCCCCTCATCCACCTGCCAGGAGAAAAACAGGAAGAGGGGTTATTATGTATCCAGCCCCAGGGACAGGGACAGGAGACCACGAGACCAAATGATTTTCCATGAAGCCCCTGGGGTGGAAACACACGGCTGCTGGGGAGATGTGTGTGTGTTGGGTGTCCAGCACCTCCCCGGCAGGGAGGTCATGGGAGATGAGGGCCCCGCACAGGGACTCACTGAGTGGACGCTACAGCAGCACCTACAGTAATCCTGAGCAGGCTGCAGGCAGGGGACCCGTCCCCACACCCTCCATGTGCCCAGTGCCCCCTAATGCCACCCCCACCACAGGCCAGGCCTGAGTGCAGCAGGCTGGGTGGGCAGGGACCCAACACCATCCCTCCTTCTCCCTCTCCCTCAGGGATCCCAGCTGTGACCCCTGTCTAGGGAGCCATTTCTGAGAACTTTCTAGCTGGACTAACGCTTGAGGAAATCAAAGCTGGAGCTTCAAACGGCAGGAAAGCCAACGCCAGCAGGAGGCTCACATGCTGGGTGCCAGAGGCCAGCGCTGCAGGCAGCACAGCTCTGGCCTCCAAGAGCCCCAACGGAGGCTCAGCATCCACAGGACTGACATCCACAGGAGCTGGAATCACCATCTCTGCAGACCTCAACCCCGAGAAGGCAGGGCCAGGGGTCCAGATTCAGAGGATCCAAGAGGTCGAGGCTCTCACCAGCTAGGGACCACCAGGTCTTACGGGGACAGAGCCAAGGCCAACGATGGCCTGGCTCCCCTCTCCCAGGCAGGACCAGCTGTGCCAGGGCACACGGCCTGGTGGGGGCCCGTGAGGCTGCTGTCTGAACTCATGGCCCCATGGCTTCCTGCAGAGCAGCCAGAGAAAGCCCCCTCGCTTCCCTAGGTAGGACCCGACCAACTCTCTCAACAACTTTGACCCCAAGTGCTGCGTAGGAGCCAGGCCTGGGACCCCAGAGGCCCCACCCACCCTGAGACCCCCAAAGCTCCTCGCCTGGAATACCACCCCCGCCCCTCCCTTGGGCTCACTCCTGACCACCTCGTGAGCCTGCACTCAAAGCTGGCGCCTGGGGCCCTCTGGGGGCGGCCATGCTGTGCCAGAAGCCCCCAGGCCGGCCCCTGAGCCTGGCATGCAGGCAGTACCTACTGAAGAAACAAAGCCCAGGCCCCCCCCGAACACAGAGCTGGAGGGAGAGGTGAGGAGGGGCAGGGGCTACAGATGGTCCCTGGGCCTAACAGATGGCATTTTACGCCCAATTCATCCTCTCTGGTGGGGGCGGGCAACCTTGGCTTTGGATGGAGTCATGGCAGGGAAAGGGCCCCACACCAGGCCCCAAGTAAATCCTTGCCAGTGGCTGGACAGGTGGGCACTGCCAGACCCTCTGCAGAGGGGAAACAGGCTGGGGGAGGTGCAGTGAGAGGAGGGCTGAGTCCCACGTCTCGGGGCTCCTCCGGCTGGGCCTTGGCTCACGGCCCAGGACCAGGAGGAGGCCTGGGAAGGTCGGGAGGCTCCACGGCAGTGCTGCGAGGGCACCAGCCAGGAAGGCCGATGAAGGGGGAAGGCCTCGTGTGGCCACCCTCCCGCCCCGGGTGCGTCCGCCGGGATGGGAGCCCCACCTCGGCCGGCACCGCCCATACCGCGGCCCTTCTGCTGCTTCTGCTGCTGCAGGCCTCCGCGGCCGCGGCCCTTGGCCACCACCTCCTCCTTGACCATGTCGATGATCTCGTCGGGGATGCGCAGGTACTTGATGGTGCTGCCGCGGATGTAGCACTCGGGCATCCGCCAGAACTTGTCCCCATCCTGCAGAGAAGGGGGCAGGTTATTACTGGGCCACCTGGCCCAGTCCTGGGAGCGGGGTCTCAGATCTGCAGGAGGCCCTGCAGAGCTGGGTGCAGAGGGCGGGGGCAGCATCCACCCCACACAAGCCACAGTCCCACCCGGCCTGCACGCTGCACCACCCCAGGAAGCAGCACAGTCTAGGTCCCGGGACACAGCATGGAAACGGTCCAGCCTCCAGGCAGGATCTCCCCTGACCCCAGGCAATCCTTCCCCCAGAAGCAAGGGCGATGCAGTAGGTGCAGCCCCCAGTGTGGGTCCACAAGGAAGACTGGCTCCTATCCTCTGCCTGTGGGCCTGGCTCAGGAGTGGCTGACTGGGGTTCCCCCTGGTCGGGGTTGAGTTTCTTTACCTGCAAAGCTCAGAACAGGTGGGGCTTCCTTGTGCACCAGACACAGCCGAAGTCCAGCTACTACCCCTCCTGCCCTGGCCCACCTCCCTTCTGGAAGCCTCTCTATGCCCCCTGACTCATTCATTCATTCAAGAAGCATCAACCCACGAACACACTACAGGCTGGGTGTGGTGGGTGAAGAGGGGTGGGGGATGGGGAACCTGGGTCCGGCTAGAGTAGCTCAAGGGTGGTTCCCAGCGACGCCAGTTTCAGGAGAGCTAACTGAGGCTGGAGAAATGGGGGCCTTGCAAAGTCACAGACTCCCACTGCAATGCTGCCCCAAGGCCCCCACCAGGACATATCGAGGGCTTAGCAGGGGCCAGAGCCCCTCCTACCGTATCAGTTCCCCAGCCCTGCCCCACTGCCCAGGTTCCTGGACTGATCCATGCGGGACACTGGGATGGCCTTCTCCCCCAATGCCCCTAGAAGTCAGATCATAGTATCTTCCTGCTTGGAATCCACTCAGGGCCCCTCTGGCCTGGGGGCAAGGTCTAAGAGCCTCAGCAAGGCTATCGAGGGCACCGCCCTGGCTGTCTTCTCCCAGCCGGTGACGACACTCCCTCCAAATGGAACTTTCTGTTTCTGGAACACCCGCCATGGGCCTGCCCCCAGAACTTTCCATGTGGTGTTCCCGCTTCTCCTCATCTGGCCAACTCTGGCCCCAAAAGGCCTCACCTACCCAAATCCCCAAGTCCTCCCGTCAGACACTCTCCTCCACGCTTGAGTGAGTCTGGCCTGGCCCAGCGCCAGGCAGGGATGAACAGACCCTTTCGGGTGCTCACTCTTCCAGGAACCCCTCAAGGACTCATGGGACGGAAACACTATGGTTCCGTACGACCTCTGGGCCCGGGCAGGCAGCTCAGCACCCAGCTCTCCCCAGCAGGGCCCAGAGGCTTCCTCGTGCAGGAACCTGGACAGGGCCTGAGCTCACTATAGGGAGGCCCCTGCCTCCTGCCCACAATGCTCCTGAGGTCTCAGCCCAGGGTCTCTGCATCCTGCGCAGCCTGCCTCTGAGGGAGGGAGGGGCCCACTTAGATAGGAACGATGTGAGTTCCCATCACCTCTCCTCCCAGCGCCCAGCCACAGATGCAGGCTGCTCAGGGAAAGCCACATGTCCACTGGAAGCTGGCGGCAGAGGCTAGACCAACCACTGGAGACCTCACCTCGTAGCCTCTGAATGAATGGGCTTCTCTCGTCTAAGACATGGAGGTATACACAAAACCGCATGTGCGCATGCACGTGACACACCGATGATTCCAGTGCCAGAAGTGGACACAGCCCCACTGACAGCAGGCGGGAAGCACATGGTCCTGCACCGAGGCACCGTCCGACATGGCCAGACGGGACCCACTCACCTTCCCACAGGCTGCGGCGCGAACCCAGCCAGCAGCTTCTGGAGCTTCTATTGCTGCTGCACATTGACCCCACCACCTGCCCCCACCTCACCAGCCCTGCGCTGATGAAAGGCCCAGCCCCGGTGGGGATGGGGGTCAGGGCAAGACAAGGCCACTTCGGGAAGGAGTCTCCCTCCTCAAGCCCTGTGGTCCCATCAAGGCCACCTCAGGCAGGCGCTTCCAGCTCCCCAAGTTTCCTCCCTATACCATGGGGGCTGTCATCCACAGGGAGACAAGACAGAGGGGGTCAGGGAAGGCTGGCGGGAGGAAGTCAAGGGAGCCGCTGCCTTCAGCACCATCCCCAACCTCCTCCTCAGTGCTCTGTGGGTCACCTCAGGGGCAGGAAGGCCTGTGACACCAGAGGAAGCCACCTTCCAGCCTCAGCCGGCTCCGCAGGGCTCCTAGCCAGGCACTTGCAGTCTCGGGCTCTGGAGGGCGATTCCTGGCCTGCCGTGGCTCTGCTCCTGCCCACCGTAGCCTGGGTATCCCGTACATCCCACGGTCACACCACCATGGCCCATAGAGTCCAGGCAACATCCGGGCTGGACAAAAGGCAGCAGAGTCCAGGGGAGGCCCGAGTCTGACCTGAGCCACAGGAAGTGCCAAGGCCTAGGTCCTTCCAGGTCAGGGTGGCACCAACAGACACACAGCAGGAAAGGCCAGGTGAGGGGGACAGCCTCCCACAGGGTCAAAGTCCACGGCGAGCTGGGGGCCTGGAGGCCTGGCCCGCCCTGCCCTGTCCCTCCCATGCCCCACTGGCCCCTGCAGGATGAGCACGCCTAGGTGGCCTCCCCAACTGACTCCTCCCATGAGGCCCAGGGAGGGAAGATGCCGAGTGTGCACCCCGCCCCACCCCCAGTCCCTGATGGTGGGTGCAGCACCCACCCTGGACGTGCAGATGACCTCTCGCAGGTTAATGTTCATCCAGTTGTCGCAGCTCACCAGGTGCCCATTGTACGTCTCCCCATTTTTCAGTTCCACCAACTGGAAGAGAGACAGGCCAGAGGTCAGCTGTGGACCCGGAGCCCTGTGCCATGGGCTCCCCAGGAGGTACACCTCTGCTCCTTGAGATGGGCCACCACCTCCAGGCCTCAGCCCACGGCTCCCAGACCCCCAAATGGCCTTCCTTACAGGCGACGGGCTCTGCCTCCTTTCATGATGCTAACCTTTGTGTAATTAAAAACGATACTGGGCCAGGTACAGTGGCTCGTGCCTGTAATTCCATAACATTGGGAGGCCGAGGTGGGCAGATCACCTGAGGTCAGGAGTTTGAGACCAGCCTGACCAACATGGACAAACCCCGTCTCTACTAAAAATTAGCCAGGTGTGGTGGTACGTGCGTGCAGTCCCAGCTACTCGGGAGCCTGAGGCAGGAGAATTGTTTGAACCCAGGAGGTTGCAATGAGCTGAGGTTGCGTCACTGTACTCTGGCCTGAGCAACAGAGTAAGACTCGGTCTCAAAAAAAAAAAAAAAAAGAAAGAAAACAAAAAAACAACAACTAAGAAACAGAGAAGGCCGGACGTGGTGGCCCACACTTGTAATCCAAGCACTTTGGAGGCCAAGGCAGGCGGATCATCTGAGGTTGGGAGTTCAAGACCAGCCTAGCCAACATGGTGAAACCCCGTCTTAAAAACGAAAAAAAAGAAACAGAGAAATATTGACAGGACTGAGTGAGAGGGTAGTGACGGTGGCCACTGATTCAGGGCGGTCACCAGATATCTGGGCTTTGGTGTTCTGGAAATGCTGCTTTTCACTGCAATAATTCCTCATTTATTTTGGTATGTTTGAGAACAAAGGTAAGCAGCACATCATTCTGAAGATATGCTGCTGTTAGGAAAAGGCTGACACTGTTTCGGTCTTTTCTGAGACGGTCTTGCTCTGTTGCCGAGGCTGGAGTGCAGTGTCGTGATGAAGCTCACCGCAGCCTCGACCGCCTGGGCTCAGGCCATTCTCCCACCTCAGCTTCTCCAGTGGCTGAGACTACAGGTGTGCACTACCACGCGTGGTTAATTTGTTTTGGTGGGTGGTGGTGGGGGTCTCACTGTGGTCCAGACTGGTCCCAGACTCCTGGGCTCAGGTGATCCTCCTGTTTTGGCCTCCCAGAGTGCTGGGATTACCGGCATGAGCCACCACGCGCTTGGCCCAAGGCTGAGGTTTTTTTTTTTTGAGACAGAATCTCACTCTTACTGCCAAGAGGGCACAACCTTGCACTCAGTGGTGTGATGTCAGCTCACTGCCACCTCCGCCTCCCTGCTTCAAACTATTCTCCTGCCTCAGCCTCCCAAGTAGCGAGAACTGCAGGCGCCTGCCACCACACCCGGCTAATTTTTTATATTTTTAGTAGAGATGGGGGTTTCACCATGTTGGCCATGCTGGTCTTGAACTCCTGACCTCAGGTGATCCACCTGCCTCAGCCTCCCACTGAGATTTTTAAACAATTCAACTTGGGCATCTGCCCAAGAGAAATGAACACAGGCAACCATACAAAAATGTGTGCATGGGCCGGGCGCAGTGGCTCACACCTGTAATCCCAGCACTTTGGGAGGCTGAGGTGGGCGGATCACGAGGTCAAGAGACCGAGACCATCCTGGCCATCATGGTGAAACCCCGTCTCTACTAAAAATACAAAAACTAGCTGGGTGTGGTGGTGCATGTCTGTAATCCCAGCTACTCAGGAGGCTGACACGGCAGAATCCCTTGAAACCGGGATGGCCTTCGATTGCGGCGAGCCGAGATTGCACCACTGCACTCCAGCCTGGCGACAGGAACTGTCTTAAAAACAAAAATATGTTCATGAACGTTCACAGTGACGTTATTCGCAATAGCCAAAATGGGGAAAGAGCCCAGATGCCTATCAGCAGCCAAACGGATCAACAATGTCTGCTCCTCAGAGCACCGCCTGGCTATGAGAAGGGAGGCACCAACACGGGCCACAGGGTGGAGGAACCTCAAACACACGGTGCTGGGTGGAAGCCGCCAGGCTCGAAAGGCCTCAGGTTCTGCTACGTTCACACGAATGGGAAATGCCTGGAATAGGCACACCCACAGAGATGGCAGGTGCCTCATGCTCATCAGGGATTGGGGCTGGGGAATCGGAAATGACTGCTAGCGGGGACCGGGTCTCCTCTGGGGCTGATGGGAATGTTCTGGCCTAGACAGAGGTAGTGAATACTCAATGCTGAGACTGTACCAAATGCCACTAAATTGTGCACTTTAACTGAAGTGTATAATGTAATTATCATCATCACTTCTTGGAGACAGGGTCTCACTGTAGCCTCAAACGTCCTAGGCTCAGGGGATCCTCCTGCCTTAGGCTTCCAAGTAACTGAGACTACAGGCTCATGCCACTACACCCAGGTAATTTTTATTTTTTTAAGACAGCGTCTCACTCCGTCACCCAGGCTGGAGTGCAGCGGCGTGATCTCAGCTCACTGCAACCTCCGCCTCCCAGGTGCAAGCGATTCTTCTGCCTCAGCCTCCACAGTAGCTGGGATTACAGGCATGCACCACCATGCCTAATTTTTGTATTTTTGGCAGAGACAGGGTTTCACCATTTTGCCCAGGCTGGTCTCCAAACCCCTGGGCTCAAGCCATCTTCTAGCCTCAGCCTCTCAAAGTACAGAATTATAGGTGTGAGCCATCATGCCCAGTCTGATGTTCTTTTTATTAAGAGACAGGGTCTTGCTATATTGCCCAGGTTGGACTCCTGGGCTCAAGCAATCCTTCCACCTCATTAATTTTTTTTCTTTTTCTAGAGACAAGGTCTCACTCTGTTGCCCAGGCTGGAGCACAGTGCTGTGATCATAGCCTACTGCAGCCTCAAACGCCTGGGACCAATCCATCCTCTTGCCTAGTCTCCTGAATAGCTGTGACTACAGGCACATACCACCTCGTCTGGCTAAAGTTTTAGTTTGCGTGCGCGCGCGCGTTTGTGTGTGTGTGTGTGTCTGTGTTTTGAGACAGTCTTGCTCTGTGCCCAGGCTGGAATGCAGTGGTGCAATTTCAGCTCACTGTAACCTCCACCTCCTGGGTTCAAGCAATTCTCCTGCCACAGCCTCCCGAATAACTGGGATTACAGGCGTGTGCCACCATGCTCGGCTAATTTTTGTATTTTCAGTAGACACATGGGGTTTCACCATGTTGGCCAGGATGGTTTCTATCTCTTGCCTTTGTGATCTGCCTGCCTTGGCCTCCCAAAGTGCTGGGATTACAGGCGTGAGTCACTGCAGCTGGCCCATTAAATTTGTATTATTTATTTATTTATTTATTTATTTGAGATGGAGTTTTGCGCTTGTTACCCAGGCTGGAGTGCAATGGCGCGATCTCGGCTCACCGCAACCTCCGCCTCCTGGTTTCAGGCAATTCTCCTGCCTCAGCCTTCCTGAGTAGCTGGGATTACAGGCACGCGCCACCATGCCCAGCTAATTTTTGTATTTTTAGTAGAGACGGGGTTTCACCATGTTGAACAGGATGGTCTTGATCTCTTGACCTCGTGATCCACCTGCCTCGGCCTCCCAAAGTGCTGGGATTACAGGCTTGAGCCACCACGCCCGGCAACCGGCCCATTAAAATTTTAATAAGTATGTATGTATTACTATTATAAGCAGCAGAAAAGACAAGGGTGTGGACACGCCTGGGGAGAGAGAAGGGAAGAAGCTGCCATACTGGTGGACAGGCAGGAAGCCGTCTGCTCAGCCACTGTCCCTGTGCTGAGGCTGGCCCCTCTGCAACAGGTTGTCCCAGACCAGCGAGTACTCACCATGGGGTGATTCTGAGCTGTCTTCAGCAGTGACAATGGAAGCTGAAAGGCAAATAAAGCTGCATGATTTGTCTGTCTGACCAGCGCCTGGGGGCTGTGGTCTCGAGTCCACCCCACAACTAATGGATGGTGTGGTGCTGGGGGCACAGGAGTGCGTGTCAGTAACTCCCTGCCGGAAATGCCATTTCCTTACTCTGCCCTGTGCAGAGCACAGACCTGCCTCTTGGATTAGGAAGAAAAGCCTCACACGCTCTCCCTCCTCCCACAGGTGGCCACCACCTGCTCTTGGTGCTGAACACTCTGGTCAATGTTTTTTTGTTTTTTGAGACCAAGTTTCGCTCTGATTGCCCAGGCTGGAGTGTGATGGCGCAATCTCGGCTCACTGCAACCTCCACCTTCTGGGTTCAAGCAATTCTCCTGCCTCAGCCTCCTGGGTAGGTGGGATTACAGGCATGCGCCACCACGCCTGGCTATTTTGTATTTTTAGTAGAGACGGGGTTTCTCCATGTCGGTCAGGCTGGTCTCAAACTCCTGAATTTAGGTGATCCACTTGCCTCGGCCTCCCACAGTGCTGGGATTACAGGTGTGAGCCACCGTGCCTGGCCAATTTTTTTTTTGAGACAGTCTTGCTCTGTTGCCCAGGCTGGAGTGCAGTGGCACAATCATAGCTCACTGCAACCATCACCTCCCTGGTTCAAGCAATTCTTCTGTCTCAGCCTCCCAAGTAGCTGGGACTACAGGCATGTGTCACCACACCCAGCTAATCTTTCTATTTTTAGAAGAGGCAGGGTTTTACCATGTTGGCCAAGCTAGTCTCAAACTCCTGGCCTCAGGTGGTCCACCCACCTCAGCTTCCCAAAGTGCTGGCATTATAGGCATGAACCACGCGCCTGGCCCGCTGCCTGTATTTTAAGGTCAAACTGGTATTTCTGAGAGGCCTCCCCGCTGATGAGGTTACTGTGAGTGTGGAGTTGAGGACAACACATCCCGGAGACTGAGGAACTTGCCCAGTACTATGGAGCTGGGAGGAAACATAGCTGGCCTGGCCCTTTCTGTCTGAAGCAAGCACAAGCCCATGCCTTGCAGGGCGACCCCAACTGGCCCAAGATGGACACTGCCATGCCCCATTGCAGGGGTCAGTCCCCCTGAGGCCACATCTGAGCTGGTTTTATTTTTATATTTTTTAGATACAGTCTCGCTCTGAAAATACAAAACTTAGCGTGTGCCTGTAGTCCCAGCTACTCCAGGGTGCTGAGACAGGAGGATCGCTTGAGCCTGGGAGGCAAGCTTGTTGCCCAGGTTGGAGTGCAGTGGTGCAATCTTGGCTCCCTGCAACCTCCACCTCCCAGGTTCAAGTGATCCTCTTGCCTCAGCCTCCCGAGTAGCTGAGATTACAAGGGTGCGCCACTGTGTCCAGCTAATCTTTGTTTTTCTTTGAGACGGAGCTTCCCTCTTGCTGCCCAGGCTAGAGTATAACGGCTCGATCTCGGCTCACAGTAACCTGTCTCCCTGGTTCAACCGATTCTCCTGCCTCAGCCTCCCCAGTAGCTGAGATTACAGGCATGCACCGCCATGCCTGGCTAATTTTGTACTTTTAGTTCAGACAGGGTTTCTCCATGTTGGTCAGGCTGGTGTCGAACTCCCGACCTCAGGTGATCCACCTGCCTCGGCCTCCCAAAGTGTTGAGATTATAGGCTTGAGCCACCACACCAGGCCTAATTTTTTTTTTTTTTTTTTTTTGAGACAGTCTTGCTCTGTCTCCAAGCCCCAGGCTGGAGTGCAGTGGCGCAATCTCAGCTCACTGCAACCTCTGCCTCCCAGGTTCAAGCAATTCTCCTGCCTCAGCCTCCCGAGTAGCTGGGATTACAGGCGCGCACCACCATGCCCAGCTAATTTTTGTATTTTTAGTAGAGACGGGGTTTCACCATGTTGACCAGGATGGTCTCTATCTCTTGACCTCGTGATCCGCCCACCTGGGCCTCCCAAAGTGCTGGGATTACAGGTGTGAGCCACCATGCCTGGCAATTTTTGTATTTTGTAAGGGTTTCATTATGTTGGCCAGGTTGGTCTTGAAGTTCTGACCTCAAGTGATCCTCTCACTTTGGCCTCCTAGAGTGCTGGGGTAACAGCACCCAGTGTGAACTGGGTTTTCAAAAACAGGAAGTCACCAGGTAAGGTGAACTGTCAAGTTTTTTGTGTGTGTGTGGCGACAGGGTTTTGCTATATTGCCCAGGCTGGCCTTGAACTCTTGGCCTCAGGCAGTCCTCCCATCTCAAGCACCCAAGTAACTGGAACTATAGGTATGCGCCACCACGCCTGGTTTTGAGCTGTTTTTTCCATCATTGCTGAATGTCTTTATTATGTGAAATATGCAGTACTTCTATTACTGGAGGGAAAATCAACACTTTCATTTCAGAAACATAAAACTCAACCCGTGCGCTGGGGGCTGCCTCAGGGCTGTGCCTGGGTGGGGGTCCTATAACATGTCTGCTCTAGTACCCTGTAAGGAAGGTCCCAGCACCAAGGAGCCCTGATGACAAGACAAGTGCCTCAAGGGACAGGGGCTTCACCCTGCCTTGACCTGGTGGCTCTGGAATTTCAGGTGGCCCTGACCCAGAAGCCTTTGCTAGGAGGCCCGCCCCAGCCACCACCGTGATCCACAGGGTGGCTGCTTCTCCAGGGGGTGGGAACCTGAAGGCGTCTCCCTGTGGAGGCCGGAAATGGCCTTCAACCCCGGTGGGGTGGCTCCCCCATGAAAGGAAGGGCTTGGGGAGGGAATACTACATCCCACAGCCCCTTCCTGAGAAGAGCGGCCCGGGGGAGGTTGGTGCCAGCAGGAAGCCAGGCCCAAGCCCACTTCCTGCACCGGCTTCCTGGAAGAGCCAGATAAGGGGGAAGAAGGGGCCATGTGGCCATGGGGTGGCTGCTCTGAGAGGCAGGGAGGAGGGCTGTGGGCGGCTGGGCATGTGTCTGACTGGGTGGCACCAGCCACAGAGAAAACACGGGAGCCACAGACTGGCACACGGGGCCCATGCCCACGTGGCCCTTTACCGTGAAGAGCCAGGGGTTTTCCTAGGCAAGTCTGTTTCTTTCTCCAGCCCACAACAGGAACGAGACCTGGGATCTCTTCCTGGCTCACCGGGAAAGGGGAAGAGGTCAGGCTAGCCCTTAAAGGCCCTCCTCTCACTCTGCAGAAGAGGCGCCAGCGCCCACAGCAGAAGGGACCTGCCCATGGACAGAAGCAGACGCCCTCCTGTTAGGAGGTGGCCCGTAGACACACCTTCCATGCCAGTGACAGCCCCTCTCGGGCCACCACCTAGTCCCAGCTACTGACAGGACAGCCCGGAAGGACCCACAGCCTCCTGGGCTGTCATCCAAGTCCCCTGTCCAAAAAGCAGGAGAAAGAACATCTAAGACACAAATAGGGCTGCTGGATGGGCACCATGACTCACGCCTGTAATCACAGCACTTTGGGAGGCTGAGGCGGGTGGATCACAAGGTCAAGAGATCGAGACCATCCTGGCCAACGTGGTGAAACCCCATCTCTACTAAAAACACAAAAATTAGCTGGGTGTGGTGGTGCGCGCCTGTAATCCCAGCTACTCAAGAGGCTGAAGCAGGAGAATCGCTTGAACCCAAGAGGCAGAGGCTGCAGTGAGCCAAGATCGAGCCACTGCACTCCAGCCTGGCGACAGAGCGAGACTCTGTCCCAAAAACAAAACAAATAAGGTTGGCACAAACCTGATCACAATGCTCCCCAGGGTGGCTACAGAGCCTGGCCGGAGAGGCTCTGCCACACCCATTCCTGCCGCCTGACCTTTGCTCCTGCTGCTGCCTCTGCCTGGGGTGACCTTCCTGTGGCTGCTGAAACGTCATGCCTTTGGCCAGGCACTTAATGGCCACCCTCTGCGGCATGGGTGTTTACTTCCATCATAGGATGCAGCCAGTCTTTAATTACCTTGTTTATTACCTGAGTCTGGAACACTCAGAGTGGGTGTGGACTTTGTCTAGCACCAAGCACAAGGCCAGGCACAGGAAAGGGACTCGGTAAATATTTGCTGAATAAATACACAAGAGAAATGGACACAGAGGCACACGGGGCAGGCAGAACACTCGACCCACCCCACAGGGAAGGGAAGGAGTGGCAGAGATGGGACAAGTAACTTCCAGACACGGAGCTGTCTGACTCCCAGGCCCTCCACAGCTGCCGTGGCCTGGAGCCGTGACCACACGTCTTGATTCCTCCTCCATCTTCACCTCCAAACCCTGTTGATGAGGTCAGAAGAAGGGGTGGATCCTCAAAACTTAAAAGAAGATACATCAAAGGGCCAAGTGCGGCTGGGCACAATGGCCTGCGGCTATAATCACAGGACTTTGGGAGGCTGACGTGGGAGATCACTTGAGCCGGTGAGGTTGAGGCTGCAGTGATTGTGCCACTGCACTCCAGCCTGGACGACAGAGATCTCAGCTCAAAAAATAAAAATAAAAAAAAAGTTGGCAGAGCGCAGTGGCTCACACCTGCAATCCCAACACTTTGAGAGGCTGAGGTCAGGGGTTCAAGACTAGCCTGGCCAACATGGTGAAACCCCATCTCTACTGAAAATACAAAAATTATCCAGGTGTGGTGGCGCATGCCTATAATCTCCGCTACTTGGGAGGCTGAGGCAGGAGAATCACGCTCTCAGAGAGGTGGAGGTTGCAGTGAGCCGAGACTGTGTGACTGCACTTCAGCCTGGGCAACAGAGCGAGAGTGTCTCAGAAAATAAGTAAAATGAAATAGAAAAAGAAAAAAGTGCCAAGTGTGATGGGAGTGGCCCCATCACCCGGCTCAGGGAAGATCACAGGAAAATCCAGGAAAGAGAATTCCTTTCTCTGCGTTTTCTTGGAACACCTGGAGTCTGGTTCTCAGGTTTAGACCCACGAAGACTAAACCCAGTGGCTCCTAATTCGGAAGCTTTCCAGGACTGCCCTCCCCGACTGCTAACCCAGGCCACTCCTTCTAGCCCTGCCCTGACCACAGGGAACTGGAAGTGTATATCCCATGAGGCCCTGTCCATTCTTTTTGTTTTCCCCTGTGACGGAGTTTCACTCTTATTGCCCAGGCTGGAATGCAATGGCACAATCTAGGCTCACTGCAACCTCCACCTCCTGGGTTTAAGTGATTCTCCTGCCTCAGTCTCCCGAGTAGCTGGGATTACAAGCATGTAATCCCACCGCTCCGGGCTAATTTTGTATTTTAGTAGAGACGGGGTATCTCCATGTTGGTCAGGCTGGTCTCGAACTCCCGACCTCAGGTGATCCACCCACCTCGGCCTCCCAAAGTGCTGGGATTACAGGCACGAGCCACTTCACCTGGCCCGCCTTTTCCATTCTTGGCCACTCCTCCAGGAAACGCCTGGATAGCCAGGACTTGGGGACTCTGGATGTTCAGAAGGTGGGGACGGGCTGAATGAATGAGTTCATACTTTGCCCGTGCACCGTTCTACACAGTGGGAATATAGAGGGAAGAAAAATTAAGATCCTGCTTCCACAAAACTTATCACAGGATGGATCCTTCCAACTCTGCCCTCTAGGAACACAGCAGAGAGGGACGGGCTCCCTTTTCTGAATTGTTGCACTTGAAACCACCTTTGAAAAAATTGTAACTGAGGAAATTATGACAGCGAAAAGAGATCAGACCTAAGCGACTCCATCTTGCTTGTAACCTTTAAGCTGTCCTTGCTCTTTCCTGGGCATAGGCCGAACTAACCTTGGGAAGAAATTTAGTCTATAGTTTGAGACAAGATTGGTAATAGCTCTTTCCCCAAAACACCCTCTTCTTACCTGGGGACCAGTCAGCCTTTGGAGGACTGACAAGCTGCAAAATAGAAATTATCGTTTAGGGGTCATGAAGCCTCTAGCTCAAGAGTCTGAACCTCCCCAAATTGCTCCTGGGGATAATAACATCACTATTATATAATCTAAGATCAGTACTTGAGATATTTTTGCAGACCCTGTACTGGGTGGATCAGCTGACACCACCCAGACGAGTAATGTGGCTCAACCAGTCCCGCAATCCCACCCATGAACAGAATCCCACCCAGGAACAGAAGACAGCAAGAAAATCTCACTTCAACCTCCCCAGGACTCCATCTCCAACCTCAGGAAGCTCCAGCCAATCAGCACCCCCCACTTCCTGAGCCCCTACCAACCAAATCATCTTTAAAAACTCGGATCCCCTAGGCTGGGTACGGTGGCTCACCCTGTAATCCCAGAACTTTCAGGAGGCTGCGGTGGGTGGATCACCTGAGTTCAGGAGTTCCAGACCAGCCTGGCCAACATGGTGAAACCCTGTCTCTACTAAAAATACAAAAAAATTGGCCAGACATGGTGTGGCTGACGCCTGTAATCCCAGCTACTCAGGAGGCTGAGGCAGGAGAAAAGCTTGAACTTGGGAGGTTGCAGTGAGCCAAGATCGTGCCACTGCACTCCAGCCTGGGCAACAAGAGTGAAACTCCAGTCTCCTGCAGAGCTGGCTCTGTGTGAATTGCTTTCTCCATTGCAATTCCCCTGTCTCGATAAATCGACTCTGTCTAGGAAGCAGGCCAAGTGAACCCACTGGGTGGCTACACACTGACCCCAGGATTTAGGAAGCACTCTCTTACTAATCCTCAGCTCTGAAGCAGCCACCCCTGTAGGTCCCTCCTGGTTACTAAATCTCCCACTGTCTCAGAGTCTGGAAGTCACATTCCCAACAAAGGCCTAGATTTCTCTCCCTGAAAAAAAGAGCCAGATGCTGATGGGCCAGGAAATTCCCAGCTCCGACTTCGTTTTCGATCTGCACATCGAGGACACGGGCACTTTCTGACCCAAATCCAGAACTTCCATAATCACAAACATCTGGCCCTGCAGAGAGACCTGGGCCTCAGTTTTTCCTTCTGTGTATTGGGAGGGTGCACTTTATCCACCCCTGCTCAAAATGCCCCCTTCCCCTGGAATGACATGCTATGTGACCCAAGGAGAAAGACCACACCCCAGCACCAGGCTTTTCAGACAGAAAACAAGAGGCCTAGAACGCTGTGCTGCGAGCATTTTATGCATCTTGCAAGCTCTGAAATTCCTAAAGCTAAGTTTCACAACTCAGACTGGCCCCCTACTTCCCAGCACTCTAATTTTCAACCTGGGAGGTCAGACGGGGCCCGAAGCGTTCGGGGCCCCTTCCCTGCCCAAAAACTGTTGCATTTGGCGGGCCCCCACCTTTTTTGACCTCAGTTTCCCCACCTGCAAAATGGGAAAAACTAAGTAAGCGAGCCCTCTGTACTATGGATACAAATCCGTGCAACCCTAAATCTCAGACACAGACGTCCTAGAGCCATCTGCAGTCTCCGGCCTCAGTTTCCCAGCCTCGTGCCAGGGGACGGAACTCGAGGCTCTGACTGTACGTTCACCCCGCACCAACCCAATCATCAGCGCCCGCCGGGAGGGCTCCCAACGACTGCGGCTCCCGCCTCCCGGTGAGACCCCGCCGTTGCCTTGCCCTCACCATGGTGCCGGCGGGGACAGGGCTCGCCGGCCACTTCCGCCACCGCCGCTGCACACGCTCCCGGCGGTCGTCGCAGCGCCGCGCGCCACTAGGCTGAAAGAAAGTGGCAGACACGCGAGCCAGTCAGCACTGGGCTCGAAGGGCGGCCAACCAATCCACGCGGGGCCCTCTGGGCGGAAGGGGCGGACGGGCCGCGTCCCCGCCGGAGGAACGAGGAATAGAGCCGTAAAGTGTCGCGGTTTGTACTGCAAAATGGGGCGGAGCAACGCGCCGAGGCGCGGGGTGCATTGTGGGTAAGGGCATGCGCAGGTGAAGCTGTCGGTCTCCTGGGCTCCACGCTGTGGGCAAAGCCAGTTAATGCCTATCGTTTGCAGTCTAGAGAGAGCGAGGCCTCGTGGTGATTGGGACGTCCCTGAGGTCGCCCTTCGGACTCCTAGTTTTCTAATTCTGTAATTATCCAGGAACATCATTTAGTAGATTGGAATCCTGACCACGCCCCTCGGAGCCTCAGTTTGCTCCCTGTAAAATGGATTATAATAGTAGTGTCTGCTCCAAAAGGTTGCTTGCTGTGAGGATGAAATGAGTGAAACTATGTAAAAAGCACTTAAAACAGCATCTGGCGATCGGGTGCGGTGGCTCACGCTTGTAATCCCAGCACTTTGGGAGACCGAGGCGGGTGGATCACGAGGTCAAGAGATCGAGACCATCCTGGTCAACATGGTGAAACCCTGTCTCTACTGAAAATACAAAAAAAATTAGCTGGGCATGGTGGCGTATGCCTGGAATCTCAGCTACTAGGGAGGCTGAGGCAGGAGAATTGCCTGAACCCAGGAGGCGGAGGTTGCGGTGAGCCGAGATCGCGCCATTGCACTCCAGCCTGGGTAACAAGAGCGAAACTCCGTCTCAAAAAAAAAAAAAAAAAAAAAAAAAAAAAAAAAAAAAAAATTAGCGGGCCTTGGTGTAATCCCAGCTACTCCGAGAATCCAAGGATCACGCCATTGTACTCCAGCCTGAGCAACAAGCGAAACTCTTGTCTCAAAACAAACAAAAACAGCGCCTGGCACATATTAAGTACTTAACAATATACTTTGTGCCTGCTTCTGCTCACAGAAATGAAGAAAACACAAAATTCGTGGCCCTCATGGAGATAGTAAACAAAGTAAATAGGCAAATGCTGTTGGTTTCCTGGGGCTGTAACAAACGCCCGCAAACTGAGAGGTTTAAAACAACAGAACGTGATTTTCTCACAGTTCAGGGGACCAGAATTCTCAACTGAGGCTGTCAGCGGAGCTGGCTCGCCGGAGGCTCTGTGTGTCCTGTGCCTCTTCCAGGGTTCTGCTGGCTGCTGCCACTCCTTGGAGTTCCTTGACTTATGCATGGAGCCTTCTGCTTTCTGTCTGCCCCTGTCTTCACTTGGCCTTCTCTGTGTCTCTCAGGCTCAAATGTTTCTCTTTCCTTTTTTTTTGGACAGACAGGGTCTCGATATGTTTGTTCAGGCTAGTCTCAGACTCCTGGGGTCAGGCGATCCTCCCTCCTCTCTGCTTCCCAAAGTGCTGGGATTACAAGTGTGAGCCACTGACCCCAGCCACTCCTTTTTCTTTTTCTTTTTTTGAGACAGAGTTTTGCTCTTGTTACCCAGGCTGGAGTGCAATGGCGTGATCTTGGCTCATCGCATCCTCCTCCTGGGTTCAAGCCATTCTCCTGTCTCAGCCTCCCGAGTAGCTGGGATTATAGGCATGCAACGCCATGCCTGGCTAATTTTTTGTATATTCAGTAGAGACGGGGTTTCTCCATCTTGGCCAGGCTGGTCTCAAACTCCCAACCTCACGCGATCCGCCTGCTTCGGCCTCCCAAAGTGCTGGTATTACAGGCATGAGTAACCACACCCGGCCTAGCCATTCCTTTTTCTTACAAGCACACTCCTTTCTCTTATTAAGCTCACCCTAAATTCAGGATAATGCCATCTCAGGATCTTTAATTACATCTGCAAAGATCCTGTGTTTTTATTTTTGAGATGGAATCATTCTGTCGCCCAGGCTGCAGTGCAGTGGCATGATCCTGGCCCACTGCAACCCCTGTCTTTCAGCTTCAAGGGGTTCTCCTGCCTCAGCCACCGAGTAGCTAGGATTACAGGCACATGCCACAATGCCCAGCTTATTTTTCTATTTTTAGAAGAGACAAGCTTTCACCATGTTGGCCAGACTGGCCTCGAACTACTGACCTCAGGTGATCCACCCACCTAGGCTTCCCAAAGTGCTGGGATTACTGGTGTGGGATTACGTAATCTGGGATTATGCCCAGCCCATATTTTAATGACTGATGCTATTTATTGACATTATTCATAATATCAAGACTGAAAGAAACCCAATGCGACCACATAATGGAGTAATATAGCTATAAAAAGGAATGGAGACAGTCTTCATATACTAAAATTGAATGGTGTCTGGATATGTTAAGTGGGAAAAAAACCAAGGTAGAGAACAAGTTTTACAGTATGTCTTTTTTTTTTTTTAGACGGAGTTTCGCTCTTGTTACCCAGGCTGGAGTACAATGGTGCAATCTTGGCTCACCGCAACCTCCGCCTCCTGGGTTCAAGCAATTCTCCTGCCTCAGCCTCCTGAGTAGCTGGGACTACAGGCACGCGCCACCATGCCCAGCTAATTTTTTGTATTTTTAGTAGAGACAGGGTTTCACCATGTTGACCAGGATGGTCTCGATCTCTTGACCTTGTGATCCACCCGCCTTGGCCTCCCAAAGTGCTGGGATTACAGGCTTGAGCCACTGCACCCAGTCTAGTATGTCATTTGTTGTGTGCAAAAAAAGAAATACATGCATGTGTATGTGTATATGTATTTGCATATATACATATACATATATATATAAAACCACACCAAGCACGTGGACTCAATTTGGTTTTTTGGTTTTTTTTTGTTTTTTTTTTTTTGAGTCTTGCTCTGTTGCTAGGCTGGAGTGCAGTGGCACAATCTTGGCTCACTGCAACCTCTGCCTCCCAGGTTCAAGCTATTCCCCTGCATCAGCCTCGTGAGTAGCTGGGACTACAGGTGCGTCCTACCATGCCCAGCTCATTTTTTTTTTGTATTTTAGTAGAGACGGGGTTTTACCATGTTGGCCAGGATGGTCTCGATCACCTGACCTCATGATCTACCCATGTCGGGCATAAAGAAACATAAAGACTGGATGAGGTGGCCCACGCCTGTAACTGAAGCACTTTGGGAGACTGAGGTGGGCGGATCACCTGAGGTCAGGAGTTTGAGACCAGCCTGGCCAACATAGTGAAACCTCGTCTCTACTAAAAACACAAAAATATTAGCTGGGTGTGGTGGCAGACGCCTGTAATCCCAGCTACTCAGGAGGCTGAGGCAGGAGAATCACTTAAACCCAGAAGGCAGAGGTTGCAGTGAGCCGAGATCGCACCACTGCACTCCAGACTGGGCAACAGAATGAGACTCCATCTCAAAAAAGAAAGAAAGAAAGAAACAGGGTCTACAGAGTGTCCCAGCATCAACATGGCAATGAAAGTAGCAGCAAACCGCATTCTGGGTACCTCCCATCCTTTCGGACTCTTCTAGACTTTTCTACATGTAAAGTCTTTCTTTTGCGCAACTTGCAAACGCCTGTTCACCGTTGAAACCTTTGCTTGGGTGTCCCCGTGTGGCAGACAGTGGTTACTGCCGTATTTTTGTTTGCCCTTTCTTTCTTTTCTTTTCTTTTCTTTTCTTTTTTTTTGAGATGTAGTCTTATTCTGTCGCCAGGCTGGAGTGCAGTGGCGCAATCTTGGCTCAGTGCAACCTCCGCCTCCCGGATTCAATTGATTCTCCTGCCTCAGCCTCCCAAGTAGCTGGGATTACAGGCGTATGCCACCATGCCTGGCTAATTTTTGTGCTGTTAGTAGAGACAGCGTTTCACCATGTTGGCCAGGATGGTCTTGATCTCCTGACCTCATGATCCACCTGCCTCGGCCTCCCAAAGTGCTGGGAATACAGGCATGAGCCACCGGGCCCAGCCCATTTGCCCTTTCAATAGTAAGGGTGGACAATCAGAGTTCCTCATCCCCCTGGCTACAGGGATTGGTTAAAGGAAGAGCCTGGAAGTTACCAAGGCCAATGCGATTCTCCCTTGGGACGGATACTGAGGGCTGGGAGGGAGAAGAGCTCTTTCCTGGGGAGTTAAAGGGAAAATCCAGCACCCCTTAGGCTCTGCCTTCTGGAAGAAGCTTTCTGCAGAAAAAATCCAGCAGACACAAGAAGGTGGGGCTACTTAGTGGAAAGGGAAGCATGATTTGAGCCCCTGGATACAGCCGTACCTGAAGCCACAGCTGTGATGTTCCACTCATATGACCCCCAAGAAATTTTTTTTTTTTTTTTTTTTTTTTTTGAGATGGAGTTTCGCTCTTGTTACCCAGACTGGAGTGCAATGGCGCGATCTCGGCTCACCGCAACCTCCGTCTCCTGGGTTCAAGCAATTCTCCTGCCTCAGCCTCCCAAGTAGCTGGGACTACAGGCACGCACCACCAGGCCCAGCTAATTTTTGTATTTTTAGTAGAGACGGGGTTTCATCTTGTTGACCAGGATGGTCTCGATCTCTTGACCTCGTGATCCACCCGCCTCAGCCTCCCAAAGTGCTGGGATTATAGGCGTGAGCCACCACGCCTGGCAAGAAATTTTTTTAAATTGCTTCATGCACTTGGAATTTGCAGTCTCTCCTTGATAAAAGAGCCAATACTACGCCAGGTGCAGTGGCTCATGCCTGTAATCCCAGCACTTTGGGAGGCCGAGACAGGTGGATTAGCAGGTCAGAAGTTCAAGACCAGCCTGACCAAAATGGTGAAACCCTGTCTCTACTAAAAATACAAAAATTAGCTGGGCATGGTGGCACGTGCCTGTAATCCCAGCTTCTCAGGAGGCTGAGGCAGGAGAATCGCTTAACCCAGGAGGTGGAGGTTGAAGTGAGCCGAGAACCCGCCACTGCACTCCAGCCTGGGGACAGAGTGAGACTCCATCTCAAAATAAAAAAGCCCGTACAAATGCATACCTGCTCTGTGAACTCTTCCCTACCTGTCCTGCTCAAAAATTAATGATTCCTTCTCTTATTCTTTGAACTTTAGTTCCCTCCACTGATTTCTGTCAGTGTCTGGTTTATGCCATTTTGTAATTGCTTGGACTTGTAGGAGCAAGGACCTCAGAGGTTTTCCTGGGCCTCTATGGGGCTGTTCAGGACAGTTTACCCTCCCCTGTCATGAATGCATGACCTGGTTGGGGGAGGGGAGTGCCAATCGGAAGGCTTCCCTGGCTGGCTGAGCATGATGGCTCATGTCTGTAATTTCAGCACTTTGGGAGGCTGGCAGGTGGATCACCTGAGCCCAAAGAGTTCGAGACCAGCCTGGGCAACATAGTAAAACCTCATCTCTACAAAAACAAAATTAAAATAATTAGCTGGGCGTGCTGGCAGTGCCTGTAATTCCAACTCCTTGGGAAGCTGAGATGGGAAGATGGCTTGAGCCTGGGATTTCAAGGCTGCAGTGAGCTGTGATTGTGCTACACTCTACCCTGGGCAACAGAGCAAGATCCTATCTCAAAAAAAAAAAAGGACCGGGCGTAGTGATTGATGTCTGTAATCCCAGCACTTTGGGAGGCCGAGGCGGGTGGATCACGAGGTCAAGAGATCGAGACCATCCTGGTCAACATGGTGAAACCCCGTCTCTACTAAAAATACAAAACATTAGCTGGGCATGGTGGCGCATGCCTGTAATCCCAGCTACTCAGGAGGCTGAGGCAGGAGAATTCCCTGAACCCAGGAGGTGGAGGTTGCGGTGAGCTGAGATTGCGCCATTGCACTCCAGCCTGGGTAACAAGAGCAAAACTCCGTCTCAGAAAAAAAAAAAAAATTAACCAGGTGTAATGGTGCATGCCTGTAGTCCCAGCTACTCGGGAGGCTGAGGCAAGAGAGCTGCTTGAACCCAGGAGGTGGAGGTTGCAGTGAGCTGGGATCCTGCCACTGCCCTCCAGCCTGGGTGACAAAAGCAAAACTCCATCTTGAAAAATAATAATAATAATAAAGAAGGAGAGAAGCCAGAAACCCAGACACCCTCACGGTTCACATTCTCTGATCAAGGCAGTGACCATGTCCCTCTCCCATCCATGGAACCAGGAGCTTCACATGGCCCCTTCCTGATCTGTGGCCACCTGAGCTGAAACAAAATAGCATTGTACCTTGCCCAGTGCATTCCTGGGGTGCAAGGAACCAAAGAACAGAGGTGACTTTGCCCCTGTCCTTGGCCACCTTCATATCCCAGAGTCGGAAGAAGCAGAGATTCCTCAAATAGGGCTTTTTGTTTGTTTGTTTGTTTGAGATGGAGTCTCACTCTGTCACCCAGGCTGGAGTGCAGTGGTGTGATCTCCACTCACTGCAAGCTGTGTCTCCCGGATTCCAGCGATTCTCCTGCCTTAGCCTCCTGAGTAGCTGGGATTACAGGTGTGCGCCACCACACCTGGCTAATTTTGTATTTTAGGTAGCAACAGGTTTCTCCATGTTGGTCAGGGTGATCCCGAACTCCTGACCTCAGGTGATCCGTCCCCTCAACCTCCCAAAGTTCTGGGATTACAGGTGTGAGCCACCGCGCCTGGCCATGGGGTCTTTTTTTTTTTTGAGATGGAGTCTCACTCTGTTGCCCAGGCTGGAATGCAGTGGTGCGATCTCAGCTCACTGCAACCTCCACCTCCCTGGTTCAAGCAATTCTCGTGTCTCAGCATTCCAAGTAGCTAGGATTACCGGTGCACACCACCATGTCTGGCTCATTTTTGTATTTTTACTAGAGACAGGGTTTCACCATGTTGGCCAGGCTGGTCTTGAACTCCTGACCTCAAGTGATCTGCTCACCTCAGCCTCCCAAAGCACTGGGATTACAGTGAGCCACTATGCCTGGCCTCAGGTGGGGTCTTGAAGGTTCCTCCACTGCCTACCTGCACCCAGTGGCCTGGTGGAAGTTCCTTAGAAGAGCACGGAGACTGCGGGATCCAGCCCCGCCTTCATCCTGCACACATCTCTGCCTCTGGGCATTGATTGTGTACCTACTGCATTCTGGCACAGACTAAAGGGAAAGAATACCCAGCGTTTACTCGGGGCAAAAAGCAGGAGAGGCAGGGGTAGGGAGTGGGGCAGTAAACATTCCCTCCAAGGGGCGGGCCAGTCTGGACATGGGAGCAGGGGCCAAAGGCAGTGGCCAGCCACAAAACCACATCTGTGAGCCTTGTCTTCTTGTTGTTGTTTGAGAACAGGCTTTCTCTCTGTTGCCCAGGCTGGAGTGCAGTGGCAAGATCATACCACAGCCTGGCGCAGTGGCTCACCCCTGTAATCCCAGCACTTTGGGAAGCCAAGGCATGCGGATCACCTGAGGCCAAGAGTTCAAGACCAGCATGGCCAACACGGTGAAACCCCGTCTCGACTAAATATACAAAAATTAGCTAGGCATGGTGGTGCATGCATGTAATCCCAGCTACTCAGGAGGCTGAGGCAGGAGAATTGCTTGGAAACCTAGGAGTTGGAGGTTGTAGTGAGCCAAGATCACACCACTGCACTCTAGCCTGAGCAGCAGAGCAAGACTCCGTCTCAAAAAAAAAAAAAGGAGTGTAGCTCACTTTGAACTCCTGGACTCTAGTGATCCTCCTGCTTCAGCCTCCTGAGAAGCTGGGACCTGATATGCTCACCACCACCCCTGGGTGATTTTTGTAGAGGCCAGGTATGGTGGCTCACGCCTGTAATCCCAGCACTTTGGGAGGCCAAGATGGGTGGATCACCTGAGGTCAGGAGTTAGAGACCAGCCTGACCAACATCGTGAAACCCCGTCTGTACTAAAAATACAAAAAATTAGCTGGGCATGGTGGTGCGCGCCTGTAATCCCAGCTACTCAGGAGGCTGAGGCAGGAGAATCACTTGAACCCGGGAGGCAGAGATTGTGGTGAGCTGAGATCGCGTCATTGCACTCCAGCCTGGGCAACAAGAGCAAAACTCTGTCTTAATTTTTTTTTTTTTGTAGAGATAGGGTTGCCCAGTCTGGTCCCAAACTCCTGGGCTCAAGCGGTCCTCCTGCCTCCACCTCCCGAGTATGAGCCTCGTCTTCTAGCTGAGCTCCCCAAAGGCCTCACCATCTCCAGACACTACCTGGAGAAATGGCCACATTCATCCTTTAAGAATGCGTGTCTGGGCCAGTTGCAGTGGCTCACACCTGTAGTCCCAGCACTTTGGGAGGCTGAGGCGGGCAGATCATCTGTGTTCAGGAGGTACATTGTGAAAACCCGTCTCTACTAAAAATACAAAAATTAGCCGGGCAGGTTGGCGCACAACTGTAATCTCAGCTACTCAGGAGGCCGAGGCAGGAGAATCGCTTGAACCTGGAAGGCGGAGGTGGCAGTGAGCTGAGACACGCCACTGTACTCCAGCCTCGGGGACAAGAGCAAGACTCTGCTTCAAAAAATAGTAATAACAATGCGTGTCTGCCTAGACATCTCTTTCTCTACCACGGCCATGAGGCTCCTGCAGTTTCTAAACTGGGCTTGGTTTAACTGGACAGAGCCTAAGGGACAGAGCCCAGAGCCGTGTGGCCTCCACGAGCTCCAATCTCCCTCCCCTCCAAGGCCACTCCTACCAGCAGCTGGTAAAGCCCAGAGAGGCCTGGAGCCCCCAGGGGGCAGTGCTGAGCACCAGGTGCAGAGTCCATGAGTCCTGCCCTCCCCGACCTGGCTCCTTAGAGCTTGGGTTCAGGGTGACCTTAGTCCTCAGAAGCTCCCCAAACCTCCCAGGGCTGTGGGGGTGGGAGGCCAGAGAAAAATGTAGCTTCTGCCCAGGGCAGTGAAGCACATCCATGGTCCCAGCTACTTGGGAGACTGTGGCGGGAGGATCGCTTCTGCCCAGGAGTTCTGAGCTGTAGTTCACTGCGCTGATTGGGTGTTCACGTTAATGTGGCATCAATATGGTGACCTCCCGGGAGTCGGGGACCACCAGGTTGCCCAAGGAGGGGTGAGCCAGCCTAGGCTGGAAACGGAGCAGGTCAAAACTCCAGTGCTGATCTGTAGTGGGATTGCACCTGTGAATAGCCACTGCACTCCAGCCTGGGCAACACAGTGAGACCCTGTCTCTAAAAAAGATAAATTTTTGGCTGGGTGCAATGGCTCATGCCTGTAATCTCAGCACTTTGGGAGGCCAAGGCAGGCAGATCCCTGGAGGTCAATAGTTCCAGACCAGTATGGTAAAACTCCGTCTCTACAAAAAAGAAATTATCTGGGTGTGGTGACATGCGCCTGTGGCCCCAGCTACTCCAAAGGCTGAGGCATGAGAAGGCCTCCACCTCCCAGATTCTGGGAGGTGGAGGTTGCAGTGAGCCTAGATTTCGCCACTGCCCTCCAGCCTGGGTGACTGAGCAAGACTCTGTCTCAAAAAAAAAAAAAGATAAATTTTAAAAATGGAGCTTCTTTTGCAAGCCAACATCCAGATAGGCAGGTGCTCGATTTAGCAGTTTTTAAAAATTTTGTTTGTTGGGGAGGGACAGTGCGGCGGGGGAGCTGGGGAGGGATAGCCTGGGGAGAAATGCCAAGTGTGGGTGAAGGGGAGTAAGGCAGCAAAACACACTGCCATGTGTGTACCTATGCAACTATCTTGCACGTTCTGCACATGTACCCCAAAACCTAAAATGCAAAAAAAATTTTTTAAAAATTTTTTGCTTGTCTATTTTTGTTTTTGAGATGGAGTCTTGCTCTTGTTACCCAGGCTGGAGTACAATGGCGCGATCTCAGCTCGCTGCAACCTCCACCTCCTGGATTCAAGCAATTCTCCTGCCTCAGCCTCCCAAGTAGCTGGGATTACAGGCACATGTCACCATGCCCAGCTAATTTTTGTATTTTGAGTAAAGACGGGGTTTCACCATGTTGGCCAAGATGGTCTCGATCTCTGGACCTCGTGATCTGCCCACCTCGGCTTCCCAAAGTGCTGGGATTACAGCAGGGGTCCGCAACCTGTGGGCTGAGGACTGATACCAGTCTGTGCCCTGTTAGGACCACAGCAGCGGGTGAACAGTGGGCAAATGAGTGAAGCTTCATTTGTATTTATAGCCACTGCCCATCATTCCCCAAGACCACTGGAGCTCCACCTGCTGTCAGAACTGCAGCGGCAGCTTTAGCTTCTCGTTCAAGCCTGAACCCTGTTGTAAACTGCACGTGGGAACTAGGTTTTGTGCTCCTTATGAGAATCTAATGCCTGATGATCTGAGGATCAGTTTCATCCTGAAACCATCTTCATCCCTGCAGCCCCAGTGCATGGAAAAATTGTCTTCCACAAAACCAGTCCCTGCTGCCAAAAAGGTTGGGGACCGCTGGATTATAGGCATGAGCCTCTGCGTCAGGCTCCACCGCATTTATTTATTAATTATTATTATTTGTGATGGTTCACGCCTGTAATCCCAGCTCTTGGGGAGGCCAAGGTGGGCAGATTACAAGGTCAGGAGTTCGAGACCAGCCTCAACAATATAGTGGAACCGCATCTTTACTAAAAATACAAAAATTAGCCAGGTGTGGTGGCACACACCTGTAGTCCCAGCTCCTGGGGAGGCTGAGGCAGGAGAATCACTTGAACCCGGGAGGCGGAGGTCACAGTGGGCCAAGATCACACCACTGTGCTCCAGCTTGGGCAACAGAGCGAGACTTCATCTCAAAAAGAAAGAAACAAACAAAAAAAACGCCAAGACCATAGTGGGCAGACACACAAGCTGTTGGACATCTGAGTTACACATCCACAGAAGAAGATACAAGTGTATGGACGGCAAGAGGCACCAGGGAGTATGTTGGCAGAGGAGCGCGCTGAAAGACGCTGGCGTGCCACCGGGCAGGCGACCGATCGGATCAGGGGGAGTTCAGCCGGGGCAGTCAGAGGAGAGCCAGAGCTACTGAGCAGCCCGACTCCAGAGAAAGACCGTGTGCCTTCTGGCTCCCCATCTGCTGAGGCTACTTCCACTCAATAAAACTTGATACTCATTCTCCAAGCCCAGGTGTGATCTGATTCTTCTGATACAGCAAGGCAAGAAACCCTGGGATACCGAAATCCCTCTTTTCGGGGCGGGCAAGGTGGTGGCTCACACCTGTAATCTCAGCACTTTGGGAGGCCGAGGCAGATGGATCACGAAGTCAGGAGATTGAGACCATCCTGGTCAACGTGGTGAAACAGTGTCTCTACTAAAAATACAAAAATCTGCCAGGGGTAATGACGCACACCTGTAATCCCAGCCAACTGGGAGAAGGAGGTTATAGTGAGCCGAGATGGTGCCACTGCACTCCAGCCTAGTGACAGAAAAAAAAAAAAAAAAAACCAGAGACGGGGTTTTGCCATGCTGGTCTCAAACTCCTGGCCTCAAACAATCCACCTGCCTCAGCCTCTCAAAGTGCTGGGATTGCAGGCGTGAGCCACTGCACCCAGCCGGAGTCATCCAATTCATAGAGACAGGAAGTGGGATGTTGGGTGCCAGGGGCTGGGGCAGGGGAAGAGGGAGGGGCGTTTAGTAGGTATAGAGTTTGTTTGGGAGGAACAGGTTCTGGAGGTGGATGGTGGTGATGGCTGCATGACACTGTGAATGTACTTAATGCCACCCGAGTATGCACTTACAAATGGTTAAGATTGTACATCCGACGTTACCTACATTTTTTTTTTTTTGAGACGGAGTTCACTCTTTGTTCCCAAGTGGGAACACAGTGGCTTGATCTCCGCTCACTGCAACCTCCGCTTCCCAGGTTCAAGCGATTCTCCTGTCTCAGCCTCCCAAGTAGCTGGGATTACAGGCACCTGCCACCACACCCGCCTAATTTTTTTCTTGTTTTTTGTATTTTTTAGCCGGGCATGGCGGTGTGCGCCTGTAGTCCCAGCTACTCGGGAGACTGAGGCAGGAGAATTGCTTGAACCCAGAAGGGTTCAACCTCAAGGGAGGTTGTGGTGAGCCGAGATTGTGCCATTGTACTCCAGCCTGGGTAACAACAGCAAAACTCTGTCTCAAAAAATAATAAATAAATAAAATTAAATCAAAAAAATAAAAAGAGCCGGGTGTGGTGGCTCATGCCTGTAATCCCAGCACTTTGGGAGGCCAAGGTGGGCGGATCACGAGGTCAGGAGATTGAGACCATCCTGGTCAACATGATGAAACCCCATCTCTACTAAAAAATATACAGATCAGCTGGGTGTGGTGGCTTGCGCCTGTAGTCCCAGCTACTTGAGAGGCTGAAGCAGGACAATTGCTTGAACCCAGGAGGTGGAGGTTGCAGTGAGCCAAGATTGTGCCATTGCACTCTAGCCCAGGTGACAGAGCAAGACTCCATCTCAAACAAAACAAAACAAAAAACAGAAAAGAAATGAAAATGAAATGTGAGAGAAAGAAAGACACATGCAAACATATTTGCAAATGCATAAATATCTCTGGAAGGAAAAGTGATCTCCGACTTCCAGGTTCAAGTGATCCTCCTGCCTCAGCCTCCGGAGTAGCTGGGACTACAGGTGTGCACCACTATGCTTGGCTAATTTTTGTATTTTTAGTAGAGATAGGATTTCACCATGTTGCCCAGGCTGGTCTCAAACTCCTGGGTTCAAGAGATCTACCTGCGTTGGCCTCCCAAAGTGCTAGGATTACAGGTGTGAGCCACTGCGCCCGGCCCACACCCAATTTTTTTTTTTTTTAGACAGTCTCACTCTGTCACCCAAGTTGGAGTGCAGTGGCGCGATCTCAGCTCCTTCCACTTCATGAGTTCAAGCAATTCTCATGTCTCAGCCTCCGGAGTAGCTGACCACAGGCACATGCCACCATGCCTGGCTAATTTTTTTGTATTTTTAGTAGAGAAGGGGTTCCCCCGGGCTGGTCTTGAACTCCTGCCCTCAAGTGATCCTACTGCCTCAGCTTCCCAAAGCACTGGAATTACAGGTATGAGCCACCGCACCTGGCCCACAACCAATTTGAATTTTTTTTTTTTCAGATGGAATCTCGCTCTGTCACTGGGCTGCAGCACAATGGCATGATCTCGGCCTGTAGTGAGCCAAGATCGTGCCACTTCACTCCAGCCTGGGTGACAGAGCAAGAGTGTGTCTCAAAAAAAAAAAAAAAAAAGTTCCTCCAAGTAAGGCATGGTGGCACAAGCCTGTAGTCCCAGTTACTTGGGAGGCTGGGATGGCAGGATGGCTTGAGTCCAGGAGGTGGAGGCTGCAGTGAGCTGTGATTGCGCCACTGTGCTCTAGCCTTTGAGACAAAGAAAGATCATATCTCAAAACAAAAGAACAAAACATGGCTGGGCATGATTAGGGCTACCAGTGAACATTAGCCTTGATGCCAGTCACTGGGGCAGTGGGGCATGACTCAGTTTCCCCCATCGCTGCCGGCTCTGCAGGTTTTGTTCCTCCCAGTGCAATTGAGGAAACTAAAATCTGCTGTCACTTCCCTCTTTCCATATCCCTGACTTCTAGCAACGCACGTGCTCCACCCCAGGTACGGATGACACGTTCGGGCTGTAGAGCCTGACTTCAGGTGAGTGGGGTTTTTTGTTTCGTTTTGTTTTTTGTTGCTGTTGTTGTTTTTGGAGACGGAGTTTCGCTCACCCAGGCTGGAGTGAAGCGGCGTGACCTCAGCTCACTGCAACCTCCACCTCCGCCTCCTGGGTTCAAGCAATTCTCCTGCCTCAGTCTCCCGAGTAGCTGGGATTACAGGCACACGCCACTATGCCCAGCTAATTTTTGTATTTTTAGTAGAGACGGGGTTTCACCACGTTGGACAGGCTGGTCTCGAATTCCTAGCCTCAGGTGATCTGCCTGCCTCGGTCTCCCAAAGTGCTGGGATTACAGTTGCAGGCGTGAGCCCCCACACCCGGCCAGGTGAGTGTGTTGATCTGCTCTCTTCTCCACTTCACTTGGACCTCATTCCCATGGCCGGCTCAGACGCCTCTCTGATGTTCTGTATTCTACCTGAAGCTGCCAAAGACCAAAAGAGCCACTGAGCATGTGACCTCGGGACTGGGCTTCCAAACAGGGATGGGGCAGTCCAGGGAACTCTCCCCTTGGCATTGGAGGAATTTGGGGGTGGAGCCAGTAAAGACCATTGTATCAGCCAGGCGCGGTGGCTCACGCCTGTAAATCCAATACTTTGGAAGGCCGAGGTGGGTCGATCCCAAGGTCAGGAGTTTAAGACCAGCCTGGCCAAGATGGTGAAACCTCGTCTCTACTAAAAATACATAAATTAGCTGGGCACAGTGGCAGGTGCCAGTAATCACAGCTACTCAGGAGGCTGAGGCAGGAGAATCACTTGAACCCGGGGGAGTGGAGGTTGCAGCGAGCCGAGATTGCACCACTGCGCTCCAGCCTGGGTGACAGAGCAAGACTCTGTTTCAAAAAAATAAAAAATAAAAAGACCATCGTGCCCTGGCAAATGGTGGCAAAGTCAGAGTGGAACAAGCTGTCAGTGACCCATCCAGCCGGGCACTCTGGCTCAGGCGCGTAATCCCAGCACTTTGGGAGGTCGAGGTGGGCGGATCACAAGGTCAGGAGTTTGAGACAAGCCTGGCCAACATGGTGAAACCCCGTCTCTACTAAAAATACAAAAATTAGCCGTCTGTGGTGGTGCTCGGGTGTACTCCCAGCTACTCGGGAGGCTGAGGCGGGAGAATCACTCGAAATCAGGAGGCAGAGGTTGCAGTGAGCCAGATCACGCTGCACTCCAGCCTGGCCGACAAGAATGAAACTATGTCTTAAATAAATAAACAATTTCTGCTTAATAATACCTGGGGGATGAAATACTCTGTATGACAACCTCCCATGACACTAGTTTATCTGTACAACAAACCTGCACAAATACCCAGAATGTAAAAGTTAAAAAAAATTAAAACAATTAAAAATGATTTCTGGCCAGGCGTGCTGGTTCACACTTGTAATCCCAGCACTTTGGGAGGCCAATGCCGGCGGATTGCTAGAGCTCAGGCATTCGAGACCAGCCTGGGTGTGGGAAGTAGAAAAGTTCCTTTTTAAAGTTTCCTTTCTTATTAAAGAATAAGTGTGCTAATAACTTTGTTAAGCCCTATCCTATGTAGCTATTAAACATGCCATGTTTACAGGCACTTAGTACATTCTGTGTCTTTATACTTTAACGAAGATATCTGTGCTATTGTTCTCACTCCAGACATTCTGCTACTAGTAAAAGAAAAAAAAACATCTGTGCTGGACATGCTCACAGGCATGTCCCAGCTCTCCATTGCTTTCATCTGTTTAGAAAAGTTTTAAGTTGTTAGCCAATCAGGTTTTAGTTTAAATTGTGAGGTCTGACTTCAGCCAATGGCGATCAGACACAGCAGTAAGGACGACCCCAAATGTGTAAGGGATAAATCTGTGTGTATTTCTTTGTTCTTTGTACTCTCGTGGCAAGATGGCTAGTGAGGTACACTATTTCCAACACTGGGCAATGTAGTGAAACCCCATCCTTACAAAAAATACAAAAATTAGCTGGGTGCGGTGGCATACACCTGTAGTCCCAGCTACTCAGGAGGCTGAGGTGGGAGGATCAGTTGAGCCCTGGAGGTCAAGGCTGCAGTGAGGTATGATTGTGCCACTGCACTCCAGCCTGGGCAACAGAGTGAGACCTTGTCTCCAAAAAAAAAGAGAGAGAGAGAGAAAGGAAATGATTTCTGAGCTCCATTGCTATGAAGAAGATGGAACCAGGGAATGAGATAAAATCTCCGGCGTAGGACAGCAGTGGGATCATTTCACCCAGGGAGGGCCAGAAGGAACCCTCAGAGGAGGTAATAGATTAGCAGGGAGGTGACAGCCAGAGAAGTCCTCAGAAAGTGACAGTCCAGCTGTCGGAGGAGGTGACAGCCAGGGAGAGGAGGAGGGCCCCTGGGAGGAGGCGCTGCTGGGACACTGGAGCTGAGGCCTGAAAGCGGCCAGCTTCGCAGGTACCTGCGAGGCGTGTTCTGGAAGAGGGAACAGCAGGTGCAATCGCCCTTCCCTATTAGCCTCCTAGGACTCCTGGCCTGCAGAGAACCTTCTGGCACCACACGAATGTGGTTGCCGTGTTTTTCCCTTTTTATTCCGTCCTCCTCTACCCCCATCAACTCCCTGGCCCTAATGCCGCTCCTGTGACCTCTGCAGGCGAGCGACCTCGAGTGACCTCGGGGAAGTGGCAATCTGTTTTCTTATCTGGAAAATGGTCCTTGCTCGCGGGGACTCCCCTCCCTAATTCTGGGCAGTATGCATACATAGGGTAGGCCCTCAATAAACTCTTGCAGAATAAAGGACTGGCTTGTTCCCAGCGCCTGGCTCATTGAGTGTAAGCCGCTACACCCTATGGCATAAGCTGTTCCCATTTTGCAGGCAAGGAAACGGAGTCTGGAGAGGACAGAGGGTCAGTGTCGGGGGCGGGGCTAGGCGTTGGGGGCGGGTCTCAGCGTCAGGGGCGGGGCGCAGGGCACGCACGCCGCGTCTCGGGCCCGGGGGCGCGCACGCCGAGCGCCTGGCTGGGGGCGTGGTCGGGGGCGTGACAGGGGCGTGGCCTCACGGGGCCTGGAGGCTACAGGAGCCGCAGCTGTCGCGCCAGTCGGAAAAGGAGCCGGTTGAGGCGCAGCCAGATTCCGCCATGGAGCAGCCGAGGAAGGCGGTGGTGGTGACAGGTACGCAGGTTGACAGGGGCTGTAGCGGCAGCTACCGGGGGCAGGGGCGGGGGCGGCTCCGGGAGGGCGGGGCCGGGCGGGGCAGGTGCTGGAAGTCCTCCCAGATTTGGAAGGTGTCATCGCCCGCAGGAGCCCCGCGCAGCCCAGGGTTCCTGGAAAGTGGAGGAGAAGGAGCCTCGGGGGTCCCAGGGTCGGGAGTCAGGGCAGTCAGGCGCGGGGGTTGGGGGGCCGCACAAGTGCCCCGCGCGGCGCAGGCCCTTCTGGCGTCCTTCCCTCCCAGGTGGGGACGGTGACCCTCTTGGCACCTGCCTGTTCTGCTGCCTGGCCCGCGGGCAGGACCGGACCTCTCCTCCCTGCCCTTTCCGAGGTCCGGCCTTTTCCCCCCTTTTCCCCCGCCCCCCCGTCAAACCCCGGCCCCAGGGGACAAAGGCCGATTTGCGGGCAGGAAGTGACCCGGTGACAAATGAACCTCCCAGTCACTGCTGGCTGCGCCCCGCGCTCGTGTGGGCTGCTCCCCCAAGGCAGGAGCAGGTGGGGGTCCGGGGACCTCAGGCACCCGGGCTCTCCCAGGTGTCCTAGGGACTGTCTTCAGTGGAAAGCTTTTGTGTTTTGTGCCGGGGCTGTTTGTTGATGAGTCAGGGCCCCCGCTGTCACCGACTCCCCCCACCCCCAAACCTACTGTTCCTCCTCCCTGAGACTCCGCCTCGGTTCCACGTGGGGCGCCAACCTCCGCTGGGGCCTCAGAGTCGAGGAGTGGAGGGGGTCAGGGTGGGAAATCCAGCGAAGGTGCACACAGGTGTTTTGTGGCTGTTGAAGGGAGGTTGGGGCTGATGCTGGGGAATCTCCGGGAAGAAGGAAGAAACCAAGCACCCGCTTAACAGGTGTGTGTAACTGGGAGGAGGGTTACTGCCCCACCCCCTCCAGCCTTCCTTCATCTGGTTATTTATTCCAGCACTTTTTGCGTGAGCTGATTACACCTTCATGGTCTCCATTGTAGAGAAAGGGAAACTAAGGCTCACAGAGGTCATGCATCTTGCACGGGGCTGGGCTGGGACTCAGACTTCGGCTGTACAGGATAGGGTCAGGAGGTCCCCTCCTGAGCCACAGCCCCTACCTGCTATCCCAGGCTACAGTATCTCTGCATAGCCTTCATATCCCATGGGATCCCTGGCCCAGATGGCCCGTAGTTTTTAGGCAGTACGACTCAGTGATGAGAGGCTCGAGCCACGGACTCTCCTGAGTCTGGATTTTTTTTTTTTTTTGAGACTGGATTCAATCTTGTCACCCAGGCTGGAGTGCAGTGGTCCAATCTTGGCTCACTGCAATCTCTGCCTCCCAGGTTCAAGCAATTCTCCTGCCTCAGCCTCCCAAGTAGCTGGGATTACAGGTGCCTGCCGCCACACCCGACTAATTTTTGTATTTTAAGTGGAGACAGGGGTTTCAGCACGTTGGCCAGGCTGGTCTCGAACTCCTAACTTCAATTGATCCTCCCGCCTCAGCCTCCCAAAGTGCTGGGATTAAAGGCTTGAGCCATTGTGCCCGGCCCCAGGTCTGGATTTGAATCCCAGATCTTTCACCTTCTTGCTGTGTGACCTTGGGCAGCTAGCTCCACGTCTCTGTGCCTCAGTCCCTGCTCTTGGAAACTGGGCCCAGGAAACAGCCTTGCCTGCAAGGGGATGTGGCCAGGCTGAGTCAGGTCACTTAGCACACAGCCTTGGGCGACTGTCGTGTTTTGGAAAGGGGGCCTGGAATTTGAGCTTGCAGGGAGGAGGGGGACAAGGTGCTACATACACAGCCTGGCCCGGGAAGAACCCGCACACAGGTTCCCTGGAGGGCTCATTCCTCATCCGGTGCCAATTCAGGACATTTTGGACAGTGACACAATAATTGTAGGTTGGGTCGAGGGGAAGAGAGAAAGTAGTGACAGGATCGGGACAGCCTTTTCGGAGGCAGAAGATACTGCTGGCCCCTGGCTGGGCATGAAGGGCAGGCAGAGGTGACACTGGAAGGGATTCATGGACTTCAGAGCAGACAGGTGCAGGATGGCAGCTCTGACAGGCCTCCAGGTGCTCCCAGAACTCAGGACCAGGCCCCCGATGTTGTCCCTGGCAGCTGTGCCCCGAAGCTCCTTTCTTGCTTCTCCAGGTGGCAGCAGGGCCAGGCCAGGGGCAGACTGGAAAGGACCACTCAGGTAATATATTGCTTTTCCTGTTTTTTCAGGATTTGGGCCTTTTGGGGAACACACCGTGAATGCCAGTTGGATTGCAGTTCAGGTAACTTAGATCCCGAGTGGGGAGTCAGGCTCGGAGCTGGCACCCACCCCCCAGAGAGTTATGGCACCCAAGAGAGTCTCCTCTTTTTTTTTTTTTTTTAATTTATTCATTTATTTTTTTGGTGAGAAAGTCTCTTAACAAAAAAAAATTTTTTTGAGACAAAGTCTCACTCTGTCACCCAGGCTGGAGTGCAGTGGCGCAGTCTCAGCTCACCGCAATCTCCACCTCCTGGGTTCAAGTGATTCTCTCACCTCAGCCTCCAGAGTGGCTGGGATTACAGGTGTCCACCACCACGCCCAGCTAAATTTTGTCATTTTAGCAGAGATGGGGCTTCACCATGTTGGCCAGGCTGGTCTCGAACTCCTGACCTCAAGTGATCGGCCTGCCTCGGCCTCCCAAAGTGCTGGAATTACAGGTGTGAGCCACTGCGCCCAGCCAGCTCTTACAAAACAATGTCAGATCCACATATCCTCCCGTGTAACCACCGGAGCATACGTGTGTGGAGCCAGGTGCTCTGAATTCTCCCAAAAAACCCTAAGTAATAGGTGCAGTTACTCTTGCGCCCACTTAACAGAAGAGGAAACTGAGGCCTAGAGGAGAAGGGAGTTCTCTGAGGTCACGCAGTCAAGAAGTGGGAGTGGCATTGCTTCAGAAGTTCCTCAGGCCCCGGCCAGAGGCTACAGATATGGGACTGCAGGGCCAGGTGTGGAGAGGAACATAGCTGGTTTCCAGGACACAGCTGTTTATGTGGTGCTGGCTTCTACTTTATCTACAAATTATCCAACTCTAGGATTTTTTTTTTTTTTTTTTTTTTTTTTTTGAGACAGAGTCTCACTCTGTCAGCAGGCTGGAGTGCAGTGGCACGATCTCAGCTCACTGCAACCTCCGCCTTCTGGGTTAAAGCAAATCTCCCTGCCTCAGCCTCCCGAGTAGCTGGGATTACAGGCACGCGCCACCTTGCCTGGCTAATTTTTGTATTTCTAGTAGAGACGGGGTTTCACCCTGTTGGCCAGGCTGGTCTTGAACCCCTGACCTCATGATCCACCTGCTCAGCCTCCCAAAGTGCTGGGATTATAGGCGTGAGCTACCTCACCCGATCAGTATCTCTCTCCTTTTTAACAAAAATCTTTTCCATCGACTTAGAGTCAAACCGTGACTTAGGGTGATTTCTGAACAGCCAACGTGAGAATTCTCTGGTATGTTTTAGCAGGTGATTCATGGTTTAGGAAGAACCAGGCAGGGATATATGGGGTGGGGTGGCAGGGGGATGTGTCTTGACCTTGTAGGAGGGGATATAGTGAACCTCCATGTCACCTCCCGGCAGCTGGGGGGAAGAAAAGATGGCATATTAGGAGCCGAGAAGGCTGTCGTTCCTGGTGCCCTGAGCAAGACGCCAGTCTGCAAAGCCTTTCTAGTTTCTTTTCCAGAGGGAGTGTTTTGTAGGGACAGGCTGGGAAGCAATGCGCAGAGGGAAAGAGGGAAATGTCTTCTTAAAGACATGAGAATGGCAGAAAGCAGAGCCAAACTGTTCATGCTAGCGCATTTGCTGCCTGGTTGAAAGTAACCTCTGTTCCCACTCCGGAGTCCGAGATTTGAAGAAAAATCTAACTTGAAACCTCAGCGTGGCAGTCCCCAGCTGTACCCCATTTTTTAATCACCCCTTCACTCCCCAACTTCAGACCTCAAGTTTTTGGCTGTTTTCTTTCTTTTTTTTTTTTTTTCCTTTTCTGCCCACTTTGTGAACGGGACAGAGGGACGGGGTCCCGGGACCCTGTAGATGGGAGCGTGTCCGAGGCCCTGCCTGCTCACCCGCTCCCCGGAGAGCCAGACAAAAAGAAACAGCGTGTTTCTGAGGACTTGTGTGTCAGGCTTTGTGCGGATTTCAGACAGGAGCCTTCACGGGGCTGAGTGGACACAAAGCGGGTGTCTGAATTCCTGGGCCCCAGACACTATCATCTGCATCTAAATAGAAGAAAAATCAATTAAACAATCTTTGGAAATCCCTCTGAGCTTCGGGGTTTCTCGGATGGTGAAGGATGGCAGGTTTTATCCCGTGGTCCAAGAAGAAACAGCCCTTCTCCTTGTTGCTCCTCTTCCCAGATCTGCAAGTTGCCACTTTTTATTTTATTTATTTATTTATTTTTTTGAGATAGAGTTTCATTCTTGTTGCCCAGCCTGGAGTGCAGTGGCGTGGTCTTGGCTCACTGCAACCTCCGCCTCCTGGGTTCAAGCGATTCTTCTAACTCAGTCTCCCTGGCAGCTGGGATTACAGGCACACACCACCATGCCCGGCTAATTTTTGTATTTTTTAGTAGAGACAGGGTTTTGCCCTGTTGCCCAGACTGGTCTCGATCTCCTGACCTCAGGTGATCTGCCCGCCTCGGCCTTCCAAAGTGCTGGGATTACAGGCGTGAGCCACCGCACCTGGCCCCACTTTTCGCTTTCTTCCTGAAGTTTAGGATGCAAGATTCCCACTATTCCCCTGCTAAAAAGATGCCAACTTTCTCACATCCAATTGTTTCATTTAAACAAAACAAAGTTTAACATACATAACCCAGGGCACTCATCAGTGAAATTTTAGGCCTGGCGCGATGGCTCACACCTGTAATCCCAGCACTTTGGGAGGCTGAGGTGGGAGGGTCACTTGAGACCGGGAATTTGAGACCAGCCTGACCAACACGGCAAGACCCCATCTCTACAAAAAAATACAAAAATTAGCCGGGTGTGGTATCGCATGCCTGTAGTTCCAGCTACTTGGGAGGCTGAGGTGGGAGGATCAACTGAGCCTGGGGAGGACGAGGCTGCAGTGAGCCCTCCTAGTGTCACTGTACTGCAGCCTGGGGGACGGAGCTAGACTCTGTCTCAAAAAAAAAAAAAAAAAAATTTTACATCTGTGCACCCCCAAGGCCAGGTCAAGATCTCAAACATTCCCTGGTTCTTCCTCGAGTTCACAGAAGCCCCACACAGCCTCTTCCCAGGTACTCCCAAGCCCTCCAGATGTGAACCTCTGCAGACTTTTTCACGCCACTGGGTGAGTTTTGCCTGTTGTGGAAGTTGGCGGGAACAAGTGGCTTCTGGGTCCCCAGCGCTGGGAGAGCCGCCCTGGAGTTTTGGATTTGCCTGTTAAAAAGGTGTCACCGTTGAATGGGTTGAATCCACTTCTCAAAAAAATGTGCCCTGGGGTGTTCTTGGTGTAATGCAGGCCACTGTGGCCAGGTGTCACCTCCACCCGAAGATGGGTGTTTTGTTCTGCACTGTGGGTGGCAATGGCTTCCTGCTGTGACTGATTTTTTCAGAAGCTCCTCCTCCTCCAGGGACCCCTAAGTAGTTCTCTGTCTTTCTCTGCTCTCTGGGTCTCCCTCTGTCCCTGTCCCCTCTTCTCTCTATCTCTGTTCATCTCTGTGTCTCTCTTCATCTCTCCGTCTCTCCGTGTCTCTCTCCTCTGTCCCTTTCACCTCTCTCTGTGTGTCTGTTTCTCTCTCTCTCGTCTCCTTGTCTCTTTCTGCCTCTCTCTTTGGGATTCTCTGTTCCTTCCCACCTTGTCTCTTCTTTCTCTCTCCATCTGTTTCTCTCTCTCTCTTTTGAGACAGGGTCTCACTCTGTTGTCCAGGCTGGAGTTCAGTGGTGTGATCTCAGCTCACCTCAGCCTTGGCCTCCTGGGCTCAGGTGATCCTCCTGCCTCAGCCTCCCAGTTAGCTGGGACTACAGGCATGCGCCACCAGGCCCAGCTCATTTTTTTTGTAGAGTTGGGGTCTGGCCATGTTGCCCAGGCTGGTCTCAAACTCCTGGGCTCAAGCCATCCTCCCATCTCAGCCTCCCAAAGTGCTGGGATTGCAGGCGTGAGCCTCCGTGCCCTGCTTCTCTGTTTCTTTCTCCTCTCTTTCTCCTTTCCTCTTCTCTCTCTCTCTTCCCCTTTCTCTTTCTATCTTTGTTTCTCTCTGTGTGTCTCTTGCTCTCTGTCTCCTTGTCTCTTTCTCTCTGAATCTGTCTCTTTTTCCTTCTCTTTTTCTCCATTCTGTTTCTGACTCCATCTCTCTCTCTCTCCTTTATTTTTATTTTATTTTATTTTTTTTTTTTTTTTGAGACAGAGTTTCACTGTTGTTACCCAGACTGGAGTGCAATGGCACGATCTCGGCTCACTGCAACCTCCGCCTCCTGGGTTCAAGCAATTCTCCTGCCTCAGCCTCCTGAGTAGCTGGGATTACAGGCACGCGCCACCATGCCCAGCTAATTTTTGTATTTTTAGTAGAGACGGGGTTTCATCTTTTTGACCAGGATGGTTTTGATCTCTTGACCTTGTGATCCACCCGCCTTGGCCTCCCAAAGTGCTGGCATTATAGATGTGAGCCACTGCGCCCGGCCTATTTTTATTTTTTTGAGATGAGATGGGTCTCTCTCTATTGCCCAGGCTGGAATACAGTGGTGCAATCTCGGTTCACCGCAACCTCCGCTTCCTGGGTTCAGGCAATTGTCCTGCCTCAGCCTCCCAAGTAGCTGGGATTACAGGCACGCGCCACCATGCCCAGCTAATTTTTGTATTTTTAGTAGAGATGGGGTTTTGTCATCAGGCTGGTCTCGAACTCCCGACCTCAGGTGATCCACCCACCTCGGCCTCCCAAAGTGCTGGGATTACAGGCGTGAGCCACCATGCCCAGCCTGTCTCTGTCTCTCCAGATCCTCTCTTCGTGCCCTGGGTGAAGACATGCCACAACATAGATGGGACTGTTTCCCACCTGCAGTGCTCAGCAGGTGGGAGGAGAGTTGGGGGTACAGAGGGGAACCCCTGTTTGTCTTTCCTGGGATGGCGGCTGCCCCCAGCACCCCAAGCAGGGGGAACCACGTGTCTCGTCTGTCCCATCTCCCCCGCCTCTCAGGGTGGACTGGGGTACTGGCTGTTTCTCTCTCTTCTGAGGGGGCGCAGGCGGGTGTTAAGCCGGGGAGCCCTGGGGCTTGGGGCCATCTGGGGCGTCTCCTCCCGAGCTGGGTGAGGAGGGCCCGGGTCACCGAGCTTGGTGACATCATGGGACAATTGCTGCCACAGTGAGTCTAGACAGACCTGCTAAGGATATTACCAGGGAACAAAGAGGGTCTTTGTTGTGGGGTCAGGGGAATCGGTCAGACGCGGCTGCGCGGCGGGGTCCTGTCAGGTAGATGCGGTGTAGACAATGGGGCGTCTGCCCGAGCCCCGTCCTTTCACGGTGTATGCTCAGGTGGTGTGCAAGGCCGGCTCTGCTCCCGGCAAAGTGATGTGGGACTTGGGGTGCCTTGCCCCCCTTCTCCCTGAGGAGAACCGTCCAGCCCTGTTGGAACAGAACGTATTCAGAGACTAAGACTTCAGCCTGATTATCAGCCATGCACTTCCATCTAGTGCCAGATACCCTGTGTGGCAGGCAGCTTCCTGCCGTTGCCCTGCTTAAAATTGAGAGATAATTTACATCAAGCAATGTAGACAGACCTTAAGTTTCCCCATCACTTTGGTGAAAAACTTTTTTTGTTTTGAGATGGGGTCTTGCTCTGTTGCCCAGGCTGGAGTGGAGTGGCGCCATCATAGCTCACTGCAGCCTCGACCTCCTGAACTCCAGTGATCCTCCTGCCTCAGCCTCCCAAGTAGCTGGGACTACAGGCATGCGCCACCATGTCTGACTATTTTTTTTTCTCGAGATGGAGTCTTGCTCTGTTGCCCAGGCTGGAGTGCAGTGGCATGATCCTGGCTTACTGCAACCTCCGCCTCATGGGTTCAAGCGATTCTACTGCCTCAGACTCCCGAGTAACTGGGATTACAGGCGTCCGCCATCACACCAAGCTAATTGTATTTTTAGTAGAGATGGGGTTTCACTATGTTGGTCAGGCTGATCTTGAACTCCTGACCTTGTGATCTGCCTGCCTTGGTCTTCCAAAGTGCTGGGATTACAGGTGTGAGCCACCGTGCCCGGCCTCCCTGTTGACTTTTAAAGTAGCACGTCCTAGGAGACTCAAGACATTGCCTTGTGCCTCCTAGGGAAAATACAGAAAAGAGGCAGGTCTGTTGATATGGGACCATGGGTGGTTTTATTTTTTGATTTTGTAAAACATTGACATGGTTCAAAAGTCAAAATCATGTGATGAGATTTTTGCAGAGAAGTCTCCCTCCCCTCCCCATCCCCGCTCCCATTCCTTCTTCGCCCAAAGGTCGCACAGTCTCGCCACAGGTCATGCCTGGAAATCCCTCCAGCTTGGTCCAGGCAGAGATTACTCATTCTTTTAAGTATTTTAATTCTGTTTTAAATTTTGATGAAATCCAGTTTCTCGATTTCTTTCTTTTATTGTCTGTGCTTTTCGTGTCATTTGGTGTGTATGGGCCTTTTGGTTTTTTTTTCAAGGTGGGGTCTCACTATGTTGCCCAGGTTGACCTCAAACTCCTGGCCTCAAGTGGTCTGCCCCAGTAGCTGGGATTACAGGCACGAGCCACTGCGCCTGGCTGCTGATTTGTTTGTTGGTTTGTTTGTTTTGAGACAGAGCGAGACTCTGGCTGGAGTGCTGTGGTGCGATCTTGGCTCACTGCAACCTCTGCCTTTCAAGTTCAAGCGATTCTCCTGCCTCAGCCTCCCAAGCAGCTGGGACTACAGGCACGTGCCACCACGCCTGGCTAAGTTTTTGTATGTTTTTAGTAGAGACAGGGTTTTACCATGTTGGCCAGGCTGGTCTCGAACTCCTGACCTCGTGATACACCTGCCTCGGCCTCCCAGGGTGCTGAGATTACAGGCGTGAACCACCGCACCCGGGGCCGTAAATGTTTTTTTAAAACTTTATTTTGCTCTGTCCGCTGCGTGCCTCCAAGGTGACAGAAGAAGGAACAAAGGTGGTGCCAAAAAGGGCCACGGCCACATTCAGCCTACTCGCTGCGTGAGCTGTGCCAGATAGGAGCCCAAGGACAAGGCCATTAAGGAATTCGTTGTTTGGCCGGGCATTGTGGTGCACGCCTGTAATCCCAGCGCTTTGGGAGGCTGAGATGGGAGGATCACAAGGTCAGGAGTTCGAGAGCAGCCTGACCAATATGGTGAAACTCCATCTCTACTAAAAATGTAAAAATTAGCCGGGCATGGTGGCGCACACCTGTAATCTGAACTACTCAGGAGGCTGAGGCAGAAGAATTGCTTGAACCCGGGAGGCAGAGATTGCAGTGAGCCGAGATTGCACCACTGCACTCCAGCCTGGGTGTCTCAAAAAAAAAAAAAAAAAAAAACCAAGAACTTAAAACCAAAAAGGCAAAACAAAGAAATTCGTCATTTGAGACATCATGGAGGCCACAGCGGTCAGGGACTTTTCTGAAGCGAGCATCTTCGATGCCTGTGTGCTTCCCAAGCTCTATGTGAAGCTATGTTACTGTGTGAGCTGTGCAGTTCACAGCAAGGTAGTCAGGAATCGATCTCGTGAAGCCCACAAGCACCGAACACCCCCACCCCGATTTAGACCTGCGGGTGCAGCCGCATGACCCCCAGCAAAACCCATGTAAGGAGCTGAGTCCTTAAAAGACTGAAGACAACTCTTCTCTGGAGAAAAAATAAAATGGAAATTGTACTTTAAAAAAAAAAAAAAAAACTTTACTGTTGGCCGGGTGCGGTGGCTCACGCCTGTAATCCCAGCACTTTGGTCAGGAGATCAAAGATCTCGAGGTCAGGAGATCGAGACCAGCCTGGCCAACATGGTGAAACCACGTGTCTACTGAAAATACAAAAATTAGCCAGGCGTAGTGGTCTCATAGGCTGCAGTGCAGGGGCGCAATCTCGGCTCACTGCACATAGCGTCCGCCTCCCTGGCTGAAGCCTGGGACACTGCGCCTGGTCAAGTTAATCATTTTGGGGCTGGGCGCGGTAGCTCACACCTGTAATCCCAGCACTTTGGGAGGCCGAGGCGGGTGGATCACGAGGTCAAGATATCGAGACCATCCTGGTCAACATGGTGAAACCCCGTCTCTACTAAACATACAAAAAATTAGCTGGGCATGGTGGTGCGTGCCTGTAATCCCAGCTACTCAGGAGGCTGAGGCAGGAGAATCGCCTGAACCCAGGAGGCGGAGGTTGCAGTGAGCTGAGATCACGCCATTGCACTCCAGCCTGGGTAACAAGAGCGAAACTCCGTCTCAAAAAAAAAAAAAATCATTTTGAAGTATATAATTAAAAGGACACCATGTTGTGCAACCATCATTTCTATCTAATTCCAGAACATTCTATCACCCGAAAAGGAGCCACTGTCCCCATCAGCGGTCACTCCCCACTCCCCTCCCCCAGCCCCTGGCAGCCACTCATTGCTTCCTGTCTGTAGGGATCTGCCTGTTGTGGGCACTTCAGATCAATGGAATTGAAACACGGCGTGGCCTTTCGTGTCCGGCTTCTCTCACTCGACATCGTGTTTTCAGGGTTCATCCACATTGTAGCAGGGATCAGTGCTTCGTTCCTTTTCACGGCTGAATCATAGTCCGTCGGATGGATGGACCATATTTCATTTATCCATCTGTCGATGGGCATTTGGGCTGTTTCTGCCTTTTGGCTCTTGTGAATACTGGAGAGGCTTCCTTTTTTTTTGAGACGGAGTTTCACTCTTATTGCCCAGGCTGGAGTGCAATGGCACGATCTCAGCTCACCGCAACCTTTGCACCTGTCTAATTTTTGTATTTTTAGTAGAAACAAGATTTCGCCATGTTGGTCAGGCTGGTCTCAGACTCCTGACCTCAGGTGATCCGCCTGCCTCCACCTCCCAAAGTGCTGGGATTACAGGCGCCAGCTACTGCATGTGGCCTGAGACTCTGTTACTCCTGTTTTACAGATGAGGAAACTGAGGCTCAGAGAGCTTAAGTGGCTTGCCCAAGGTCACACAGGCAGGATTGAGTCCAAGGAGCCTGGGATTTAACCCCAGGGGCCGTAGAGTCATATCACCTTGATACAGAGAGACTTTGAGGCAAGTGGGTAGGGAAGGAAATGAGGGACTTTGGGCTAAATCAACACACACCCCTTCCCACTCTGCAGAATGGGTCAGCAGAGCGGCCTGTTTCACCCCCAGGGAGCGCATTGTCCCCAGAGCTGTCACCCCGTGCCACGACACCCCCACTCTCCTCTCTTCCAGGAGCTGGAAAAGCTAGGCCTGGGTGACAGTGTGGACCTGCATGTGTACGAGATTCCGGTTGAGTACAAGACAGTCCAGAGACTCATCCCCGCCCTGTGGGAGAAGCACAGTCCGCAGGTGAGTGGTACCGAGGGGCGGCACTTCCTCATCAGGACTCATAGGTTGGCACCATTCATGTGGAGAACTTCCGTGGCTTTGTCCCTGATTGGATCACGTGACCAGTGCCACAGCCTTGTCTTCGAAAGGGCTATTCAGGCCGGGTGTGGTGGCTCACGCCTGTACTCCCAGCACTTTGGGAGGTGGGCGGGTCACCTGAGCTCAGGAGTTCTCGACCACCCTGGGTAACATGATAAAACCCCGTTTCTACTAAAAATACAAAAAATTAGCCAGATATGATGGTGGGTGCCTGTAGTCCCAGCTACTCAGGAGGGTGAGGCAGGAGAATCGCTTGAACCTGGGAGGTGGAGGTTACAGTGCACTCCAGCTCGGGCTACAGAGCGAGAATCTGTCTCAAAACCAGCCGGGTGTGGTGGCTCACGCCTATAATCCCAGACTTTGGGAGGCTGAGGTGGGTGGATCACAAGGTCAAAAGATCGAGACAATCCTGGTCAACAAGGTGAAACCCCGTCTCTACTAAAAATATAAAAATTAGCTGGGCATGGTGGTGCACGCCTGTAGTCCCAGCTACTCGGGAGGCTGAGGCAGGAGAATTGCTTGAACCCAGGAGGCAGAGGTTGCGGTGAGCCAAGATCGTGCCATTGCACTCCAGTCTGGGTAACAACAGCGAAACTCCGTCTCAAAAAAAAAAAAAAAACCCAAAGGGCTATCCAGGCCAAGTGTGGTGGCTCACACCTATAATCCCAGCACTTTCAGAGGCCGAGGCAGAAGGATTGCTTGAGTCCAGGAGTTTGAGACCCGCCTGGGCAGTGCAGTGAGACCCCGTCTCTACAAAAAAATTTAAAAATTAGGCATGATGGTACATGCTTAGAGTCCCAGCTACTTGGAAGGCTGAGGCAGGAGGATTGCTTGAGCCCAGGAGTTTAAGACTGCAGTAAGCCAAGATTTTTGTGCCACTGCACTCCAGCCTGGGCAACAGAGCAAGATCCCATCTTTAAAAAAAAAAAAACAAGGCCGGGTACGGTGGCTTACGCCTGTAATCCCAGCACTTTGGGATCCTGAGGCGGGTGGATCACCAGAGGTCAGGAGTTTCAGACCAGCCTGGCCAATATGGCAAAATCCCATCTCTACTAAAAATACAAAATTAGCCGTGTGTAGTGGCATGCACCTGTAATCCCAATTACTCAGGAGGCTGAGGCAGGAGAATCGCTTGAACCCAGGAGGTGGAGGTTGCAGTGAGCCGTGATTGAACCATTGCAGTCCAGCCTGGGTGACAGAGCAAGACTCCATTTCAAACAAACAAGTAAACAAAAACACTGCCTTGGCATTTCACAGCTGCATAGTAGCTTATTATTTATTGAACTAACTCCCCCTGGATGGCTAGTCAGCTTGTTTCCAGTATTTGATTTCAATAACAAGAAGCGCTGCCATGAACACCCTTGCATGTTTTAAATTCTTACCTGTCTTACGTGGTGTACCTTTTTGCAAGAGTGACTGCAGGGTCTATTCCAGCAGCAAGAGGTCAGAAACAACACAACCCCAGGCAATTTGCTGCCTTTTCCTTGGCCTTAGGAGGACCCCCTCCGAGTCCCATGGGCAGGCCGTGTTAAGTCCTGCCTGTCTGTGTGCAGCTGGTGGTGCACGTGGGGGTGTCAGGCATGGCGACCACAGTCACACTGGAGAAATGCGGACACAACAAGGGCTACAAGGGGCTGGACAACTGCCGCTTCTGCCCCGGCTCCCAGTGCTGCGTGGAGGACGGGCCTGAAAGCATTGACTCCATCATCGACATGGACGCTGTGTGCAAGCGAGTCACCACGTTGGGCCTGGATGTGTCCGTGACCATCTCACAGGATGCCGGCAGGTAGGGCCCTGTGGGGTGGGGGTCAGTGGGGATTTCCCTCCTCCACCCACTGACCCAGGTGTAGAACAAGCCAAGTGTGTTGATCTTGGCCTCTCTGGTCCAAGCACTTAGTATATACGAGGCACAGAGCCAAGTATTTGTACGTAGCGCATGCCGTCGGTTCTGCTCCTGGGACTCATGGATCTGCCCACTTCTCCCCACCATCACAGTCCCCACCGAGGCCCCCAGCGTCTCCCACCTGGACACTGCCCCAGCCGCCAGCAGTCTTCCTCCCTGCTGCCTCCACCCCAATCCAAGCAGTCAGTTTCTGTGTTAATTTCCTGGAGCTGCTGTAATAAACACCCACAAACTGGCTTCACATAACGGAAATGTATTGTGTAACAGCCTTGGAAGTCAGAGGTCCGAGGTCAAGGTTGTGGCAGGGATGGCTCCTTCTGGAGGTGCTGAGGGTGAGTCTGTCCCAGGCCTCTCTCCTGCAGCTGGTGACTGCTGGCATCCTTGGTGGGTTTTTTTTTTTTTTTTTTTTTGAGATGGAGTTTTTCTCTTGTTGCCCAGGCTGGAGTGCAATGGCACGATCTCAGCTCACTGCAACCTCCACCTCCTGGGTTCAAGCGATTCTCCTGCCTCAGCCTCCCGAGTATCTGGGACTACAGGCATGCACCACCACGCCCAGCTAATTTTGTATTTTTAGTAGAGATGGGGTTTCTCCATGTTGGCCAGGCTGGTCTGGAACTCCCGATCTCAGGTGATCTGCCCGTCTTAGCCTCCCAAAGTGCTGGGATTACAGGCATGAACCACTGCGTCTGGCCTTTTTTCTTTTTTTTGAGACGGAATTTTGCTCTCGTTGCCTGGACAGGAGTGTAATGGTGTGATCTTGACTCACTGCAACCTCCACCTCCCAGGTTCAAACAATTCTCCTGTTCCAGGCTACCAAGTAGCTGGGGTTACAGGCATGCATCACCACACAGAGCTAATTTTTTGTATTTTTAGTAGAGGTGGGGTTTCACCATGTGTGTCAGGCTGGTCTCGAACTCCCGACCTCAGGTGATCTACCCACCTCAGCCTCCCAGAGTGCTGGGATTACAGGCATGAGCCACCACACCTGGCCCAAATAAGGTCACATTCTGAGGTCTCAGGTGAACATGAATTTTGAGGGCAGATGATTCAATCTACTACAAAAGGTCTTCTATAAATTGAAATCAGGGCCAGACGCAGTGGCTCATGCCTATACTCCCAGCATTTTGGGAGGCCAAGGCAGGAGGATTACTTGAACCCAGTTGTTTGAGACCAGCCTGGGCAATATAACGAGACCCCATCTCAACAACAAATTTAAAAATGGCAGGCTGGGGCAGGAGGATTGCTTGAGCCGGGAGTTTGAGGGTGCAGTGAGCTGTGATGGCGACACCGTACTCCAGCCTGGGCGACAGAGCGAGACCCTGTTGACTTTATTATTATTATTATTTTTTTTTTGAGACGGAGTTTCGCTCTTGTTACCCAGGCTGGAGTGCAATGGCGCGATCTCGGCTCACCACAACCTCCGCCTCCCGGGTTCAGGCAATTCTCCTGCCTCAGCCTTCCTGAGTAGCTGGGATTACAGGCACGTGCCACCATGCCCAGCTAATTTTTTGTATCTTTAGTAGAGACGGGGTTTCACCATGTTGACCAGGATGGTCTCGATCTCTTGACCTCGTGATCCACCCGCCTCAGCCTCCCAAAGTGCTGGGATTACAGGCTTGAGCCACCGCGCCCGGCCGACTTTAAATAAATAAATGCACATGTCCCTTTCTTAGACCTTCGCTGTGGCTCCCACTGCAAGTAGGGTAAGATCCCAACCCTGGCCTTTGGCCTTCCTCTCCACCCCGCTCTGCCTCTACTCACTCTGTGTCCGTTGCACTCCAGACACACAAACCAGCCTCCTGCTGCTCCTCAAACCACCGAGCTCAGGGCCTTTGCATGCCCTCTGGCCTCTGCCCAAAACGCCTTCCTCTGAGAACTCCTCTTTCCAGACTTCTTCTTTCTCTGTCACCCAGGCTGGAGGGCAGCGGCCCGATCTTGGCTCACTGAAACCTCTGCTTCCACGTTCAAGGGATTCTCCTGCCTCAGCCTCACAAGTAGCTGGGATTACAGGTGTGCGCCACCATGCCCAGCTAATTCTTGTGTTTTTAGTAGAGATGGGATGGTCTTGAACTCCCGACCTCAAGTGATCCACCCGCCTCGGTCGCCCAGAGTTCTGGGATTGCAGGCGTGAGCCACCGTGCCCGGCCCTCTTTTCCAGTGTCTACTCCAACATCAGTCACCTCCTTGTGACTTTTAGGCCTCCCCCACTCCCCAGACGAAGTTATGCTCCCTCAGCACCGGCTTCCTCACGTCTCCCTAATCTGTGCACTTGTCCAACTGAAAGGTGGCTACTGATCAATGCAGTTGATTGGCTGATGGAAGGAGCGCCTGGATTTACGGATAGGATTTTTGTTTTTGGAGACAGGGTCTTGCTCTGTTGCCCAGGCTGGAGTGCAGTGGCATAATCATGGCTCACTGTAGCCTCAACCTCATGGGCTTAAGTGATTCCCCCCACCTCAGCCTCCCGAGTAGCTGGAACTACAGGTGCACACCACCTATTTTTATATATATATATTTTGAAACGGAGTCTCGTTCTGTCGCCCAGGCTGGAGTGCAGTGGTGTGATCTCGGCTCACCGCAACCTTCGCCTCCTGGGTTCAAGTGATTCTCCTGCCTCAGCCTCCTGAGTAGCTGGGACTGCAGATGCCTGCCACCATGCCCAGCTAATTTTTTGTATTTTTAGTAGAGATGGGATTTCACTGTGTTAGTGAGGATGGTCTCGATCTCCTGACCTTGTGATCTGCCCACCTTGGCCTCCCAATGTGCAGGATTACAGATGTCAGCCACTGCACCCAGCCCAATTTTTGTATTTTTTTTATAGAGACAGAATCTTGCTACGTTACCCAGGCAGGTCTTGAATTCCTGGGCTCAGGCGATCCTCCTGCCTTGGCCTCCCAAAGTGCTGGGATTATAGGCAAAAGCCACCACTTACCACTGAGTGCTTTTTAAAACTAACTTTTTTTCTCTTTTTTAATTGAAAAATAATTTTTACTGTGTCTATTATATATTTGTTTGTTTGCTTGTTTAAGACAGGATCTTGTTCCGTAGCCCAGGCTAGAGTGCAGTGGCAAAATCACAGCTCACTGCAGCCTTGAACTTTTCTGCCCAGGTGATCCTCCCACCTCAGCCTCCCAGGTAGCACAACCAAACCCAGCTAATTTTTTTTTTTTTTTTTTGAGACAGAGTCTCGCTCTGTCGCCCAGGCTGGAGCGAGGCTGGAGTGCAGTGGCGTAATCTCGGCTCGCTGCAACCTCTGCCTCCTGGGTTCAAGCAATTCTCCTGCCTCGGCATCCCAAGTAGCTGGGATTATAGGTGTCCGCCACCACACCCAGATAATTTTTGTATTTTTAGTAGAGATAGGGTTTCATCATGTTGGCCAGGCTGGTCTCAAATTCCTGACCTCAGGTGGTCTGCCTGCCTCAATGTCCCAAAATGCTGGGATTACAGTCATGAGCCACCATGCCCGGCCTAATTTTTTAAAATTGTGTTTTAGGTTTTGGGGTACATGTGGAGAACATGGAAGATAGTTGCACAGGTACACACATGGCAGTGTGATGTGCTGCCTTCCTCCCCATCACCTATATCTGGCATTTCTCCCCATGCTCTCTCTCCCCAACTCCTCACCCCCCGCTGTCACTCCCCCATTCCCCCCAACAGACCCCAGTGTGTGATGTTCCCCTCCCTGTGTCCATGTGTTCTCATTGTTCGACACCCGCCTATGAGTGAGAACATGTGGTGTTTCATTTTCTGTTCTTGTGTCAGTTTGCTGAGAATGATGGTCTCCAGGTTCATCCATGTCCCTACAAAGGACACGAACTCATCGTTTTTGATGGCTGCATAATATTCCATGGTGTATATGTGCCACATTTTCCCTGTCCAGTCTATCATTGATGGGCATTTGGGTTGGTTCCAGGTCTTTGCTATTGTAAACAGTGCTGCAATGAACATTCGTGTGCATGTGTCCTTATAGTAGAACGATTTATAGTCCTTTGGATATATACCCAGTAATGGGATTGCTGGGTCAAATGGAATTTCTATTTCTAGGTCCTTGAGGAATCGCCACACTGTCTTCCACAATGGTTGTACTAATTTACACTCCCACCAACAGTGTTAAAGTATTCCTATTTCTCCATATCCTCTCTAGCATCTGTTGTCTCCAGATTTTTTAATGATCGCCATTCTGACTGGCGTGAGATGGTATCTCAATGTGGTTTTGATTTGCATTTCTCTAATGACCAGTGATGATGAGCATTTTTTCATATATTTGTTGGCCTCATGTATGTCTTCCTTTGTAAAGTGTCTGTTCATATCCTTCACCCACTTTTGAATGGGCTCATTTGTTTTTTTCTTGTAAATCTGTTTTAGTTCTTTGTAGATTCTGGATATTAGCCCTTTGTTAGATGGGTAGATTGCAAAATTTTTTCCCATTCTGTTGGTTTCCGATTCACTCTAATGACTGTTTTTTTTTTTTGTTTTTTTTTTGTTTTTTTTTTTTTGCCGTGCAGAAACTGTGGAGTTTGATTAGGTCCCATTTGTCTATTTTGGCTTTTGTTGCCAATGCTTTTGGTGTTTTGGTCATGAAATCCTTGCCTATGCCTATGTCCTGAATGGTTTTGCCTAGATTTTCTTCTAGGGTGTTTATGGTGTTAGGTCTTATGTTTAAGTCTTTAATCCATCTGGAGTTAATTGTAGTGTAAGGTGTCAGGAAGGGGTCCAGTTTCTGCTTTCTGCACATGGCTAGCCAGTTTTCCCAACACCATTTATTAAACAGGGAATCCTTTCCCCCTTGCTTGTTTTTGTCAGATTTGTCAAAGATCAAGTGGTTGTAGATGCGTGGTTTTGCCTCCAAGGCCTCTGTTCTGTTCCATTGGTCTAGATCTCTGTTTTGATACCAGTACCATGCTGTTTTGATTACTGTAGCCTTGTAGTATAGTTTGAAGTCTGGTATTGTGATGCCTCCTGCTTTGTTCTTTTTGCTTAGAATTGACTTGGCTATGCGGGCTCTCTTTTGGTTCCATATGAAGTTTAAGGTGTTTTTTCTAGTTCAGTGAAGAAGGTCATTGGTAGCTTGATGGGGATAGTGTTGAATCTGTAAATTACTTTGGGCAGTATGGCCATTTTCACAATATTGATTCTTCCTAACCATGAACATGGAATGTTTCTACATCTGTTTGTATCCTCTCTTATTTCATTGAGCAGTGGTTTGTAGTTCTCCTTGAAGAGGTCCCTTATGTTCCTTGTAAGTTGTATTCCTAGGTATTTTATTCTCTTTGTAGCAATTGTTCATTCTTGATTTGGCTCTCTTTAAGTCTGTTGTTGGTGTAAAGGAATGCCTGTGATTTTTCCACATTGATTTTGTATCCTGAGACTTTGCTGAAGTTGCTTATCAGTTTCAGGAGATTTTGAGCTGAGTTTTTTGTTTTTTTTTTTAACTGCATCTAGCTTTGTCACCCAGGCTGCAGTGGAGTGGCTCGATCTTGGCTCACTGCAACCTCCGCCTCCTGGGTTCAAGAGAGTCTCCTGCCTCAGCCTCCTGAGTAGCTGGGATTACAGGCACCCACCACCATGTCCAGCTAATTTTTGTATTTTTAGGAAAGACAGGGTTTCACCATGTTGGCCAGGCTGGTGTCAAACTCCTCAGCTCAAGTGATGCACCCACCTTGGCCTCCCAAGTTGCTAGAATTATAGGCATGTAATTCCACACCCGGCCCAACTTTTTTTGTAGTTTTTATAGAGACAAGGTATTGCCATGTTGCCCAGGCTGGTCTCAAACTCTTGGACTCAAGGGATACTCCCACCTCAGCCTCCTAAAGTGCTGGGACTACAGGTGTGAGCCATCGCACCCAGCTTCCATCAGTCTCTTTATAAAATTAAGTTTTAGGCTGGGTGCGGTGGCTCACACCTGTAATCCCAGCACTTTGGGAGGCTGAGATGGGCAGATCACCTGAGGTCAGAAGTTCGAGTCTAGCCTGACCAACACAGAGAAACCCCGTCTCTACTAAAAATACAAGAAATTAGCTAGGTATGATGGTGTGTGCCTATAATCCCAGCTACTCAGGGAGGCTGAGGCAGGAGAATCCCTTGAACCTGGGTGGAGGTTTCAGTGAGCCGAGATCACACCATTGCACTCCAGCCTGGGCAATGAGAGCGAAACTCCATCTCAAAACAAAAAATTAATTTTTAATCACAGATAATTCTAGAACGGACCCTCCTGTGTCTAAGAAAATTTTTCATTCCCTCTCTTTTCCCATAGTGGTCCCTCTGATAAGTCAGACACGAAACTGCGAAGCTTTTCCCACTGACAGGTTTCTGTACGTACATATATCACTTGGTGTGCTGGATTATGGTTTTGTCTTATTTTGCTTTGCTTTTACATGGATGGAGTCACACAGTGAAAGTCACACTTTACTGACAATTATCTTCCTCAGTTTTCACTTGTGAGCGTTTGACATGCATCTGGCAAGTTCTCCATTTTTTTTTCTGGCTGTACTGCATTTCTTGTAAATGGCTTCATAGGATTCCACGGTGTGGATAAACCAGAGTTTGCTAAGCCACGCCCCGTCAGTGGGCTTTAGGTTGCTTTCTGTTTTCCTGCTTTTATACATAATACGGTGGGGAGCAGCTCCATTTGTACTTTCTTGTACCCTCGTGCAGAGGGTTCCTGAGGGTAGCTCTAAAAACTGGAAATAGGTCAGGTGCAGTGGCTCACGCCTGTAATCCCAGCACTTTGTGAGGCCGAGCTGGGCGGATCACTCAAAGTCAAGAGTTCCAGACCAGCCTCACCAACATGGTGAAACCCTATCTCTACTAAAAATACAAAAATTAGCCTGACGTGGTGGTGGGCACCTGTAATCCCAGCTACTCAGGAGGCTGAGGCAGGAGAATCATGAGCTGAGATTGCACCGCTGCACTCCAGCCTGGGTGAGAGTGTGACTCCATCTCTAAATAAACAAACAAACTGGAAATAGGCCGGGTGCGGTGGCTCACGCCTGTAATCCCAGCACTTTGGGAGGCCGAAGTGGGTGGATTACTTGGGGTCAGGAGTTCGAGTCCAGCCTGGTCAGCATGGTAAAACCCCATCTCTACTAATACAAAAATTAGCTAGGCATGGTCATAGATGCCTGTAATCCCAGCTACTTGGGAGGTTGAGACAGGAGAATCGCTTAAACCTGGGAGGCGGAGGTTGCAGTGAGGAGATTTCACTACTGCACTCCAGCCTGAGCAACAGAGTGAGACTCTGTATCAAAAAAAAAAAAAAAGGAAAGAAAAAAGAAAGGCAAAAAACCTGGGTGTGGTGGTGCACGCCTGTATCCTAGCTACTCGGGCGGCTGAGGTGGGAGGATCGCTGGAGGCCAGGAGTTTGAGGCTACAGGGAGCTGTTATTGCGCCACTGCACTCCAGACTGGGTGACAGAGTGAGACCCTGTCCCAATAAACAAACAAACAAAAAATGGAAATACCAAGTTGTAAAGTCTGGGTGATTACAATTTTACTAGCCTGTCAAACTGCCTTCCACATGGGGGCAACCAGCCTGCATTCCCACCAGCAGCAGCTCACTCTGCCCATTTCCCCACATGTGCCACAGCACTGGGAGTTATCAAGTTTTTTTTGTTTTGTTTTGTTTTTTTAAAGAGACAGCTGGCCAGGCACGGTGGCTCAAGCCTGTAATCCCAGCACTTTGGGAGGCTGAGGAGGGTGGATCACGAGGCCAAGAGATCGAGATCATCCTGGTCTACAAGGTGAAACCCCGTCTCTACTAAAAATACAAAAAATTAGCTGGGCATGGTGGCGCGTGCCTGTAATCCCAGCTACTCAGGAGGCTGAGGCAGGAGAATTGCCTGAACCCAGGAGGCGGAGGTTACAGTGAGCCAAGATCGCGCCATTGCACTCCAGCCTGGGTAACAAGAGCGAAACTCCGTCTCAAAAAAAGAAAAAAAGACAGCCTCTCACCCAGGCTGAGTGCAGTGGTGCAGTCATGGCTCACTGCAGCCTCCATCTCCTGGGCTCAAGCAATCCTCCCGCCTCAGCCTCCTGAGCAGCTGGGACTACCGGCACGCACCACCACCCCTGGTGATTTTTTTCATCTTCGCCAACCTGGGAAGGGAGGAGAGCGTTATTCCATCTTGTGGGTTACTGGTGAGGCTGGGGTCTTTCCTGGGTTCGGATGGGGCTGTCACCTTGGTCTGTGAATTGCCCCTCTGACCCCATTTGGTCTCTTTCTCACCCGCCACACCCTGCGGCTTAGATATCTCTGCGACTTTACCTACTACACCTCTCTGTACCAGAGCCACGGTCGATCAGCCTTCGTCCATGTGCCCCCGCTGGGGAAGCCGTACAATGCCGACCAGCTGGGGAGGGCACTGAGAGCCATCATCGAGGAGATGCTGGACCTTCTGGAGCAGTCAGAGGGCAGCATCAGCCACTGCCACAAACACTGAGGGACGCTCAGGTCTCCTAAGACCTCTTGCTGGGGACCCCACAAGGGGACGTCCACCCTCTGGGGTGTGGCCAGGAAGAGACAAACTCCTCAGCTTGGGGATCCGATCTGGAAGAGATTCTAATGGGCCCACCTCCTCTTCCTCCTTCTCTACAAAAGCTCCGGTCGATTTGAGGGAAGTGGCTGAAGATTTTTTTTTCCTCCATTTTCCTTCCTGCGTCTGGAGACACAGCTGCCTTGGCCGGGGAGGCCAGCCTGGGGGGTCCAGTGCCCAGAGAGGATCTCCGCTGGATCCACGTGCTATGATCCCATGGCCAGGCCACGAGTTCTCACCTGCTTTCCTGTCCATTGGCGAAGGAATTTCAGAATTCATTTTACACACATGACTGGCTTTTCCAAAATTTAAAAGCCTCTTGAAGAGTCCTTAACCTTGAACTGTGCTCAACAGCCTGGCCCTTTCTGGGGCACCTTGGAAAATAGTATGGTTTTTTTTTCTTTTTTTCTTCTTTCTCTCTCTCTTTTTTTTTTTTTTTTTTTTTTTAATAATAATAGTGCTAGTTTGGGCACTGAGTAATTTATATTCCCTTTGGTTAAAATGCAGGCTTTTTAGCCAAAAACAGGTGTCTTTCCCCTGCCCCCAGGGTGAGGCCACTTTTGCCTCCTGCCCTGAAAATTGGACTTAAAATGCCATATTGGCCAGGCACAGTGGCTCACGCCTGTAATCCCAGCACTTTGGGAGGCCAAGGTGGGCGGATCACTTGAGGTCAAGAGTTCAAGACCCGCCTGGCTAGCACAGTGAAACCCCATCTCCACTGAAAATACAAAGAGTAGCCGGGCATGGTGGCTCGTGTCTGTAATCCCAGCTACTCAGGAGGCTGAGGCTTGAGAATCGCTAGAACCCGGGAGGCAGAGGTGCAGTGAGCTGAGATCACACCGCTGCACTCCAGCCTGGGCCACAGAGCGAGACTCCATCTCAGAAAAACAACTGGACTTAAGATGCCCTGTGTTTGTTTTAGGGGCAAAAATGAGGGCTCCTTGGTTAAGGCGTGGGGTCCGTGGCCAGGCAACGGGTGGGACTGCGGCCCCAAGTGTGGCCACAAGGGGGCGTGGTCCTTTCCACACCGAGCTGCGAGCTGTTGCATGGAGACCAGGCCACCTGCGCGAAGGCGGATTTTGTCTGCTTTTGACTTTTCTTTTTTAATATGTAAAACTCCAGGCTGGGCGCGGTGGCTCACACCTGTAATCCCACCACTTTGGGAGGCTGAGGTGGGTGGATCACGAGGTCAAGAGATCGACACCATCCTGGTTAACATGGTGAAACCCCATCTCTACTAAAAATACAAAAAATTAACTGGGCATGGTGGTGCGTGCCTGTAATCCCAGCTACTCAGGAGGCTGAGGCAGGAGAATTGCCTGAACCCAGGAGGCGGAGGTTGCGGTGAGCCGAGATGGCGCCATTGCACTCCAGCCTGGGTAACAAGAGCGAAACTCCGTCTCAAAAAAAAAAGAAAACTCCACAGCAGCAGAAAACCCACCATCTGGCCTGGAGCTTCAAGATCTTGGTGCCACGACTAGTTAGTTATTCTCCTTAGCGGGGATGGGGGTGGGGGGACTCAAAACGGAGGCGTGGGAGCTGGAGTCTGCAGAGTTTGGCATGTCCCAGCATGTCTGAGCAAGAGGAATTCCGGGCGGCTGGGGTTTTTATGTAGCTTGGTTTTGGACACTCGCCCAGGAGTCAGGAGTCAATTCTCTCACTTCCTGGTAACCTTGAACTTACCAGGCAGGGAGGACGGTCACGTTCCCCAGGTAATCTAAGTTCAGCCAGATCTTGAACCCATCAGAGAGAGAGGATGACCCCCACGGTGAAACCGATTGAGTGAAATGCACGTTCTGGAAATCACTTTCTATTTTGGTGGGGGAAATGTGGCTGTACTGTTTTCCTGAGTGTGGCACAGTGGAATCTGATCTTGCTTTCCTACCATCTAGATTGATTTTTTTTTTTTTTTTTTCTGTGATAGGGTCTTACTCTGTTGACCAGGCTGGAGTACAGTAGTGTGATCACGGCTCACTGCAGCCTCAGCCTGCCAGGTTCAAGTGATCCTCCCATCTCAGCCTCCTGAGCAGCCGAGACCACAGGCATGCACCACCACACCTGGCTAATTTTTAAGTTTTTTCAACAGGGCTTTGCCATGTTGCCCAAGCTGGTCTCGAACTCCTGGACTCAAAGCGATCCTCCCTTCCTGGCCTCCCAAAGTGCTGGGATTACAGGCATGAGCCACTGTGCCCAGACCAATTCTTTTTTAAAACAGCTGGGAGTTCTGTTTTGTTTTCTTCAGCGTTCACCTTTCTTGTCTAGTTCAGATGCTGGCTGTGGTTCCTGCCTCTGCTGCTCTTCTATGGCGTTTGGGAACTGGGTTGATGGATTTCTGTGAAACACGTTTTCCAAGTGCTGGGCTTTCTCTGGAGGGGGAGGTGGATGCTGGCAGGTGCCTTGCCATGGGCACCTGGCATCGGGTGTGGACAGTGGCCAGCAGGTGGAACTGAGTAGGGACTCTTGTTCCCACCATGCCAGCCTTCTTTTCACTGGAAATGCCCCCTCCACGTCCTGGTAGCTCTCTAACCTGAGAAATCTGGAGTGTGACAGACATCACTGCCTCTGTCCCCCCAGCATCTGTGAAGAGAAGTTCAGGACCAGCCTGGGCAATGCAGCGAGACCCCACATCTACCAAAACATACAAAACTTAGCCAGATGTGGTGGTGCATGCCTGCGGTCCCAGATACCTGGGAGGCTGAGGCAGAAGGATCATGTGGCTTCTTTTGGAAGTGGGAAAAACTCAAGACTCAGGGATCCCCCAGAGGTTTCGTGGAGAATAACTTCAGGCTTCCTCTTGCTCTGTTCCTCAAAGGTCTGGTCTGCGGGCCTCCGAAGAGAAAACAGGTCTAGCCAAGACGGGAGCAAAATGGGGAGGGGGTGTGCCAGGCCTGAACTGAGCTAAGCACCTGCCCCGGCTCCACACTTATCTTTCTTTTGTCTTCATTTCACCTTTGTGTTTAAAGCACTATGTGACTTAGCTCCTTAGAAATATAACTTACTGTCTGCTCATTGTCGAGTGTGTATATGTCATCTTCATGTTCTTGCAGCGGTTTAACATTTCCTCACCAAGTCAAGGCAGTATCTCATCCTTCCCCATCATGCACAGCATTTGACTCATTTTAATGTTCTCATTGTTAATTTTTTGTTTTGTTTTGTTTTGTTTTGTTTTATAAAGATGGGGTTTCACCATGTTGGTCAGGCTGCTCTTGAACTCCTGACCTCAGGTGATCTGCCCACCTTGGCCTCCAAAGTGCTTGGATTACAGGCGTGAGCCAACATGCCCAGCCTAATTTTTTTTTTTTTTTTTTTTGAGACAGAATCTCGCACTGTCACCCAGGCTGGAGTGCAGTTGTGCGATCCCTGCTCACTGCAGGCTCTGCCTCACAGGTTCACACAGTTCTGCCCCAGCCTCCTGAGTAGGTGGGATTACAGGTGCCACCACACCTGGCTAATTTTTTGTATTTTTAGTAGAGACAGGGTTTCACTATGTTGGCCAGTCTGGTCTCAAACTCCTGACCTGGTGATCTGCCCACCTCAGCCTCCCAAAGTGCTGGGATTATAGGCACATGCCACCACACCTGGCTGAGTTTTTTTATAATTTTTTTTTTCGTGGAACTCATCTATGCACTCTATGATGTGTTTTTCCACCTTTGTGGGATCTCATCTTAAAATATCCTCATGTGGGCTAGGTGTGGTTCCTCACACCTGTAATCCTAGCACTTTGGGAGATTGAGGCAGGAGGATCCCTTGAGCCCAGGAGTTCAAGACCAGCCTGGGCAATACAGCGAGAGACCCCATATCTACCAAAACATACAAAAAATTAGCCAGATGTGGCGGTGCATGCCTGTGGTCCCAGATACTCAGGAGGCTGAGGCAGGAGGATCACCTGTGCCTGGGAGGTTGAAGCTTCAGTGGTGAGCCATGATCACACCAGTGTACTCCAGCCTGGGCGACAGAGCAAGACCCTGTCTTAAAAAAAAAAAAAAAAAAGGTCGGGCGCAGTGACTCATGCTTGTAATCCCAGAACTTTGGGAGGCCAAGGCCAGTGGATCATGAGGTCAAGAGATGGAGACCATTCTGGCCAACATAGTGAAACCCGTCTCTACTAAAAATACAAAAGTTAGCTGGGTGTAGTGGCATGCACCTGTAATCCCAGCTACTTGGGAGGCTGAGGCAGGAGAATTGCTTGAACCCTGGAGATAGAGGCTGCCGTGAGCCGAGATCACACCATTGCACTCCAGCCTGGTGAAAAGAGCAAGACTCCGTATCCAAAAAAAAAAAAATCCTCGTACAAGAAGGTAGGGACCAAATCCCATTCCCTCTCCCCTGTCATTTTCAGAGCCTGGGGTGGGGGCTGCAGGCAGCACAGAAAGGGTCTGCAGAGTGAGTGGGACTTGGCAGGTGTTGGGAAGCGGAATGGACGTGGCGAGTGTCAGTGGTGGAAGGAGGGGCTGAGGGTGTGATGGGAAGGCTGAGGGGAAGGGTGAGAAGTGATTGTGGGGGCTTCCCTGATGAGCCCTCATGGAGGGGGCTGAGGTGGGGGCGGGGGTGCAGGGACAGTGATCGGGGCACCTGGTGCCCTGAGCAGCTCGACGATGGCATCTCTTTTAAGATGCCCAAGACTATGGACTTGTATTCCTTTATTGGGCCCCTAGTACCCCGCCCCCATCCCAAAGGTGGTCAGTGGCACGTATGTGGAGACGTAGCTTGAAAAACAAGGTGGAGTGTAAAGGAAAGAAAAGCAGCAGCAGGAATTCAAGGCGGATGGGCTGAGCTTGGGGCCCATCTGCTCCAATCAAGGGCTGGAGCAAGCCTGAGGCCACTTGGAAAGGCTGGGCAGCGGCAGGGGCAGGGGTGGGGGCCGGAATCACAGAGCCAGATCTTTGGAGGACATGTTCTGGATGGCAATAGTTTCTCGGCAAGGAAGGGTATCCCCGAGATGGTTCTGTCTGTAATCCCAGCGCTTTCGGAGGTGAGGTGGGAGGATCACTTGAACCCAGGAGTTCAAGACCAGCCCTGGGCAACAAGGTGAGACCCCATCTCTACAGAAATTAAAAAAAAAAAAATAGCCAGGTGTGGTGTTGAGCACCTGCAGTCCCAGCTACTTGGGAGGCTGATTTGGGAGGCTCCTCCAAGCCTGGGAGGTGGAGGCTGCAGTGAGGTGTGATTGCACCACTGCATCCCAGCCTGGGCAACAGAGCAAGACCCTGTCTCAAAATGAAGAGAGAGGGAAAAAAAAGGGTCAGGCGCGGTGGCTTGTGCCTGTTATCCCAGCACTTTGGGAGGCCAAGACGGGCTGATCACTTGAGGCCAGGAGTTTGAGACCAGCCCAGCCAACATGGCAAAACTTCGTCTCTACTAAAAATGCAAAAGCTAACCAGGAGTGGTGGTGTGCACCTGTAATCCCAGCTACTCCGGAGGCTGAGGCAGGAGAATCACTTGAACTTGGGAGGCAGAGGTTGCAGTGAGCTGAGATCACGCTGCTGCGCTCCAGCCTGGGGCAATGTAGCAAGACTCTATCTCAGAAAAAAAAAAGGGAATTCCCCTCTCTGCTCTTCTGCTCATTACTGGCATAGAAACATCTAGAACAGAAAGTGTTCACACTGGGGCAGAAGGGAGAGCTGGAAAAGCAGATCCAAGATGCCTTTTAGTCTTGGACGTTTGGACTGGAAGCGAGCTCAGCTGGTGTGTTTACACCCGCACGCCCGTGCCCGGGGCAGGCGACCGGGTGGAGGGTGGCAGCTCATGGAAATCTGCCCCTCACAGCAGCCCCCCTTTTGGCTGACACCGTCTAGACTATTGGCCTTTGACCTCCCCGCTTTTTGTAGCATCTGAACCTAGAAGTGCCCCTCGGAGAGAGCCGGACAAAGCCCTATTCTCCGTGGCCCCAGCCTCTAATCCAAGGCGTCTGGGAGCAGCCCGATCCTGCAGCAGGCATGGGGTGCTGATGATGGTCGAGGAGGCAGGTTCTTTGCCAGGTTGCCCTGAGCGGCCGCCCGTCCTCAGCATCCTGACTTGAGGCCTTTGTTTTAATGACCTGGATTAAATTTCCCTTCCCTGGGCACAAGTGCCTCATAAGGGCCCGGGGCTGCTGGCTGGGAGGAAAAGCGTCCCTGTTTTTGGAGTGAGGAGGAAGGCTGAGGGCTGGGGTTCCACTTAAACCCTCAGCAGAATGGCTGCTGGAGGGGCAGGCGCTGCCCAGCACCCACATCTGGAAAGCTAATTCCCGGGTGGACACTGAATATACCCGCTGAGAGACTGTCACCTGGTTTCCAGGACAGTTGTCACTAGCTGAGTGGCAGGGGACTCCCAGGCCTTGAGGGACCTAGTCCCGCCCCAAACCGCTCCCCCTCCCCCAAATTCCCCTTCTCTGTCTCCTCTGTCTCCCCCCAGTTACCCACAGAAGTGCCTGCCTCTCCAGCGCTCACAGACAACACAAAAAGGGGACAGGAACGGGTCACTGGGCGGTGGCTGTGGCTCCTCACTACCCAGACCAGCGTCTCACATAGGGCATTCACAGAGGTGGGGGCTGGGGGGGCTTTTGTGTCCTGACACTTTGTCTCAAGGAAATCCCACAGAGGGATTTGAATTAGGCTTTCTGCTCGCCAAGGACTGTGGCATCTGAGCCTCGCTGAGAGCCTGCAACCCCCCCACCCCGCCCCGCCCCCAGCATTTGGAAGCCAAGTTCACTCTGTCTGCGCAGGGAAGCACCAGCTTGTTTCTGGAGGCTCCTTCAACAGCTCAGGTTTTCATCTTGTCTTAAATTTCTCTCTAGGAAAAAACCCTTCTCTGCCAAAGGTGACTGTGTTTTCTGTCCCCAGAGGAGGGCCCGGTCCCTCCAGCCTCATTGTGGCTTCTCCCTGAGTCCTTGACCCGCCCCTCCCCGGAACTTTTGCCAGTGCCTTGTCTGAAACTCCTGCGTCCCAGACCCCCAGGCATTGGAGGATCTGCCAGACTCTGCCTGGGGCTGGGCTCTAGGAGACCCCAAGTTTGACACCACAGAAAGCAAATAAAACAGTTGAAATATACATACATTTCCTGTGTGTCCTTGTGTGAGACTGGGGTTCACCCAGCTGCCTGGGGGCAGAGGGGACTCTGTGTCGCTAGGTTCCATCCTTGGTGATGCTGGCTCCGGGCAGCTAGCCACTGTGTGCTGAGTGAGTGATGAGGGGATTCTGCCTCGACTGGTCTTCCTCAGAATCGGGGGCCTGGCTTGGCGTGGTGGCTCACACCTGGAATCCCAGCACTTTGGGAGACTGAGGTGAGTGGATCACCTGAGCTCAGGTGTTCAAGACCAGCCTGGCCAACATGGTGAAACCCCGCCTCTACTAAAAATACACAAATTAGCCGGGCATGGTGCCAGGTGCCTGTAACCAGCTACTCAGGATGCTGAGGCAGGAGAATCACTTGACCCCGGGAGGCGGAGGTTGCCGTGAGCTGAGATCGCACCACTGCACTCCAGCCTGGGCGACAGAGCAAGACTTAGACTCAAAAAATGAAAAACAAAATCCCCGTCACCCTGACGGGATGCCGTACCATTCCACCTTGACAGGGACACCGAGTCTCCGCCAGTTGAAGCCCCTTGTCCCCTGTGTCACAGCCAGGGAGAGAAGGGGTGGGAATGTGAACTCAGGCCGGCCTCTCTGGAGCGGAGCCCACTGAAGACCGTAACCGTGACATGTTCATCCCCCACGTCCATCCTCGGCAGGAACGAAGACACACTGGTCTCTGGCTTTCTGAGAATAAACCTTTGACGCCAAAGGGACTTGAACAAGAAGGAAGATATCCTGGGGCAAGTGGGTCTCGTGGATTGGGGGAACTTCCTTGGAGTCATCGAGGACTAACAGTTCCTGCAGCCCCCAGTGGAGGTATCATGGCTGGGTGTTCTTTCCATAGGGTCCACTCTTTTATTAGTATTATTATTAAATGCAGAGACAGGTCTTGCCATATTGCCCAGGCTGGTCTCGAACTCCTGGGCTCAAGCTCTCTGCCTGCCTCGGTCTCCCACAGCTCTGGGATTCCAGGGATGAGCCACCACGCCTGGCTGTTTGCTGCCTTGAGCCTTAGATTACCCATTCCTCATGGGGCTTTGTGGGAATTCAAGGAGACTGTGCTTTCACAGCCCTCAACTTGAAGCCACCTGCTGCCCTGTCACTGCTCAATAAATACAATGATCAGCCTGGTGTGGGCTCATGCCTGGAATCCCAGCACTTTGGGAGGCTGAGGCAGGCGGATCACCTGAGGTCAGGAGTTTGAGACTAGCTTGACCCACATGGAGAAACCTCGTCTCTACTAAAAATACAAAATTAGCTGGGCGTGGTGGTGCATGCCTGTAGTCCCAGCTACTCGGGAGGCTGAGACAGGAGAATCCCTTGAACCCAGGAGGCCAAGGTTGCAGTGAGCCGAGATCGCACCACCACACTCCAGCCTGGGTAACAAGAGTGAACCCGTCTCAAAAAAAACTAAAACAACAAAAAACAAAAAAACGAGGTTTGGGGAAGATGCTGCCGTGATCTTGAGACAATTATTGCAGGAGGGAGCGTGCGACAGCCCCAGGTAGGGGTGAGAAGGGCAAAGTTCGGCACCAGAAATCCCCACCGAGTTCCTTCCCTCGCCTGTCTTCCACCTCCCTGCCCTCTCTTTCAGGTTCTGGCTCCCTGCCTCCAAGTAATTGCCGATTTTTACAAGGAGTGACTCAGAGCTACCCGGACATGTCCAGGTCCCCCAGAAGCAGGGAGAGGTGGGTCGGGCTGTCGCCTCTCCCTTCCCTGTAGGTGCTCATAAGGGCGTGGGGAGGCAGAGACAGAGACAGAGATGATGAGAGACAGGCAGAAGTGGACAGAGAGCCAGGGAGAGAGAGACACAGAGAGAAAGGGGAAACTTCAGATACCTTGTTTAGGGTGAAGACACGGAGACACAGAGAGGGCTGTAGCAGGCCGAGGATGAGGCTTTGAGATGTTGGGGCACTCAGGTGCTGTGTAACTCAGGCACGAAGCTGCCCGGTTCTGAGCCTCAGTTTACCCCTGTGTCACAGCGCAGACCTCCATTCTGCCATCAACAGGGCTTCATATCCCAGCTCAGCCAGAGCCTGGCATGCAGTGGGTGCTTCATAAATGCACACTGCGGTCAGCAGAATTATTACAGGAGGGAGTGTGGGAACTGGGCTGCTAATCCGGAGCGTGAAGCGGGAAGCCCAGGGTCAGCCGGCCGGTGGGTTCCAGGCGGCGAGCACGTGGGGGAAGCCTCAGCTGATCGCTTCCTGCCCAGTTTATGGCAGGAACCCACACAGCCGGTCCCAAGGCTGAGCCCACCACTTCCGCCCCGCAGGTCCCAGCGCTGCTGAGTCATGCTCAGCTGCTCAGTCAGGTTGGGGGAGAGGAAGGCGGGGAGATGAAGGGATGAGGGGGAGGGGAGGGCACCTGACCGAGGCCAGAGGCCCAGTAAGGACAGAAGGTCCTGGCTGGGGAGGAGCGGGCAGGAGAGCAGAGTCTTGGCTTTAACTGGCCTGCCCTCCACAAGGACAAGATGAAAACTCGGAGGTTTCGGGGGGCAGCAAATAAGACTCCATCACAATTTCAGACTTTCGGATGTTGATACATCCGTCAAGAAATTGGAAAGATCAGCGAACAGATGTGTGGGTCAGTCAAAAAAGAAAAAAGAAAGAAATTGGAAAGAGGCCTGGCACGGTGGCCCACGCCTGTCACCCCAGCACTTTCGGAGATCAGGGTGGGATGATCAGTTGAGGCTGGGAGTTCAAGACCAGCCTGGGCAACACGGTGAGGCCCCACCTCTACAAAACGTTTAAAAAATTAGCTGGACATGATGGTGTATGCCTGTAGTCTCAGCTACTCTGGAGTCTAAGGCAAGAGGATCATTTGAACCCAAGAGGGTGAGGCTGGAGTGAGCTGTGATGGCGCCACTGCACTCCAGCCTGGGCAACAGGGCCAGAGCCTGTCTCCAGCAAAAAAGGAAAGAGGCCGGGCGCGGTGGCTCACGCCTGTAATCCCAGCACTTTGGGAGGCCGAGGCGGGTGGATCACAAGGTCAAGAGATCGAGACCATCCTGGCCAACATGGTGAAACCCCGTCTCTACTAAAAATATAAACATTAGCTGGGCACGGTGGAGCGCGCCTGTAGTCCCAGCTACTCGGGAGGTTGAGGCAGGAGAATTGCTTGAAGCCAGCAGGCGGAGTTTGCAGTGAGCCGAGATCGCGCCATTGCACTCCAGCCTGGCGCCTGGTGAAAGAGTGAGACTCTGTCTGGAAAAAGAGAAAAGGAAAAGAAAAATTTAAAAGACAAGTCATGGACTGAGAGGTATTTTCTGCTATGCCCTTAACAGACCAAGGAGAAGCATCAGGAACATCTGACAACCACACAGACACCATTAGACCAAAGGAAAAAAACACCAGAGAGGGCTGGGCATGGTGGCTCACGCTGTAATCCCAGCACTTTGGGAGGCCGAGGCAGCCAGATCACCTGAGGTCAGGAGTTCAAGACCAGCCTGGCCAACATGGTGAAACCCCATCTCTACTAAAAATACAAAAATAAGCCAGGCGTGGTGGCGGGCATCTGAAATCCCAGCTACTCAGGAGGCTGAGGCAGGAGAATCACTTGAACCTGGGAGGCTGAGGTTGCAGTGAACCGAAATCATGCCATTGCGTCTGTCTGCCTCAGCCTCCCAAGCGCTAAAAGAACAAGAATTTCTTCTCTTAGAGTTCTGGAAGCAGAAGTCTGAAATCAAGGTGTCACAGCAGGACTGGTTCCTCCTGGAGACTGTTGGGATCAGAACATGATACCCCAAAGTATGACTCCTTGGCAAAAACTCTGTGGGTTTTGTTTTTAGAGATAGGGTTTTGCTCTGTCACCCAGGCTGGGGTGCAGTGGTACAATGATAGCTCACTGCAGCCTCCACCTCCTGGGCTCAAGCCATCCTCCCACCTCAGCCTCCCATGTACTGGGACTAAAGGCACGCGCCATCACACCTGACCAATTACTTTTGTTTTTGTAGAGATGGGGTCTCACTGTGTTGTCCAGGCTGGTCTCCAACTTCTTTTTTTTTTTGAGGTAGAGTTTTGCTCTTGTTGCCCAGGATGGAGTGCAGTGGCTTCATCTCAGCAACTCCGCCTCCCAGGTTCAAGTGATTCTCCTGCCTCAGCCTCCCAAGTAGCTGGGATTACAGGCATGTGCCACCACACCTGGTTAATTTTGTATTTTTATTAGAGGCAGGGTTTCTCCATGTTGGTCAGCCTGGTCTCGAAATCCTGACCTCAGGTGATCCGCCCTCCTCGGTCTCCCAAAGTGCTGGGATTACAGGCGTGAGCCACTGTGCCTGTTCTCAAAGTTCTGAGCTCAAGCAATCTATCTTGCCTCAGCCTCCCAAGGAGCTGGAATTACAAGCATGAGCCACCACGCCCGGCTAATTTTTGTATTTTTAGTAGAGATAGAGTTTCTCTGTGTTGGCCAGGCTGGTCTTGAACTCCTGACCTCAAGTGACCAACCCTCCTCAGCCTCCCAAAGTGCTGGCATTACAGGCATGAGCCACTGTGCCCAGCAAAGACAGTTATTTTAAAGTATTTGTCTAGTGCGTCCGACGTCTGGGCTTCCTTAGGGATGGTTTCTGTCTGTTAATTTTGTTCCTTTCAATGAGCCACAGTTTCCTGTTTCTCTCTATGCCCTGTGATGTTTTTGTTGTTGAAAAGTGAACATTTGAATATTCTAAAATATGGTAACTCCAGTTTTTTTTTGAGACAGAGTGTTGCTCTGTCACCCAGGCTGGAGTGCAGTGGTGCGATCTCAGCTCACTGCAACCTCTGCCTCCCGGGTTCAAGCGATTCTCCTGCCTCAGGCTCCTGAGTAGCTGGGATTACAGGCACGCGCCGCCACACACAGCTAATGTTTTTCTATCTTTAGTAGAGACGGGATTTCTCTGTGTTAGCCAGCATGGTCTCAATCTCCTGACCTTGTGATCCACCCACCTCAGCCTCCCAAAGTTCTGGGATTACAAGCATGAGCCACCGTGCCCAATCTTTTTTTTTTTTTAAAGACAGGGTCTTGCTCTGTTGCCCAGGCTGGAGTGCAGTGGCACAATCTCGGCTCACTGCAGCCTCCACCTCCTGGTTTTAAGCCACCCTCCCTCCTCAGCCTTCTGAGTGGCTGGGACTATAGGCATGCACCACCACACCCAGATAATTTTGTATTTCTTTTTTTTTAGAGACCAGATCTTACCATGCTTCCCAGGCTGAATAAAATAGAGACAAGGTCTTGCTATGTTGCCCAGGCTGGTCTTGAGCTCCTGGCTCAAGGGATCCTCCCACCTCGGACTCCCAGAGTGATTGCATTACAAGTATGAGCCACCACGCCTGGCCTATGGGATGTCTTGACAGTAATATTTTGCCTCAGCCATCTAGAAATTAACAGTTCAATTTTCAGTGTTTTCAACCAATGGCTGGTACTTTTCCTCTCTCTCTCTCCCTCTCTTTTCTTTTTAAATAGGGTCTCACTCTGTCACCCAGGCTGGAGTGCAGTGGTGCAATCATAGCTCACTGTAGCCTCGGCCTCCTGGGCTCAAGCCATCCTCCCACCTCAGCCTCCCAAAGCACTGGGACTGTGCATGCCATTTACAGTCTGATCTGATCATGTTTTAATATGTCTGTTCCCCAAATATATATATGAAATTAAAACATGTGTGGTCATAATCAAATCCTAATTACAAACAGGCTTTCCTGAGACTGGGGAGAACCTGACCTGGGCTGGGGGTGCCCACTTCAACTCTCTTGGGAATGAGTTTTCTTTTTTTTTTTTTAGACGGAGTCTTACTCTGTCACCCAGGCTGGAGTGCAATGGTGTGATCTCAGCTCACTGCAACCTCCACCTCCCGGGTTCAAGTGATTCTCCTGCCTCAACCTCCTGAGTAGTTCGGACTACAGGCATGCAGCACCACGCCCGGCTACTTTTTGTATTTTTAGTAAAGTGGGGGTTTCACCATTTTGGTCGGGCTGGTTATGAACTCCTGACCTCGTGATCCACCCACCTCGACCTCCCAAAGTGCTGGGATTACAGGCGTGAGCCACCACGCCCAGCCAGGAATGATTTTTCTTTAGGTGGGTGCTGGATAGGTGGGTGTTTGTGATTTCAGTATTAACACTTTTGTGTATGCCTGAATGATTTCACAATAAAATTGAAAGGAAAGGTTTGGCATTTCCCCAAAGTTAATACAGGGTTACTCTGTGACCCAGTAGTTCCACTTCTCAGTATAGAGCCCAGTGAAATGAAAGCAGGTGTTTAAACAGAAACGTGTACACCCACTTTTACAGCAGCATTCTTCACCAAGCCGAAACTGCAATACAGATAGTGCGAGATTCCATTTCTATGAAATGTTCAGAATAGGTAAATCTATAAAGACAGAAATTCAGCTTGACCCACATGGTGAAACCGTGTCTACTGAAAATACAGAATTAGCTGAGCGTGATGGCGCGTGCCTGTACTTCCAGCCACTAGGGAGGCTGAGGCAGGAGAATCGCTTGAACCCGGGAGGTGGAGGTCGCAGTGAGCCAAGATCGCGCCACTGCACTCCAGCCTGGGCAACAAGAGCAAAATCCATCTCAAAAAAAAAATTTTTTTAGAAATAGGGTCTCACTGCCAGGCGGGGTGGCTCATGCCTGTAACCCCAGCACTTTGGGAGGCTGAGATGGGCCGATCACTTGAGGTCAGGAGTTCAAGACCAGCCTGGCCAACTTGATGAAACCCTGTCTCTCCTAAAAGTATAAAAATTAGCCGGGCACGTCAGCACACACTTGTAATCCCAGCTACTCGGGAGGCTGAGGCAGGAGAATCACTTGAACCTGGGAGGCGGAGGTTGTAGTGAGCCAAGATCGTACCAATGCACTCCAGCCTGGGCAACAGAGCAAGAGTCTGTCTCAAAGAAGAAAAAGAGAGGGAGTCTCGAGGTCTTGCTATCTTGCCCAGACTGGTCTCCAGCTCCTGGCCTCAAGCGATCCTCCTGCTTTGGCCTCCCAAAGTGCTGGAATTACATGCCTGGGCCACTGCATTCAGCCGGGGTGTCCCTTTTCTGAGACTGCTTTCTTTCTGCCTTGCCCAGGTCCTGCAGGAGAACCATAGGCCCCACACTGTGCTGGTGAAAATCTCATCTCATGCTGGCCTGTTAGGGTGGCCATATCCCCTCATTTCTTCCCTCCCTCCCTCCCTCCCTCTTTCCTCCCTTCCTTCCTTCCTTTCCTCCCTTCCTTCCTTCCTTTCCTCCCTTCCTTCCTTCCTTCTTTCTTTCTCTCTCTCTTTTCTTTCCTTCCCTCCCTCCCTCCCTCCTTTTTCTTTCCTTCCTTCCTTCCTTCCTTCCTTCCTTCCTTCCTTCCTTCTCTCTCTCTCTCTCTTTCTTTCTTTTTTGATGGAGTTTCACTCTTATTGCCCAGGCTGGAGTGCAATGGTGCCATCTCGGCTCACCTCAAACTCCGCCTCCCAGGTTCAAGCAATTCTCCTGCCTCAATCTCCTGAGTAGCTGGAATTACAGACGTGTGCCACCACACCTAGCTAATTTTTTGTATTTTTAGTAGAGATGGGGTTTCTCCATGTTGGTCAGGCTGGTCTCGAACTCCCGACCACAGGTGATCCTCCCGCCCCAGCCTCCCAAAGTGCTGTGATTACAGGCGTGAGCCACCACACCCGGCCATCTCCCTTCATTTCAGAGGCTCTGAGGGAGATGCAACAGGGTTGGGGGCTGGCTGCTTGAGGCTCCAGCTGTCTTCTGGCTGTGTGGCCAGGACAAGCCCACCTCTCTGGCCTCAGTTTGTCATCTGTGAAATGCATGTAATGTATCCACCTCATCAGGTTGTATAAAGATGAGGCCAGATGCAGTGGCTCACGCCTGTAATCCCAGTACTTTGGGAGGCTGAGGCAGGAGGATCACTTGAGCCCAGGAGTTCATGACAAGCCTGGTTAGCATAGCAACACCTCATCTCTACCAAAAAACTAAAAACTTAGCTGGCCGTAGTGGCGGCACGGCCCTGTAGTCCCAGCTACTCAGGAGGCTGAGGTGGGAAGATTTCTTGAGCATTGAAGGTCAAACCTGTAGTGAGCTGTGATCACACCACTGCACTCTAGCCTGAGTGACAGAGCAAGACTGTCTTTTTTTAAAAAATTGTATCTTAAGCACCTGATGCAAACACCTAACCCAAACAGCTGCTCAAAAAATATTTCCCTAGTCACAGTTCATTTTCTCTTGTTTATAAGAGAATACCAGATGCTGGGCATTTATAAAGAAGAGGAATTTTGGCCGGGAGCGGTGGCTCACGCCTGTAATCCCAGCACTTTGGGAGGCCGAGGCGGGTGGATCATGAGGTCAAGAGATCGAGACCATCCTGGTCAACATGGTGAAACCCCGTCTCTACTAAAAATACAAAAAATTAGCTGGGCATGGTGGCGCATGCCTGTAATCCCAGCTACTCAGGAGGCTGAGGCAGGAGAATTGCCTGAACCCAGGAGGCGGAGGTTGCGGTGAGCCGAGATCGCGCCATTGCACTCCAGCCTGGGTAACAAGAGCGAAACTCCGTCTCAAAAAAAAAAAAAGAAGAGGAATTTCACTGGGTGCAGTGGCTCACGCCTGGAACTTCACCACTTTGGGAGGTTGAGGCAGGAGGATCCCTTGAGGCCAGGAATTCAAGAGCAGTCTGGGCAACATGGCAAGACAAAAAAATTTACAAAAAAATTAATAAAATTGGCTGGGCATCGTGGCCCACGTTCATAGTGTGAGGTCAGTGGGAGGCTGAGGCAAGGAGGTGGCTTGAGCCCAGGAGTTCAAGGCTGCCGTGAGCTGATCGTGCCATTGCACTCCTGCCTGGGCAACAGGGTCAGATTCTGTTCCCCTAACCCTTCCAGAAAAGAAACAAAGCAAGGGAATTGTTTCCTACAGTTACTGAGGCTGACACGGAGCGCCACAGGGCAAGGAAGCTGAACATGCTAGCTAAGATCTCTCTTCCTATTTATTTATTTTGTGATGAAGTCTCGCTCTGTCACCCAGGCTGGAGTGCAGTGGTGCAATCTCGGCTCATGGCGGGTTCAAGGCATTCTCCTGCCTCAGTCTCCCGATTAGCTGGGACTACAGGTGCGGCACCACACCCGGCCAATTTTTGTATTTTTAGTAGAGACAGGGTTTCAGCAAATTGGCCAGGCTGGTCTCGAACTCCTGACCTTGTGATTCACCCACCTCAGCCTCCCAAAGTGCTGGGATTACAGGCGTGAGCCACCGCGCCTGGCCTTTATTTACTTATTTATTTGTTTATTTTGAGATGGAGTCTCACTCTGTCACGCAGGCTGGAGTGCAGTGGTGCAATCTTGGCTCTCTGCAACCTCCACCTCCCGGGTTTCACGATTCTCCTGCCTCAGTCTCCCGAGTATCTGGGATTACAGGCACCACTGCCCCTGGCTAATTTTTGTATTTTTAGTACAGGCGAGGTTTTGTCATGTTGGTCAGGCTGGTCTTGAACTCCTGACCTCAAGTGATCCTCCCACCTTGACCTCCCACAGCGCTGGGATTACAGGCTAGAGCCACCATGCCCAGCCTTTCTCTTCTTATAAAGCCACCAGTCCCACTTTATGATACTCCATCTCATCCATGCACCCGTGAATGGTTTAACGACCATTCGTGACCCAATCACCTCTGACAGGCCCCACCTCTCAACACTGCCATATCGGAGGTTATGTTTCAACAGGAGTTTCGGAGAAGCAAATGTTGAATGAATCGTAGCACTTGTCATTTATTTTGGCGTCACAGCACACTACAGAGGTCCCCATCCAGCTCCCTGTTCCCTCCCCGTCCTCACTGATGCCTGCTGTGGTTTTCCCCACCCTCTATGGACCACATCTTCCCAGGACAATCTGCAGTCTCCCATGTGTTCGGTACTCGAGCACAGAGAACGGTGTCCCTGGGCCTGCACCTTGCTCAGCAACTGTAGTGAGTTGAATTTGGCCCCTCAAGACTTACGTCCAAGTTGGCCAGATGCAGTGGCTCACAGCACTTTGGGAGGCTGAGGCAGGTGGATCACAAGGTCAGGAGTTCAAGACCAGCCTGGACAAGATGGTGAAACCCCATCTCTACTAAAAATACAACAATTAGTCAGGTGTGGTGGTGGACACCTATAATCCCAGCTACCTGGGAGGCTGAGGCAGAGAATTGCTTGAACCTGGGAGGTGGAGGTTGCAGTGAGCTGAGATTGTGCCACTGCACTCCAGCCTGGGTGACAGAGCAAGACTCCATCTCAGAAAAAAAAAAAAGGCTGGTCACAGTGGCTCATGCCTGTAACCGGATCGCCTGAGGTCAGGAGTTCGAGACCAGCCTGACCAACATAGAGAAACCCGCCTCTACTAAAAAGCCGGGCGTGGTGGTACGCGCCTGTAATCTCAGCTACTTGGGAGGCTGAGGCAGGAGAATCGCTTGAACCTGGGAGGCTGCAGTGAGCAGAGACTGCGCCACTGCACCCCAGCCTGGGCAACAAGAGTGAAACTCCCTCTGTCTGGAAAATAAGAAAGAGCGGACTCATGGCCGGGCACAGAGGCTCATGCCTATAATTCCAGCACTTTGGGAGGCTCACTAAGGCAGGAGGATCGTTTGAGTTCAGCCTGGGCAACATAGTGAGACCCTCATCTCTATATACAAACAAAAACAGAAAACAAAAAGAACCCGCTGTCCTCTCCATGGCACAGGCACCCGCTGACCTTCGAGGACTGTCACGAGCACGAGGCAGCATTTCTCCCTGTCCTCGGGACCTGCAGGAAACTTTTAAATAATCTGCTTTTGTACTTCTTCCAAATCTCCTGCTTATGACCCTGTTTACCTTACATCACAAGAAACAATCGATAAAAGTAGGTTTGTCAAAAGCGCTGTGTATTTGACAAGAGCGCTGATAGCTGAGGGAAGGGAGTCGGGGGATGGGGGGTGGAGATTTTGGGAGATTAGGGCCATTCCAGGTGGAGGGACTGGCCTGACCTCTGGCCCCTGCGCTCTGTTTAGCTCCACTGTGACTCCACCTCCCGGGTGTCACGGAAGCTGTCCGTGGGAACACAGGATCCAATCTGCTGAGCTCATCTCTGGCCACCTGCCTGCATCCGCTCCATCTCTCCTCAGTTTGGCCACGAGGCTGGCTATGAGGTCATTGGTTAAAGATTTGGGGAAGCAGAGCCAGGGGAGTGGCAGCCAGGACAATTTAACAAGACCCCATCTCTACAAAAAGTAAAATTACCCAGTTGTGGTGGCACGTGCCTCTAGTCTCAGCTCCTTGCGAGGCTGAGGTGGGAGGATCCCTTGAGCCCAGGAGGTCGAGGCTGCAGTGATTGGGTGACAGAGCCAGACCCTGTCTCTAAAACAAACAACAACAGAAACAAAAAGTCCACTACTTGTCCTGCTTCTCAAGTGACAGATACCCACAGAATCAGCAGCTCCCCTTTGGAATGTGCTTGGCGGAATACTATACAGCAAGGAAAAAGGATGGAGCATCACTCAGAAACATTGTGTGAAAGATACCAGGCAGAGGAGAGGATGTGCTGACTCATTCCCATTCCCATCACGTAGGAAAACAGGCAAATTCATCCCTAATGATTGATACCAGCTCACCTGTTATCCGGGGCTGGGGAGTATGATGGAAAGAAGCTCCGGAGATTCCTGGGGCTGGGAATGTTCTAGATTCTCATCTTCAAAGTAGTTTCAAGAGTATATCATATGTAAAATTTCATTGAGGCTGAGTGCAGTGGCTTGTGCCTATAATTCCCGTACTTTGGGAGGCTGAGGTGGGAGGATCGCTTGAGCCCAGGAGTTTGAGACCAGCATGGGCAACATAGTGAGACCCCATTTCTATTAGAAAAATATCAGCCAGGCAGGGAGAGTACACAACTGTAGTCTCAGCTACTTGGGAGGCTGAGGCAGGAGGATCGCTTGAGGCCAGGAAGTCAAGCCTGCAGTGAGCTATAATTGCACCACTGCATTCCAGCCTGGGTGACAGAGTGACCCCTGTCTCAAAAAAGAAAGTTATTGAGCTGAACACCTAAAATTAGTCTTTTTTCTTTTATGTGAGTTATTTCTCAATAGAAATTTAAAAATAGGCCAGGCTCAGTGGCTCATGTCTGTAATCCCAGCTATCTGGGAGGCTGAGGCAGGAGAATCACTTGAACCCAGGAGGCAGAGGTTGTGGTGAGCCGAAATTGTGTCACTGTACTCCAGCCTGGGCAACAGAGTGAGAATCTGTCTCAAAAAAAAAAAAAATTAGCTGGGTGTGGTGGCACATGTCTGTGGTCTCAGCTGCTTGGAAGGCTGAGACAGGAGGGTCACTGGAACCCAGGAGTTTAAGGCCGCCGTGAATGATGACTGCACCACTGCACTCCAGCCTGGGCCACAGAGGAAGACACCGTCTCTAAAAAAAAAAAAGTTAGGCCGGGCTCGGTGGCTCATGCCTGTAATCCCAGCACTTTGGGAGGCCGAGGTGGATAAATCATGAGGTCATGAGACCATCCTGGCCAACATGGTGAAACCCCGTCTTCACTCAAAGTACAAAAATTAGCCAGGCGTGGTGTCAGATGCCTATAATCCCAGCTACTCAGGAGGCTGAGGCAGGAGAATCGCTTGAACCTGGGAGGTGGAGGTTGCAGTGTGTGTCAGATGCCTATAATCCCAGCTACTCAGGAGGCTGAGGCAGGAGAATCGCTTGAACCTGGGAGGTGGAGGTTGCAGTGAGCTGAGATGGTACCATTACACTCCAGCTTGGGCAACAAGAGTGAGACTCCGTCTCAAAAAAAAAAAAGTTCTTATTTTGGGGCCGGGGGCAGCACTTTGGGAGGCCGAGGCAGGCGGATCACTTGAGGTCAGGAGTTCAAGACCAGCCTGGCCAACATGGTGAAACCCCGTCTCTACTAAAAATACAAAAATTAGCTGGGTGTAGTGATGCACACCTGTAATCCCAGCTACTCAGGAGGCTGAGGCAGGAGAATCACCTGAACCCAGGAGGCGGAGGTTGCAGTGAGCCGAGATGGCGCCATTGCACTCCAGCCTCGAGACTCCATCTGAAAAACAAAACGAAAAAAACCCAGCTCCTCAGTTCCGTGCCACCTCCTCTCTGGGCCAGACAAGGGCAAATTCATCCCTGCCCAGAGGAACCGCCAATCTCCGCTCAGCAGAGCTCAATACAGACACTTCCAGCGCGGTGGGTTGTAGCTGTGATAGGTCTGTTGCTCCGTACACTCAGCGAGTCAGCAGCTGAGAAACCGGGCTGCAACATGGAAAAAGGTTTAATCTAACCGGCGCAGTGGCTCACGCCTATAATCCCGGCACTGTAAGAGGCTGAGGCGGGTGGATCACCTGAGGTCAGGAGTTCGAGACTAGCCTGGCTAACAAGGTGAAACCCATCTCTACTAAAAATACAAAAATTAGCCAAATGTGATGGCACGTACCTGTAATCCCAGCTGCTAGGGAGGCTGAGGCAGGAGAATCAACTGAACCCCGGAGGCGGAGGTTGCAATGAGCTGAGATGGTACCACTGCACTCCAGCCTGGGTGACAGAGCAAGACTCTGTCTCAAAAAAAAAAAAAAAAAAAAAAGGCCAGGCACAGTGGCGCACACCTGTAATCCCAGCTGCTTGGGAGGCTGAGGCAGGAGAATCACCTGAACTCGGGCGGCGAGGGTTGCAATGAGTTGAGATCGTGCCACTGTACTTCAGCTGGGGAGACAGAATAAAACCGTCTCAAAAATAAAAAAAGAAAGAAAGAGGTTTAATCCTAGGACCACCCTAGGATTAGGGAAAGACTCGCTCTGTCGCCCAGGCCGGAGTGCAGTGGTGCGATCTCAGCTCACTGCAACCTCTGCCTCCTGGGTTCAAGCAATTCTCCTGCCTCAGCCTCCCGAGTAGCTGGGACTACAGGTGCCCACTACCACGCCCAATTAATTTTTGTATTTTTAGTAGAGCCAGGGTTTCACCATATTGGTCAGGCTGGTTCCAACTCTTGACCTCAGGTGATCCACCTGCCTCAGCCTCCCAAAGTGCTGGGATTACAGGCGTGAGACACCTCACTCAGAGGTTGTTTTTTTTTTTTTTTTTTGAGATCAAGTTTCACTCTGTTGCCCAGGCTGGAGTGCAGTGGCACGATCTCAACTCATTGCAACCTCTGCCTCCCGAGTTCAGGTGATTCTCCTGCCTCAGCCGCCCAAGTAGCTGGGATTACAGGCTGGCACCACAACTGGTTAATTTCTGTTTTTTTTCTTTTTGGGGGGGGGTTATTTTAGTAGATACAGGGTTTCATCGTGTTGGTCAGGCTGGTCTTGAACTCCTGACCTCAGGTGATCTACCCACCTCGGCCTCCCAAAGTTCTGGGATTACAGTCATGAGCCACCGCGCCTGGCCCGGGGCTAGAGTTTTTAAGGTTTTGGAGTGAGCAGAAGTGTGGAGGTCATTGCTTGGTGAAAGATTGCAGGAGGTGAAGTCACAGACAGGAAGAAACTGTATTCTCATGTGGATTCCACTCCTCTGTGGGGTCTCTACACTGGTGGGCTCCAGTGGTTAAGCTGGAATTCGGGATTTCAAAAACAACGTCTTAAGCAATTTGTAAACAGAAGTCTTGTGATTCTAAGGTCGGAAATCCCATCTATAGCAAATGATCAGTGTCAAGTGCTACAAGGAACTTTCAGTCGTAAGGAAGTAGGCCAAAGTGCAGCCTGATTAATGCTTAATTACCACGAAATTTCTGTCCAGAATTCTCTCTTTTTTTTTTTTTAGAGGCAAAATACTGCCACCATGCCCAGACTTGTCTTGAACTCCTGGGCTCCAGCAATCCGCCCACCTTGGCCTCCCAGAGTGCTGAGATTATTGGCATAAGCCACCATGCCTGGCTCCCGGAATTATTAATCCTGTAAGGATAGCTTCAAGGTGAGCTCTGAGCCAGATGGGAGGATGGGGTTTGGGAGCTTAGCCTGTAGGCTGCTTAGCCTGGAAAGCAATGTCAGAGAAGACTTTCTGGGAGAGGGGCTTTTTGAGTAGTGTTTCGAAGAGTAAGTAGGAGTTCTCCAGATGAGGATGAGTAACCATAATAATAGCGAGTTTATCAAGCACCTCCTATGTTTCTGGCCCTGTGCCTTCACACCTCATCTGACTGCCTCTCCAGTGAGAGTCTCTGTCCCTGTTTTCCCGGTGAGGAAACGCATGGCAAAGAGGAATGACGTGTCAAGGTTGCCCTTCCTGGCTCCATCTAGCCCTTTCTCCTCCACTTCCCTTGTTTTTCACCATCTTTAGCCTTTGATCCCAACCAGAAAGAGAAGAGGGGAAATCCCATGGGCATAGACAGCCCCCTCTTAAACTCCTGTCTGGACTTTTTCACATAGTAACAATGTCTTTTTTTCTCAAAGAGACTCCCAGGCTGGAATGGTGTCCTCATTTCAAGGAAGAGGATACTGAGGGTCAGAGAGGTACCCTAGCTTCGCTAGAAGCACCCTGGCCCAAAGATCCTCCCGCCAAATACATCCCCAGACCCCGCCCACCTGTGGTCACTGGAGTGTTTACTCTGCAGGCAGGGGCAGGAGGGCGGGACCGAGCAGGCGGGGGCGGACAAAGTCCGGGGACTATAAAGGCCGGTCCGGCAGCATCTGGTCAGTCACAGCTCAGAGCTGCAACCAGCTCAGCCATGCCCGGGCAAGAACCCGGGACATTGACTGGCTCTCAGATGCTCCTGGTGTTGCTGGTGCTCTCGTGGCCGCCGCATGGGGGCGCTCTGTCTCTGGCCGAGAGGAGCCGCGCAAGTGTCCCAGGACCCTCAGACTTGCACTTCGAAGACTTCAGATTCCGAGAGTTGCGAAAACGCTACGAGGACCTGCTGACCAGGCTGCGGGCCAACCAGAGCTGGGAAGATTTCAACGGCGACCTCGTCCCGGCCCCTGCTGTCCGGACACTCACGCCACAAGGTAAGTGAAATCTTGGAGAGCCTCTTACCCCCGAGCATCCCCCATATCTAACCAGTGGTTCTTTGCCTTGAAATGCCCAAACCCACCTTTGAACCTCAGTTGCTCTGCCTCTGCCCTGGGTAGGAACACCCTGGACCCCTTTAGGTCTGAAACCCGATGCCTGATCTGCACCCACAACGTGGGAGGTTATAACCCATCCTTAGATTGAAAATGGGGAAACTGAGGCACGCAGATGCCAGGGACCCTCCTGAATGTGCATGGTGCCTGGGAAATTCGGGGTTGGGGTCTGGTGTGAGGTGTGGAGTATGGGGTGTGGGTATGGTCCCTGTCCTGGGCTGGGTCCAGGATCCAGGAAAAAGGATGGGGGAGTGGTGCGTGGATACAGGTTTGTGATGGGCAGAGCCAGCTCGCACTGGTTCTGAATCTGATGTAATTCCTTGTCAAGGCACTGCTAAAGTCACATGCAACAGGTGCCTTGTTAAGGGGGAGGAGACTATTGTCCCCATCTCTGTACCTTCCACAGAGGCTCCAGGGGTGCGGGGCACCGGATGAGGTCTGGGCTGTGCTGGGACCCAGGAGAGGGTCAGGTAGAAGGGTGCCCTCTTAGCCCGCCCTAAACCCATCTGCGCTGTGTGACTCCAGGCAAACCTCTGACCCTTGCCAGGCCTGGCAATTAGCTTAGGGCACCCTTAAATCCCAGTGGCCCCAGTCTCCCTGACACTTGTACCAGCCTGAGGGGCTGTGATTCTTAGAGGCCTGGTAGTCTGGAATGGGATGGGCTTGGTACTCTTCATTTCTCGGGATTATGCCTGTAATCCCAGCACTTTGGGAGACCGAGGTGGGAGCATCGCTTGAGGCCAGGACATTGAGACCAGCCTGGGCAACATAGTGAGACCTCATCTCTAACAAAAAAGCTTTAAAAAAGTAGTCAGGTGTGATAGTGCATACCTGGAGTCTCAGTTATTCAGGAGGCTGAGGCAGGAGGATCACTTGAACCCCCAAGAACAAGGCTGCACTGAACCACGAGCACGCTGCTGCACTCCAGCCTGGGCAACAGCAGGGCCATAATTAATAAATAAATAAGTGAAGTAAGTGAGCTTTTGACTGCCAGAAGAAAAGCAGCCCATGGCTGGAATCTCAGACCGTCTAAACATCACATATACATTAATTCCTTCAAGTATTTACTAAGCATCTATTGTGTGCCAGACGGTGTCCACCAAGCTGAGTCTAAGTAGGGAATATGAATGATTCACAACAAAATAAAACAGGGTGCTTCCAATTTTAGGCAGGTTGGAAGGGAGAGGAGGAGCCAGCTGTGCTGAGATTCAGGAGGAGAAATGCTTTTTTTTCGAGAGGGAGTCTTCCTCAGTTGCCCAGACTGGAGTGCAGTGACGCGATCTCAGCTCGCTGCAACCTGTGCCGCCCGTGTTCATGCGATTCTCCTGCCTCAACCTCCCGAGTGGCTGAGATCACAGGCGCCAGCCACTACGCCCGGCTAATTTGTTGGTATTTTTAGTAGAAGCGGGGGTGTCACCATATTGGCCAGGCTGGTTTTGAACTCCTGACCTCAAGTCATCCGCCCTCATCGGCCTTCCAAAGTGCTGGGATTACAGGCGTGAGCCACCTTGCCCGGCGGGGAAAAATGCTCTTGGTAGGGGAAGTAACTTGTGCAAAGGCGCCTTGGTAGGATCCAGCTTGACCTGTGGGTGACCAGCTTCTCTGTCTTCCCACAGTGCGCCTGGGGTCTGGCGGCCACCTGCATCTGCGCATCCCCCGGGCCGCCCTGGCCGAGGGGCTCCCCGAGGCCTCCCGGCTTCACCGGGCTCTGTTCCGGCTGTCCCCGACGGTTTCAAGGTCGTGGGACGTGACGCGCCCGCTGCGGCGTCAGCTCAGACTTGCAAGACCCCAGGCGCCTGCGCTGCACCTGCGACTGTCGCCGCCGCCGCCGTCGGACCAGCTGCTGGTAACGTCTCGGTCCGCACGGCCCCAGTTGGAGCTGCACTTGCGGGCGGGCGCCGCCAGGGGGCGCCGCAGAGCGCGGTCGCGCGACGGGGACCACTGTCCGCTCGGGCCCGGGCGCTGCTGCCGCCTGCACAGAGTCCGCGCGTCTCTGGAAGACCTGGGCTGGGCCGATTGGGTGCTGTCGCCACGGGAGGTGCAAGTGAGCATGTGCATCGGCGCGTGCCCGAGCCAGTTCCGGGCGGCCAACATGCACGCGCAGATCAAGACGAGCCTGCACCGCCTGAAGCCCGACGCAGTGCCAGCGCCCTGCTGCGTGCCCGCCAGCTACAGTCCCATGGTGCTCCTGCAGAAGACGGACAGCGGGGTGTCGCTCCAGACCTACGACGACCTCTTAGCCAAAGACTGCCACTGCGCATAAGCAGCCCTGGTCCGCCACCGTGCAGGGGCGCGCGGGGGCGCGGCCTCGGTGGTCCCGGCCTGTGGAATGGGCTCAAAGGTCCTGGGACACCCGATTCCCGCCCAAACAGCTGTATTTATATGTCTGTTATTTATTATTAATTTATTGGGGTGATCTTCCTGGGGACTGGGGGGCTGGGCTGATGGAACTGTGTATTTATTTAAAACTCTGGTGAAAAAATAAAGCTGTCTGAACCATTCCCTGTGGTGTCCAGGAGAAGGGAAAGTGACCTTGGGAAGATCCTCCTCTCCCGGGCCTCAGTTTCTCCAGGGGACCTGGGATGGGGTGAGTGGAAAGGCTCAAGTCGTGAGTGGGAAGGTGTTCTCGGGGATGCCAGGACACATGTGAGCTCCAAGAGCAGCCTTGGGCATTCCCGACCCTCCGTCTCTATTTCTCCATCTCCCTGCTTCTGTTTCTTTTTTCTTTTTATTTTTTTAGACTGTCTTGCCCAGGCCGGCGTGCACTGGCACAATCAGGGCTCACTGCAGCCTCAACCTCACAGGCTCGAGCCATCTTCCCACCTCAGCCACCTGAGTAGCTGGGACTACAGGCACCTGCCACCACACCTGGGGAATTTCTGTATTTTTTGTAGGCACTGGGTTTCACCATGTTGCCCAGGCTGGTGTTCTGTTTCTGAAACAGCTGAGACCTGACTTCAGCTTCCCTCCATCCCTCCATCTTTCCTCATTCCTCAGAACTTCCCTTTTTAGGGGCTGAGGCGGAGGTACCTGTCTGTCTCTTCCCACATGGGGGTCACCTTTCCATACAGGCAGCTCACAGCCAAGTCTATCTGCCACCAAGTACCTTGTTTTGCAGCACTGTCCCCAACCTGAGGGGTGAGTTCACGCACTTCCATGTCAGTGACACCTCATTCTTTCATATATAAAGAGCAGGGAGAAACAAATAAGTTGTGAAGAATATTTTCATAAACAACACGTCTCCCAGGTTACATATACTTCCTGTTTAGGATCTTGGAATTCTGAGGTGTGCTGAGTCCAGCCCCTTCCTCACACCAAGCTGCCTGTCCGCCCTGAGTCTGAGGGGAATGGTGATGGGTGTCTTGGAGTACAGAGTACCCCAAGTACCTCACTTCCAGCAGTGAGGTATTCTGCTGGGAATGCCACCACCCAGAAGCCATTCTGAATGACTGCAGGTGCCCCTTAACGTATTCAGTGAGTACCCACCTTACGCCAGGCCCCGGGCACAGCAGTGAGAAGACACACCAGAGCCACCCCGTGTTTCGAAGCTCGGCTGAGTGAGCGGCCCAGGAGCTGGAGGCTGCAGTGAGCTATGACAGTGCCACTGCAGTCCAGCCTGGGCAACAGTGAGACCCGGTGTCTTGAAAGCAGAAGTTTCAGAGTGAGAAAAAGTGGAGGCGGGTGGCATTGTGGGTGGAAGGACTGGCAGGAAAAGGAAAGCTTCCTGAGGGAGGTGGTGTGGTTGGGAGGAGGCTCAGGGGAGGTGGGCGGGGCTGGATCACACAGGTCCCCAACACCAGGCTGAGGGTCCGGGACGGTAGGGAGCCACGGAGGATGTGGAAGCAGGGGAGGGGCAAGGTATGATTCATGAGTTGTAAGATGGAAGTTAATGACGTCTGGGAGTCATTCACTCTCCAGGAGAAGAAACCAGGGACAGCTTCTCAGAGGAGGTGGCATTGCACCAGGGCCTTGAAGAACTTTCTCAAAATATTAGAGCTAAAGCTATATATATATATATATATATAAAATGGGGCCGGGCGTGGTGGCTCACGCCTGTAATCCCAGCACTCTGGGAGGCCAAGGTGGGCGGATCACTTGAGGTCAGGAGTTTGAGACCAGCCTGGCCAACATGGCAAAACTCCGTCTCTACTAAAAATACAAGAATTAGCTGTGTGCGGTGGGATTACAGGTGCCTGTAACCCCAGCTACTCAGTACGCTGAGGCAGGAGAATTGCTTGAACCTGGGAGGTGGAGGTGGCGGTGAGCTGAGATTGCACCACCGCACTGCAGCCTGGGAGACAAGAGCAAAAGTCCCTCTCAAAAAGAAAAGAAAAGGGAAGAAGAAAGAAAAGGAAAGGAAGGAAGAGAGGGAGGGAGGGAGGGTGGAAAGGAGGGAGGAAGGAGGGACGGAAGGAGGGAGGGAGGGAAGAATCCAGGCATGGTGGTTCACACTGGAGAAAGAAAAGAACAGCAAGAAACCAGGAAGGAAGGAAGGAAAGAAAGGGAGGAGGAAGGAAAAAGAAAGAAAGAGAAAAAAAGGAAGGAAGTAGGAAAGGAAGAAGCTGGGCGTGGTGGCTCACACCTGTAATCCCAGCATTTTGGGAGACTGAGGCAGGTGGATCGTCTGAGGTCAGGAGTTTGAGACAGGCCTGGCCAACACGGTGAAACCCCGTCTCTACTAAAAATGCAAAAATTTGCCAAGTGTAGTGGTGGGCGCTGTAATCCCAGCTACTTGGGGAGGCCGAGGCAGGAGAATCACTTGAACACAGGAGGCAGAGGTTGCAGTGAGCTGAGATTGCACCACTGCTCTCCAGCCTGGGTGACACAGTGAGACTCTGTCTCAGGAAAAAAAAAAGAGGGATGGGGTGGGGAGCAATTTGGGAGTCTCAGATGGAGACTTGGTCTTGGAGCTCACAAATCCTCACCTCGAGGAACCCACTCACCCTGAGCCAGCAGCCTCGCCAGCCTCGCCAGCCTCAAAGCATTTATTCAGCATGGCCGGCGCAGCCACAGGAGGGTGACGACAGGGTTCGCACAGTGACCCTCCTGTCCCCTTGTTGGGGATCTCTCCTCCTCCCCCTCTAGGAGATGAGGGGGATGAGGAGTGGCGTGGGGGATGGGGAGGGGGTGGCAGAGCCCCTCTGGGGCCTCAAAAATACTTCTTTCCTGTCCTCATTCTTCAGATGGGGAAACTGAGTCCAGAGAGGGGTTGGAATGCCCTGAGTCACCCGGCAAGGACTGGAGCAGGTCTGGGTGGCGGTTGGGACATCTTGGGCTCAGCGCCCGGGGATCACGTACTCCTCGTCATCGACTGGGGCCCGGCCCAGCATCTGCAGGTTGCAGTAGACAGGCTGGGAGGCCAGGTGGACGTCCTCGTAGTTCATGTAAAAGTCACTGTCCTCTGAAGGGTGAGCCCTGTGGGGACAGACAGACCAAGGGTAGGTGGGGAAGGAGGAGGAGGACTCAGGGGGCAGGCACATGAGCTTCGAGAAAGTTCAGAGTGGGCCAGGTCCCGTGGCTCACGCCTGTAATACAGCACTTTGGGAGGCTGAGGTGGGTGGGTCACCTGAGGTCAGGAGTTTGAGACCAGCCTGGTGAAACCCCGTCTTTTTTATTTGAGACAGAGTTTCGCTCTTGTTACCCAGGCTGGAGTGCAGTGGCACGATCTTGGCTCACCGCTACCTCCGCCTCCTGGGTTCAGGCAATTCTCCTGCCTCAGCCTCCTGAGTAGCTGGGATTACAGGCACGCGCCACCATGCCCAGCTAAGTTTTTGTATTTTTAGTAGAGACGGGGTTTCACCATGTTTACCAGGATGGTCTTGATCTCTTGACCTCGTGATCCACCCGCCTCGGCCTCCCAAAGTGCTGGGATTACAGGCGTGAGCCACCGCGCCCGGCCTCTTTTTTTTTTTTTTTTTTTTTTTAACAAAGTCTTGCTCTGTCACCCATGCTGGGACACAGTGGCACAACCTCAGCTCACTGCAACCTCCGCCTCCCGGGTTCATGCAATTCTCCTGCCTCGGCCTCCGGAGTAGCTGGGATTACAGGCACGCGCCACCATGCCTGGCTAAGTTTTGTATTTTCAGCACAGATGGGGTTTCACCATCTTGGCCAGGCTGGTCTTGAACTTCTGACGTTGTGATCCATCCGCCTTGGCCTCTCAAAGTGCTGAGATTACAGGCGTGGGCCACCAGTGCCCATCCAAAACCCTGTCTTTACCAAAAATACAAAAATTAGCCAGGCATGGTGGCATGCATCTGTAGTCCCAGCTACTCAGGAGGCTGAGGCAGGAGAATCGCTTGAACCCAGGAAGTAGAGGTTGCAGTGAGTTGAGATTGCACCACTGCACTCCAGCCTGGGGACACAGCAAGACTCTGTCTCAGAAGGAAAAAAAAGAAAGTTTCAGAGTGGCTGAGTCCACCCCGAATATTTACATAGGGGAAACTGAGGCACGGGGTAGTGCTCTGACTCCCAGCCAACCCCAACCCTGAGGAAGCTGGGGGAGGAGCGTGATTTAGGGAAAGTTCTGGGGGTTAACGCTGCGGTCAGAGGACCCTGAACCCTTTTTCCTTCCTTAAAAATGAGATAGCGGCCAGGCACAGTGACTCATGCCTGTAATCCCAGCATTTGGGCAGGCTGAGGCAGGAGGACCACCTGAGGCCAGGAGTTTGAGACCAGCCTGGGCAACATGGTGAGATCCCCTGTCTCTACAAAAAATAAAAGTATTATCCAGGTGTGGTGGCGGGTGCCTGGAGTCCCAGCTACTCGGGAGGCTGAGGTGGGAGAATCGCTTGAGTCCAGGAGGTGGAGGTTGCAGTGAGCTGTGATCACGCCACAGCACTCCCGCCTGGGTGACAGAGGGAGACCCCATCTCAAAAAAACAAAAATCGAGGTAGCTGTTCATTGTTACATTAAAATCTAAATTTTTATTTCCTCTTGAAAAATCGGAAGCTCTGGCCACGTCGGTCACATGGTCACGAGAGGCTGCAGCAAACTGTCTGCTCCTTCAGATGGGAAACGTTTTCACCACCCGAGCAACTGACTTTGCGGCCCTCAAATGTAAAAGTAAGTCTTTGAGCCTTGGTTTCTGCATCCATAAAGTTGATCAAGGAACAGGGAGTCACTTAGGAATATTTGTTAAGATCAGCAAAACCCCCAGAGAAGGACTTTCCTGCCTCCTGAACATTCTTTTTTCTTGCCTTTTTTTTTTTTGAGATGGAGTCTTGCTCTGTCCCCTCAGCTGGAGTGCAGTGGTGTGATCTTGGCTCACTACAACCTCCACCTCCCAGGTTTAAGCAACTCTCCTGCCTCAGCCTCCCAAGTAGCTGGGATTATAGGGGCACACCACCATGCCCCGCTAATTTTTGTATTTTTAGTAGAGGCGGGGTTTCACTGTGTGTTGGCCAGGCTGGTCTCGAACTCCTGACCTCATGATCTGCCCTCCTCCGCCTCCCAAAGTGCTGCGATTACAGGTGTGAGCCACCGTGCCAGGCTGCCTCCTGAACATTCTAACTCCACCCCAGCTTCTCTTGTAAAAAGGGCCACTGGGCCAGGCACAATGGCTCACGCCCGAATCCCAGCACTTTGGGTGGCCAAGGTGGGTAGATCACCTGAGGTCAGGAGTTCAAGAAGAGCCTGGCCAACATGGTGAAACCCCATCGGCACTAAAATTACAAAAATTAGCTGGCTGTGGTGGCAGGCACCTGTAGTCCCAGCTACTCGGGAGGCTGAGGCAGGAGAATTGCTTGAACCCAGGAGGTGGAGGTTGCAGTGAGCCAAGATCGTGCCACTACACTCCAGCCTGTGCGACAGAGCACGACTCAGTCTCAAAAAAAAAAAAAAAAAGCCAGGCACAGTGGTTCACTCCTATAATCCCAGCACTTTGGGAGGCCAAGGTGGGTGAATCACCTGAGGTCGGGAGTTCCAGACCAGCCCAAGCAACATGGAGGAAACCACATCTCTACTAAAAATACAAAATTAGTTGAGTGTGGTGGTGCATGCCTGTAATACCAGCTACTTGGGAGGCTGAGGCAGAAGAATTGCTTGAACCTGGGAGGCAGAGGTTGCGGTGAGCTGAGATCAGGCCACTACACTCTAGCCTGAGCGAGAGTGAGACTCCATCTCAAAAAAAAAAAAAAGACAAAAGGGCCACTTTGGGTAAGTAGCATCTATCAGTCATTTACACTCTAGTATGAATTGCCCACCAACACCTAAGTGGTTGTAGAGATGAACAGGACTGGGGCTCGTGGTTTGTTTCCTGCCTTTTTTGACTGGCGCTATGACCTTGGACAAGTCATTTCCCTGCCTCCCAGAGCCTCCATGTTTGTAACTGTAAGATGTAGGATGGACGGTGGCTCACGCCTGTAATCCCAGCACTTTGGGAGGCCAAGGTGGGTGGATCATGAGGTCAGGAGATCGAGACCATTCTGGCCCATATGGCGAGACCCTGTCTCTACTAAAAATACAAAAATTAGCCGGGCATGGTGGCAGGTGCCTGTAATCCCAGCTACTTGGGAGGTTGAGGCAGGAGAATCACTTGAACCTGGGAGGCAGAAGTTGCGGTGAGCTGAGATGACGCCACTGCACTCCAGCCTGGGTGACAGAGCAAGACTCCATCTAAAAAAAAGGGGGGGCAAAAGGGCCACTTTGGGTAAGCAGCATCTATCAGTCATTTACCCTCTAGCACGAATTTGAGACAGAGCAAGACTGTCTCAAAAAACAAAAAAATGTCAGCCAGTCATGGTGACTCACACCTCTGTAATTCCAGCACTTTGGGAGGCTGAGGCGGGCGGATCACCTGAGGTCAGGAGTTCGAAGCCAGCATGACCAATATGGTGAAAGCCCGCCTTGAAAAAAAATGTAGGGTGGAAATGACACATTCAATTCTAAACACAGTGCTTCTGGAGGCCAGGTATACGAAGGAGGCTGATCTGGTAACCTCGGGTACGGGGAGGCCGCAGTGAGCGTCAGCGCAGAAGGTGCCTTTGTGCGCCGCGTCTTCAGCACCCTGCCGCAGACCACTTCTGCTTTTGAGCGGTGTCTACATCTGCTTTGCATATTCCCTCCTTTCCCATCAGTGGTCTCCTGGTAGCCTCCCCGCCTCCTGGCATGAACTCTACTGTCCAAACACAGCCCCGACCCATGACGTGGCCCCTTCCAGCTCTGTCCTCCCTGTTCCCCCCAGGCCTCGGCTTTCAAGGCACCCCTCTCAAAAACCATTCGCAGCAAATTTGCTGTTCTTTCCCACCTCTGGGTCTCTGCCCCTGAGGGGGATCCCACCCCTTGAAATTCCCTCCACACCCTTTTCCAACTCAGAAAAGCATTTTTTTTTCTTTTTTCTTTTTTGAGACAGAGTCTCACACTGTCACCCAGGCTGGAGTACAGTGGCACCATCTCAGCTCACTGCAACCTCCACCTCCTGGATTCAGGTGATTCTTCCTGCCTCCACCTCCTGAGTAGATGAGATTACAGGCACCTACCACCACACCTGGCTAATTTTTGTATTTTTGGTAGAGACAGGGTTTCACCATGTTGGTCAGGCTGGTCTTGAACTCCTGACCACAGGTGATCTGCACACCTTGGCCTCCTAAAGTGCTCGGATTACATGCATGAGTCACCACACCCACCTCCAGCCTAGAAAAGTTCCACTCATTTGTCTAAACCCAGCAAAATAATCTAGAGTCTGGCTGCGGTGGCTCACACCCATAATCCCAGCACTTTGGGAGGCTGAGACATGAGGATCGCTTGAGGCCAAGAGTTTGACACCAGCCTGAGAAACATAGCAAGACCCCTGTCTTTACAAAAAATACAAAAATTAGGCCAGGTGCGTTGGCTCACACCTGTAATCCTAGCCCTTTGGGAGGCTGAGGCAAGTGGATCACGAGGTCAGGAGATCGAGACCATCCTGGCTAACATAGTGAAACCCCGTCTCTACTAAAAATATTTTAAAAATTAGCCGGGCATGGTGGCGCATGCCTGTAGTCCCAGCTACTCGGGAGGCTGAGGCGGGATAATCACTTGAACCCAGGAGGTGGAGGTTGCAGTGAGGTGAGATCACGCCACTGCACTCCAGCCTGGGCAAGAAGAGCAAGACTCCATCTCAAAAAAAAAAAAAAAAATTAGCTGGGTGTGGTGGCACCAGCCTGTGGTCCCAGCTACTCGGGAGGCTGAGGCAGGAGGATCACTTGAGGCCGTGAGTTTGAGGCTGCAATGATCTGTGATCGCACCACTGCACTCCAGCCTGAGACTATCTCAAAAAAAAAAAGAGTCATCTAGAGGTGATGGGATTTTGTAGAGCATCTCTTTATCATCTCTTGTGTGTCATGGGGACATGGGGGGGCTGTCCCCATTCTATGGAGACGGAAATGGAGGTTCGGAGACAGCCCTGGGTCACACGGGATCTGGGCTTATGCTGCTGATGGCCACCACAGAGCCCCAACTCTGCCCAAGCAGTTGCCTCCTCTCTCCCCATCCTTGGCGGCCAGAAACTGGGTTTACAGGTCATGAAGGGGAAACCTGTGCTATATATGGGAACTCACTTAATTCTTACCCCAACACACTGATGCGGGCTGTATGCCCCCATTTTATCTTTGATTATTTTTGAGATGGAGTCTCACTCTGTCACCTAGGCTGGAGTGCAATGGCGTGAACTCGGCTCACTGCAACTTCTGACTCCCGGGTTTGAATGACTCTCCTGCCTCAGCCTCCCCGGCAGCTGGGATCACAGGCACCCGCCGTCACACTTAGACAAAATAATTTTTGTATTTTTAGTAGAGATGGGTTTTCACCGTGTTGGCCAGGCTGGTCTTGAACTCCTGACTTCAAGTGATCTGTCTGCCTTGGCCTCCCAAAGTGCTGGGATTTCGGATGTGAGCAGTCTTCTCCCATTTGATAGGTGAGGAGACCGAGGCTCAGAGAAGTAAAGCTACTTGCCTAAGATTCCCACAGCCTGCAAGTGGCAGAGCTGGGATTTGTTTGTTTGTTTTGCTTTTTTTTGAGACAGAGTCTCACCCTGTCATCCAGGTTGGAGTGCAATGAAACAATCTCAGCTCACTGCAACCTCCGCCTCCAGGATTCGAGCGATTCTCCTGCCTCAGCCTTCCGAGTAGATGGGACTACAGGTGCCTGCCACCACGCCTGGCTTTTTTTTTTCCTTTGTTTCGTATTTTTAGTAGAAACGGGGTTTCACTACCTTGGCCAGGCTGGTCTTGAACTGCTGACCTCATGATCCGCTCACCTCGACCTCCTCCCAAAGTGCTGAGATTACAGGCATGAGCCCCTGTGCCCGGCAGAGCCGGGATTTGAACCCGGGTCATCTGGGTGTGGCGCTTTGCTATTCGCCACTTTGGCAGGTGTCTTCTTGGGTTACTTACCCCTGTCCGGCCCACTGGTGCTCGGCTCCTGGCTGGCCCACAAACATGTTTTCATAGTCGGGAGTAGAGGGGCGGGGTGGGGTGACCACCTGGGGCTTGCGGGAGTTCCGGCTGCTGTACCGTGGCTGCGAGCCTGAACCGGGCTTCGGCCCATCCTGAGCAGCCCAGGGCTTGTCCAGGTCCGGGCTTCCGGCCACGCGGCGCCGCCGGAGTCTCCAGGCCAGCAAGGGGCCAGCGATGGCAAGCCCGAGAAGCAGGCACCCGCTGGCCGCCGCCGCCGCGATGGTCGCAGGGGCCAGGCCAGGGGCGCAGCTGACCTCCAGGAAGGCAGAGAGGTTGCGCTGGGAGCCGGTGTCTGTGTCCCAGCAGAGCAGGGGCGTCTGGCCAGAGCAGTTGTCTCCCCGGACCTGGTGCCAGGGCGCCAGGGCGCAGCCGCAGTCGGCCTGCAGGTCCAGGTCACAGCGGGCGGCCAGCGCTCCGTCCACGCGGGACAGGGGGTTTTGCAGCACGTTCAGGAGCTGAAGCCTCCGCAGGCCGGAGAAAAAGGTCGCTGGGAGCTCCCGCAGCCCGTTCGCAGACAGGTCCAGGAGGCGCACTTCGCGGGCCCGCAGAGACTGGTTCTGGGGCAGGCTCAGGCCGAGGCCGCTGAAGTTGAGGCACGTGTCACTGAACTCCGTGTTCCAGTCCACATCCGCGGAGGAGACGGCGCACGACAGGTCCCGGCCGCCCGACTCCGGCAGCAGCAGCTGCAGCAGCAGCGTCCAGGCCAGGGCGCCCCCCATTCAAGCCACCTGCACAGAGACACCGGAATCCAAGCCCCAACCTCAGCCCTGCGGCCGCCCTCGCCTTCACCGCCAGAGTTTACTATTATAGCTCAGACCAGCGCAGGCCGCTTCCGAAGTGGTAAAACGCAGTCCCGGTCTGGTTGCCTCCTCCGGCTGGTTGGCTACCTCAGTTTCCCCTTCTGGGGCATGGGTAGGTAACCCCGGTGCCTAGCGGGCTTGGAGGGCGAGGAGGAGACCCGGTACCAGTTAACGCCTTCTGCTAGGTCCTGGACATTTTGGGTGCCCTCTTTTGCCAGGACGGACCCTATGCAAATAAGGGTTGCCTTGGAAACGGCCCCGCCCCCGATCCCGCTCCACCGTCTCTCCCAGAGCGTGGTGGCTTCGAAGCCCTGGGATAGGGGAGTGGGGGCTGCTGAAAGGCTCCCCCCAGCTCTGGTTGGCGTCCCCGCACAGGTGCACGTTGTAGAGCCTCGGGCCTACCTTTTGGGTCCCACTGCCACGCTTTTGCCTCAGCGATGCTGGAAAAGCCACAGCACCCAGGGGCTGCGTCCTGGCGCACCTGGATACCGGGTGCAGCGGCCAGCACCCTCCGCGACACTTCTGGGGTCCCTGGCGTTCCTCTGGCTCTGCACCCGCGACTCAGCAGTGGGAAGAGGAACTGGTGTCTGGGTGGAGAGGAGAGGGGAAGAATGAAGACAGAGATCCGCCCCCTTGCAAGGCTTTAAGGTTCTCACAAGAGGGGGAGGGCATGGGGGAGGGGTGGCCCAGGGTACCACTTCCCTCTTGAGAGAGCCCAGTGACTTCATGTCCCCTATTACCACCCCAACTGACTGCCACCTCAACTCGCTTCCAGATCTCAGCTCAGTTGATTCCCAGCTCATGCAGTCATTTATTCATTCAACAAACATCACCCACGCTGGGCCCCCAAGAAGGCTTAGCCCTGGCCAGGTCCTCAAGGAGGTGTCTTAAGAGAGGGCAGAGCTGAACACAGACACTCCTAGTGCCATGCAGTCAAGGAAGGTCCGGAGAGAAGGAGTGTCCTGGAAGCTTCCTGGAGGAGGAGACATTACCACTGGGGCTTCAACGCATGAGTAGGAGTTCTCCAAGTTTCCCCAAACCTGTCATTGGCTCTCCAAGCTCCTCTAAGCCTCTCCCACTGAGTTCTTGCACAATGGCACCGCTATGCTGGAGGGGACAGTGAGTGGGGTCCCAGGAGCTTGGGAAAATGTAGCTGCCTGGAATAGCACGGTTAGGAGTGGAGAGGATAGAAGGAATTGGCGGTGGGGGAAGGGGTCACGTGGAGCCAAAGCTGGTGTGTGGGCAGAGGGGCACTGGCTGAAGAACTCCCTCTGGAGTGAACCTGGTGTCTGAGTGAGCAACATCGGGAGGAGGCTGAGGTCCCAGAAGCAGATGGGGGCCTGAGGCAGACTGGAAGTGTATTCGTGACAAAAGTGAGACTGAGGGAGGGGCTGGGAGAAGGTCTCACCTGAACCTGGTGTCAGGCAGACCAGGTTCCAACCTCCGCCAGCCCGACTCAGGGTGCCCCCTTAATTGTGCTGTGCCTCCGTGTCCACAGCTGTCACATGTGCAGCGGCTTCTCTCACTGCAACGATCTCGGCTCACTGCAACCTCCGCCTCCCAGGCTCGAGCGATTCTCCTGCCTCAGCCTCCTGAGTAGCTGGGATTACAAGTGCCCGCCACCATGCCCGGCTGATTTTTGGTATTTTTAGTAGAGGCGGGGTTTCGCCATGTTGGCCAGGCTGGTCTCAAACTCCTGACCTCAGGTGATGCACCTGCCTCGGCCTCCCAAAGTGCTGGGATTACAGGCATGAGCCACCGCACCCAGCCTATTTGGGATATTTCATGTAAATGAAACCATACAACACGTGGCCTCTCGGAACTGGCTTCTTTCACTCAACACAACGCCCTCTAGTTTCGTTCCAGTTGTAGCGTGGCTCAGGGCTGCTGCTTCGTGGCTGAATCATATCCCCCCGTACGAATGAGCCACGTTTTCTTATTCGTTCTTCAGTTCACGCTGTAAACATGCAAATGTGCAGGGAGGAATTCCCAGAAGCGGGTCTGCCGTGTCAGCAGGCGCATGAGTTTGTCGTTCTGGTGGCCTGTGCCACGGTGCCCTCCAGCAAGGCTGCACCAGGGACACACCCCACAGCCCGACTGGCACAGAAGATCATTGCACTGTTGGATTTTTGCCAATCTGATTGGTGAAGACAGTTCGTGATTTGCAGTTTTCTTATTAGGAATAAGATTTTTCTTTTTTCTTTTTTGAGACAGGTCCATTCTGTTGCCCAGGCTGGAGTGCAGTGGAGTGATCTCAGTTCACTGCAGCCTCCACCTCCTGGGTTCAAACGATTCTCCTGCCTCAGCCTCCCGAGTAGCTGGTACTACAGGGGTGTCCAGCCTGGGTGACAAGAGTGAAACTTTGTCTCAAAAAAAAAAAAAGAAATATCCCAAGTAGGCAAATGCATACAGACTAAAAGCAGATCAGCGGTTGCCAGGAGTCCGGAGAGAGAGAACGGGAGGAAGTTCACTGCTAACGGGGATGGGGTCTCTATTTGGGGTGATGGAAACGTTCTGGAATTAGATAGAGGTGATGGTCACATAACATTATGAATGTGGTGAAACACCACCGTATTGTGCAGTTTAAAATGACTAGGTCGGCCAGGTGTGGTGGTTCACTCCTGTAATCCCAGCGCTCTGGGAGGCTGAGGTGGGAGGATCACTTGAGGTCAGGAGTTCGAGACCAGCCTGGCCAACATGGTGAAACCTCGACCCTACTACACACACACACACACACACACACACAAATTATCTGGGCGTGGTGCCAGGCGCCTGTAATCCCAGCTACCTGGGAGGCTGAGGCTGGAGGATGGCTTGAACCTGGGAAGTGGAGGTTGCAGTGAGCCGAGATCACACCACTGCACTCCAGCCTGGGCGTCAGAGCAAGATTCCGTCTAAAAATAAAATAAAAATAAAAAATTAGCTAGGCATGGTGGCTTCAGCCTGTACTCCCAGCTTTTCAGAGGCTGAAGTGGGAGGGTCACTTGAGCCTAGGTGGTTGTGACTGCGGTGAGCTGTGACTGTGCCACTCCACCTCAGCCTGGGCAGCAGAGCAAGACAGGGTTTTACCATGTTGGCCAGGCTGGTCTTGAACTCCTGACCTCATGATCTATCCGCCTTGGCCTGCCAAAGTGCTGAGATTACAGGCGTGAGCCACCGCACCCGGCCAGAAGCAACTTTTTAATGGGACGATCAAGGAAGCCCTTAGGGAGTAAGGAGGAGGAGAGGTAGGGAACAGCACCCAGGCGTGGGAACAGCATGTGCAAAGGCCCCATGGTGGGAGGGCGGCAGCAGCCCTGGGTAGAGAGCAGATGTCTTCAGTGTTTGTGCAGGCTGCTATAACAAATCCACCATAAACTAGGATGGCTTATGAACAACAGAAATTTATTCCTCACGGTTCCCAGAGCGGGGAAGTTCCAGATCAAGGCACCGGCAGAATCGCTTCCTGGTTTGCAGATGACCTCTTCTCACTGTGTCCTCAGTAGGCAGAGGGAGCAGGGGAGCTCTTGGGGCCTCTAAGGACCACAGGGATGGAGCAGCCCAGCCAGCAGTGAGCCTCGTGCAGCTGCACGCCCTCCACACCCTGGGAGGTTACTAGGGGAGTCCACTTCCGGCGCCACTTAGAAAAGAAGGAAATGAAGAAATGCAGAAGTGCCGGACCCAAGGCTGCAGGTGCTGGGGGCAGGCAGGCCTGGGGTCTGGTATAGTGAGTTTTGGAGGTTAGCCTGGGGAAGCTGGGGTCTTGGAGTCTGACAGTCTGGGTTCGGAGGGGGTCCTGAGATTTGGGGGCTCTGAAGTCTGAGGATCCTGGGGTCTGGGAGTCCTAGAATCTAAGGGTCGTGGGGTCCGGAGAACCTGAAGTCTGGGGATCCCGAGGTCTGGGAGTCCTAGGGTCTAGGGGTCTTGGGATATGGAGGTTTGGTGGGGATGTGGGGTGGGGGTTCAGGATCTGGGGATCCAGAGGTCTGACAGTCTTGGGGCTGGGGTCCCAGGGGTCTGGTGGTTCTGAAATCTGGGGATCCAGAGGTCTGGGAGTCTTGGGGTCTGGACCTTCCTGACACAGCCCCAGCTGGCTACACTCAGGTTTCTGAGAATGGGGGCAGCTCAAGTCTCCACTAGCCCCTCCCTGGCTGAAGGGAGCCTGGAACTTTCAGAGGCCACCTCCCTGTGGTCCCTCTGCTGCCCCACGATGCACCTCAAACCGTCCCGGGCTTGAGTCCCAGGCAGGGCCAGCCAGTTCACACAAAGACCCCCAGGCAGCCACCAGAGACGGCCCCAGACAGACACCAGTCCACCCCCCCAGGGATACTCAGAGATGCCAGGAGACCCTCAAGACCACCAGGGGCATGCAGAGACGCCCAGAAAACCTCACACGCCCCCAAGACCCTCAGAGATAGAGACCTTCAGAGACTCCCAAAGACCCTCACAGAAACCTTGAGATGCTTGCAAAACCCCCAAATTCTCAAATACTCTCAGGGACCCTCAGAGATCCCCAGAGACTTTCAGAGATATTCAGAGACATCCAGGCCGGGCGCGGTGGCTCAAGCCTGTAATCCCAGCCCTTTGGGAGGCCAAGTCGGGAGGATTGCTTGAGCCCGGGAGTTCAAGACCAGCCTGCCCAACACAGAGCAAAATAAAGAACAAAAAGTTCTTTTTGAGACGAGGTCTCAGTCTGACACCCCGGCTGGAGTGCGATGCCAAAATCCTAGCTCACTGCATCCTGGGCCTCTGGGAGTCAGGTAATCCTCCCACCTCAGCCTCCTGAGTAGCTAGGCCTGCAGGCACACGTCACCATGCCTGGCTAATTCTTTGTATCTTTTTAAGAGTTGGGGTTTCGGCCGGGTGCGGTGGCTCACGCCTGTAATCCCAGCACTTTGGGAGGCCGACGTGGGTGGATCACGAGGTCAAGAGATCGAGACCATCCTGGTCAACATGGTGAAACCCCGTCTCTACTAAAAAAATGCAAAAGAACTAGCTGGGCGTGGTGGCGCGTGCCTGTAATCCCAGCTACTCGGGAGGCTGAGGCAGGAGAATTGCTTGAACCCAGGAGGCAGAGGTTGCGGTGAGCCGAGATTGCGCCATTGCACTCCAGCCTGGGTAACAAGAGTGAAACTACATCTCAAAAAAAAAAAAAAAAAAAAAAAACAGTTGGGATTTCATCACGTTGCCCAGGCAGGTCTCAAACTCCTGGGCTCAAATGATCCTCCTGCCTCAGCCTTCCAAAGTGTTAGGATTACAGTGTGAGCCACTGTACCAGGCCAAAACTTTTTTTTTTTTTTTTTGAGATAGCCTGTCACCCAGGCTGGAGTGCAGTGGCACAATGTCAGCTCACTGCAAACTTTGCTTCTTGGGTTCAAGTGATTCTCGGCCTCAGCCTCCCGAGTAGCTGGGATTACAGGTGTGCACCACCACGCCCAGCTGTTGTTATTATTATTATTTTGTGTAGAGATGGGGTTTCACCATTTTAGGCGGTTCTTAAACTCCTGGCCTCAAATGATCTGCCTGCCTCAGCCTCCCAAAGTGCTGGGATTACAAGTGTGAGCCACCTCGCCCTGCCTAAAAAAATTTTTTTAGTAAGTCAGGCAGGGTGACGTGCACCTGTAGTCCCAGCTACTCGGGAGGCTGAGGTAGGAGGATCCCTTGGGCCCAGGAGGTCGAGGCTGCAGTGAGCCGTGATCGTGTCACTGCACTCCAGCCTGGGCCACAAGGTGAGACCCTGTCTCTAAAAAATAAAAATTACAAAAAAAAAAAAAAAAAAGCCTCTGCCCGAGAGTCCCCTGCTGGTGGAGTCCAGTCTCCTCCAGGGGAATGGGGAGGGCTGAGCCAAGCAACAGAGGCTCTCAACAAAGCTTGGGATTCTGGAAGGGTCTGGGGGCTCTGGAGTCAGCGATCAGGACCAGAAGTGGGTGTAATGACCATGAGCTGGGCCAGGGAGGGCTTAAGGGTGCAGCTGGAACACAGACTGGCATGGACATCATGAACCTGTATGTGTTAATTCATCAAATGATAATTGAGGCCGGCTCAGACGCTTCAAAGCTGTGTGACCTAGGATCTGCGCCTCAACCCCTCTGTGCCTTAGCTACCTCCTCTGTATTTTTATTTTATTTATTTATTTATTTATTTATTTATTTTTTGCCAATCATTGAGAGCTTGTAAGGTTGCTGAGGTTGGTTGGCCTTGAACTCTTGGCCTCGCCTTCGCAAGCGCCACAACATCCGGCCGGAGCCACTTTGGGCCCCCTATTTATTTTTTTTTTTTGAGATGGAATCTCGCTCTTGCCGCCCAGGCTGGAGTGCAGTGGCGCGATCTCGGCTCACCGCAACCTCCGCCTCTCGAGTTCAAGCAATTCTTCTGCCTCAGCCTCCCAAATAGCTGGGATTACAGGCGCGCAGCACCACACCCAGCTAATTTTGTAATTTTAGTAGAAATGGGGTTTCTCCACTTTGGTCAGGCTGATCTCGAACTTCTGACCTCAGGTGATCTGCCCTCAGCCTCCCGAAGTGCTGGGATTATAGGGGTGAGCTGCCACGCCCTGCCTATTTTATTTTTTATTTTACTTTATTTTTTTGAGATGAAGTCTTGCTCTGTCCCCGAGGCTGAAGAGTAGTGACATGAACTCAGCTCACTGCAACCTCTACCTCCCAGGTTCAGGCCATTTTCATGCCTCACCTTCACTGAATAGCTGGGATTACAGACACGCATCCCCATCGCCCGGCTAAGTTTTGTATTTTTAGTAGAGACAGATAGGTTTCACCATGTTGGCCAGGCTGGTCTTGAACTCCGACCTCAGGTGATCTGCCCTCAGCCTCCCAAAGTGCTGGGATTACAGGCGTGATCCACAGTGCCTGGCCTAAAGCATGATTTTTTAATAACATGGGAAAACTTCGTTTAAGGTCACATGGCCTTATGGGTTATAATAATTTTTTTTTTTTTTGACACAGAATCTGGCTCAGTCTCCCAGCCTGGGGTGCAGTCACAGCTCACTGCAGCCTCACGTCCTCGGCGCAAGTGATCCTCCTATCTCAGCCTCCCGAGTAGCTGGGGACTACAGGTGCATGCCACCACACCTGGCTAATTTTTTCTTTCTTTCTTTCTTCCTTTTTTTTTTTTTTGGTAGACAGGGTTTTGGCACATGGCCCGAACTGGTCTCAAAAAACCCTCCTGCCTTGGCCTCCCAAAGTGCTAGGATTGCAAGCATGAGCACCGTGCCCGCCCGGCAGTTTCTAGTAAAATTTTAAAAGCCACTGAATACTTTCGGGAGAGCCGTGGGGAAATAAAGCGTGGCATTAAGGCAGCCATGGTTGGCCAAGCGTCCCGCCTGCGAGACTCGCATTGCTTGGCTGACAGCTGCTCTAACCACGGGAGGCCACGTCACTGGGCCACAGGGCTCTCTTGAGAGCTGTCCTCAACCACAGACGGAAGGAGAGTTGGCTGTAAATGCCTGCACTCCCTCCACCCTCAGGTAGGACAACAGGGGCACCTGTTCTGTATGTTCTGTGCCGCCTCCCTGAGAAGGGACCCACTCCTGGTCGCCCATGTTGAATCTGCTCACCGGCGCCCCCTGCAGGGCCCCTTCCCTTCCTGCCTCTCTACCCCCCAGGAGAGCTTCTGAAATCACCTCTCAGATAATTACGCCCCTGAATTTAGTCTTAGAGTCTCCATCACCAAGCCACCAATTTTTTTTTTTTTTTTTGAGATGAAGTTTCGCTCTTGTTATCCAGGCTGGAGTGCAATGGCACGATCTTGGCTCACCGCAACCTCCGCCTCCTGGGTTCAGGCAATTCTCCTGCCTCAGCCTCCTGAGTAGCTGGGATTACAGGCACGCGCCACCACGCCCAGCTAATTTTTTGTATTTTTAGTAGAGACGGGGTTTCACCATGTTGACCAGGATGGTCTCGATCTCTTGACCTCGTGATCAGACTCAGCCTCCCGAAGTGCTGGGATTACAGGCATGAGCCACCGCGCCCGGCCCCAATTTTTTTTTTTTAAATGAAGTCCCACTCTGTCTCCCAGGCTAGTGTGCGGTGATACGATTTCACCTCACTGCAATCTCCGCCTCCTGGGTTCAATCAATTCTCCTGCCTCAGCCTCCTGAGCAGCTGTGATTACAGGCGCACACCACCACGCCCAGCTAATTTTGTATTTTTATTAGAGACAGGGTTTGCCACGTTGGCCATGGTGGGCTCGAACCTGACCTCAGGTGATCCGCCTCAGCCTCTCAAAGTGCTGGGATTACAGGTGTGATTACACCGCACCCAGCCCAAGCCACCAAATTAAGACAATTCTTTTTGTTTTGTTTTTTTAAGACAAGGTCTCACTCTGTGACCCAGGCTGGATGCAGTGACACAGTCTCAGTTCTGCAATCTCCTCCTCCTGGACTCAGGTGATCCTCCCAGCTTACTCGTTCACGTAGCAGGGACCACAGATGTGGTCCACCACACTCAGCTAATTGTTTGATTTTTTTTTTTTTTTTTTTTGGAGAGATGAGGGTCTTGCTATGTTGCCCAGGCTGGTCTCAAACTCCTGGCCTCCAACAATCCTCCTGCCTTGGCCTCCCAAAGTGCTAGAATTACAAGCATGAGCTACCATGCCTGGCTGTAGCCATTGTTTTTTATTCTTTTACTTTCCTTCTTTTTTTTTTTTTTTTTTTTTTGAGACAAAGTCTCACTCTGTCACCCAGGCTGGAGGGTTGTAGCGCGATCTCAGCTTGCAGCAGCCTCTGCCTCCTGGGTTCAAGAGATTCTCCTGTCAGAGCCTCCCGACTGCTGGGGCTACAAGCGCGTGCCACCATACCCTGCTAATTTTTGTACTTTTTTAGTAGAGACAGGGTTTCACTATGTTGGTCATGCTGGTCTGGAACTGTTGACTTCAAATGATCCGCCCGCCTCGGCCTCCAAGAATGCTGGGATTACAGGCATGAGCCACTGCGCCTAGCCTCGTTCACAGTTTTAAATGGGCTAGTCAAAGAAGGCCTCTCTAGAAAAAACTATGGACAGGCAAAAAAAGTTGTGTAGGAAGGAGTTCAAAATGGGGATAGTTTTTTTTTTTTTTTAATAACAGCAAAACACGTGAAGAAAATACAAGTCTCAAACCTACATACACCAATCTAATCACTATGTATAACAAAACCTATTCAAGAACCAAAATATAACTTGAGCAGAATGTTATGTAAGGAAGGATTTTTTTTTTTTCTTTTTTAGAAAGAAAGAGAAGCCGGGTGTGGTGGCTCACACCTATAATCCCAGCACTTTGGGAGGCCGAGGCGGGTGGATCACCAGGTCAAGAGATCGAGACCATCCTGGTCAACAAGGTAAAACCCGGTCTCTACTAAAAATACAAAAATTAGCTGGGCATGGTGGCACGCGCCTGTAATCCCAGCTACTCAGGGGGCTGAGGCAGGAGAATTGCCCGAACCCAGGAGGCGGAGGTTGCGGTGAGCCAAGATCGTGCCATTGCTCTCCAGTCTGGGTAACAACAGCGAAACTCTGTCTCAAAAAAAAAAAAAAAAAAAAAAAAGAAACAAAGAAAGAGAAAGAGAAAGGGGAAGAGAGAACAGCAGTCTCGCTCTATTGCCCAGGCTGGAATGCAATCCAAAAATATGTATCAAAAACCTCCTTTATGCTTAACAGCGGAGACAGGAAGGAATAAGGGAAGAAAATAACAAAAACAGCCAACCAACATTTCGTTTAAGTCTGTGAAATGCTGTGCAAATGCTGAAGAGTGATTTGCTTCCAATTATGTGGTCACTTTCAAAATAGGTGTAATGTGATACTGAGAAAAATGTATGTTCTGTGGACCTGCGGTGAAGAATTCTGTAAATATTCACTGTTTACTTGTTCCAGGTCTGAGTTCAAATCATAGATGTCCCTGTTAATTTTCTATCTCATTCATCTGTCGAATATTAACAATGTGGTGTCAAAGTCTCCCGCTGTTAGTGTGGGAGTCCAGGTCTCTTTATAAGTCGTTGAGAACTTGTCTGATGTATCTGGGTGCTCCTATATTGGGTGCACATATATTTATGATCATTGACTCCTGTAGTTGCATTGATCTTTTTATCATTATGTAACGTACTTCTTTGTTTCTTTTAGTCTTGGTTACTATTAAAGTCTATTTTGTCAGAGACAAAAGTTACAACTCCTATTTTTGTTTGTTTGTTTGTTTGTTTTGCTCTCCATTTGATTGGTTAGTCTTCCTCCAACCCTTTGTTTTGAGTCTCTGTGTGTCCTTGCTTATGAGATGGATCTGGATACCGAGTACCAATGGGTTTTGACTTTCTATTCAGTTTGTGTCTCTGTGTCTTTGATTGGGGCATTTAATCCATTAAAAGGATTCATATTGGTATTTGTAATATTTAATATTGTTGTTTAATGCTAGCTGGCTATTTTGTCCATTAGTTGATGTAGATTCTTCATTATGGAGATACTCTTTAACTTTTGGTAAGTTTTTGGGATGACTGATACTGGTTGTTCCTTTCTGTGTGTAATGTTTCTTTCAGAAGCTCTTGTAAAGCAGGCCTGGTGGTGATGAAATCTCTGAGTACTTGCTTGTTTGTGAAAAAATTCATTTTTTCTTCATTTACAAAGCTTAGTTTGGCTGGATATAAGATTCTGGGTTGAAAATTCTTTTCTTTGAGGATATTGAATATGGACCCCCACTCTCTTCTGGCTTGTAGAGTTTCTGCCGAGAGATCTGCTGTGAGTCTGATAGGCTTCCCTTTATGGGTAACCTGACCCTTCTCTCTAGCTGCCCTTAGTATTTTCTCCTTCATTTCAACCCTGGTGAATCTAACGATTATGTGCCTTGGGGTTGCTCTTCTTGAGGAATATCTCTGTGGTGTTCTCTGTATAACCTGGGGTTGAATATTGTCCTGCTTTGCTAGGTTAGGAAAGTTTTCCTGAATAATATCCTGGAGAGTATTTTCCAGCTTGGATTCATTCTCTTCATGACATTCAGGTACACCTATGAAACGTAAATTAGGTCTTTTCACATAGTCCCATATTTCTTGGAGACTTTGCTCATTCCTTTTTACTCTTTCTTCTCATTTTATTTCATTAAGTTGGTCTTCGACCTCTGATATCCTTTCTTCTGCTTGTTCAATTCGAGTGTTAAAACCTGTGCATACTTCTCGGAGTTCCTGTATTGTATTCTTCAGTTCCATTAATTCACTTATATTTCTCTCTAAATTGTCTATTCTCATTAGGATTTCGTCAAACCTTTTTTCAAAGTTCTTAGTTTCTTTACGTTGGGCTAGAACATGTTCTTTTAACTCACAGAAGTTTCTCTTATTATCCATCTTCTGAAGCCTGATTCTGTTAATGGAACGCACTTGTTCTCCATCAGCCCTTGTTCCCTTGTTGATGAGGAACTGTGATCCCCTGTAGAGGGAGACGCATTCTGATTTTGGGTATTCTCAGCCTTTTTACATTGGTTTCTTCCCATCATTGTAAATTTACCCACCTGTCGTCTTTGTAATTACTGACTTTCTAATTAGGTCTCTGAGTGGATGTCCAACTTGTTGATTCCAGCGCTGGAATCTGAGCCACCCACTGCACCGGCCAAAACAGCGGTGTTAAGATTCATGGTGCTTTTCTGCCCAGGAATCTCCGGTCTGCCTTCTCTCTTGAGTCCCTCTTTCAATCAGCTGAATAGGCAACTCTGCCTTCGCGGAGCTCCAAATGTGGACCAGAAGGGGACCCAGTCCCATTTACTCTGCACCAAGAACCGCAGCGCCGGCCACAAGAGTCACGCTGGCGACCTGTGGGGCTCCTCTGCTGGGAATCTCCTGGTCCGTGAGCAACGAAAATTCGTTTGAAAGTGTGGCGTCCTCTCGTTCTCTGCACTTTCACTGGGAGCTACAATCCCCAGCTGCTGGTAATAAGCCATCTTGGATCTCAAAATGGGGATAGCTTTTTGGGGGTGTGACGTGACTGGGTGGTGTTTCTATATCTATCTCCTCCTTGCCATTAATTAATTCGATACAGAAATATGAAGATATACATTTGTAAGCTGACCTGGGAGCAAGGGCAAGGTCAAGAGAGGCAGACTATATCCCACCCCCACACTTGGGGCTGTTTAGGGCAGCTTCAAGGGCGTGCCGGGGCAGGACCTGCTGGGACTCTCAGGAGTCGCTACTTTGAGTCTCTGCTGCCCTCAAGTGGTGATACTTGGAACGCTATATCAAGGCAGCGCTGGCTGCCTTGGCAAAGGCAGAGAACTCCCTGGGCCACACAGGAAGTTTAGCACAGAGGGGACGTTGGTAATCTTGAGTTCATTTGCTCAGCAACAAATATTTGTTGAGTACCTACTGTGTGCCAGAACATGTTGTAAGCACTAGGGGCACTTCCCTGCACAAAACACGAATTTCAGCCTGGCGCGGTGGCTCACGCCTGTAATCCCAGCCCTGTGGGAGGCCGAGGTGGGTGGATCACAAGGTCAAAAGATCAAGACCATCCTGGCCAACATGGTGAAACCCCATCTCTAGTAAAAAATACAAAAATTAGCTGGGCCTGGTGGCACACGCCTGTAGTCCCAGCTACTAGGGAGGCTGAGGCAGGAGAATCTCTTGAACCCAGGAGGCGGAGACTGCAGTAAGCTGAGATTGCACCACTGCACTCCATCCTGGTGCCTGGCGACAGAGCAAGACTCTGTCTCAAAAAAAAAAAAAAAAAAGAAGAGAGGGTGAATCTGGGCACAGTGGCACACATCTGTAGCCCCAGTTACTTGAGAGGCTGAGGCAAGAGGATCGCTTGAGGCCAGGAGTTCGAGACCAGCCTGGGAAACAAAGTCAGACCCCTTCCCCCTGCTGCAAAAAAATTAGCTGGGCATGGTGGTGCATACTTGTTGTCCCAGCTACTCGGGAGGCTGAGGTGGGAGGACTGCTTGAGCTCAAGAGTTTGAGGCTGCAGGGAGTCGTGATCATGCCACTGCACTCCAGCCTGGGTGACAGAGTGAGACCCTGTCTCTAAAAAAATGAGGAAGGGGAGGAGGCTGGAGCTTGAGAGAGAGGTGGTGAGGAATGGGCATTGCCAGGGTACCTCAAAGTCAGACCTGGTGCCTCCACTCCCTGCTGTGTGTCCTCGGGCAAACTGCTTTGCTGCTCTGAGCCTCAGACATAGGTGGGGTGCCATCTATGGGTCTCTCACATGACACCCTTGGTGCCTTTACGAGCCTCAGTTTCCCCATCTGTAACATGGGGAGCATAAATGACAGCCAGATGTGGTGGTGCACACTTTGGTCCTAGCTACTTTGAAGGCCAAGGTGGGGCCTTTGCACTCGGCCGTGTGGGGTGTTTATCCACCCCCAGCCTCAGTTTGATTTTCCAGAAAACAGACCCAGGATGGCACTTAAGAGAATGCGGGGGCCCACCTGGTAACTCGCTGTGGGAGCTGGGGAAGGGCCCTGCAGGGGGCACCCACGAGCAGGGGAGATCTTTGGAAATGAAGCTGAATCCTGGCAGAGATCTTAGGGAGACTAGCATGTCCTTAGAAAGGCATGCGCCTATAATCCCAGCACTTTGGGAGGCCAAGGTGGGGAGATCACACGGTCAGGAAGAGAGAGACCAGCCTGGCCAACATGGTGAAACCCCGTCTCTACTAAAAGTACAGAAATTAGCCGGTGTGGTGGTGCTTGCCTATAGTCCAGGCTACTCAGGAGGCTGAGGCAGGAGAAGCACTTGAACCAGGGAGGTGGCGGTTGCAGTGAGCCGAGATCGCGCCATTGTACTCCAGCCTGGGCAACAGAGTAAGACTCCGTCTCAAAAAAGAAAAAAGAAAGAAAAGAAAAAGGCATTCCCTCGGCCAGAGAAAGCTACAGGTGAGGAGAAGCAGAGGGCTGCGGTAGGCAGTGCAGCCACGCGGTGAGGCCCGGGGTCCCTTTCAACCAACGTGCACACAGAGCTACCAGCCGCTGCTACAGACCCTCCTCCCAGACCTGGGATTTCCAAGAGGCACCTCAAGTCTCCCAGACCAGACAGGGTATTGGGGGCCCTCCGATGGGTGGGGTGTCACCTATGGGTGGCTCACATGACATCCTTGGTTCCTTTACAAGCCTCGGTTTCCCCATCTGTAAAATGAGGAGAGGAAATGATGGCTGGGCGTGGTGGCACACGCCGTTGGTCCCAGCTGCTTGGGAAGCTGAGGTGGGAAGATCATTTAAGCCCGGCGGTTGAGGCTGCCGTGAGCTACGATTTCGCCACTGCACTCCAGCCTGGGCAACAGAGTGAGACTCCCATCTCTAAAAAGAAAACTTAGAAATGCAGCCTCCCTCTTGGGTCTGGCAGGAACACGTTACTGGACGATTGAAGCTGGATGCACAGTTCCCAAGGGTTAGTTGGACTCTGGAGTTCAAGTGCAGGGCAGAGAGATGGGGTTTTGATGTGTGGCCAGTGGGAGCTACAGAACGTGCTAGAAGCACAGCAGTGTACTCGGCTTTGGTTCAGCTTTGTGGAGGACGGACACGGGGGTGGGAGGGTGTAGGTCTGGCAGAGGCTCCTCAGCTAGGCCCTCCTATATCCGCTCTGTCACCCGGGGTCCCTCGCAGCCTTGTGGGATTGGTGGCATGACCCAATGGCTTGAGGGGTCACTGAAGTTCAGCCTTCTCCCCGTCAAGGTTACACAGTGAGCCAGGGCACCGCCAAGTTCAAATCCAGGCCCAGAGCCTCCATCTGGGAATTTCCGCCTCCAGGCAATTGTTCTTGTGGTCTAATCCCCGTTTCAGAAACCCTACCTGGCTGAGCAGGAGTGAGGCTCCCCTCGCCCCTGTTGGTCACCCCCAGCCTGCCTGGGTTGAAGGCCCAGCCCCTCCCACCATCCCCACCACCCCCGGCCTACCCGCGTGTTCACCAGCTGCTGTGGCTGCTCCCACCCTGCTGTTGTTTGGGTTTTAATTTTTGTGTTGCATTTAGAAAATTACCCATAATTACAGCTTCTGAGAGGAAACGGTCTCCTAGCGCAGACCCGGCTCCCAGCTGTGGCTGCCTCCCACGCACGGCTGGGGAGGGGCTTACAGGGGCCGCCAGCCCCGGTCCCGGCCCCTCCCAGACCGCCCCCCACTTTAATGAGGAGGGAGGGAGGGAGAGAGGGAGGTCGCTTCCGCCTCCTACGGAGAGGAAAAACCACCAGCAGGAAAACCTAATCTGGCCTCCTCTGCGGTACTCGTGGGCCCTCCACCGCTGTGTCCTCAAGGAGACAGGACCCAGAGGAAGGCGGAGGCGGCCAACTGAGGACGGGCTGCGTTATTTCATCCGAACACTGCCAAGTCCAACTAGGGACTGTGCAGAAAGAGTCATGCGGAGGCAGTGCCCAAGGAAGGCTTGGAGGAGGAGGACGAGAGAGATGAAGAGGAGGAGGAAGAGGAGGAGGGAGGGGGAGGAGGAAGCGGAGGGAGAGCAGGAGGAGGGAGAGCCCGGAGGAGGAGGAGGAGGAGGAGGTAGGAGGAGGCGGAGGGAGAGGAGGGGGAGGAGGAAGAGGAGGAAGAGCAGGAGGAGGGGGAGGAGGACGTAGGAGGAGGAAGAGGAGGAAGAGGAGGAGGGAGAGGAAGAGGAGGAATTGGCCTCCTCCACCAGGAGAACCAAAGCGAACCCTTGGTCGAAGGAGGAGCCTCCGATGGCTGGGCCAGAAACCAGAGAAACAAGAGTTTCGGGCGGCAGGAAACCCTAGGGTTAAGGCTGCCGGGTGGGACTGGGCGGGGAGGATGCAGGGTGAGGGTAGAGATTACGCCGCCTTCTCCTGGCACCCCCCTGCCCTATAAGCAGAGCCTCCTTCGGACTCCCCCAGGCACAGACCCCGACCCGTATTTAGGGGACATCCATGGTGGGTGACTCACCACTGCCCACCCCAACAAACAGACCCAGCTCGGCCAGGGAAGCCTAGCCCTGGACCCTGGTCTACCTGGGCCCCCTCCCGAGGCAACCTCCCTGCCTTCTTTGTGCCACCTTGATTTCGCTGGCAACCCCACGAAGCTTCTTAGGTTTTTTAGTTTTTAGAAAGGGTCTTGCTCTGTCGCCCAGTCTGGAGTGCAGTGGCACGATCACAGCTCACTGCAGCCTTCACCTGCTGGGCTCAAGGGATCCTCCTGGCTCGGCCTCCAAAGTGTTGGGACTACAAGCACAGGCTGCCACCACGTGCGGCCTCCCATGGAGCTTCTTAAATTCGTCAGGCAGAGCCCAACCTCTCCTCTACACTCCACACCCTTTCATGGCTCCCTATTGCTCTTAGAAAAAAAATCTGACCCCACCTCCGCTGGGCGTGGTCCAGCTCTCTGCGCTCCCTGCCATCATCCCCCTCTTCTTCCCACTGCTCCCGCGACCGCTGCGTCCTGTCTCTACGTCCAGCACCTGCGCCATGTACCCACCTCAGGGCCTTAGCACTTGCTGTGACTGCAGTCTGAACGCTCCACTCCCAAATCTTTCCAATCCACCCCTCCCCTCCCCGTTATTAATAATTTTTCCTCCCCGCCCTGCCTGTCCCTCGCGTGGGTGGGGGGCCCTTTCCGCGGGTTCTGCCCCGCAAGGAGTGCGCCCTGGTTAGGAGTGCGAGCGGCTCAGCCTCCCCGACGCCGCGTGGGACCCGGGGCCCGCTCCCCTCGCACTTTCCCGCCGGCGCCGAGGCTGTGTTTGGAGATCCTTCCCGGTTGCCATGAGAACCGGGCTCCTCGCTCCCGCCCTCCGCGCCACCCCCATCGCAGCTCTCGGGGCCGCCGGCGCCTCCGCCTCCCTCCCTCCTCCCCTCCTTCCCTCCCTCCCTCCGCCTCCGCCCTCCCCCCGGGAGCCCGGCCGACCCCTGTCACCAGGGATCCCCTCCCTCTTACGCACGTGGCACTCCCTGAAATTGCCTGACTGACTCGCCAGCTTTTGACTGTCTGCCTCCCCCGGCAGATTCTGAGCTTCAAAAGAGGTAGCAACGTGTCCGGGCTGGGTCTCCGGAGCCCAACACACAGTGGGCGCTCAATACATATTTAATGGGGTGAAAACTCACATTGACCCAAGGAACCGTGGCTCACAGGGGGCTAGGGACCCAACCAGGGCACACAGGGTCCTGGGGAGTCACGGAGCTTTGGGAGATTAAATTGAGGGTGGCAAGAGGGGCATCTGCCAGGCCCGGGAGCCCCGGTTGTCACCAAGGCTCTGTGTGGCTTTGGGTGGGCCACACCCTCTCTGTGCCTCGTTAGAAGTAGGCGCTGGGAGGCAGTGGTGGGGGCAGTCATTAAGATGACAGTGTCCCGGACGCCGAAGCCCACGCCCCCCGTGGCCCTCCAGGCTCCGGGCAGTCGCCAGCCCGAGGCCCTGTGGAATCGTGCGGAGCCCCTCCTCTCTCCTGCCGGGGCCCGGAGGCTTGCGAGAGAGGAAGCTGGGGGAGGGGGCGGCTGGCTGGACAGGAAGTGGGAAGGGCTGGCGTCCCCCCTCCCGTGCCGGGGCCCCTCGGGGAAGAGGCGGGGCTGGGGCTGGCTCTGCCCTTCCCTTCCTCTCCTCGGGTCTGGAGCCCCAGCGGCTCCCGACTTCCCGCCGGCTAGAAAGCTTGGGGTGGGGGCGAGGGGGTTTCTCACGTAGAGGTCGGCCTCTATGGGGGAGGCATGTGGGGAGTCAACTGGCAGCGAGACATGTCCAGAGATTCACATACAGACACACACACACAACAGCGCACAGCCACACACAGATCCCAAGGAGCTGGCGGCCCACCCACGCGCGAAGGCACACACGTACATATTCGCACACACTTGTGCACACAACCTGACTGGGCGGCTAGGCCCGCACCACCGCGGCGGACCCACAACTGCCACCGCGCAGCCAGCGACCGTCGCTGGGACAGCGATCATTGGGTGTTTGCTAGCCCCCCACACACAAGGACGCACACGTGCACTCACACAGCCGCGTGTTTGCACACACGCGGGCGTGCATAGGAAAGAAAGGAATAGCCGTGACAAACATCTAGACCTAGATTCACAACCGCACCGCCTTCCCCTACCCTGCCCAGACGCACACCACCCACTGGTATCCGGGCACCCCCGCCCTGCGGGGATTCCTGCCTCAGTATCCGCCCCCACCCTCTTTAAACACCCTTGGTGGGGGGGGATGAAGGGCCCTAGAGGTGGAAGAGGGCACCTACTGCCTGCACCCTGACTCCCGCTGACAAAGGTGGCATGAGCCCCATTTACAGCTCACGGCACCGAGGCTGAGAAGCCCAGCCAGCAGTCACCCTGCACCTAGTATTGTCACCGAGTGTCACATGGAGGTGGTGCAGGGTGGCTCCCACAGCCTGGGTACTATAGGAGCTTTGTGTCTGTGCCTGGGTTGTCTGTGTTGTGTTTTTGCGTACGGTTGGCTAAGTGTCCACAGGCCATGTGACTGTGGATCTGGGTGGGGTGTGGTTCTCAGGAGGCCGCGACAGTGCGCCCCAGGGTGACTGCGAGTTAACTGCGTGGGCTCTGTCCACGGCCGTTGGAAGCTGTGGCATGGCCTAGTATAAGTGTGTGTCTGCGTGCGGCTGTGGGTCTGTGTGCGGTGGCCTGCGTTTAGTTGTTCCAGGACGGCCACTGTGAGCTGGGTATGTGGCAGTGTATGTGTGTCGCTGGGTGGGCTGTGTGTGCGCTGGTTCCCACCCGAGCTGAGCGTGGGTGGCTCTGCGGGGTGCAACACCCATTGTCACTGCCTAAGGCTTTAGGGGGCAACCCGCAGTAGTTCCAGCAGCGGGGTACACTTTTGTTGTGTAGAGCGCTACGTTGAGTGTGGCTGCGAATGTGTGTGGCTGGGTGTGTACAACAGCTGGGGTGGCTGTCCCCATTTGGGGTGAGTGAACCTGTGTGTGCGCGCGCGCGTGTGCAGCCGCGATCAGCTGTGCGTCCGCGGGTGGCCGTCCCGGATCCCGGCCCGCGACTGTGTAGCCGCGCCCCCAACTCCCGCGGCGGGCACTGCGCGTGCGCGCCCGGCCCGCGGTCCCGGGGGCGGGACCCACCCGCGCGCCCGCCATCGCCCCTTTAAGAGCGGCGCCCGCGGGCGGCGGGGAGGCAGCGAGCGGGGGCGCGCGCGGCGGGAGGAGGGGAGCGCGCGCTTCCCGGAACAGCCAGCGCGAAGGGAAGGGAGGAAAAAAAAGCCACCCTGCGGCCGGGGCCGGAGCTGGAGCCGCTGGAGCCGCAGCTGCCGCCGCCGCCGCCGCCGTCTGGAGCTCCCCCGCGCGGACAATGTCCGCGGTGCCCGCCCGGGGCTCGGGGCGGTGAGGCCCGGGACGCGGGGTAGCTATGGCGACGGCGAGCGCGGCCCGCGGCGCCGCCTGACAGGTGTGGGCCCCCGCGGCGGCGGCGGCGCGGAGCAGCATGTACGCCAAGGGGGGCAAGGGTTCGGCCGTGCCCTCCGACAGCCAGGCCCGCGAGAAGTGAGTGCGGGGCCAGGGCCAGGGGCGGGGCTCGGCGTCCGCGCTCTTCCGTGGGCTCCGGCGCGGGCGGGCAGCGCGCGGGGCACGTGGGCGCGGGCGACGGGGCTTGCGGAACCGGAGCGCGCTCGAGGGGTCGCGAGATTGGCGCGGGGGCGCGCGACCCCCGAGGGGCGGGAGATTGGCTGGGGGCGCGCGAGACCCCGCAGGGTCGCAGGAGTTGAGGGGTGGCGGGCGGCCCGAGGGGCGCTAGACCGGAGGGAACGCGCGAGACCGGTGCGGTTGCAGGGGTCGCGAGATTGGCGGGGGCGCGCGAAACCCGAGGGCGCGAGATTTGAGGGGGCGCGCGAGATCCCCGAGCGGGAATCGGGGGTCGCGAGGCCTCCCCGAGACGTGGGTGCGCGAAGCTGCGGAAGCGCCGGGATCAAGGGAGGCGAAGTTTTCCGGGACGAGCGAGAGTGGACCCCGGTTGCCCGGGGAAGAGCTGGAGGGCGGCTGGAGGGGCGCGCGGCCACCTTTCTGCCCAGCAGCTGTGTGGGGCCCCTGGGGAAGCCGCACAGTTCACAGTCCGGGGGCGGGTGGGCACAACGGGGCCCCTCTCTTGATACCGAAGAGTGCATATTGGGGGTCCCTCTTGTTCTGGGCGTGGCTCCAGGCCGTGGGTACCAGGAGCTCTCAAGCTGGTAGGAACAGGTTCCACCGCGCGGGTCGAGGAAGGGTCGTGGTGGGGCTGAGATCTCTCAGTGTGGGGAGGCAGCCGGATGTGCTGTCCAAGTGGGGAGCTTGGAGCTGTGACCGTCCCGCAGGGAGGGCACGGGGCAGTTTGCAATGCTGTACCCAGGAGGAGGGTAGTCTTGTCATAGCTGATGGGGACTTGCAGAATCCTTGAAGTTGAGCCGCCTGGAGTGGCCCCAGGTGTAGAACTGGCCACCCAAGCAGAGAGGAGGCTGGGTCAACAGGGAGGGGTCCCATGAGGACCCGCCTTGAGGGCCAGGCCGGGATTTCTGGGTGGTGGAGAGGAGCCCTGGATTTGGCTGAGTGTCCCCCGTCCTGCCTCTTCTGCCTGGGCTGACTTGAGATGCCCCACCCCTCCGCAAAATGAATGTCCCCTCTGCCCAAGACGCCTCCCTTGCCTGTGTGCAGTTAGGAAGTTGAGCTCCATTTCCAAGCACCCTTAAGCCCGAAGACTTTTTGAAATGCATTTGGCTCCTGCTCAGGTTGGAAGCAGGTGTCTGGCATTGTCACCCCTGGAGCCCAGGTCTCCAGCCAGCTGCTGGCTCTGGAGGGACCACTCACCCATGGGAGTCGAGATCGTTCACAGGTTAAGTGTTTCTGCCCTGGGTGTCCCAGGGTGTGGCAGTTGGGAAGGCACAGTCTGGTCAGGAAGGCAGGCTCTGTGGCCCTGAAGAAGCCCCCACCCCAGCAGGAGGCAGGTATCCAGTTACCTGGAGAAAGCAAAGTGGGTGATAGTGGAGGGGAGGGGATGTCAGCAAGTGCAGAAGCCCTGGGGTGGGACCAGGAAAAGGAGCTGGGGCTGGGCCCAGGTGGAGGAAGGGGCAGCCTGCTAGAGGGCTGGGTGGGCTGCAGTTGGTTGTGTGTGCAGAAGTGTGCCCTGGCTCCCAGGTGGACTGAGGCTTGTAGGGGTCAGAAACAGAGGCTGGGAGTCCCTGGGGATGAGGGCATAGTTGTATGAAAGACAGCTTGGGAGGCCGGGCCCAGTGGCTCCTGCCTATAATCATTCCAACACTTTGGGAGGCCGAGGTGGGCGGATCACTTGAGGTCAGGAGTTCGAGGGCAGTCTGGCCAACATGGCGGTCTACTAAAAATACAAAAATTAGCTGGGCATGGTGGCAGGTGCCTGTAATCCCAGCTACTTTGGAGGCTGAGGTGAGAGGATCGCTTGAACCCGAGAGGTGGAGGTTGCAGGGAACTGAGATCACGCCACGCCGCTATACTCCAGCCTGGGTGACAGGGTAAAACACCATCTCAAAAAAACCCCAAAAACCCAGCTGATGGCAGCCTGAACCAAGTTAGAAGGAAGAGATTCGTAGGTTTGAGCCAGGGGTGGTAGGGTTTGGGGATTAGCTGATTCCCGGCCACCTTCCGCCACTGTCCATCCACCCCACAACCTGCCCAGCAGAGGTGTTTTGGGGATACTGGCCTCGGGACTCAAGGCTCTCGGAAGTGCCTCAGCTGCTGGTGGGAGGCTGCAGGAACCGTCTTTAGGCAGAGCCGGCCTGCATGCTTCTGTTTCACAGAGAGGGTCCCATGTAGGTGTTGGTTTGGAGGTAGCGTTCCACTGGGAAAGAAAGCTTGGAAAACACCAGATGGCCTCATCTCCCCCCACCCCCGCCCATTTCACAGAAGGGGACACCAGGGCCCTGGAGAGGGAGCCACCTGGCAAGAACTCAGCTTCTCTGGCACAGATGAGCTCTCAGGCAGCCCCAGGCCCATTTCCTCATCTGAAATGTGGATGACCCGTCTTTCAGGATCTTCACCAGGACAGGGTGGGAGCCCGCAGGCAGAGCACCTGCCAGGGCAGCCCGTCAGCTCTCAGGATGTATCCGCCAAGGGCAAGCCACTTCCTGCCTCCGGGCCTCACTTTCCTCCTGTGAAATGGGGTGAAGGGGTTACACTGCTCCAGACCTCAGCTCCCAGCCCTGTGCTTTCCTTCCTGCACTAAGCCTCCTGCCTCCTAAAAATGAGGCCCTGAGGCCAGGCACGGTGGCTCCCTCCTGTCATCCCAGCACTTTGGGAGGCCGAAGCAGGCAGATCACCAGAGGTCAGGAGTTCGAGACCAGCCTGGCCAACATGGTGAAACCCTGTTTTTACTAAAAATATAAAATTAGCTGGGCGTGGTGGTGCATTCCTATAATCCCAGCTACTCAGGAGGCTGAGGCAGGAGAATCGCTTGAACTCGGGGGGCGGAGGTTGCAATGAACCAAGATCACACCACCATACTCCAGCCTGGGCGACAGCAAGACTCTGTCTCAAAAAAAAAAAAAAGAGGTCTTGCCTTCTCTTCCGTCTCTCTCTGGCCCCAATCCTCAGCCCCTTCTGCTTCCCTTGGAGCCTGCCGGCCTCCCTGTCTCAGGCTAGGTCTTGGCCAGCTCACTCTAGAAAGTGACTGAGCACCTGGTGGGTGCCTGCCCTCGGGGGCTTGCAGCAGATGGTGGTGACTGTGGAGTGTGGGGGCGGCAGAGTGGGCCACTCGTAAGAAGACGGGGCTGTGTATACCCTCCAGCACTCCAGTGCAGCCAGGCAGGTTGAGAAGGGGTCTATGAATGACGGCCATGGTTGGTGTCTCCTGGCGGCCCGTGGGTTTCTCCCGGCTTGATTTTCAGCTGGCACGTGGATGCGGTGGCTTGTTCATTAGCCTGGCAGGTAAGCCAGGGATGGGATTCGCAACGGACGTTGTCATTTTGGCCCCTGGCTGGAAATGGCTGTGAGAGGCAACTGTGGAGGGCGGTAAAGAGAGGCACCACCCTGCCGAGAAGCTGCTGAGGGCCTGGCCTTTAGGATTGGGGGAGGGGAGGGAGGACAGCGAGGGTTGGAGGGTCCCTTTGGGGGTAGCAGTGAGACCTGGTGACATGACACGGTGACACAAAGCCCTGAGTGGCAGGCATCTCCCGCCCCAGCAGCATCTGTGTCCAGGAGGGCACTGGGCAGGGAGCACCAGTGCGGCCATGCTCGGTGTTGATGGTGACGCGCGTCAGGGCCATGCTCGGTGTTTGTGGTAACGCGCGTCAGTATGGCGGTGGCTGTGGAACATTTCAGGCCACCAGGAGCTAGCACCCCGTCCTGTCCCTGCTTCCCTGCAGCACCATGCTCGCTCAGGTCCAGGCACCCCATGTCCTCCAGGTCTTGGGTTCCTTGGCAGGGAGGCTGCTTGCTGCTCTGCCAGGTGCCTCCCCATGCTGCTTTCTGGCCACCTGCCCGTATGGCACAGGGAACCCTCATAGGCAGGCCCTGAGAGGTTGTGCCATCCCGGAGCAGGTGGCTGGTGGGAGGCAGGGGGCACGGGTGATTTGTATCCAGAGCCCTTTCCCATAACTGAGCTCAGGGCCCCAATTAGTGGCGCCCCCAGACCTGGCCCCTGAAGCAGTCCTCTGGGAGGGGAGGACCTTGTAGGTCCCCAGATTCCCTAGCTGAACAGCCAGGCTTCCAAACATTTTACCCAAAGCAATGACAACCCACAGTTCTTCCCTGAGACTGAATCCTGTTTAAAATAAAAGGACCGGATGGGTGAGCAGGCTCACACCTGTAATCCCAGCACTTTGGGAGGCCGAGGTGGGCAGATCACAAGGTCAGGAGTTCGAAACTATCCTGGCCAATATGTTGAAATGCCATCTCTACTAAAAATGCAAAAATTAGCTGGGCATGGTGGCGGACGCCTGTAATCCCAGCTATTCGGGAGGCTGAGGCAGGAGAATCGCCTGAACCCAGAAGTTGCAGTGAGCCAAGATCTCGCCCCTGCACTCCAGCTTGGGTGACAGAGACCCCATCTCAAAATAAATAAATAAATAAATGGATTACCGTGGAAGGGAAATCGGGAAAACCGAAAACCCTAGCCTCCCTTCACTCCCAGGATCAATTCCCAAATCCTCGGTGTGGACAGAGTAGCGGCCGGCCTTCGTCAGTGCTCGCCCCGTGGCCCGGCTGGTCCTGGCATCCCAGGAGGGGTCCCGGGTGGTTTGTTCATTCACTGTGGTGACAGGGTCCTGGATGCCCAGCTCTGTTCTAAGGGCGTTGCGGTGAGCAGACTCCAAGTCCCCGCCCCACCTCCAGCTACATTCCAGTGGGGGCCGCAGGCGGAGACTGTCAGATGGGGAGACATGGAGCAGGTGGGGGCTTCCAAATGACAGGGAAGCCCCTGGTAGGTGACACGAGTCTCTGGGCAGAAGTGCTCCAGGCAGGGGAACAGTGCACAGAGGCCCTGGGGCGGCAGGGGAGCCATTGTGGGGGTGCGGGGGGCACAGGAGGGTTTGAACAAGCAGTGTGAGGGTGTGGAGGAGCAGCACCTGGAGGGGACTCATAATCCAGATGGGAGATGGTGGGTGGCCTGGCCCAGGTGTGCAGTGGAGGTGGGGAGAGGGGCCTGAATCAGGAGAGAGACTTCCTTCAGTGTTTTCTTCTCATTAATTCAGTAAAGGCAGTGATGTCTGGGGACAGCTGGGTGGGTGTCAGGCAGGTGCATGCCTGTGTGTGTGTGGACATCTCTGTGACGGCCTCTGGGCAGGGAGAGGGGAGGATGGGGAAGGGGTTTGGGCTCGGGTGTCGAGGCTGGGTCTATAGCTTCCAAGTGGACAGTGGATCCCTAGTTTGGGGAAGGTCGGGCCACCCCCTGGGTAGCCCCTGCCTGAAGGCGTCATCCAAACAGGATGAGCGACCACCCAGGGAGAGGAGAGGACAGCGGGGAGCCGGTGATGCTGGAGGCAGGAGGACAGCAGGAGTGGGTAGTGAGGCCAGGGTGGGCTCTGGGGCTGCCTCCTGGGTTAGGTGCTGATGGGGACAGTCAGGGAAGGGGTGACGAAGGAAGGCAGGCAAAGCTGTTGGCCACCCCCTCCTTCAGGAGTCCCCGTAGGCCTCCTGGACAGCTGGCCCCTGGGCGTGGCGTGCCCAGAACACAGCTTTAGCAGGACTTCCGCTGCCTCACCCTCCTGGGGTGGCTCACTAGCGTTCCCAAGACTCTGTCTTACCCCACTCTGGCCTTTTGTGCCCCCTGCTCGCACCCCCAAGTGGCCAGGGTGGGAAATGGCTGGCAGCACTAGGCTCCCCAGGCTGGTCGGTCTGTCCCCCTGAACCTGCCCACCCTGGCCTGTGTGCTCCCTTCACGGATGGACGCAGGCCTGTCAGCCGCTGGCACAGAGGGAAGCTCAGAAGCCTCTAGATGGGCCTGGGTACCACAGAAGTGGGCTGGACAGGCAGCCCTGCAGGCTGTGGGACCGGGCAGTGGAGGAAGGCGCGGGGGTGGGAGGCTGGAGGGCTATGGGGTCAGGATCTAGCAGGGTGTGGGCTGGGGGGTTCTCTCCGAGAGTGGTGTGATGATGCCAGGTGACCGCTGGGCACTGTGTGTCCTGCCCCCTCCCTGCCTCTGGGGTGGCCATCACTGCTCATGTGGTGCAGTGTGAGCCTGGCATGCCCCGCCCTGGGACGCCTGCTCTGCCCGCTTGCCTTTCTGTAGCCACAGCTCACCTCTCTACTCGCATTGCCTGTCTCTGTCTCTCCCCTCAAGAACGTGGCCTCCAGGACAGGCGCCGGGTGTGTGCACTGCACGAAGGGTGCTCCATGATGCTGGAGGAATGAATGAAGTTAATGAATGAAGGAGGGGAGGCAGGATGAGATCTGGGGCAAGGGCACCGCCCATGGCTGGCGGCACTGGGCTCTCCCATGCCTGGGAGAGAGGTCCAGATGGGCTGGTGCCACAGGACTGGGCAATGCTTTGGATGGGGGATTGTTCTCCACTTTCTGATCCATGGGGGCAGGAAGTCCCCCCACCCTGTCCCCTAGGGGCTGGGGAGGAACAGGAGGGCTGGAAGTCTGAAAGGGACCTGGGGGGCGTGATGGGTGGTGGGGGCTGGGAAGGAGCAGAGCGTGAGTCAAAGGAAGGTTATTTTAGGATGGGGCCGGCAGCCAGGGAGGGTGGCACAGCTGAGCTGGAGGCGGCTGGAAGGGCCCCCAGGCCTGCCTGCCTGCCTGCCTGCCTCTCGCCTCTAGGGCTCAGCCTCAGGCCTGCCCTCCGGAACCCTGTCTTGAATCCAAGATTCCCCCAAGCCCGGAGCAGGCCCTCATGGGTCCCTGGCTGTGCAGTACAAGGGCTCTGAGGGGCTCCGATGGGGGCGCCTCAGATCCAGAGAGGTCCAGAAGGCCTGGTGCCACAGGACTGGGCAATGCTTTGGATGGGGGATTGTTCTCTGCTTTCTGGCGTGGCAGCTGGACTGGAGCCAGGCAGACGGTCCAGCCTTCCCCTGTGACCTGAAGAGGGCTGTGCTGGAGCCCCCTGGCTGGGCAAGGGTGGCCCAGGTCCGAGCTCTTGGGGTGGGCAGTGGCTGAGGGGGTGAGTCCAGGGGTCCCTGGCGGCTGGGGACTCACACAGAGCCCTGTGTACATTTGGGCAGGGCGGCAGATGTGGCACTGTGGGCCCTACCGCCCCTGGCCCCCCCCTCCATTCCCTGGACACCGCCCTGGATTCAGCACTGCCCTGGTTGGGGACCATCTGCTGGAAGAATTGAGGCCACCACAGTGGATGGGCAGCCACCTCAATGAAGAGATGGGGTCCAGGGGCGGGGGCGTCCTTCCCTCCTGGGCCAGCGAGGCTGGGGATGAGTTGGGGTGGCCCTCAGCACAGGACACAGCCCAGGGTGCCCACTATTTGTCCCCACCCTGCACACAGGAGTGACACTCCTCTACAGAGACCTCCCAGGCGCTGACGCCTCTGGAGGCATGGCATTGGCAGGACAGGGCCGGAATTCGGTACCCGAGGGCGCACTGAAAGGAACTGAATTCGTCCTGGAGTTGGGGTCAGGGATGCCTGGGAGAAACCCGAAGGATGTTGACGGATGAGTAGAGTTGCCTCTGCTGAGCAGCCGGTGGGGAGAGTACCTTTCCACCCGCCCTCCAGAGAGGCAGAAGGGCGTTAGGGTGGGGCCTTGCCTTGGAGAGCCTGAGCCCCCTGGGCCGCCTTGCCCCCTCAGGTTGGCACTGTATGTCTACGAGTACCTGCTGCACATCGGCGCCCAGAAGTCAGCCCAGACCTTCCTGTCTGAGGTAAGCCACTGCCTCCATCCTGCCCCTCCCTCCCCACCCACACCCAATGGTCCTCTTCCATTTCCACTGGGGACCTTGGGGATGGGCCCTCATTGCCCCTCTGAAGGCTCTGGGAACTGAGGGCTGGGTGGGGTCTGGCCCTGGGCTGGCATCCAGGCTTCTGGTCCTCATGGCCAGTGGGGACCTGCTGCACATCCTGGGGCCCTCCACCCACCCAGTTACTCTCCCCTCCCCACTCCCTCCCTGCCCAGATGTTCTCTGGGCACCCTGCCACATGGTGGGGCAGGGTCAGATAGGGCCAGCCCCTCACCTCCTTCCTCTCCCTGCAGATCCGATGGGAGAAGAACATCACGCTGGGGGAGCCCCCCGGGTTCCTGCACTCCTGGTGGTGGTGCGTGCAGGGATGCTGTGGGTGGGCCATGGAAGGGGACTGGGGGCGGGGGCGTGTAGAGCAGACGTCCTCCCCTGACGCCCACAGCGTCTTCTGGGACCTGTACTGCGCAGCGCCCGACCGGAGAGAGGCCTGTGAGCACTCAGGCGAGGCCAAGGCCTTCCAGGACTATGTGAGTCCCCACCCCAGGGGCTGGGCTCCAGGGCGGGAGGCAGGATGGGAGGCTGCACAGCCAGAGGAGGGGTGGGGGTGGGGGCATTTTGGGGTTGACAGGCAGAGCTGCAGCTGTCACTCAGGCTCTTGGCCACTTCTGGGGTCTCTCCACTCTCCCCTTGGTCCAGGGTCACTCACAGAGTAAGGAAAAGCTTTTTCCACTGCACTGCGCTCCCTGTGGTCCCCACGGCCCTCCCACCCTTCTCAGGGCACTGGGGGGGGTGCCATCTCCCTGCCCTCACGTGAGCTTGTGTGGAGATGGGGAAAGCTCACTGCCTTCACCTTCCTCGGTCGTGTGCATTGGGGGGTCACCGCTGCTCCACTGAGTTAGGAGCCAGGTGGGGGTGCCTGATGGGCCAGGCACTGGGACACTTCCTGACCTTGCCGGGTGCTTGGAGCTGCCCACTCTACCTTTTTGCTGTCATTTTCCCTCTGGGTTGGAAGAGATCAGAGGCCGGTATGGAGTGGAGGCTGCCGGGCTAACCAAGGGGATGGTGGCCTCCTGTTGTCATGGGGCAGCAGATGGCAGCCCTTCCCTTCATCCTCTGCGCTGGGCCACCTGGCCCCCTCTGTTGGGTCTGAGGGGGAGGTGCCGGCTCTGCCGGCGGGCGTCTGGAGGGCGCCAGTCCTGCCCACACCCTGCCCACTGTGCGCGGGAGCGCAGGCCTCAGCAAGGCAGAGGTGGCCCGAGGGGCGGGAGGGTGGGGCGCCCGTGTTTCTGAAGATGCCTCCACGCGATATGGGAGCCGGGCATGCCGAAGCCCTCCTGGTGTACTGCTGTTCACCCCCATGGTGCCCCACTGCTCGTGTGTGGTCCCCTTGTCCCAACCCCATTGGATCTGGGGCCCCAGGGGTGTCTGGAACTGTGGGCTTGAGCGACTCTACCCCTATGCCTGCTGCCTGGGTCTAGCAGCCTCTCTGGGCACCCCCGCTGGGCCAGGAGGGCGGAGCTGGCAAGTCGGCGTGAACGCGCTTTCCAGGCGCGCGGCGGTTACCATGGCAGCGCCGGCGCGGAGCAGAGACCGCAGGGCCCAGGGTGGAGGCCGCCCAAGCCCTGGGGTGACCAAATCCACATGGGCACCCCTCCTGCCGGGCCGCCCCTCTATTGCTCTTGCTCTAACTGGGGGCGCCTGGCCTGCTGACCCCGCACGGAGGCGGCCCCTTCCTCTCACCTTCTGAGGGGGGGCTCTGTCTGCCTTTCCCCGGCTCCAGGCCGACCTTGGCGTCTCCAGGAAACACTGGAGCGCCCAGCCCATCGCCATGGCAACGTGGGCCGGGCCGTCTCCTCTTCAGGGATGATTGACGTAGGGGGTCCGGCCCCGGCCAACCGCAGGGGAGGGCGCACTGCCTGGGATTAACTCCTCAGGGCCTAGAGTTGGGAGGCCGAGGGGCGCAGGGGGGCAGGGAGGCTGCAGTGGAGCCTCCCTGACCAGGAAACGCTCAGGCGTCTGCTGTGGCCCGAGAGGGGGCTGCCCTCCCTGCGGGGTGGACAGACACAGGGCACAGAGGCGCCCCCTCCCTACCCTCCGGGAGTGGACCAGAGGAGCCACCTGGGAGCGCAGCTGCTCCAGGCCATTGTGTTGGCGGGAGGCAGCGGGGTGGGGGCCAGAGCCCAGAGGGGACCTGGCAGTTTTGAACTGAGAAGGTGGCACAGGAGTGGGCACGAGGGCTTTCGAAGGATTTGTTCTGGGCCTTACAGTTCTGCACACTCTGTTGCAGTGTGCTGGGGAGCTCCTGCCTCCACCCCTTTCCCCACTTTAGGGCCCTAGCGGGAGGCCTGAAGCTAATCTCAGAGAAGGGGCAGGAAGGGGGCAGCCTGCTGCCTGACACGGGGAGGGAGGATTTCTCCAGGGGCCCTGCTCCAGCCAGGGGGCCCCTTGCAGCAATACCTGAGGACAGGAAATGCCGAGACTGCAGGCAGAGTGCCCAACGTCTCTGAGCCCACGTGGCTGCAGTTCATGCCACAAACACCAGAGTGTGCCTGTGTGCTGCTGGCTTGGGCCAACCTGGAGAGCCCATCCCTTTCCTCTTGGGATTCGGGGCCTGGCCTGGACCATACAGAGAAGTCCTCCCGGTCCAAGAGAGAAGTCCTCCCTCCCTGTCCCCACATGTGTCCCTCTGCCCTCATAGACTGAGCCTCCCTCCCCACCTCCTCCTCCAGAGCACACAGGTCTGGACTGGGAGCCAGCCAGAGTGGCCTGTCAGGCTGTCCCAGGCCAGGTCTGTGCTGCACCAGAATCTCTGGCAGATAGGAAGCCCCCGCTCTAGCACCGTCTTCTCCCCTTCTCCATCTGCGGAGACGCTGGGGGTTGGGGACCCCACCCCAGAATCCTGCTCTTCTCCCTGCTCCTAAAGGCAGGATGGGGCGGGCCCGGAGTCGCAGCAGCTCTAAGGAAGAGCCTTCAGGCAAGCTCCTCCTGAAACTGCTGGTAGATCTGTGTGTATTTGAGGTGTCCCGGGTAGAGCTGGGAGCCAGCTGAGCTGCCCTGCCCTGCCGGCGTGTGAGATGAGAGGTGCTCTGGGTCCAGGGTCTTCAGATCCTCAGGCCAACAATCCCAGTGCGCACTGCCCAAGGCCAGCTCCCTGTCTCATGGGGCCAGCCACCTGCAGAGAAGAGGGGGCACACCCCAGGCCTAATAGGAAGTGTCCAAATGTCCTGACCTGGCCCTTGGTTTCCTGCACCCCTGCAGAGCGCTGCAGCCCCCAGCCCTGTGATGGGGAGCCTGGCCCCAGGTGACGGAATGGCTGCAGGCCCCATGGCGGCAGGCTTCTTCCAGGTACGGTCAGGGCTGGAGTCTCCTGGCCTCCAACTCTGGGTAGGGGTCCCATGTGGGCAGACTTTATGAGGCCGGCAGGCTAGAGTTGGGTGGGAGGGTCCTCTGTGAGGCAGGTGTGCCCAGCTGGGCCTTTCTGGGGCCAGTGAGGGAGGGGCCAAGTATAGTGGAGGGTGAGCATCTGTGCGCTTGGCCTGTGCATGTGTGGGCACAGTGGTCCTGGTAACTGCTGGTGCCTGAGCCTGGCCCTCAAGCCTTCCCACAGGGTCCCTGTCCCGTAGGGTGGGCCATAGGCTGGCCCACCTCTCCACCTCCATGGAGCCCCTCCCCTCCTCTGCCAGACCCAGCAGGGCCTCCCTTCCTGCAACCCACCCGGTTCTGTCCTCCTAGGGCCCCCCCTGCTCCCAGCTGCCCCCCCACAACCCCAACGCCCCCTTGATGGGGCCTCACAGTCAGGTAAGGAGCTGTGGCGCCTGCCCCTCATACACACACATCCCCTCCCCCAGCGCCACCCCCTCCCGCCCCCACGGAATGGTGCCCTGGCTGGAGCCATCTGGCTGGGCTTTGCTGGCTGGTTCTGGAGGAGGGGTCTCCCCAGGCTGGAGGCCCCAGTATAGCAGAATCAGGGTAGCTTTGGGGGTGGAGGGTAGGGGGGGGCTGCTAATCCCCACCCACCTCTTCCAGCCCTTCATGTCACCGCGGTTCCCAGGGGGCCCCCGGCCCACCCTGCGGATGCCAAGTCAGGTGAGAAAGGGATGAGGGGAGGGGGGCAGGAGCTGGGCCAGGGAGGGAGCACCCCACACTCAGTACTGCTGCACCCCCTCTGCAGCCTCCTGCGGGCCTCCCTGGCTCCCAGCCCCTTCTCCCTGGCACCATGGAGCCCTCCCCACGAGCCCAGGGTGAGTAGGGAAGCTCTGCCTCCTGTCTGCCCATTAGTCAGAATTCCAGCTCTAGGCACTCCAACCTTGCTGCCTCCCAGCTGTCCACACTGGGGAGTGGTCCAGGTCCAAGTGCCTTCCCTCTGCCCCACCCCAGGGCATCCGAGCATGGGCGGCCCAATGCAGAGGGTGACGCCTCCTCGGGGCATGGCCAGCATCGGGCCCCAGGTAAGAGTGGAGCCCTGGTGGGTGGGGCCCTCGGACTGTTCCTGGTCTGCCCCTCACCACCCCTTTGCCTCCCCAGAGCTACGGAGGTGGCATGCGGCCCCCACCCAACTCCCTTGCCGGCCCAGGCCTGCCTGCCATGAACATGTAAGGCCCCCGGGACCCCAGGAGTGTGCAGCTCACAGGCCACCACCAGCTTCATGGCTGGGTCAGCTGGGACGGGCCCTGAATCCTCAGGACAGCCTTGGATATTGTTTATTTCATGGCCACTGTTGAGTGGGGAAACTGAGGACTAAGGTAGCAAGAGTTCCCCAGGGCCAGTGATGGGCTGGGATCAGAACCTGAAGGCTCATGCTGGCCCCTTCAGCGTCTGCTGCTCTGCGGCCTGTCTGGGGACACAGTGGAGCAGGGTGTGGGGGATGTGGTGGTGGCAGTCATCCGCATGGACTAGCCCCAGGGTCTGTCACCTATGGTCTCTTCCAGGGGCCCAGGAGTTCGAGGCCCGTGGGCCAGCCCCAGTGGAAACTCGGTGAGTCTAAGGCTAGGTGGGCTTGCATGGGGTGGGGTGGGAGGGGCACTGGGTGAGTTGCCTGGCCGACTGCTCACAGCTGCCCCTGTCCCCAGATTCCCTACTCCTCCTCATCCCCCGGCAGCTACACGGTGAGTCTGAGCAAGACTGTGTCACCCTGGGCAGGGGCTGCGGGATGGCAGATGAGGGGCCATCTCTCACAGTCCCTGTCTCCCTCTGTGTGCAGGGACCCCCAGGAGGAGGTGGGCCCCCTGGAACACCCATCATGCCTAGCCCTGGAGGTACAGCCTAGACGGGTGGGGTGTGCTAGGGTGGGTGTGCTTGGAGGAAGCCCCATTGCACTCAGCACCTTTCCTGTCCCCTGGTCTCACCCAGATTCCACCAACTCCAGCGAGAACATGTATACCATCATGAACCCCATGGGGCAGAGCGCCGGCAGGGCTAATGTGAGTGGGGGCTTTTGGGGGTGCTTCTTGAAGCAGTGACCTCACTCGGAGGATGAGTGGCCAAAGTCCCATGCTGTCCCCATGCCTGCAGTTCCCCATCGGCCCTGGCTCGGAGGGCCCCATGGCCGCCATGAGCGCGATGGAGCCACACCACGTGAACGGATCCCTGGGTGAGTGGAAGTCCCTGCTCCCGCCCAGGCTGCTTCCGGCCCGGGCCCATGCGCCCCTGGCTGCCTCCCCCCACTGCCAGCCTGCCTGTCTGGTGGAGGCATCGCGTGGTGCCCTGAGCCCCCCGAGGGGGGGCCCGCTCAGTGATGGGGTCTGCCCCGAGCTGGGGAGATCCGGCGACCAAACCAGTGAATGCACTGACCCAACCGTCCACGTGGCCTCAGTCCTGGGGTTTCTTGCGGCGTGTGGCGGCCGGGGAAGCTCCCTAGGGTCGTCGGACCCTGGAGGCCCGGGGGCCTGGCACCGGCATGTCTGAGCTGGTGTTTGTGTCGGTTCGCAGGCTCGGGCGATATGGACGGGTTGCCGAAGGTAAGGGGGCCGCACTCCTGCTGGGGGTGGGTCGCGGGGGGGCCCGCAGAGGTGGGGGGCGGGCAGGGAGTTCCGCGCTGACGGCGGCCGCCCCCAGAGCTCCCCCGGCGCCGTGGCCGGCCTGAGCAACGCCCCGGGCACCCCGCGGGACGACGGCGAGATGGCGGCCGCCGGGACCTTCCTGCACCCGTTCCCGAGCGAAAGCGTAAGCGACTGCGTCGACTCTCCCCCCGCGGCGGCGTCGGGCCGGAGGGGCCTGGCGGGCAGGCCCCGGCGGGGCGGCCGGGGGGCCAGAGCAAGACCGTGACCGCGGCGGGCCAGGTGGGGGGGCGGCCGCGGCATCCTTCTCCTCCCAACCTCTCTCTATCCCCCACCACCTACCGCTCCTGTTTCCCGTCCAGATCCCCTGCGTCCCCACCCCGGGACCCGCGCCCCAGGGCAGCCTCCCCACGCATCGCCCCTCCCCTATTCCCTCCTGTGTCTGCCCAGGACCCAGCTCTACCCTGTCCCCCATTGTCCCCTGGGGGCGGGTCCCAGCCTCTTCCGGAGCTAAGCCTGGCCCCTGCGCGCTGCCCCCTCCTCTCTCCGCAGTACTCGCCAGGGATGACCATGAGCGTGTGATGGGGTGGCAGCCCCGGGCCTCTGCGGGCCTAGGCTTCTGCCCAGCGCTCCTGCTCAGGGCGAGGGGCTGAGGTCACACCTCGGGCACCTGGACTCCTGGCCAATCAAGGCTTACCCAGCTGGGAGGCCCCACAGGAAAGACTTTTATCATTTTATTAAAAACGCAAGGACCTCAGAGACGTTCTTTTCTGTATGGACCCTTCCTGCCATTTGTATTTTGTTCCAGAAAGAAGGGCTCTTTGGGGGGTCCCTCTCCCCAGGACGTCAGGGGGTGGGCCCCATCAATAAATAGAACCTGGTTTTGGTTTTTGGTAGCGTGTTTCAGATTCCCTTTGGTCTTCAGCCACCACACTGTCCACCCTGCGGTCTTATTTCCCACCCCACCCTTTAGCCCCACCTTCAGAACTGGGGGTAGACTGAAGCTCCGGATTCTGGGCTCTCCCTGGGAGCTGGGGTGGCAACCATGGGGTAGAAGGATTGGGACGGGAAACTGGGCGCTCAGAGTTGGGTAAGTAGAGAAAAGCAGAGCCAGGTCACAGGCCCCAAGAACCCCAGGTGGAAGGACAGCTGAGAGTGGCAGCGGCTTTATTGTCTTTGGGGCGGCCTGGAAAGGTGGGGTTCTGGGGGCAGCGGGGAGGAAGGGCTGCGAAGCTGTGTGACAAGGGCCTCAGGTGGTGGGCATCTGGGGTTCCTCCACTTGTGGGTGCCCATTGGCATCACCGGTGCAGCCGTTGGTGGAAGCGGGTACTGGTCCTTTCTTGTTCAACACAGGGCAGGCAGCAGTCAGGGGTCCGACTTGCTTGAGGCTGGGCCCTGGGCGCTCCATCTTATGCTCCAGGAGCATGTGGTTCTGTGGCGGGAGCCCCACGCAGGCCCTGAAGAGGCCACACAGCTCAGCAGAGCCAGACACCCGATAGGGAGGTGGGGGGGGTGTCCCTGCCGCCTACAGCCCTCCAGGCCCTATGCATAGCTCAGCCAAGGGGTATCTGGACACCGGGCAGGAACATGGAGGCTGGGGCGCACCTGAGGATGTTCTCGATGCAGCTGCGCTGGCGGAAAAGCGCATTGATCACTGGGCTGCCCGGTGGCACCAGTGGCGCCTTGAAGAGGAAGCTGAGCAGGGACAGCACGGGGTGGAAGGTCTGCGGCTCAGGGTCGGTGTCAGTGCAGAAGCTCACGCGCTGGCACAGCTCCGTCAGCAGCGCCAGGTCTAGCATGATGGGTGCGGCCAGCAGGGAGTCCTGTGGGGTGGGCGGGTCAGGAGGTGGAGGAGGGTGGCCAAGCCCTGCCTCCCACAGCAGCCCGGGAAGTGGCGTCGCACCTCGCACGTGTTGTGCAGCACCAGCGTGTTGGTCCCACCCAGCATTAGCTCTGAGGTATACTCATCCAGCGCGCGCTTGCTGTCTCCCACGTACGGCACGTACTTGATGACCACCTGGGGTGCAGCAGGAGTTTGCCCGGGTCCCTACCACCCCCCTCTGGGAAACCCCGTGCCCATGCCCGCGCCCCACGCACGCAGTGGTCGGGCTCCTCGCCGGGCATATAGAGCACTGGGTTACTCTGCACCATGTCGTCCACCACGTTACTCTTGGACACCTCCTTAGAGCGGAACTGCAACGGCGCCGACAGGTTCTGCCCATCGTTGTTGCCCAGGTGGTTGTAACTCACGATGGACATGGTCTATGAGTACAAGTGAAGCCCCGGCAGCTGCAGGCCCTGCAGCCCCACAAGCCAGGTGCTCGAAGCCCAGGTCCCCTTCCTGCACTCGGGAGCCCCCCGGCCCACGCACCTTGAGGCCAGAGCTGATGAGGAAGTCCACCAGCACGGACTTGACTTTGGTCTGGCCAGACTTAAAGTCATCTCCACCCACGAAAACCCGGCGCTGACACGCGAGCTCAAGAGCTCCGGGCACCAGGGTGTTCTGCGGGGACCCATTGAGGAAGGCACAGCCCTCCAGGATGCTGGCGACGGCAAAGAGCGTGGAGGGAGACACCTCCAGGCCAAGCTGTGGACAAGGCGGGCAGTCAGCACGGAACTTGTGTTTAAGACTGGCCCTGCCTGACCCGCTCCACCCGGGCATGCGCCCACCTCAATGGTGCGCAGCAGGTTCTCGGCCGTGTCGTTGAGACCTGGAACCACCTCACAGAAGCGCTCTGTGTTGGCCGTCCACAGCACGACGACTTTGTCTAGCCCCGCGCTAGACCGGAAGTCTCGGATGTCCTTGCGGATCTGCTCCAGCTGTGGGGAGGATGGAGAGGGTGTGGGGAGGATGGAGAGGGTGTGGGGAGGTTGGTTGTACCTGCCCTCGGACTCACAGAACCTGGACCACTCAGTTCCCAGGCTGTGAAGTAGGGCCTAGACTTGTGGGGTGCGGCAAAAATGGGGAACCAAGTAGCGAAGAACAGGTGGCAGGCAGCAAGGAATGCGGAATGGGACAGGACCTGCTGCGCTCGCGAGCCCGGGATGAGATTGTCCGCGCGTGTGCTCTGGTTGGCCGCGATGAACTCGGGGATGTAGACAGAAGGCCGAGGCCGCAGGGCTTCCATGTGCGGCCACAGTTGCTCCTGCAGCTCCCAATCCAGCACCTTCGCGCGCCGCATCGCCTCGGCGAGGTTCAGCGACGAGATGTCCCAGCCTGGGGGGGACCCTCACACTCGGCCCTGCCCGGATCCTGGGCCCCTCCAGCCCCCATCTCCCATACCGCCCCGCCCCCAGCCCAGGGCTCCGCCCACCATCAAACGCGAGGTCGTTGGGCGCCACCATGGGCAGCAGAGCACTGAAGGGCACGAACACCTCCTGGCCCTCGGCGTCCAAGCCCAGGCTCACGGTGCCCGCCTGAGTCAGCGAGCCGTAGTAGTTGGCCTCCTGCGGGGCAGTAGACAAGGCAGGGTGATGAGTGGGCGTGGTGAACGCGCCGCGACCAGGCCTGGGCCCCGCCTAGACCCGCAAGCCCCGCCCCGCTTTCGGGCATTTTCAGTTCCGGGCTCTCAGCCAGGACGGAAGCCGCTGCCCCCAAGCCCCTCCCCCGAGACCTCAGGCACCTTAAACTCCGCCCCTGTAAGACTCCCGAGCCCCCAGTACCTCGCGAAACCCCTCCTCGGTGTCCGCCCGCAGCCAGGCCCCGCCCCCTGCATGCCCTCCCGCCCCGCAGAGCCTCGCCCCCTGCAGGTCCCTCACCCCCTACAGGTCCCCAGTCCCAAGAATGCCCCTCGCTCCCTACAGACCCCCGCCCCCTACAGGCCCCCAGTCGCGGGAAGGTCCCTCGCCCCCAACAGACCCCCCACCCCTGGAAAGGTCCCTTGCCTCCTGCAGCCCCCTGCCCCGCAGAACCCCGCCCCCTGCAGCCCCCCCGCCGGCCCTGCAGAACCCCGCCCCCTGCAGCCCCCTGCAGCCCCCTGCAGCCCCCTGCAGAACCCTGCAGCCCCCTGCCCCCTGCAACCTCCTGCGGCCTGCAGGCTCCCGCCCCCGCCCGCAAGGACTCTACCGAGCTCCCCTGCCCACCGCGCCCCTCCCACCCCCACCTTGCGGCCGCTGCGCGTGGGCCAGGACAGACGCAGTCGGTTGGCCAGCACCGCGGCGGTGAGCGTGGAGCCGTTGTTCCCGCCCCAGCCGACAAGCATGACCCCGAGCCGGGGCACCTGCCGGACGGTCCGGAAGGTGAAGCGCGTGGTCGTGGGGTGCACCTGGAGACAAGCCGCGCAGTGAACTCCGGGTCCCATCCCCTTCCCCCCTTGCGGCAGAGACGGGGCTGGAGACATTGAACAATCTCCCGCCGCCCCACTCTCCAGCACGCCCCCTCCCCCGGCTCCCTGGTCCACCTTGAGGACGCCGCCCTCGCGGCTGACGCGCGTCGTCCGGTACTCGTATTGCGCCTCGATAGCCTCTGGGCCGTAGACCACGTCCGGGCTCTCGACGAAGAACTGGGCGGTGGCCTCCATCGCAGCGGGCTGGGGGCCCGGGGTGAGCAGGGGGTCAGCGGGGACACTAAGTCGCCGGGCCAAGCCGGCCTGGGTCCCCAGGGAGGCCGCCCCCGCCCCGAACCACACTCACCGGCACTGAGTCGGCTCAGGCAGCGGCAGCGGACAGCGCGGGCTCTCGGGCGCGCGACCTCCGGAGAAAAGCGCTCCGGCCCCGCCCCCGCCCCGCCCCGCCCCCGCCCCCGCCTCTCCCGCGCCGGGGGGGAGGGGCCCATCGTCTGGAGACCCGGGTTCGAGGCCCGACAATCCGGAGCCACTGTAGCTATCGGGTCCCGTCTGGCAGAAGTAGCCGGGCGTCCTCGAGCGCTTCGAGTATTGGTTCACCTCGCTCGCTCCGCAGCCCTCAGGGGCACATGGCCACCTATTCCCTTTACAAGAGGATAATGAGGATAAGCAGGAGCTGAGCCACAAGTCAGGGGTTGGAGCTGGGCAGGGAAGCTGGGCCTCCGGGGGAGGGGGTAGAGGTTCTGGGTCAGAGACACTGCAGGGGAAACTGAGGCAGAGGACCACAACTCCAAAGCCAGAATCGCCTCTGAGCCATGCTGCCACCTACTCCACTTCATGGGCAGCAGCCCCTACCAGGCACTCCCATCTCCTGGCTCCCTGTGCCCGCCCCATCCATCTCAGGGGGGACGAAGTCACTCTGTCCCATGGGGCTCAACCAGGCTGGGGCCTGTTTGGCCTGTTTCCCCACCTGCAGCAGGAGGGCTTGGCAGGGGTGGGTCGGAGGGGGAGGCTGTTCACTGGGAAGGGGAGGGGACAGGCACGAGGGCAGAGCTGAGGCAAGGGAAGAATGAGGCCTGCACAGCAGGGCACCCCCGTCCTGTGTGCTGATAAGGGAGCGTGGGAACCCAGCGGGCAGGCCGGGGCAGCTCCCCCAGGAACTTTCCAAAACAAGCGCCTGGAGGCCGGAAAGTTTCCACCACTGGAGCTGGCCCAAAAGGTGGATAGTTGGGAACGTTTGCAGGAGACAGGGCCTGACCTTGGAGAATGGGGGCTTAAGACTGGGTCCAGGCCTCACCCTGAAGGGGCCTCAGTCTGTGGGAGTTGGAAGTGGACTGGGACCCCCCTCCCCAGTGGGAGGGAACTCACAGGCAGGGAGGGCCCCTCCAAGGCAGGCTTCCCAGATGAGGGGACTGCTGGCAAGGGTTTTGAGACATGAAGAGGAGTTCGCTGAAAGAAAACTACAGGCCAAGCCACCTGAGCTTGAAAAAGTGGCAGATGAAAAAGCCACGTGGGAGGCAGTTTGGGGACTAGGGAAGACCCTGAGGGCTGGGGATAGGGAGTATGAAAGGATATTCAGTATTTGTCCCTGGTTCTTGGTTAGACATTCAACTCCATCACCAGTGACCACTGATTCAATCAATCACATCTATGCATGAGATGGTTGGGGTTCAGAACACAGAACCTCCCCAATATGGGGCCTTGGACTGCTGAGCACTTGGAGCAGGACATCGGAAAGCTCAGAAGTGAGTCTCTCTGACCTTCTCCTGCCCTCCTGCCTCTAGCCCCTTTCTGCCCTGGAAACCATAGAAACCAGAATTCCTCTTCCCCAAGCCAGGGCAGAGAAACTGGAGCCCTTCTCCTCTAAAACAAGCCGCAAAGCCAGCAAAGGTCACCATCCGCTTGCTCCCTTGAAGACCCTCATTCCGGGAGGGTCATGCCCATACCCTGGAGGAAGGAATGTTACCAGGAAGTCTGGGCAGGCTGGCTCCCCTCCCCCACCCAGTCTGCTCCCTTTAGATCTACGCAGTGTTCCATCTCATTGCTATACATTCTTCATTGAACCTAAGCAGAAAAATAGGCATTTGACCAGGCGCGGTGGCTCACGCCTGTAATCCCAGCACTTTGGGAGGCCAAGGCGGGTGGATCACTTGAGCCCAGTTTTAAGACCAGCCTGGGCAACATGGGGAAAACTATCTCAATAAAAACAAAAAAATTAGCTGGGCTTGGTGGCACCAGCTTGTGGTCCCAGCTACCTGGGAGGCTCAGGTGGGAGGATCACCTGAGTTCAAGAGGTGGAGGCTGCAGTGAGCCATGTTGCCCTCCAGCCTGGGCAATGGAGTACGACTGTCTCAAAAAAAATGGGGTTTAGGGGGAAATATGGAGGTGCTGGGAGGGTGGCACGCCTGGAAAAGGCATAGAAGCTCCATGGCCCACCCCATACCTTGCCCTGTGCCTCCTCCATTTGCCCGTGAGTATTTTCTGAAGTTCTGTGAGCTGTGGTAGCAAATTATCAAACCCGAGGTGGGGTTCTTGGGAACTCGCACTTTATCGCCGGCTTGCTGGAAGAACAGGTGGCATCTGACACAGGTGCAGCCCTGTGGGACTGAGCCCTGTAACTTGTGGAGTCCGATACAGTCTCTGGGAATGGAACTGTTGGACATCCTGTTGGTACTGGAAGATCAGAGAATCAGGGAGCTTGTGCCTCGAGGCAACAAGGGATTCAGGAACCTGTGTAGCTGAGAGACACGAGGAAGGTCCCAAGACCCAGCCACGAGGCAGCTGGCAGGATGTGGCATAGGGACGAGGCTGCTTCCACTCCTGGCAGTTGACAAGGTCAAGGAAGGGGGTCTGGCCCCTCCAGTCAGGCCTGGGTGTGCTGTCTGAGGTGGGTTGTGAGATGTGCCACTGTCCCCCCGCAAACTGTGGGCTCCCTGAAGGCGAGGGTGAGGCTCTCTTGTTCACTGCTGTGTTGCAGAGCCCAGATGGAGCTTGGTTCAGGAGGGGCTGCAGGGATGGGGTGCCAGTGGAAAGAGGACAATCCGGGACCCTGGCAGGCAGCAGGAGAGGAGTTGGCAGACCGGAACTCCTCTCCACCAGGGTGCCCAGGCCATGAGGGTGAGGGCTCTCCTGGGCACGGGGCGGGGGGACTGGACTGATGGCGTCCATCATTCAGGGAGGTCAGGGGACCAACTGTGGCCTCTGTGGGCCGTGGGAGTCACGGCCAGAGTACTGCTGGACAGTCTGCTTAGGGCTGGCAGTGGAGGGCTGGGGTAGGCAGGGAGGGCTGGAGGAGACAGTACAGAGAGCTGGAGGAGGTTGGTGTTGGGCCTGGGATACAGGGACAGAGATGTTACCTTGGGAGAACAGTGTGGCCAGGCTGTGCTGGGAGCAGGATACACGCTGCCCCGCTGGGCCGCATGACTTCCCCTCCCTCGCCCCTCAGATGCCTGGGTGGCCTCAGAACTTGGGCCAAGGACGCAGGCCAGCAGGGAAGCCAGGCCCCACGGCTGCAGGCCCAGGACCTTTGCCACGGTCTTATTATTCGTGTTATCCCTTACTGAATGGCCCTTGCTTGTCCTTGGCCAGCAGGATGAGCATTATGTTCTCCATTGTCCTCCAGCTCCAGTTCCACCTGCACAGCCACTCCACCTTATCATCCCCATCCCCTCTGGTGGCACGAGATGCTCCTGTCCCCGTACAGGCAGAACAGGTAATAACATATTACTGTTGCCTGCTGCTTTCATCAGAGGGTGACAGTCACAGCTGGTTCCCCCAACCCCCACCGCACTCCTGTGGCCTCTGGTGCTGCAGGCCAAGGAATCCCAGTGCTGGGTTCAGCCCACCCTGCCCACACTGGAGGGTACTGCTGTGCTCACACGCCTGCTGTAGCTCCCCATGCCCCCCGCCCTGGCCCAGCCTGCCCCCCTCGTGTACAGGGCCCTCTGCTTCAGTCCTCATTCTTGGGCAATGGCTCAGGGAGGCTGCAAACTTTGCCTTCTCGTCTGGTTCCAGCTGGAGCCCCTGAACAACCCTTCCTCATCAACATGGCGGCCCCAGGCCACATCACCTCCCGATGCCAGCCCACCCCCAAACCACAGGACAGGGACAGCCAATACAGAAACCAGGCAGACACCCCCAAACACACCACCAAAACACACACCCCCACATCTTTACACACACCACACCGAAAACACCCAAACCAGCCACCCACTACACACACCCAACACATACCCCCACACCCAACACAACACACCCACACACTACACACCCACCACACCCCCACATAACCCCATACCCAACACACCACACACACCCCACACCTAACACCCCCACATAACCCCACACTCAACACACCACACACCCAACACCCCCACCCAACACACCACACACCCCACACCCACCAAAACACCCCCACATAACCCCACACCCAACACCCACCCCACACCCACATACCCACCCGCAACAAACCCACCCACAACATATCCACACACACCCCACACCCAACACACACTACCCACCCACCACACACCCACATAACCCCACACTCCACACTACCCACCCACCACACACCACACACACCTCACCCCACACCCACCCTAACACACACCACATGCCTACATCCACCACACCCCACCCACAGATACACCACACCCACCACATACCCACCAGACACCCACATAGATACACCATACCCACACACCACACACAGCCACACAGACACAATACACACAACTCAGATACACTACACCCCCCGACACACATCAACACCCTAACATCACATCCAGATACACATCTCAACACACCCACACCACACACATCCACACCCTAACACACACCACACCCCTTCACAGATACACCACACACCCCAACACACACCACACAGCAGCCAGGCAGCCTGGGCTGCCAGGTTGAGTTCAGTGAAATTTATTGTAGGTGAAAAAGGTCGGCATTCACCTGCTTAGTGTACAAAAAGGACACCAGATCTTTTAAGAAAATATGAGGAGACTGAAGACGCAGATGCCTTTCAACTGTAACATTTTGGCAAAAGTGGAAAGTTCTTGTAAACACCAACCCCATGGCTCAAAATAGTTTTTCTCCACAGTACAACATTAAGAGAAAAAAACTAGCATCAATAAGTTAGACCGTATTTAATCAGCTAGAACTTTGTCCACCAACCCCCAAAACAAAACTTTTCTTAGCTTCATAATTCCTTAAAAGGAGAACAAATAACAAAAACAACAACAAAAAGGCAAATTCAACTGACAGCCCCTCGGACTGTTCCCAGGGCAGAGGGGCAGGCAGTCCCTCGCTGGGACCTCCTGAAATCGTCCCACCTCACCGGTGTCTGCAGGGCTGCCTGCGAGCGACACAGTGGGGTCCTGCCCACTCAGGTTCCCCCAGAGCCTGGTTGGCCCTTCCCCAGCCCGTCCCAGAAGACAAGAACAGCAGCAGCTATTGAAACATGAAGGAAATTTCCTCAGAGCTCTGGGAACCCAGGGGTCCCAAAGGAGAGAGACTCGGGTAGGGGTGGGACGCACTGTGGGCCCTCTGCAGTCGGCTCTTCGGAAGCCATCAGGAGGAACTCCCCCACCCCCTGGTTTAGAAAAATAGACACATCTGTATTTTTGCATTTCTGCTCTCCCTACCTGACTGTTGATGGCAGCAGTGACCCCCTTGTGATCCCTGGGCCCTGATCACAGCCACCCCCACCACCACCTTCCCAAGTCATGGCTTCGTTTGGCCCTAAATGGGAACACTCACCTCAGACCCCACCATGCCCTGGGGGGGCCCCACACACGCACACCCAGGCACACACACTTGTGTGGCCCCCCGATGCTTTGGGGGACGCTAGACTAGGCACAGCAACAAAGCAGCAATTGGGGTAACTGCAGGGCCTGCGCCCCCCCAGAGCAGGCAGACCCATCCTCCTGGCTCTCCAGCTCTGCCCATGGGTCCCTGGGACCCCCAATGGTGCCCAGCCCTCCGTCAGCCCCTCCCTGAGTGCAAACCTTGGCGGTGGCTCTGCTAAGATGACCCCAGGACCCATAAGTGGACAGAGGGATGGAGGGAGGCCAGCAGCATGGACACCACAGGGTCTCAACAGTGTGGAACGGGCAGCAGCAGCAAATGGGAGCCACAGGACATCGCAGAGTACAATCTGATGCTACTTCGGCAGTCTCAACTGGGAGCACAGAAACACTGCATCCCCCGACAGCTGGGGACCCAAAATAGCAGGGCAGGCCTGGGGGAGCTGAGAGCTCTCTGGCCCCCCTTGGCTCTGAGCAGCTGCCGGGGGGCACCAGCTGGAGTTCTCAAAATAGCCACCCGGCCACCACATTTGCTTGCTGGAGCAGAGACCCTGCCTGAGGAGGAGAGGCCAGGGACTAGGGTGCCTGAACACAGAGCCAGAGACCAGCAGAGGCCACCTGCCAGGTCCCCACCCTCAGAGCTCGGCTGCACCTTCCGACAGCCTCTGTAATACTGCAGGCAGGACCCAGGGCAGTGGCTAGACCCTGGGTGTCCGAGGGAGGCACAGGTTTAGAAAAAAGATTCTGCTTCTCTTTTGTACAAAAATAGACTCAAGTCTCATTAGCAGTAGCTAAAAGTGGCTGTCTTTGTATAAAACTAGAAAAGGCAGGCGCGCCACCCCGAGGGCCTAGGAGTCTTCTGGCGACAGAGGAGGCTGAACCGGGGCTGCAGCCAGGGAGGCGGCACTGGGCTTCCTGGGGAGCCCATCACAGGCAGGGACTGTTCAGGAGGCCGGAAGGGCCAAGGTGGGTCTGCAGCCCTCCGCCAGGACCAGACGTCTGCAGGGGCTCCCCTGAAAGCCGGCAGTGCTGGTTCAGATGAGCATCTTCCTCGGGTTTATTTTTTTAAATAAATCCTCTCTCCCCCGCCTTTTGCTCTCCCCACCCTCCCAGATCCTGCCATCGGGGCGGGCGGCTAGGGCCAGGCCTGCAGTTGCCGCTGGTCGTACTCGGCGATGAGCCTCTTGATGTGGGCCAGCTTGCTGTGCAGGTACTCGCAGCGGTGCTTCTCCTGGCTGTAGTTGGTGTTGGTCTGCGGGACAGCACAGTCACACTCAGGACAGAGCTCCCCACTGCGAGCAGGCCAGTGCCCCCCACACCAAAGACCTGGGCTTGGTGCCCAGCAAAGAGGGTTGTGGTCCAAGGGCAGAGTGGGAGTTGGTCCTGCGCACGTCCTAAGTTTGTGTGGCTTTGCCAGGACACCACGGCTGAAGACTTGGGTGGGGGTGGCGGGGTGACTTTGGACTCAGACCCAAAGGTTCTACCCCCACATCTTGGAGGGTGCCAGAAAGGGTCTGGGGGCCGCACCAGGGGAGCCTCTGCAGCTCACAGGACAGGCTCAGTTACTCCTGAGTGCGTCAGGGTGGGGAGGCTGCTCCAGGCCTACTCTCCTCCCTCTGGCTCCCACGGTCAGTTGGAGCCCATCCCAACACAAGAGACACTCACCTTTTTGATTTTTCGATATTCCTGCAAAATCTGCCCTCGAGTAGTCTAGAAGAAAAACAAAATTTTGAAAAAACAAAGTATGTCCCCACCTGCAGGAAACCCAAATTGAGTGGCCCCAGATGCTCTGAGAGGGGTGGGGGCTGGAACAGTGAGGCAGCCTCACGTACAAGGCCAAGTAACGCCCCAGGGGCCCGCAGCAGCAGGAGCTCCGGAGTGGGTGGGGCAGGAGGGAAAGGCTGCGGGACCTCTTGAGGGCAAGAGTAGGTGGGGCACCGCTATTGTGGGGGACCTGGAAGGACAAGGAAGTATGTGTGTGTTGGGGAGGGCGGTGCGGCAAAGCAGGAGGGAAAGGGAGGCAGAGATGCCCCTAGAACCCCATCATGAATCGTCTTTTTTGGAACCGAAAGGGGCCTCGGCCAGGGAGAGAGGCCCCAGCATCTGATGAATCGGGACCCAGCCATGCAGCCAAGTCACCAGTTTTGAAAGTGGCAGGTGGGGAGGCTGCATCCAAGGCTGTGGCTGAGGATGGAGACTCTCTGTCTACACAGGGCAGCCGAAGGAGCTGTAAGCCCAAGCCAGGGGACCACAGGACTCCTAGTCCCCAGGACCACAGGGACCTGCCACCTCCCCACTGCAGTGGTTGTGGCAGCACAGATGGGCCCCAGGGTGCTAGATAGGGGTCCGCTGTGGGGTCTCATGAGGGTGTGGCACAGGTACCAAGAGCCCTGTGTCCTGGGCTGTGAGAGGGCCCTGGGTGCTCAAATGTGTGGGGATCCATGTACCCCAGCTCACCCTCCACCCAAGGAGGTGGGTCACAGCTATCCCACCACAAAGGAGGCTGACAAGTTGGGCTGCCTTCGAGGACTCCCATGACAAGGCCCCAGGGCCGGGCCAGAACCATGGGGTTGCTGCATGGGGGGCTTGCAGCACCAGGGGGAGGAGTTGCCCGGGGAAGAGACAGACTCTGGGGCCACCAAGCAGGCCAGGAGGCTGGTGGTGGTATATGTCTGTGAGCCCTGGCCCCCGCCAGAGCTGGGGCATAGTAGGCAGCAGGGGGGCTCTACCTCGTACTCCTCAGAGCCCTGGGTGAGCTGCCGGAGCTGGGCGTCGAGCTGTGTGAACCGCCGCGTGATGCGCTCGATGCGGGCGTGCAGGTCGCGGTACTCACTGTACTCGGCATTGAAGTCATTCTTGTAGCTCTGGCGCTGCTCTGAAGAGGAGATGGCTGCGTATTTCCTGAGACAGGAGAGAGGGGCCACTGAATGGACGCTGGAAAAACCCAGCCCCACACAGGCGGCGGCCGTCCTAGCCCAGAAGAGGCTGCCATGTTGGGAATTCATATACTCAGACCTGCAGTGGGTCTGCCTCTGCTAACCTGCAGTCTGAGGGAGGGGTCTGAATCCAGAAAAGGGAGGCCTGGTCTACAGGTCCCACACAAACACTCACAGCAAGTAGTCGGGCGTCTCCGACGTGGACGTAGGAACACTGGAAACGCTGCAGGTTCCGTTCAAACCTACGAGAGCAAATGCGCACCTTCTGAGTCTGCGCCTGTGGCACCAGTCTGCAGGAAGCATGCCAGGATGGGGACGTGTGAAAAATGCATGCTTTGCTGCTAGAGGGACATTGAGAGACGGCAGATGGGGTGAACGTGTGCCGGGTGCAAGGGCTGAGCACGTGGCATCTGGCAACTGTGGGCTGCCGGACCTGGGCATGCCCTCCAGGTGGCGAGAGCTCGGCACACACCTGCGTGTCCAGGGCAACACCCTGCAGGGCACAGACGGCCCAGGCATCAGCATGGCAGGCACATTCTTGTCAAACAGCGGACAGGTCAGGGAACTGCAAGGCCAAAGCCTGCACAACCGGTCAGAGCTTCCCCGAGGCCAGGCCTTTGCTGCCTCCACTGACCGCATGTCAAAGGTCACTAAGCTGAAAACAAATGACCCCTGGCCTGACCCAAGTCCCTGGGGCATCCCGGTCTCTGACCAGGCAGGACAAAGACCCAGCCAGCAGGGCTTGCACCTCTGTTGCTGACAAAGTTCCAGGCCCTTGGTGTGCACCCCACCCAGATCATCCCATCCTTCCCACTGGACGCTGAACTGCAGGCTCCACAAGGCAGCTCCAGGACAGGGCCGGCCAGAGGAGCCCGTGGGCCACCCCAATCAGCCATCCTTGAGTGATGTGTCCACGAAGATGCTCAGCCCTTCAGGAGCCTGTCCAAAGCTGCACAGCTGATAGCTAGATGGGCCTCAGGCAGCTGTCCTGCTCCTCAGCCCTGTGGTGGGGTGCCTCAGCCACATCAGATAACACCCTTGAGGGTCTGGAAATCGAGGAGGAGGGAAAGGAGGACTGAAGTGCCCGTTGCCTGGGACCATAGTCGCCTCATCCCCTCAGACCACAACTACAATTTAGGGTGTGTTGCAATGGTATGATCGTGGCTCACTACAACCTTGAACTCCTGGGCTCAAGTGATCTTCCTGCCTCAGCCTCCCAAGTAGGAGGGACTATAGGCATATGACACCATCCCTAGCTAATTAAACATTTTTTTCTGTAGAGATGGGGTCTCACTATGTTGCCCAGGCTAGTCTCAAACTCCTGACCTCAAGCAACCCTCTGAACTGGCCTTTCAAAGCATTGGGATTATAGGCGTGAACCGCCACACCCAGCAATTTTTTTTTTTTTTACTTTTTAGTAGAGATGAGGAGGCTCACCTATATTGCCCAGGTTGGCCTTGAACTCCTGGACTTAAGTGATCCTCTTAACTTTGGCCTCGGCGGAGCCCACTGTGCCTGGCCCTACTGCGAATTTTCAGGGGCCCTCTGCACTATGCCGAGAGCAGGAGTCTGCCATCTCCGGTTTGCTGAGTCCTTTCTCTCATTATAACACCTGGGCAGCATCTCTGCTGCTAAATTCCCAAAAATGGACAGAGCTTTCCCCACAAAGGTCGTAACACTCCAGACTTTGGGCCAGGCGCTGCCTTCAGTATCGCCATCACTCCAACCTGGGTTGTCTTTAAGAAGCTGTGGCCTTCCCAGGGCTATGGCCTGTACTGAATGGGTCTGACACTGGTCCAGGCTGAAAGCAAGTGATGGGCGAGGTGCAGCTGTTACGGCCGAGCCCACACTCCCACCACAGTGGCCTCTCCAGGTACTCTAAAACAGGTAACTGCCATGTGCCAGGCTGGTCAACATCACCTCCTTTGACAGCCCCCAAGATCTTCACCTGCTAGGATGACAGATGGGGAAATCGAGGCTCAGGGTCAGCTCAACCTGGTGCTAGTGGGACCTTCAAAGTCCAGCCCTTGGCAAATCTCAGTGGCCCCTTGCTCCCACTCAAGCACTGGCCAAGCTGGTCCCTGCTTCTGGGCCCCGGGAACACCCCCACAGCAGCTCTTCTCCCCATATGTCCTCTTAACAGCCCGTGTCTCTCCACTTGCTTCGGCAGGAGCTCGGGACAGCTAGGATATGCCCTGCACACGTGGCATCTTTGGGGCCCTGGGTAAGATGGACCACCAGCACCGGGCTTGGCTTCTGGTGCCTCCACTGTCTTTCCTTGGTGCTTGGGACATCTACCTCTGGTTTGTACATTCTCACCCATGGGAGAGATGACAGCCCCTGGGCCTGGGGATGAGCTGCCTAGGGGCCAACATGCGCCAGGCCGGAGAGGAAACCACCTTGAGTCCCTAGGCCTGTCTCGGCATCTCGGCACTGGGCATCCAAGGAAGGACATAGCCCAGGGTGGTCTATGGAGTCCGGACCCGGGCACAGGGTCTCACTTCTGCCATTTGAGGCAGATCCTGGCCCAGGTCTGGCTATAGGGTGTGGGATGTGTCCTGGGAATCAGGAATCCTGTCCTGAGCGTGGCCCTGGTCAGAGAGGCTGCCCAGGGAGTGAGGTCGCCCTCTCCCCGTTGGCCCCCACATGCAATCCCACGCGAGCTGGGAAGCCTAGCACGAGGCAGGGCTGACCCAACCCCAAAAGTTCCCCTTCCTACCCAGTAAGACTCAGCCGCAGCAGCGAGGACCTGCTCTTTAACCACAGCAGGGGACAGGGGCATGGCCCTCTCAGTACCGAAAAGCCGTAATGAAAGAGGGGCTCCCATCCTCATCCCAGAAATGCCCCCGACTCAGCCTCCTCCTGGAGACACAACCCAAAAGCATGGCAGCTAACACTGCCTGGGCTCCCTTGGGCCAGCTGGCATTGAGAGCAAGGTGGCTCTGTGCAACCGGCCACCACTGCCACATGCGACCACAGCAGCCCCCACCCCCGTGGCGGTGGAACAGCCGCTGCACCCTGGCCACTGCTTCTGCTGGTTCCTGTAAATGAGCAGCTGCAAGGCTCCTGGCCACAGTGCTGGGCAGGTGCTACTGCTGCTCGGTACCAGTGCCTGGGCTGTGGGCTGCCCAGGTTTCCTGACTTCCTGACCCCAGCCTGCCAGGCCCTGTCCCCACAGCAGAAACGTACACTCCACAGCAGCTGTTTGGGGCCTATGGAGGTCCAAGTGTCATCCCTCTCCCTCTCCCACCAGAATCTGCCCTCCGCACCTGCACTGCCTCTCCCTGAATGGGGCTGGCTCGCTGGGCTCACACTGCCTTCCCTGAGGCCCAGCAGACCTCAGCATGGCCCTGGCTCCCAAGGTTTCCCTGCAGTCAGAGTTGGGGCCTGGACCCATTCCTCTCAGCATGTGCTAGCCCCTTCTGTGGCGTCAGCTCCCCACCAGGCACTGGGCCCCAGGCCTCCAGTGCTGGCCTGGCACATTGACTGCATGTGGCACTGGGCACTCCAGAGGAGAGGACCAGTGTGGGAATGTAGTGGGCCAGGCGCCAGGCACACAGAGCGAGTGTGTTGGGGCCCTGGGCAACAGAGCCCCCTCCCCTAGCCTCTACAGCTTAAGCCCCCTCAACACCCATGAGGGTGAGGTGAACGTGGGGCCAGCGCCATCCTGCCAGGACACCTACCTGGGGCATCTGCTGGGGCTCCGAGGGTGGTGTGTGTAGCGGGTGCAGAGTCTGGGGGCTGAGCCCGGGGCCTGTCCTCAGCCGCCCTCTCCTTGTCTTTGTGCTTCTTGGACTTCTTCTTGGGCTTGCTGCGTGAGGGACTGCCATGGGGCCTGCTGGGCTGGGCACAGTCCGTCAGCAGGGGCAGACCGAGGCGTGTAGTGGGGGCTGGGGCAGCCGCCTCCCCGCGCTCACAGTCCCGGCCACTGTGGCCCAGGTCATTGCTGACATCAGCCAGGGGGTCATGGGCCCTCGGGGGCTCCAGTCGCGGGGGCAGGTGGGTGCTGGAGCTGAGAGTGTCTGTGCTGGCTGGCGGGCCTGGGGTGGGCAGCAGGGCCTCACGGCCGTTGGGCACACCCAGCTTCCCGTTGACAGCTGGCTGAGCTCTCTGAGTGAAGTGTGATATCCGGGGTTTCTTGTTGGCTAGGGGGTCGATGAAATCAGGAGGCTGCGGCCGTTTCTGGGGAGGAGCAGAGACCATTTTAGAGGGGAGCACAGAGCAGCTGGGCAGCAACAGGCAATCCTGTGGCCCAGCCAGAAAATCCAACGCTGCCTGCAAGGCCCAGGCTGGCCACATGGGGGCTCCAGGGCACCAAGCCAGGTCCTTGGTGCTGCTCAGGGTGCCCTCAAACCGAGCCCTTCAGCCTGCCGGGGCCATTGCAGGGGAGGGCAGGGCCCAGCCTGTGCAGGTCAGTCCTGGGGACTGGTCTAAAGCACTCCTGTGCTCAGCATGCTTCCCCAGCGACAGCTGTGACGCACGGACAGGAGGCCCAAGAGACCCCACATCTGAGAGCCGCCCCCATCCCAGGTTCCACATCGTAAACTGGGGTGCTGTGGCCCCCAACCCCAACCCGACAGCTTCCCCCTTGATCCCTAGGTGGGGACAGGCAGCTCAGCTTGGAGCAGCTCATGTTCCAAGGAGCTGGTGAGGAAGGTGACAAGGGTGACTAATGCAGCACAGGGTACCCTGCAGGTGCTCAGGACAGTTACCCCAGGCCCGCCCCATTTACCTGCGGGGGTGAGGCAGAGCGCCCACGCTCGCCTGGGGGGCTGGAGGCAGCAGCATCTCCAAGGAGGCTGCCGGTGCTCTGTGGCTGGCACAGCTTCCTGCGAAGGAGAGGCAGGGCTAGGTCAGACGGTACTGAGGAGGCCTAGAAGCCCCAGCTGTGTATCCACATGGGGCCCCGGTAAAGATGCCTCAAGGAAGGAACCCCCCTGCTCCCAAATCCAGAGCAGGGCCAAGGGGTCACAGGAACCTGGGTATGAGCCCATCCTGCCCCCGGCTTCACCCACTTCCCCACTCACTGTCTCCCTGTGCCCAGAGGAGGGCCACTTTGTGTAGGTGCCTGCTACCGGGGAGACCAGAGACACATGCTGGGGTGCTGGCCCCTGCTTTTAAAGACAGCTGTTCATCCTGCTAAGAACGCTCACTGCGGAAACTGTCGAAAATGCAGAAGAGAATGGAGAGCCTGGCCTAGGATGAGACAGCCTTCCTGGGAGCCTAGGTCACAGTAGGATGTGGAGGACGGTCAAGTGGCCACCAGCCTGACCAGGTGATGCAGCCGGAGAAGTGAAGAAACACCCCAGAGCATGCCCCTTCTCCAGCTCATGTGATCTGGGCGAGGGGAACCCCTCTGCCCCCACCAGCAACCCTGCAGCTTAAGGGTATCCTCTCTGACCCAGCCATCCTCTCCCAGCTGTGCATCTCAAGGGAGCCTAGAGACCCTCCAGGCCCCTCAGGGAGGCTAAAGCCCAGGGCTATGGCAATTCTGCCAGCCAGTGACATCCAGAGACCATCTCCCTGACTGATGGGCTCAGCTGCAGACCACTGTAGCTGTCGCCTCCCTGGTGGCCTAAGAGAGCCATGTGAATATAAACAGAGCTCCCAGTTAAAGACAGAAAACAGAGGACAGGCATTTGTGTCCACTGAAGAGGCAAAACAGAGACAAAAGGAGGAGCGAGGACACTGGAAAGTGTAGCAGAAGCATGAGTGGTGACTGTCGCAGGATCCAGAGAATCCAAGGCCCAGAGCAAGAGGCACTGTGACTTCAGGGGACAACAGGCTGCTGCCAGGCCAACCCCCACAGCCCTGTTCCAGGTCCTCGTCACTGCTGGTGAGGCTGCAGGACAGTAAGCCTAGGGCTGTCAGGTAGCAAAGAGGCTTGGGCCACTCCTGCAGGCAGCTGGGTGAAGCTACCTGGGCCACAGCTGGATGACAGGATGTCCAGATGTGTGGCCTCAGGAGAAGAAGCAGGGCCCAGGACTAGGTCATATCGGGGATTCAGAGGCCCAAAGCTGTGTAGGAGTGTCCCCAAGGGCTGCACTGCAGCTTCCAGGCAACAAACGTCACACCTCAAAACAGAACAGGAAAATACATTTGAAAAGAGAGACTCCACAAGGAGATGAAAACATTAAAAAATAAATCAACAGGCTGGGCGCAGTGGCTCACGCCTATAATCCCAGCACTTTGGGAGACAGAGGCGGGCTGATCACCCAAGGTCAGGAATTCAAGACCAGCCTGACCAACATGATGAAACCTCGTCTCTCCTAAAAGTACAAAAAAAAATTAGCCAGGTGTGGTGGTGGGCGCCTGAAACCTCAGCTACTTGGCAGGAGAATCACTTGAACCCGGGAGGCGGAGGTTGCAGTGAGCCGAGATTGTGCCATGGCACTCCGCCTGGGCGGCATCTTTTTTCTTCAAGACAGAATCTCAAATTAAATAAAACGAAATAATTAACAAAAACGCCGGTTTTAGTATCCTTGGAAAAGCAACACATTTGAGTAGATGTTTCTTCAAAGCAGCTATACAAGTGGCCAATAAGCACATGAAAAGATGCTCAATGCCACGTGTCTTCAGGGAAATGCAAACCAGAACAAGACACCAGCTACTCTGGGCATACTGCCTAGGAGTTGGCCCTGCCTTGCAAGGAGCAGTAACAAACAAACCCACCAAACAAAAAACAAACGAGATACCGCTTCACACACCCCCAAGGATGGCTGGAATAAAAAACAGAAAATAGGCTGGGTGTGGTGGCTCATGCCTGTAATCCCAGAACTTTGGGAGGCCATGGTGGGTGAATCACCTGAGGTCAGGAGTCTGAGGCCAGCCTGGCCCAACATGGTGAAATCCCGTCTCTACTAAAAAAAAAAATACAAAAATTAGCCAGGTGTGGTGGCGGGCAGTTGTAATGCCAGCTACTTGGGGAGGCTGAGACAGGAGAATCACTTGAACCTGCAAGGCAGAGACTACAGTGAGCCAAGATCACGCCATGGCACTCTAGCCTGGGTGACAGAGCAAGATTCCATCTAGGAAAAAAAAAAAAAAAAAAAGAAAAAACAGAAAATAGCAAGTGTTGGGATGACGTAGAGAAACTGGAACCCACGTGCGCTGTTGGTGGGACTGTGAGAGGATGCACCAGCAGCAGAAAAGGGTTCTGAAGCCAGGCACAGTGGTACACACCTGTAATTCCAGCACGCTGGGAGGCTGAGGCACGGGGTGACCTGACTAATCTCAGATCCCCTGCGGCCCCTTCACAGATGCGCAGTGGGGGCACATTTCAAAGCCTGCAGAATTTCCTCTCATCTACCCAACCCAGCTGACTGTGTGGCTGCAGTTGAGTTCAAAATAACCATTAGACCTTGACTGCCACTGCCTGGGAAGTCCTCCAGAGAAGGGGAAACCCACGTCCACACAAACCCTTGTCCATGCATGTCCACAGCAGCTCTAGTCACAGTTGGCAAAGGGGGGAAACCGCCCAAATGGCCTTCGGCAGGTGCATGGATGACAACATGTGGTCCATCCACACACTGGGATATAAGTCAGTCATGAAAAGGAAGCACTGACACGTTCCGTTACACGGATGACCCTCGAATACATGATGCTGAGTGAAAAACGATACACGTAATGGTTGATATGGCTCAAAATCTTTTTGTTTGTTTGGGCTTGTTTTGAGACAGGTCTTGCTGTATTGCCTAGGCTGGAGTGCAGTGGCACAGTCACAGCTCACTGCAGCCTGGACATCCTGTGCTCAAGGGATCCTCCAAGCTCAGCCTCTAGAGTAGCTGGGATCGCAAGAGCACACCACCATCCCTAACTAATTTTTTCATCTTTTTGTAGAGATGAGGGTCTCACTATGATGCCCAGGCTTGTCTAGAACTCCTGGACTCAAACAATCCTCCTACCTAAGCCTCCCAAAGTGCTGAGATTACAGGCATGAGCCACTGCACCCGGTCCTGATTCAACAATCTTCACGGCCACAAGTTTCCATGGATTACATGTCAGCCACATAGTTACAATTTCATTGATCTGAAATGTCCACCACAGGCAAATCCATAGAGACAGAAAGCAGATTAGTGGTTACCAGGGGCTGGGGTTGTGGGAGGGAATGGATAGCGACTGCTGATGGGGATAGGGTTTCTTTTTGGGGAAATGAGAATGTTCTGGAACTAGACAGAGGTAGTGGCTGCACAACACTATGAATGTACAAAATGCCACAGAGTTGCTCACTTTAAATGAGTGACTTGTGTTACATGAACTGTATCTGAATAAAGCTTTTTTTTTTTATTTTTTTTTTGAGATGGAGTTTCGCTGTTGTTACCCAAACTAGAGTACAATGGCGCGATCTCGGCTCACCGCAACCTCCGGGTTGAACTCCTGGGTTCAGCCAATTCTCCTGCCTCAGCCTCCCGAGTAGCTGGGATTACAGGCGCACACCACGATGCCCAGCTAATTTTTGTATTTTTAGTAGAGACGGGGTTTCACCTTGTTGACCAGGATGGTCTCGATCTCTTGACCTCGTGATCTGCCTGCCTTGGCCTCCCAAAGTGCTGGAATTATAGGTGTGAGCCACCACGCCCGGCCAAATGTGCTTCTATTTTTTTTTTTTGACAGAGTTTCACTCTTGTTACCCAGGCTGGAGTGCAATGGTACGATCCTGGCTCACCGCAACCTTCACCTCCTGGGTTCAGGCAATTCTCCTGCCTCAGACTCCTGAGTAGCTGGGATTACAGGCACGCGCCACCGTGCCCAGCTAATTTTTTGTATTTTTAGTAGAGACGGGGTTTCACCATGTTGATCAGGATGGTCTCGATCTCTTGACCTCATGATCCACCCGCCTCAGCCTCCCAAAGTGCTGGGATTACAGGCATGAGCCACCGTGCCCAGCAGAGCTGTTATTTTTTTTTTAAAGCATTCTTAGAGTAGGTTAAAAATAACATCCTGAGCCGGGCATGGTGGCTCACCCCTGTAATCCCAGCACTTTGGGAGGCCAAGGCAGGGGGATCGATCACCTGAGGTCAGGAGTTTGAGACCAGTCTGGCCAACACAGTGAAACACCGTCTCTACTAAAATTACAAAAAATTAGCCAAATGTGGTGGCACATGCCTGTAATTCTAGCTACTCAGGAGGCTGAGGCAGAAGAATCACCTGAACCTGGGAGGTGGAGGTTGCACTGAGCCAAGACTGCACCATTGCATTCCAGCCTGGGCAACAAGAGTGAAACTCCATCTAAAAAAAAAATGACATCCCAGCTGGGTGTGGTAGCTCATGTCTGTAATGCCAAGACTCTGGGGGACCAAGGCAGTTGGATCACAAGGTCAGGAGTTCAAGACCAATCTGGCCAACATGGTGAAATTCCCTCTACTAAAAACACACAAATTAGCCAGGCATGGTGGCAGGCGCCTGTAATCCCAGCTACTCGGGAGACTGAGGCAGGAGAATCAAATGAACCTGGAAGGCATAGGTTGAAGTGAGCCGAGATCATGCCATTGCCCTCCAGCCTGGGTGAGAGAATAAGACTCCGTCTCAAAAAGAAAAAGAAAAAGCAACAGGAAAGACTCTCAAACTAGAAATGACAGGCTCCCATGATGGCTCACACCTGTAATCCCAGTGCTTTGGGAGGCTGAGGCAGGCAGATCACTTGAGGTAAGGAGTTCAAGACCAGCCTGGCCAACATGGTGAAACCCTGTCTCAATGATTGGGCATCAGAGCAACACTGTCTCAAAAAAGAAACTACAAATAATAATAGAGACGGGATGAGAAATGTCAGAGAACTCTCCCAAAAGGATAATAAAGAGCAAGAGATGAAAAGCAGGAAGAGAAGGATGAACTCCAGCAGCCCATCAAGGGCAGTCTGAGGTGGTGTACAGTAGGGTAGTCAGGCCTTTCCACTGCCGCACACGGGATAGAAAGACGGATGGATGGATGAGGCAAGTTTTCAGCCTGTGAGGTCCGTGGTATCATCCCAGGGTTGGGGTGGGAAGCCTCTGACCTTCGGCATGGAGGAAAAGCACCTTGGAGTCTGCAAGCCTAGACACGATCAACCACTGGCTCGGCAGGACCACCGTCTGGGCATGAAGACGTGGCCAGCAGTCCTCCCAGAGCCCTGTCCTCAGAGAGGTGCTCCAGAGCTGGGCTTCTGCAGCACCAGGGAGGAGCAGGAAGCAGGGTGCAGACTGTGGCATGAGGATCACATAAGGGGAGTGGCTCAGGCTGGAGGTGAGGACACTAGGCAGTGTGTGGCTTGGGCAGAGGAATCAGAACTCCCAGGGGGACCTGTAGGACCCCTGGCCCATGGATAGTGATGAGAGGTGATTTGGACACCAAGGACAGCTTGGGGTTGGATGTGAAGAACAAAGATAACATGAGCAGAGAAACCACCCAAGCCACACATGGTGCAAGCTCAGCTGGGGAGGCTCTCGCAGTGACTTGGGCCCCCACACCCCTCGTCTGTCTCATGGCCTGCACCAGGCAAGCCCTGCTGGTAAAAGACCTCAAGGCCCTGCTTTGATATACCCGAGACCCTGGTGTCCAAACTGCTATAAATGGGGCTTTCTTGGGGGCGGGGTGCTAAATGAGAAAAGAAACATCTGTGCAGAGGAGAGCTGCAGGTCACCTTCTATGTGGTTACGGCCCAGGACACCAACCCTACCCCTACACACCAGTTGAAGCTTGGGAAGATAATGCCGCTCCCGCTGCCGGCCCAGAGTGAAAGCCAAGTGCCAAGGGGCTGGCATAAGCCCAGCAGCTCACTCCACAGATGGAACGTGAGCCTCGAATCAGGGGAGCTGGAGGTAGCTCTGGAGCCTGCATCCCAGGGGAATTCCCCGACGCCCCCAGAGATGCAGCCCAGGCTTTGCCTCATTCCACTGGCTCCGAGCAGTACTCCTTTCAGTGCCCTAAGGGTCTGTGGAACCCAGGGAGGGGGCCAAGGGAGATGACACAGGTACGAGGATGGGGTGGGTCTTCTGCCAAGACTGTGCCCTCTGGCAGCCTCCCACCAGCCAGGGAAGTGCCCCACAGGCCCCTGACCTCCACTTCCAGGGCAGACAGGCAGGTACTACCCCTCAGGGGAACGGAGTGGACCCCCACTTCACTCTGCTTTCCAGAGGCAATTTACTGCTTTAAACAGCTGAAGTTCCAAAAAACAATCACAAATCAAAAATACCTCCGAGTCCCTGAGAAATCACTTATGGACTAATTAGCAGATTGGCCTGCTTCACAGCCTGCACTCCGCAGCCCACATCCGTAGAGAAGGAAACCATTAGCCATTTGCCTTCTTAACCACTGCTCCCCGGAGCTGCTGCCACTCCTGACCCTGGGTTCCAATTAGCCCGAGGGGATGCATTTAATTAACACTGCTTAATGACGCCTGCCGGGAGTGTTGGTTTGCCTTATTTCTCTACTTCAGGTTCTTGAGAGGCTCTTCTCAGAAAGTCAGTGAACTTCAGAGGCCCTGTGGGCATGCCCAGGTTGTGGAGGGAAGCACGAGGGGAAGCTGGGAACAGCTGAGGAGGGTCCTGGCAGACTGAGGCCTTTCGTCTAAACATTCTGGGGTTTGGGCCAGTGACTCATGCCTCCATCCCACTCTGTGGGGGTGGCCTTCCCCCAACCACGAGAGGCACCACCCCCACCACGTGGGCAATAGAGAGGATGGACAGAGAGGTCTACTTGGACCCTCCCATCCTGTTCCCAGGACCTTCCACCTTCAGGACCGCACAAGACCACCCCAGCATCCTCTGGGTAAGCTCTGGCCGCCTTCAGGGGGTTGGGGACATGCTGGGGGATGGGAGGTGGCATTACCGGACAAGCACCCGCTTCAGCAGCTGTTGGTCCCCCTCTGAGTAGCCGGGCCAGTCCTTCTGCACATCCTTGTACATGCAGTCCCGCAACGTGCACGTGCCGTCCTTAGCACTCATGTTGGCCACCTGCAAGACAGCTAGCCATCACTTTGTGGGAAGCCTGAGAGTGGTGGGGGACTAGAGAAAAAAGATCAGATGGCAGGGATGGAGAGTATGCAGAGACAGCAGGAGACAGACCCAGACAGAGGAGAGGAAAGAGGACCCCCCACTACTGACCTGTGCCGCCTCCCACCCCCAGCTCCCCTGCACACAGTCCTCAGGGTGCAGAAGGGACTCTGAGGGTCATGGAGCCAGGTCCAGACTCAACTGTCTTACAGGTGCTGGGGCCAGGCTGACTCCAAAAAGGGAAGGCTACTCCCCGCAGTCCTGAGACCCCATCACCTGCCCCCTGGCCCCCCTACCCTGTTTTCTCTTTTTTCTTTTCTTGATACAAGATCCTGGCTCACTACACCCTGTACCTAAAGCCATCCTCCCACCTCAGCCTCGAAAGTAGTGGGACCACAGGTGTGCATCACCATACTTCAGTTAATTTTTTTTGTAAGATGGGATCTCGCTATGTTGTCCAGGCTTGTCTCGAGCCCCTGGGCTCAAGTGATCCTCTGACCTTGGCCTCCCAATGTGCTGGGATTCCAGCCACCAAACCCGGCTCCTGTTTCTTCCAGACTGGAGTGCAGTGGCATGATCAAGGCTCACTGTAGCCGAAACTTCCTGGGCTCAAGCAATCTTCTCGCCTTAGTCTCCCAAGTAGCTGGGCTACAAGAACATACTATCACACCCAGCTAATTTTACTTTTTGTAGATATAGGGTCTCAGTATTTTGCCTGGCTGGTCTCAAACTCCTGGCCTCAAGGATACTCCCAATCAGCTTCCCAAAGTGCTGGAAACAGGTGTGAGCCAGCTCCACTCCATTTCGATCACAACTCCTGGGGCAGAGTTGACCATGGCTGGGGATGCTGGGTGAGGGGTACCTCCGGGGACAGGCCTGAGCCCACCTTCCTTATAACCAGTGTGCCTTGCTGTTGCTGGTTCACAAAAGCTAAGTTCGTCTCCCAGACTGCTGATAAAGATGGATTCAGACCATCTGCCTTAGAAGGACCTGAGGAAGCTCCAGGTCACTGCCCTGAATGGGTGCTGTGTGTTGGCCTGCGGGGTGCTCTGGTCTCCATCTTGCTGCAGATGTGGCAGCCACCGTTTGCTGCATCCAACACAGCTCTGTGTCACAGCATACTTCATGGGGAGCATTTTTAATGGGTAATATTCCACCTACAAACTGCTGCCAGTTTCTCTGTAGCATAAACAGACATTACTGTGTGCACGTTTTTTCACGTTGGCAACAGTTTCCTTTGGTGGGATTCCCAGAAGCCAGATTAGTAAGTCAAAGGCTGAATATTTGTATGGCTCTTGACAGGCTTTGCTTAACATCACCCATCTGTCCACACCCCTACCCTCGTAGGAAAGGCCTGCGGGTTTCCCTGGGGCCCAGCCAGTCCTAGAGGCGGACACCTTCCATCTCTGCTATAGATTTTTCCACAGAGGGAGGGCCAAGCACCTTTGAGGGGTGCAATTTTGTCACTGCCATTCCTCAGTGTGTCTGCAGGCCTGGTGGGGACTGGAAATGACCAGTCTGGGTGAGGCACATCCCCCTCTGCTAGCCAACATTGTCCAGCTGATCCCCGTAACTGCTGGGGAGAAGCAGCTGCATAATGAGTATAGAAGCAAGCAGACAAGCTGTCCAAGGGAAGTCACAGTGGCATGGGAAGGGACACTGCCCGCAGATGGTGGCCAGGCCTGCTCCCAGGAAATGCTGAATCAAAGTCACCTGGAGAAGCCAGGCCCTAGAACAGGTGTCTCCTGGCCAGGCCAGTGCAGGTCCCACATTTGATAACTGTATCAAGCTCCCTTCAGCCACCCCTGCTGGCACTACGCTGGCCCTGGCTCAGGAGCAGGATGGAGGTGGACAAGGGCCAGGCTTATATCCCAACATCCTCCCAGGGAACGTAAAGCACGGTCCCACCAGCTGCACACCCGAGTGGGATGCCTGTGAGGAACTCCGTAAACATAGAAGAATGTCCTTCCAGCTGCTATCCCGGCACATCACAGCATGTGCTTTCTGCTGCAGGCACCTGTGTTCCCAACATCCCAGTTGTATCACCCTGGAAGGTGCATGGGGCTCAGCCGTGCCTCCTCCTCGACCACAGGAGCAATTCGAGGAGACCCATCCCCAGTTCACCACAAGGCTGCGTCTTCACAGCCTGGCTGATGTTCTGAAGCCAGTCCAAGTTGTTCCCCTTCCCAGGAACCCCAGGAAGCCAGGGTGGGGCCTCAGGAGCCTCCATGGGTGAGGGGTGGTAGAAGGCAGCCAGGGCCATCACACTCGTTCATTGCAATGCCCAGGGTGTTTCTCAACAGCAGGCTCCACATGCCAGCACCACGTTCTGGCTGGCCTAGCCCCCAACCCCAGATAGGCACGCTGCAGGTCACAGACGGAAGCCTGAAGGTTCAAGACATGAAGCCCCTTGCCCAGAGGCACCACTGGAGAGCGGCAGGCAGCTGATTCATACTGAGGCCCGCCAGGCTCTGTCTGGCTTGTGTGGGTTCGTTCCTTCCCCAGGCCTTGAGTCTACAAATCGTCTATTGCCGAAGCCTGGATCCACTGTGCCAGGCCCCACTGCCCATGTGTTGGCAGATGGTGAAGGGAGAGGGCCTGGGCTTCATGCGGAGCCCACTTCGCAACCCAGGACAGTTAGGGCCATGCCCAGAGACACATCCATGGCCCCCCTAAGCCTGTTCTCATGCAGGAGGCCCCAGGTCTGAGGCAGGTTCAGAACCTGAGAGAGACCCCCCGAAGGGCTCTTCCCTGCCAGCCCCAATCCCAGCCTCCATGCTCTGGCCCATCCCACCCGCACAAGACCATCTGTGGAGATGGCCGGCAAAGACGCAACATCGGGGTGGCACATACCTGCTGGAGGAGGCCATCCAGCGCATCCTTGTCCGCCTGCGTCAGGCCATCCTTCTGCAGCCGCAGCAGTAGCTCAGCCTTGCGGTAGGGCCTTAGTGCCAGGAGGTGCAGCACTCGGTCACGGAAGGGCCTCTGGGACACCCCGCTGCCCCCGCTCACGACACTGGTACCACCCTTCCTGATGGCACTCGCCAAGTTGATGGGGGTTGCCCGCTTCCGGGAGGGCACAGAGTCTATTGCGCCTGGGGCTGGTTTCCGAAACTGAACCTTCTTACCTGCAACAAGGCAAAACAGAACACTTCTCTATTAGGGAACAAGGAGGGCACTGCCGTGTCCCATGGCCAGCGCCACTGGGTGGGTGCCCAAAGGTTTGAGACTATAGAGAGTGCTGGCAGCAGACACCACGTCAGCCACAGCAGAGCCCTGCTTGCTCCTTGGGCACCCTGGGCGGCCAAGAGCGCCACCTACTGCCCACAACTGGCACCTTGCAGGGCACCCAGCCTCAGGAGTGGGAGGTATAGGCAGGAGAACTGTGTCAGAGCCTTAACTGACTACATCACAGGTGACCTTTTAAATCCTGGACAGCAAAAACAGCTGATCACTCTGGTGGGCAGTGTGTATGTGGGTGGGGGGTTGTTTTGTTTTTGAGACAGGATCCTGCGTTGTCACCAGGCTGGAGTGCAGTGGCACAATCATGGCTTCCTGCAGCCTCAAACTCCTGGTCTCCACAATCCTCCCACCTAAGCCTCTGGAGTAGCTGGGACTACAGGTGGGCACTACTATGCCTGGCTATTTTTTTAATTTATTTATTTGTAGAGATGGGGTCTCACTATGCTGCCCAGGCTGGTCTCAAACTCATGGGATCAAAGGACCCTCCCGCCTCAGCCTCCCAAAGTGCTGGGATTATAGGCCACCGCCACCCCGCCCAGCCTGAAGTGGGGGCTGTTTGTAAACCCTTCTGATGTTAAACTGAGGGTCCCTGAACTGCAAGAGGCAGTCACTCCCAAGCCTGCACTTTGGAGTCATCTGCTGGCCCCACAGGGCTGCCATTTTTGTTTTTTTAAAGTGGGATAAAAGGTGTCAGGGCCACTTTCAGCAGCTGCTCTGGAGACCCTGGGGTGCAAGTGGCACCCCAGCCTGAGGCCCGATCAAGCTCTCCTCTAGCAGGCATGGCTGTGCCCAGAGCCCTGGGGAGAACAGGTTCCCCTCTAGCTCCGATGCAGACAGAGACATGGGCAGGGTCCAGCACACTGCTCCCCTGCTCTGTCCTGAACGGTGCCCTGGCATCCTCAGGAACCGGGTCGGCCGAGCAAGCTCAACAATGCCTCAAATCCTTCCCCAAAAAAGCTCTTTATAACGCCATCCCTCTGATCTTATCCCTCAAATCTGATCTGTCAAATTAAGCCAGAAAGCCACACTTTCAGAATGCCCAGGGCCAGTGCTCACGCCTCTGGGGTCTATTCAACGGGGTCCTGATGGCGAGGCCAGACTCACCCCTACAGGGCCAGACTGATCAACAGGGAGGAGCAGCAGCCTATTGGGGTCGCTGTGAGACAGAGGGACATGCACATTCATATCTTAACAATGTCCCCATCAGAACGTAAACTGTTTCAAAACCCCTCACTATACCCAAAGTGGTGTGCTAAGACACATTTCTCACCAAGTTTCTATCTCAAGGACCCACAGATTTATTGACACGTATGTGTATAGGGCCAGGTGCGCTGACTCAGGCCTGTCATCCTGGCACTGTGGGAGACCAAGTCGAGAGGATCATCTGAGCCCAGGAGTCAGAGACCAGCCTGGGCAACATAGCAAGACACCGTCTACACAAAAAAATCTAAAAGTTAGCCACCGGTGGTGGCACACACCTGTGGTCCCAGCTACTCTGGAGGCTGAGGTAGGGTCACTTGAGCCTAGGAATTTGAGGCTGCAGCGAGCTATGATTGCATCACTGCACTCCAGCCTGAGTGACAGAGAAAGGTCCTGTCTTTAAAAAAAGAAAAACAAAAAACAAAACACGTGTACAGGTATCTCTTCAACTGTCCCCACAGCAGCCCTGTGCTTGGGGTTCACACAGCCCAGTGCCTCAACTCCATGAACCGGACTCCCTGGCCACGCAACCTGGGCCCAGTGCTGACCGGGAGGACCAACCCCTGCACCCACATCTACAGTTTCATTCAGGAGGAATCCCTCTGCCCAGCAGAGGGAAATCACATGCTTTCTCTGGAAGGAGGAGAGAAAGAAATTGAAATCCTCCCGCCTTTTCTTATAGATAAAACTCAAAAGCCATCATGGCTGTCATCTGCTCTGAACCATCTCCCTCTTCCCTGAAGCCTGGTATCCTACTCCCGCCAGAATGAATTCCCATGACTCCTGAAATTCTGTCTGGTCTAAGAGGCGGGACCACTATTTACTGCAGCTCTGTAAACAAACAGTACTTTTCTTCCCACTGTCAAGGCCTGTTGGTTTCTCAAGTTCGCTGAAACGTTTCCAAGTTGATGCTGAGCAGCCAGAGCCTTCCCACAGTGCCGGGTCACTGGCAACAGGGCCTGTGAGGCTCATTTCCTGCCTGTTGCCGGCTGTGGTGGCCTTGGGGAGGACAGACAGGTCCCAGAAACGAAACGTGTCTGCCTATTCCCTTATTCATCTGTCTCTAATAGTTGACGTTTTAGGCGAAACTTCAGAGGGCCAAAGGCAAAGCTCTCCCTCTGCCCCCACATGACCTTTCCATGAGCGGTGAAGGATGACAGTCTCTGCAGACCAAGGTCACCAGATACCCCAAGCCGTTCTCCCCTCCCAGTGGGATTCCACACATCCATCTTTGGGATGGGGCGACACACAGTCCAAGTTACTTAACTGAGTCACTAATGGGGAGAGGGGATTCAGGGAGTCAACCTATGGCAGAAGTGACACGTCATTCAGAGTGTAAGGAAGGGCCGGCCGAAGAGCTGGCTGGTCAGACTCCTCGGTTGATTTCTGTGCAGGGCACAGCCAGTGCCCAGCCTGGACGGGCCCCAAACACCTCCTGACCCTGGCAGCTGCCCGGCCACCCTGCATCCCTGCTGGCCCCACTGCTCACCCAGGTAACGGCCTCCAGGCTTGATGACAATAGCACTGCGGCTCCGTGTCTCCTCCTCTGCCTGGGCCATGCTCTGCCGCGCCTTCTGGTAGGATTCGTCAGTGGCGCACACCGTGATCTTGTCCTGGATGCTGCCCAGGCAGTCCAGGTGGACATCCCCATGACTGTAAGACAAGGCCAGGAGCCAGGGTCAGCAGCTGGGACGATGCAGGGAGCTCCGTTGAGGGCCTGAGCCCCCAGCCCGCCACCTGGCCTAGAAAACAGTTTCTGTCAGCACCGTCTCAGGCAACACGGTTTCAATGGGGCACATCTCCACCCTGGGCCAGAGGTGGCAGGGTGACCTCAAGAGCCGGTGGGGTGCTCTGGGGTGGGGCGGCGCCTCACCTGGAGACATACTGCTGGATGCAGTCGAAGCTGCCCTGGGGGCTGTCGCGGCCGATGTTGGAGAGGTAGAAGGAGAATGTCCGTGCCTCCTCGGGACAGTCAGGCTGGGGGATGGAGATGTGCTGTGTGGAGGGGGAGGGGGTGTCACCGGGAGGTCCTCAGCATGGAGTCAACCACAGGACGGGCCCCGGCCTGCGTCTCCTGCACAAGTCCCCACAGTGCAACCCTTACAATGGGAGTGTGCTGCCCCCTTCTCCTAAAACACACCCCTGTTCTCCTGCCAGTGACAGGAATGGGTGGCCAGTGCTCAGCAACACACACCGTGCAAACAGGGGATTCAGGCACCACTGCGGGTGGGCATGGGGCCCGGGGGGCTGTTTTCAGCAGCAACAGCTCTGCTGTCTGAGGAGAACAGTGCTCAGCAACTGCCTGGATGCAGGGCCCCCACCCCAACATGTGACCCCTGGAAAGTGCCTTGGCTGGACTACGATTCACTTTCCCACCACCACATGGACAGACCTGGCCTTTACCCTGTAAGGTAAAATGCAACAAGAAGGGTGTGGGCAGCCACCCACAACTCTGGCACTCCTCCGTGGTGACTCTCCTTCTCAAGAGCCCCCCTAAAAAGGACATGGACTCCATGTGAGTCTCCATTCGCTGCAGCTGTGAATGAGGTAGGCTTGTGTCCTGGGGGCCTCACAGATCAGAGGCACTGGTCACACCAGCCTGAGTTTGGTTGTGCCCCTGCAGTCCAGCTAAGCAAAAAGCTCCAGCCTTCCCTGGGAGGATGGACAACTGGGGGCAAGTGGGCAGGTGGATGGACTGGGCTGGTCCTGGCCAGGCTCAGTGCAGGGTGGCATTGCATCAGAGGCCACTGCAGTCCAGGCTGACCCCAGAGCCTCTGTCAACAGAGCTGGCTCTTCCTAAAACTAATGCCTGGGCTTCGGCACAAGGTCCTCACAGCTAGGCTGGAAAATGAAGGGTGTCAGATGGTCAACAAGGAAGGGACGACATGGGGGGAGCCCTCAGGCCTTGTTCCCTGGCTGCAGCAACCCCTCGGCACCCAAGCCCTGTCTCCTATTCAGTGACATCATGAGCACAGGAGAGACTGCGGCTCAATCTCCTGCCCCCTCGCCCCACCTGTGCCTCACCTGTGCCTCACCTGTGAGACAGAGAACGGGGCTCCTGAGCCACTGGGCACATTGAGTCCTACCACTCCCCAGCTCCTGCCACGTGGCCTTGGGTGAGACTTGTTCACCGGGGTAGTGTTTGGACCCACAAGGGAAGCCATGGTTGCACCAGTCCCTGCTCCCAAGACAAGAAGAGCTCCTGGGTTCGGCCACTCCAGCAGGAAGAGTCTGGCCTGGGATTCCAGGCATTCTCTGCACCAGCCAGTCCCTGCACCCAGCCTACAGACCCTTCTCCAGAGGCCCGTCCTGCCCCTCCCCCAGGCTGAACACTGCTCTGGGAGAAAAGCCGTCCTATCTGCTGGAGTCTACCCAGCACCCTCTCTCCGCCTCAAACGTGTCCCCCTAGGGCAGGAGCCCTTGTCCTTGTCATGCTGATACAGAAACGCAAGCTGAGGAGTCCAGGCTCAACCAGCCTGCTGATGGAGGGTGAAGCCGAAGCCCACTGCAGGCCCACCATGCCAGTCAGTCCCCACCTGAACACAAACACACGTCTCTATCAGGGTTAGAGAAGGCAGAAACAGTCTGCACTCAGCATCGGAGAAATCACACACACATGGCCTCTGATGATGATTCACCCTCAGGCAGGGAAACACACACACACCCCTCCCCCATCCACACACAAATATAATCCCCTCATACACATAGCCACATACACAAACCCCTCCACACACAACCCCCATAACCACAAACACAATCCCCCCACACAACCAGAGATGAACTTACAAACGAACTTACACATGAACTCACACACAACCAAACAACCCAAACACACAATACCCCCAAAGCACCACACATAACCTCCCCTGCACAACCCCTCCACACACAAACACAACCCCCACACACTAACACAACCCCTCCACACAAACACAACCCACATATGCAAACACCCCCACAGCCACATGCACACAAACCCCTACACACAACCAAACAACCCACACACAGCCACATACAACCCACACACAGCTACACAAACACAACCCCCACACACAAACACAACACACACACAAACGCATTACCACACAAACACAACCACACACCCCTGAAGCCTCTGCCAGAACCATGTGGATAACCCTGGCCATCCAGACCTGTTCTGCTCCAACACCACTGAGGTATTTTTCACCCAAAACATACATGTGCCACCCTGTTCTGTCTGCACCTCCCTTCCCAAATATCACTTTTTTTCTTTGAGACAGAGTCTTGCTCTGTCGTCAGCCTGGAGTGCAGAGACGCGATCTCAGCTCACCGCAACCTCTGCCTCCAGGGTTCAAGCAATTCTCCCTTTGAGTCCCGAGCAGCTAGGACTACTGGCACGTGTCACCACATCAGGCTACTTTTTTATATTTAGTAGAGACGGGGTTTCACCACATTGGTCTCCATCTCTTAATCTCGTGATCCACCCGCCCCGGCCTCCCAAAGTGCTGGGATTCCAGGCGTGAGCCACCGCACCCAGCGCCGAATTTTATTCTCATTCATATGAGTAACTGGAAACACGCTGCTGGGATGAGGGAACCTCCGGTTTCTGAGGCTCTGCGGTGGCCAGGTGTACAGGTGACATGGTGACCCAGAATGAGCCAGCCAGGGAAGCTGGAGACCACACGCTCAGGTCCCTGCCAGAGTCCAGAGTCTGTTCATCTCTTACCTTTGAAATCCATCCCAAATTGGGGCGTGCTGCACCCCCCGCACCCGACCCCCCTAAAATCTGCAGGGATGCTTTTACAGTGCAGGTAGGGAGCTGGAAGGTTCTGAAGAGACATATTAAGTTGGGGTAGGGGGTGCAGAGCAAAATGGTTGAGAAAAACAAGGAAAAACACTAGCTCATCTGGGCAGTTTAGAAAAAAGATAAGGATGGAGCGCAGGGGTTCACGCCTGGAATCCCAACATTTTGGGAGGCCACGGCAGGCAGACTGCTTGAGCCCAGAAGTTCAAGACCAGCCTGGGCAACACAGTGAGGCCCTGTCTCTAACAAAAAAAATAAAAATAAATTAGCTGGGTATGGTGGCGCATGCCTGTAGTCCCAGCTACTCAGGAGGCTTGAGCCCAGGAGGTCACGCCTGCAATGAGCCATGATTGCACCATGGCACTCCAGCCTAGGTGACAGAGCATCTCTAAAACAAAAACAGAAATAAGAACATGGGGTGGGTGGCCTCAGGCGCTATCCATACAACACATACAGGAGCCCAAATAATGGACTGACCAGGTTCTCTCTGCCCTGGAAGGTTTTCAGGCCTGAAATAATGTTTTCTACATTATTTTTATTTCCCACCAAACTCTCGGAATAAAATCTGTTGTTCTTTGTAGAGAGAGTCATGACCAAGTGGCCAAATACAACTTCCAGGAGGGAAGCAGCCCCTTTGGCCCAGCGGGAACCTCACCTCCTCAGTGTCAAGCCAAGGGCGCTTTTTTTGTTTGTTTTTTTGAGACGGAGTCTTGCCCTGTTGCCCAGGGTGGAATGCAATGGCACGATCTCGGCCAACTCCAGAGATTCTCCTGCCTCAGGCTCCCGAGTAGCTGGAATTACAGCTACACACCACCAGACCGGGCCAATTTTTTGTATCCTTAGTAGAGACAGGGGTTTCACCATGTTGGCCAGGCTGCTCTTGAACTCCTGATCTTGTGATCCACCTGCCTCAGCCTCCCAAAGTGCTGGGATTACAGGCCTAAGCCACTGTGCCCGGCCTAAGCCAAGGGTGCTTTCTTAAGCATCTGCTTCCACTCCAAAAGCCACACACACCATGGCCAGCTGGAGAAGAGCCACGCGCTGTGCCCACCTAGGGTCCCTGATTGCTCAGCCTCAGCACATGGATGGCTCCCAATTTAGGCATTTTTAGATTGTTTCTAAATTGTCCGTGTCACAAACAACACAGCAACATGTACTCCATGTAGCTAAATCTTTGTACCTACTACAAATTACTCCTGAAGAATCAATGCCTAGCTGCCCAGACACTGTTGCAAGGCTGCTGAGAAGCCCTGCCAAATCTCCTTCTAGAAACTGCCATACAGGTCCCGCCGTGGTGCACCTGGAACATCCCTGAACACCAACTGCTTTTTTTTTTTTATTTTTGAGATGAAGTCTCCTTCTGCTGCCTGGGCTGGACTGCAGTGGTACAATCTCGGCTCACTGCAACCTCTACCTCCTGGGTTCAAGTGATTCACCTGTCTCAGTCTCCTGAGTAGCTGGGATTACAGGCATGCACCACCACACCTGGCTAATTTTTGTATGTTTAGTAGAGACAGGATTTCACCATGTTGGCCAGGCTGGTGAACTCATGACCTCAAGTGATCCACCCTCCTCGGCTTCCCAAAGTGCTGAGATTACAGGTATGAGCCACTCTGCCTAGCCTTTTACTGGCCTTTCTAGGTTTAAATCCTAGGAAGAATCCCCGGACAGCTGAGACCCCCACATCAGCCCCACTCAGTGTCTGAGAAAGGGCAGAGGCTCCAGACACAAGCATGGACAAGGCGAATGCCATGGAGCTGAGCATGCTGCTCTGGGGCAGGACACACCATGGCAGGCCCAGCTTTCTCTTCACTAAATGCCATAAAGTGACTCTGACGAATCTGCCTGCATGGGGGAAGGGAGAGGTGCACCTGCCATTGTGAGGGCACCTGCCACACAGGCAAGGAGGCAGCTGGGCGGAGATCAGACCCCCAGACCCCCACCCCAGGAGCATGTGGGCTGACACCCTAGGCTGGCCACAGTGCACCCACATAAGAGGGAGAGGCACGTGAGGGACTGAGCTCGTTCTGGGCTGCAGGAAGGAGGCTGGTTCTCCTGACCTCAAGTTCAACCTGCAGATGCCCTTGAGGTGAACAAAGAGGGTGATGGACAGAGGGAGAAGCATGGCCACGGTCCCTAAGTCAGAGAGTCTCCAGCTCGAGTCCCATGGACCTTCAGGAAATGGGTCCCTGCATCCCACACATGACCCTGAACACTGAATCAGCACGTGCACCTGACAACCATCTAAGAGTCATCCCTCCAGCCCCAAGACCTAGACAGTGAACCGCAGGAGCATGAGTGATGCTGGCTGACTGGATCCATGAAGGAACAAACCTCCAGGGGGTGCTCCGACAAAGACGAGCCCAGTGCAGGCTCTGGTGGCAGGCTGCTGGCAGCATGGCCCAGGACCAAGAGCCCTGGAGCTAACAGCCCACTGATTAAAGTAAAGCAGCTGGCCAGGTGTGGTGGTGCACGCCTGTAATCCCAGCTACTCAGGCGGCTGAGGCAGAAGAATCACCTGAACCCGCGAGGCAGACGTTGCAGCGAGCCAAGATAGCGTCATTGCACTCCAGCCTGGGCAATAAGAGCAAAACTCAATCTAAAGAAAAAAAAAGTGAAGCAGCAGCTTCACCCCACATTGCTGGGCCTGGGGGGCAGGAGTTCTGTCCTCAGTTTGTGCTTGCCTAGGTCCCCAGGAGGCCGGCAGAGACCCTGCAGCAGCCCCAACTCTCTCTCAGTGACTTGGGCCCCCAATGCTCCAAGTCAAGGCACATGGCACACGGCATACAAGCACACCACTATGCACTTCTGCCATGGCCAGGCTGCAGTGTGTCATCTGACAGCCTCGCTGGGATGGGGGTTGGGGATGAGGGGCTTCCCTGCTGCTCAGGTTGGGGGGATGGGGCATGGGTGCAGGTGGCTGTGGAAGGCACGGAGTGACTGCTGTAGGACACCAGAGGGCGCTGTGGGGCTGCTCTGGCAGCAGGCACAGGCTAGCAGGCCCCTGTCCCAAGCTCTGACCCCTGAGAGAATGTCCTGGGGAAGGTAAAAAAGAGATGGCCAAAGGGTGACCACAAGACCCAGCTGGGGCTGATGGAGGTGTGGGACTGTGTCATCTTGCTAGGCTGCAGTCCCTGGGGAGTCATTATTCTATGACATCCAGTCTAGGAGTACCCTGGAGGTACTCTGTGGACATGGTTACCATCTACAACCCAGATACGGTAAGCAAGTAAAGGAGATGACCTTCGATGCTCCGGGTGGCCCCATCGAATCAGCTCAAGGCCTTAAAAGGGAAACGGGTTTATCAGGAGGAAGAAGAAACTCTGCCTGAGGGCTGCTCTATCAGCTCCCATTGGGGGGGTCTGTAGCCAGCCCTGAGGATTACAGACTCCCCACCCACAATCATCTGAGCCCACTGGTTGCAATGCATCTCTTTATCAGCACACACAGACACGTGTCTCCTAGAGGCTCCATGTCTCTGCGGAACCCCGGGTACGCCTGGAAGCCCACTGATGATCATGTTGGTATCCCCTCACCCAGCTGTGCAGAGCTCTCAGGCTGTGGACAGAAACTGATTTAGGTACAACATGGTAACTCTAAAAGAAAAACAGGTGCAGTGGTTAACACTATTTCTGGCACTCTGGGAGGACAACCTGGGAGGATCATTTGAGCCCAGAAGTTCAAGACCAGCCTGGTAACATAACAAGAGTAGTCTGTCTTTAGAAAAATAAAATAGGCCAGGTGGAGTGGCTCACACCTGCAATCCCAGCACTTTGGGAGGCCAAGGCGGGTGGATCACCTGAGGTTAGGAGTTTGAGACCAGCCTGGCCAACATGGTGAAACCCTGTCTCTACAAAAGTACAAAAATTAGCCGGGCATGGTGGCAGGCACCCATAAACTCAACTACTTGGGAGGCTGAAGCAGGAGAACTGCTTGAACCGGGGAGGCTGGGGTTGTAATGAGCCGAGGTCACGCCGCTACACTCCAGCCTGGACCACAGAGCAAGACTCTGTCTGAGCGGGGAAGGGGGACCTGCAATAAAGGCTAGAAAAACATCAAACGGCTCTAAGGTATATGGGTGGGCTGGGGGAGATGGAGAGTCCCAAGATGGGAGTCAAGGGAGGTAGACTCCTCACCCTTTCTGTCATTCCCTGATTTTTCTATAAGACGGTCATTTCGAAGGAAACATATTTCAAAAAAAATGAGGGTGCTGAGTTTCTATGAACTTCCTCCCCAACCAAAATCCAGACAAATGTCCATGGTCCTCATGTACCCTAACACAGCAGTCCCCTACCTTTTTGGCACCAGGGACTGGTTTCATGGAAGGTAATTTTTCTACGGATGGTGGAAGTGGGGTGGAGAGGCACAAGGGAGGATGGTTTCGGGCTGAAACTGATCTACCTCAGATGAGGCATGAGATTCTCATAAGCAGCACGCAGCCTAGATCCCTGGCATGCACAGTTCACAACAGGGTTCATGCTCCTATGAAACACTAGTAGCACTCCTCTGACAGGAGGTAGAGCTTGGGTGGTCACGCTCGCTCATCTGCAGCTTGCATCATGCTGTGTGGGCAGTTCCTAAGCAGTCCAGAGCTGAGGGTTGGGAACTTCTGCCCTATCAGACTGGGAGCCAGATGCACACTGCTGCATGAAGCGGGCACCCGGGGGGTGCTGGGAGAGGAGAGCTGCCCATCACCCAGGCGGCCTGTGAGGGGCACCAGACCCGGCCTGGTGTGGCCCCAGCCAAGGGAGTATCCTGGAGGCCTAGAACCCGGCCTTGCATGGAGGCAGACAGGACCCAAAGACTGCTGCAAGCTGCCGCTGTGCCCAGCGAGCAAGGACAGGCCTGAGACTATGCCAGTCCCAATATTCCAAATATGAATAATTAAGACAAAAACTCACCCCTTGACTTCCTTGAAACCGAATCGATGGCCTCAGTGAAACAGAATCCTACAAAAAGAGAAACAAGAGGTGAGGGGAACGTGAATAAAGACACTGGGAAACTCAAAGTCTCCCTCCCCAGGTATATAAGGAGCAGGATGAAGATGGTGCTCTCAGGAGAAGGGAAAGGAAATGCACACACTCCGAAAATGACAGGTGAGGTCACTGGAGCAAGGGTTTTGTGGAAGGATCAGTAGGAGTTCCTCAGACGGACAGAGGACTGAGGCCACATGACAGGTAAGAACGAGGCCTCCAGACACAGGCAACAGGCAGCCCCAATGCCAAGGCTGGCGGCAGGCCCAGGATGCAGAGGTGGGGAGTGTGCCATCCTTGGAAGCCACCACCAGCCTGTGACTCCACCCAGAGAGGAGGGCAAGGCTCAAGGTGCTCACAGCCCTGCCAGAAAAGGGAATGGCAGGTCAGGGTTGACCCTGGATCAGGACTCTCCAAAGGCCCCATACTGGCAAAAGCAGCCCCCCTCCTCTCACAGCCCCAGTTGGTCCCCGTGAAATCACCAACCCAGGCTAAGTCCTGTCTCACAAACACCAGCTTTTAACACCCAGGTGGGTGAGCACTGTCTGCCAGAGTGGGTGCAGAGGGGCCACCTTAGAGCCTGAGGTGGGAGCCCGAGGCCTGCACAGCTCCACTGCATGGCCTTGGGGCAGCCACACGGCTGCAGGGCAGCTGGTCACTGCGCTTGGAACAGTGGAATTTCCAAGGAAAAAATAAACGCAAGAGCTCAAAATAAATACTGACGTTTCAGCTATTCAGAGACCAGCCTTCTGGCAGCATCTGAGCAAGAACTGGGATCCAAGGACTGCACCTCTGCATCTTCTTCCCTCTCCCCTACCTGGGGCCCTGAGCATGCACCTTAGTATCTCAGATGTCACCCCACGGCATGGCCCTGGTTGGTCGCCATGATCTTCAGCCCCCAAGCCCACCCCTGTACCTCCTGGCCCCAGTGCCCCACTCAGGTCCAGCTCACTGAGATGCCCTCCCACCCAGGCCTTGCTTCTGTCCTCAGAGTACCCCTATCCTGGGCTCCATCTCCACTGCTCAGGTCTCACTCCTTCCTACCCTGGCCTGCCCACAGCTCTCCCCAGAGAGCAAAGCGCCACCTGAGTCTGTAGAGGCCTGTTGGAAGACATGGGGTAAGCAGAGCAGCTCTGCTCCTGGGCCAGTATCAGAGACAACATCCACCCCAAGGGGCAGCCCAGGGTCCTCCCTCTGGAGCTACTCAGCACCGTTCCAGGACTCTGGCTTGAGCTGGCACAGGGCCCTGACCTTTGGAAGGGGTGGGCTCTCCAACTGCCCACATCCAGTGCCCACTAGCTGGGCACGATGGGAGCTACTAGGAGCAGGGCAAGCTGCCTGGGTCGTGAGACATAGCTGGCCTCTCAGCACCTGCTCCATGGTGGCCCTGAGCCACGGGTCTGCTTGGCCAGCTTAGACCATGCAGCCATATAGACATGACATGTATAGTGCCCAGAGTGGGAGACGCCGAGCACCTCGCTTTTGTCTACCAGGAGCCTCCTTCCTTGCCAAGACTCCTCAAGGATTCTGCTGCTTAGGGGAGAACAGAGGGGTGGTGACCTGCGTCCTAACACCACCCAGGCCCTGACGCCCCAGAAACTGCCCCATGCTTCTCAAGCACACCACCCCTCAGCAGGCACACAGGCCGTCTTCACAACGAGCATGACTCATGGTGCGAGCCACCACTGTCCATGGCACAACACATCCACAGCCCACTCCCTGTCCTGCTCCAGGACCAGGAAGCAGCTGCTGCAGGCACAGGGGCCATCATGCTGCTGCAACAAGCGGGGCTCGTCCAAAGAAGCTCAGGAAGGGCTGGCCCTGTCCCCCAAAACATGACCCAACCACTAGCCGGTGCTGCTACTGCAGAGAACAGGGGGCCTCAGCCTGGCTGGGCCCTTGGAGAAGCAGCACCTGAGTGACCTTTGCTTAGAATTTGGTTAAACAGGCCGAGCACGGTGGGTCATGCCTGGAATCCCAGCACTTTGGGAGGCCGAGGCAGGCAGATCACTTGAGGTCAGGAGTTTGAGACCATCTTGGTCAACACAGTGAAACCCCGTCTCCACTAAAAACACAAATATTAGCTAGTGGTGGTAGTGGCCACCTGTAATCTCAACTACTCAGGAGGCTGAGGCAGGAGAATCACTCCAACCCAGGAAGTGGAGGTTGTAGTGAGCTGATACTGGGCCACTGCACTCCAGCCTGAGCGACAAGAGTGAGAACTAAAAAAGAATTTGGTTAAACACAGACATGAAAAAGAGACCTGCAGGGACTAATGAAGGTGTAAAAGACACCGGATGCTATTACTCATCGGGGAAATGCAAGCTGTAACCACAGTGATCTAGATTGATGGCCATAAAAATTTTTTAAAAACCATAAAACACAGAGATAGCACTGCACCTATCAGAGCAGCTAATCCAAAAGAGGCTAACAAGCGCAAGTGTTGGCAAGAACCCAGAACCTCTGCCATCGTGGGAGGGAATGGACCAGGCTCAGCCACTGTGGAAGCTACCTGGCAGTTTTCTCAAAGGTTAAACAAAGGGTTACAAACACCCAGCAATTCCACTCCTGAGTATCCACCCACAGAAACACACTTATGTAAAAAGCTTACACCTGAATGTTTACAGCAGAATTATTATTATTATTTTTTTTAAGACAGGGTCTCACCATGTTGGTCAGGCTGGTCTTGAACTCCCGACCTCAGGTGATCCGCCCGTCTTTGCCTCCAAAGTGCTTGGATTACAGGCATGAGCCACCACACCCGGCCACAGCAGAATTATTTAGAGTATCCAAAAAGCGGCAATAACCCAAACGTCCATCCACTAGTGGAGAGAGAATCAAACACTGGAATATGGGGGACTTTGCCAAGTGAAAGAAGGCTGCACACCACACCACAGGCTGTATGACTCCATTTCTACATATCTCCAAGAGAGGCAAAACCAGAGAGACAGAAAGCCGAGCAGTGGGCATCCAGGGCTGGAGGTGAGAGTGGGGAGCAGATGCAGCCAGGCAAGGGTAAAGGGTCAAAACTCACTGACTATGCACAAGATGGGGACGTTTGAGAGGGTGTTCGCGATACCTTCCAAACTGCCCTCAAGCTCACAGGGGTCGTCTTTGTTGACTCAAAGAAATGGAGCAAAACATTCTCTGACACACACGGCAAGTTCTGGAACAGGTGGAGGAGAGTGCTGTCCGTTAACCATTTTCAATGTCCGAGTGAAAGAAAACTGGCGTAAGACGCAGGAACCACATTAAGCAAAGGAAACACCAAGGTGGAATGGCCCTGCCCATGCCACTCAGGGAGCCCCTCCAAACTCACAGCACCAGTCCTCACAGGCCCAGGGAGCACACAACCAAGGCCAGGCGGGAAGGGTGTTCTGGAGGAGGAAGCAGCAGGGGCAGAGCCTGGAGCAGGGACTCAGCGCAGCGGCTGCAGGGAGCAGGTGGGGCCCGTCTCTGGCAGCCCAAACCTCTGCAGAGGGGTCGGCTCGGGGCTAACGCGAGCACCCTGTCTACTGTCCATGTGATACCTCTGCATGTGCAGCTGTGAGCCAGGGATGAGAGCTAAGAAAACAGTGATGATGACGAGGCCAATCAGGGTGACAAGAGACAGGAACCAATTAGGGTGCACAACCCCACCCCCCACAGAACTGTGTCAGGGCAGCCCCAGCTGTGCAAGGCTGAGGGTGACAGGACTCAAATGCACTGACCCTCCCGCCCTCCCCATGGCTCCAAGCTCTCTGTAGGCCATGCCATCCAGAGGCATGTAACCATGTTCTCATAGCTGACTGTCAAGTGGGTCACATACAAGACTCCTTTCTTGCCAAGATGCTCATCCCCCAAAGGTATGGAAAGCGAGACTTCATGCCTCAGAGGAGAAGAGCTGAGGGGCCGCAGAGCCAGCCTTTCTCCATGATGCTGGGAGAACTGACCTCAAGTGCCTGTCCCCATGAGAGCTGGCTGTCATGGCCGGGCTCCCAACCACGGTGGCTCACAGTGTATCCCCATCCTCCAGCAGGAGACCAGGCCCTTGTCAACAACAGATCAATTCACTCCCAACATCACACATGCATGAGGGTGACACTCCACATAGGACACATCAAGACATTAACAAACATGGGCACCAAGACTAACTCCTGTCCAAACCATCGGGCAGAGACCCACCTCGTAGATACCTTTCTAGGGCATCTACAAGCAGAACCCTACAGACACGTGAAGCAGTGGGAAAACAAGAACCCTAAGCCGGGGGAAACCGAGTTAGCAGAAAGATGTGGGAAGCACAGAGATGCTGACTGAACAGACAGGGACTTCGGGACAGCTACTGTGAACTCAGAATGCTCAGCGCCTAAAGGCAAACAGCTGAAGAGGAAGAAGTGCGGGCATCCTGAGAGCCATGAGGGGCTTCCAGAGCTGAGACACGGAGCATCTGGAACGAAATGGCCACTGGAAGTCACAGCAGGCAACGCAGAAGAAAGGGCAGTGAGCCTGAAGACAGAGCCACAGGAGCCACCAAGACGAATCCCAGAGAAAAGCCTATAGGAAATGAACACCACCTCAGTGACCTGTGGACAACAGCAGGGGATCCCACGTACAAGAAACTGGAGTCCCGAGGGCGGGCGGGGGATCTGAGAAAAGAGTGGCCAGAAATTCCGTAATGTAACAAACACTACAAACCCACAGACCCAAGAGGCCTTGTCAGCCCCCAGCAGGAAAACAAAGAACCAGGTTGGGGCACATCATGAGCAAATCAGCAGAGCCATGAAAGTCGCCCCAAGGTGAGTGTCGCCTGAGTCCAAGCCAGTCAAGTTCCTTCACGGAGGGACCAGCCGTCACCCTCTGTGCTCACCAGCCTGGCACAGTGGGGATGCCTAACAGCACGTGGCCCACTGCACCCTCTTCTGGCTACTCCCCCTAGAGCCAACATGCGTGGTGTCATGGCCGAACCCTTGTCAGGAGAGCCCAGCGCCTTGTTACCTTGGTCTGTGCAGCAGGACAGAGGGTAAGGAATAGCCGGCAGCACACATGATTTTTCTGTCACCTTAGAAGCTCTGGGGTTGGGCTCAGGCCGAATTTATTAAGTAACGGGGTAACTCAGTGGCACATGACACCTGCAGGGTGCTGCCGCCTCACACTAAGAACACCCAGCAGGGGGTGAGCCATGCCTTAAGCCACCACCTGCCCAGCCTTTCAGAACCTCTGAGGGGTCATGTCACCCCCACTGCACCCTTCCCTGGGCCCCACACTGGTTGACAAGTGCTCTCAGGCCCCTCGAGTGGCAGAAATCCATCTTTCATTAGCCAGCATGAGGTGTGGAACTGGGAGCTCCTGAGGGACAAAAGTCACCCTCACTGCTGTGCTTCAGGCCAAGGCCCCAGGTGGGAGTTGAGGAGCCTGGCAGGGCTGCCACTGCTGGCCTGACACGGTCACTGGGTCAGCTGGGTCACGCTGGGGCAGGTGGGGACTGAGCTGTGCCGAGATTGGCGCTTTCCAGACCCGACTGGGCTCCAGACCATGGCTCAGAGGACAGACCTCAACATAGCAGGGCAGTGGTGCCTGGGTCCTGCGGTCACTCAGCCTGGGTACCCACTGAGGCTGCTGAGCACAGACCAAGAGACTCCTGCAGGCAGCTCTCCCGCAATGAGGCCACTCCCATAAAGACAGCGGAGGGTGGAATGGGGAGGGCACAGGGCGTTGACAACAACAGGGGCTCGGGCATGGGAGGCTTCGAGAGCCCTGCAGCTGAGACAGAGGAAAGGGTGAGGAGGAACCTCTCCAGAGCCAGAGAATCCCCTGATCCTCTCCCCTCCAGCAAAGATACTTCCGGGGATGAAGCAACAGGAAGCTGCTTACAAAATCCCAGTGTTACAAAAACCTCCAGGCCTAGTGACCAGTTTACAGGAAGTGTGGTGGGTGATTCTTCCCCGGGCACAAGGCAAGGTATGGAGCCATTTCTGGTCCTCACCACTGGGGACAGGGAGAGCCCCCAGCATCTGGTACAGGGGAGACCAGGTATGCTGCTCAGCACACTGTAGGCAACACAGAACCTCCTGCCCCAAATGTCAAGCAGTGCAGGGGCAGAGAAGACCCAGGCTGACCCTGCCACAGGAAGCGACCATCAGAGCAGAAAGCAGAAAAATCTAAAAAAGACCTGCTCCCATCAACAGATATAAATGGCATGAGGGGGAAAGGATGGAGGGTATAAATTACCACCGGCACAAGATGTGTGTGGATCCCAACTTGACCAGCCGCTGTGGGCAAAGCCAGGCAGAGGCAGGGGTGCAGGGAGCTGGCCATGACGCCACTGGGGCTGCTGCTGACTGGGTCAGACGTGCAGGCTGCACCCACATTACATCTTTTAAAAAGCAAGTCTTTATCTGCTGCCAATAAATACTGTCATTGGAAAAGTTATGAGTGAAGAAGAAGATACCTAGGATTGTTGGTCAGCTGTGGTGGCTCATGACTGTAATCCCAGCACTTTGGGAGGCCGAGGCAGGTGAATTACTTGAGGTCGGGAGTTCAAGACCAGCCTGACCAACATGGCAAAACCCAATCTCTACTAAAAATAAAAAAATTAGCCAGGCCTGGTGGCATATGCCCAGTTATTCGAGAGGCTGAGGCAGAGAATTGTTTGAACACGGGAGGCAGAGCTTGCAGTGAGCCAAGATTGCACCACTGCACTCCAGCCTAGGTGACAGAGTGAGACTCCATCTCAAAAAATATATAAAAATAAAAAGAGATATCTTGGATTGTTTTAAAAATGCTCCACCAAAGACAAAAACTAGGGAGAGGGCACAGCAAAGACAGGAGACACACGGATGGACAGGGCCTAATCTGGCCAGGACCCAGGACATCTGCTACTGGCCTGGGGATAATGAAGCCCAAGGCAGTGGGTGCCAAGGCTGCCTGCCCCAAGGACACACAATCCTTCCCCCCACCCTCCAGAAGCATGCACTCAGCAGTAGTGCCCACTCCGCCCAGGCAGCACATTCTCCCTGTTGTCTACTGAGCAAGGCCTGCCACCCCACCCCCGATACAGGAAATGATGGAAAGGAAGGCATCTGTTCCTTCTTCAGAAGTCCATCTTGCTGACTCTCCCAAGCACCAGCATCAGCGCACATGCCCTGATCTTACAGAGCTGGGTCACCCTGCCAAGCCATGAAGTCCTGGGAAGAGCCCTGCCGGTGAGCTCCCAGCAATGGGCCCCCCTTTCCAGTAAAACACAAATGATTGGGAAGGCTATTCGGGAATCCTCCCTGAGGCTTCCTGGCAGGACTGGAGCAGGACACTGAGGCCACGGAGTGTTTAGAAAGTGACTGAGTGGGGCTGTCTCTGTGAACTACAAAACAAAGAACAATCCGCCTAGTGGGCTTGGCTGGCTCAGGGACAAGCCAGGGAACTTGGACAAACACACCATGGCCCTCCCAGGTTGAAGCCTAGGGAGCCAGGCAGCCACGGTCAGGGCAGGGGAGGGGCAAAGACTCAGCAGCTCCTCTGCCAGCCTGGGAGGACAGTGATGTACTCAGCAGGCCGGGTGGGCCTGTAAGAGCAGAAAAGGGACTCCAACTGGCCACAAGCCAAGTGCAATTCAGCGGCCAACACAGCAAGTTTTTTGTCTTTCTTTCTTTTTGGAGACAACTCTGACTCTGTCGCCCAGGCTGGAGTACAGTGGTACAAACACGGATCACTGCAGCCTCAACCTTCTGGGCTCAGGCGATCCCCCGCCTCAGCTCCTGAGTAGCTGGGACCACAGGTGCACACCACCACTCCCGGCTAATTTTTCTATTTTCGTAGAGATGGGATTTCATCACATTGCCCAGGCTGGACTTGAACTCCCGGGTTCAAGCAATTCAACAGACTTGGCCTCCCAAACTGCCAGGATTACAGGTGAGAAGCCACCGTGCCCAGCCCACAGCAGGTATTTCCATCTACATTCATGAAGGTACACAGAAAGTTCATGGGAAAGGCGTTTTCAGAAATCTTATAGACAAAAATATGTAGATTGCCCAAAACTGTGGCATCCACACCTTCCAAGCATCTTGCTTGCTTTTCCCAGGTGAGCATGCTGGGCAGGCCACCTTCCCTTCTGCCCAGTTTCCCACATCCCCGCTCAGAGCCTGACCCTCCCCACAACCCCAGCAATCTTGGATCTGTTTTCTGCCCCTACAGTTTTGCCTTTCCAGAAAGTCTTATCAATGGAATCATGCAAGATGAGTTTCTTGTGGTCCTTGCAACAAATGACGACGTTTTGGTGGCTTAAAACAACCAAAATTGGATCTCTCACAGATTGGGGGCCCAGAATTCTGAAATCCAAATGTCAACAGGCTCCCTCCTTTTGGGAGCTCTAGGGGAGGACCTTTCCTGGCCTCTTCACCTGCTGGGGGATCCAGGCACTCCCTGGCTTGTGGCTGCATCACCCTAATCTCTATCCCTGGGGTCATGTGGCCTTCAATTCCTCTCCTGTCTGCGTCAAATCTGTTCCTCTCTTACCAGGACACTTGTGATGACAAACAGGGCCCACGCAGATAATGCAGGGTAACCTCCCCATCTCAACTTAATCTCATCGGCAAAGGCCCTTTTTCCACACACGGTTACTCTCTCAGGTTCCTGGAATCTGCTGTGGCCATGATTCAGCCAGCCACCTACTCAGCATCACGCCTTTGAGAGCCATCCTGTGTGCTGCCCTGCTCTGTAAATACGCCACCTTCCATGCAACCACTTGCGGGATGAAGGACACAGGTTGGTTCCAGTTTGGAGAATTAATGAATCAAGCAGCTATAAACACTCATGGACAGGTTTTTGTGTGAACGTGTTTTCATTTCACTTGGTGAACACCCAGGAGCCTAACTGCTGAGCCATGGAGTAGGTGTCCATTTAATTTAATATGAAACTGCCAGGCTGGCTCCCAAAGTGGCTGTACCATTTTGCACTGCCACCAGCGATGAATGACAGCTCCTGTTGCTCCCCATCCATGTCAACATTTAATGCTGTCGGCTTCTTTAAAATGTCAGTCATCCTGGTTGGTATGTGGTGTGGTGACAGCTCACAGACGTTCATCTTGGGGTTTCCCTGCTGATTAAGCACGTTGAGCATCTTTTTACAGACTAATGTGTCATTCTTCTAGCTTTAGTGTTGAAGCTGTCCAAATCTTTACCCCATTTTTTAAAACTGGGTCATTTTCTGCTTTATGGAGATGAGGAGTCTTGCTCTTGTTGCCCAGGCTGGAGTGCAGTGGTACAATCTCAGCTCACCGCAACCTCTGCCTCCCAGGTTCAAGCGATTCTCCTGCCTCAGCCTCCCAACTAGCTGGGATTACAGACGGCGCCAGCACACCTGGCTAATTTTTGTATTTTTAGTAGAGGCAGGTTTTTGCCATGTTGGCCCGGCTGGTCTCAAACTCTTGACCTCAGGCGATCCACCCACCTTAGCCTCCCATAGTGCTAAGATTACAGGTGTGAACCACTGAATCCAGCCAAAAAAAAAAAAAAACTGGGTCATCTTCTTATTGAGTTTTGAGAGTTCTTTATGTTATCCTAGTCCATGGCTTGTCTTTCCATTCTTTTTTTTTTTTTGAGGTGGAGTCTAGCTGTTGCCCAGGCTGGAGTACAGTGGTTCAATCTTGGCTCACTGCAATCTCTGCCACCTGAGTTCAAGCGATCCTCCTGCCTCAGCCTCCCAAGTAGCTGGGACTCTACAGGTGCGTGCCACCACACCCAGCTAGGTTTTGTATTTTGAGTAGAGACAGGTTTTTACCATGTTGGCCAGGCTGGTCTTAAACTACTGACCTCAAGTTATCTGCCCGTCTTGGCTTCCCAAAGTGCTGCGATCACAGGGGTGAGCCACTGCGCCTCGCCTGTCTTTCCATTCTCTTAACAGTATCTCTCAAAATACAGAAGTTCTTAATTTTGATGAAGTGGAATTTTCCAATTTTTTCTTTTATGGGTTGGTCTTCATTTTGTGTCTTAGTTCCTCCCATCTTTTTGTTTTGTTCTGTTTTTGAGACAGGGCCTCGCTGTGTTGCCTAGGGAGTGGGCAGTGGCTCACTGCAGCCATAGTCTCCTGGGGTCAAGCAATCCTCCCAACCTTGCCTCAAATAGCTGGGACTACAGGCATGTGCCACCATGCCTGACCACATTTTTTTATTTTTTATTTTTATTTTTTGAGATGGAGTTTCGCTGTTGTTACCCAGACTGGAGTGCAATGGCACGATCTCGGCTCACCACAACCTCCACCTCTTGGGTTCAGGCAATTCTCCTGCCTCAGCCTCCCGAGTAGCTGGGATTACAGGCACGCACCACCATGCCCAGCTAATTTTTGTATTTTTAGTAGAGACAGGGTTTCATCATGTTGACGAGGATGGTCTCGATCTCTCTTGACCTCATGATCCACCCGCCTCAGCCTCCCAAAGTGCTGGGATTATAGGCGTGAGCCACCGCGCCCTGCCCACTTTTTTTTTTTTTTTTTTTTTAACTTTTGTAGAGATGAGGGTCTCCCTATGTTGCCCAGGCTGGTCTCAAACTCCTGGGCTCAAGTGATCCTCTTGCCTCAACTCCTCAAAGTGCCAGGATTCTAAACGTGAGCCATCACACTCCCATCTTTTTTTAAATAGCTCTATTTTAGGAAAATCCTCCAAACTGCCATTCTTTACCAACTCCCCTCGCCCCTTTCAAACAAGCAGCTTTGGGTAACTACTGCGTACACCCCCAGCCACCACAGTCACCAGTGAAGGGTCTCTTAGATTCCTTCATCTGCATGCGCTCCAGATCATGACTACAGATGCTCCCTGGATAGTCCCCAGATGCCAGCACCCACCTGGCAGTTGCAGTGCAGGGTTTTTAGACACCGTCCAGGCCCTTCTTCCAGAAGGCACTCAACAGGTGAGTGGAAGGCAGCCTCTGTCATCATGGGAGGCCCCTCAGATGTCTGTCCATTCCTGCCTCATGGTTAGGGGTGGGGGAGCTGCTTGAACTCCCTGAGCACAGCCTGTCCATAGAAATCACAGCCAAATCACAAGCAAGGACTCGTGGTACCACAGACGGCCAGCCGTCATCACTAACCCACTCCCGTCCTAAACCGCACAGGATTGGGTTCCAGTTGTCACAACCGAGGAAAATGCAGGGCTGCCTAAGGTCACAGCAGACCTCATCCCAACCTCACAGGAAAACTGAGCTCTGGGGTTCCCATGAGGCTTTCACAATTTACCCAAACTCACATTACCCCAGGGCAGCAGGATACAACAAACATTTACTATGCAATTCTTCAAGTTATAGTGCTTCTATGCTCCTGTGCCCTGCTTCATCAGTCAGAGAGAAGTCCCCTCCAAGGGAGGGAAGAGTGCCCTGCCTGCCCTGCCCACCCTACCCACCCTGCCCGCACCTCCATGGGTCATGCGCCAGGCATGGCCCAGGCCTGCTTCCAGGAGAGTACATCTCAGAGCCATGCAACCCACGCCTGGCCCAAGCCCTCTAGTCAACACCTTCCTTAACTTTGCCTTTCCCCTTTATGATTCCACCTTTTGCATCTACCTTTCTTCAAACAGGAAAAGAAGCTATCATACGTGGGCACCTGCTGCACACCCCAGGGGCACCTGGACCACAGTGTCAGGCCCCTCTGTCCCCTCCAGCACACTCCACAGTGTCTGAAACAGGGCAAACCTGCAAGTACCAGTGTGATGGGCACAGAATCCCCTTTGGCAGCCAGGCAGCACGGTGGTTCATGCCTGTAATCCCAGTACTTTGGGAGGCCGAGGCGGGTATATCACTTGAAGTTAGGAGTTTGAGACCAGCCAGTCCCTACCAGAAATACAAAATTTAGCCAGGGTCATGGTGGGCACCTGAAATCTCAGCTACCTGGGAGGCTGAGGCAGGAAAATCGCTTCAACCTGGGAGGGGGAGGTTGCAATGAGCTGAGATCATGCACTCCAGCCCGGGCAACAGAATGAGAATTGGTCTCCAAAAAAAAAAAAAAAAATTTTTTTTTTTTTTTTTTAAGCCAGGTGTGATAGTACACACCTGTGGTCCCAGGTACTCAGGTGCTGAGGCAGGAGGATCACCTAAGCCCAGGCAATCAAGGCTGCAGTGAGCCATGGCTCCACCTCTGCACTCCAGCAGGGGTGACAGAGCAAGATCCCGTCTTCAAGACAAAACAAGATCGGACTCGGTGGCTCATGCCTGTAATCCCAGCACTTCGGGAGGCTGAGGCAGGGGGATCACAAAGTCAGAAGTTCAAGACCAGTCTGGCCAACGTAGTGAAACACCGTCTCTACTAAAAATATAAAAATTGGCTGGGTGCAGTAGCATGCCCTTGTAATGGAGGCTAAGGCAGAAGAACCACCTGAACCTGGGCAGAGGTTGCAGTGAGCCAAGATCATGCCACTGCACTCCAGCCTGGGTGACAGCATGAGACTCTGTCTCAAAAAAAAGGGTGGGGGACAAGGAAGCACAGGAGGCTTCACAACTTTAGCTGTGCACTCCTCAAGAGGTGTACAAGTGTTTGGTGGGGTTTTTCTTTTTAATCACTCACTAAAACTCACCAACAACAGGTACTGAACTCAGCTTCTGCACCTAGAAACTTAAAACTCAAGGTCTTCAAGAAGCAGCCCTCTCAGCAAACCTGGCCTCTGCCCACGGTCTGCGACACCAGACAACTCCTGCTCTCCTCCAGACAGCAGTGACCATGATGTGATCACATCTGACAATGGAAGAAGCTAAGGGACTGACCTAGCTCACCGGGGTCCTACATGGCACAGCATGGGCCTCCCCTAGCCCTGGGTTCCTGACATTTTCAAAGTGAATGAGAAAGCTCTAGGGCCTGCCATGGGCCATCCCTTTGTCAGAGCCCAGGTCAGGCCTCCGTAGGGGTTGGGTCCTTGAGAATGCAGCTCTGTCTTGCCACTGTGCTTTCTGCTTGGGCAGCTAGGAGGCCTCATACCCTACTCACCTCCATGGGATTATCTGGAGCACAGCAGATGTGGCCTATGGGCTCTCCTGTCCCCAGGAGGCCCCTCCAGGCCTCCATCTCAACTCCCCTGCAGACAAGGCCATGGGTGTGCCCTCGACCTGTCAGTCTCTCATTCCACCTCACTTTTGGGCCCTCCAAGCTCAACTGCTGTTAGAGTGCTACCTCTCTGCTATGCTCCCAAGGCTGCCCGTCCTCAGCCTCACCACAGAGCAGACTGGCCTCTTCTGCCGAGCCCCCAGCACACCCAAGCTCTCTAGCTGCCTCCACCTCTCCCCTGAAAACAGCTAACACTCCACTACAGGAGCCCATCTACTCCCAGGGCCAGGGAGACCAGGACTGCCCCCAACCCAGGGAAGGCTCATCTTAGAGGCAAGATTCAGGCCCAGCCCAGGGTACTCCATGAGGCCTGGTGGTTGAAGGAGGTGGAGGGTGTCCCTTGCCCAAATTCATGCCACATTCACAGTCACTGGGAAAGCCACGGGGATGGAAACAGTAAGGCACTCTCCTTGATGCACTTCGAAGCCCCTCAGCCACTATTTCTCCCTGAGGGCATGGCCGCCCCAGCTGACTTTGGCAGGAAGCAACAAGCCCCACAGCACAAACACCCCCAGGCTACCTCCTCTGCAGAGGGGCTACACCTGGGGTGGGAGCCCTGTGACCCGGGAAGGAATCTGGGGAGGGGCTTCTGTGTGAAGCTTAGCTCAGGGCTCCAAGGGCAGTGTCAGACACTGGTTCAACAGGGGCATGAAGAGAGAAGCTGCTGAGCACCTCGTCCTCAGGCCGCCCAGCCCTGTTTCTAACAGTCTCGTACAACAGGTCCACCCAAGACATGAGCTGTGACCCAGAGCGGGGGTGTGGTCCTGGGACTGTCCACCACGGATAAACCCAGGTCAGGAGGAGATGGTAGCTTGCCAAGCTCCTGAGGCACATGCTCAGGATCTAGAAGGACCGTCTGTCCCTCCTCCAGTGGTCAGCCGCACTCACCAAGGCTGCCCCTGAGGCCCTCAGAGACCCAGGGGGTTCTAAGAAAGGAGCCTGTCTCTGAACCAGAAACCACGCCCTTTCTCGGGGCCCCTGTGTCCCATCAGCCACCTGTATGATTCACAGCTCAGCACCAGAGTTGGCTCTCACTGCCCTGTCTCATCATGTGCCCACTGCACCCTCTGCAAAGCACCCAAACCTGTCCCAGGAGACGGGCACAGATCACAGAAACAAAAGACGCTGCGGAAAGAATCTGGCACCCTTCAAGGCATGATCTGTGGCCCCCAGCCAGTACTCACTCCAAGGGTGCTCTTAGGTCCTCTTCCCATACACAGTTTGAACCTGTAAGCTGGGAGCTGCCACATCAGGACCTCAGGCATGTGACCTTGCTGACCACGAATGTGGGCATCAGGTCCTGCCTGCCAACTCACCCACATGCGCCTCTGAAGCCCATCAAAGATGCTGCCAAAACGCTGGTCTCCACCGTCAGCTACAGGCCATGCTGACACCTCTGATGCTTCCAACACCATGGGGGGTAAATCCTAATCACTCAGGAACATGAAGGCCCGGTTCGGATAGACCCTGCCATTCAGACCCACTACCCACAGGGAGGCCCTGGAGAAAGGAGTAACTGCTTCTGAGCCGATGCCCACATGGATTAACATTCCCCATAAAAACCCATCAAGGGTTCCAGAGACAGCCCAGAGGCTTCTAGGAATGTCTGAACAAGTCAACCACCCCAGAGAGCCAGGTCACCCCTCAAACAGGCCAGCCCAGTGAGGACAGAGTGTCCTGAGGTGAGCATCAAAGAGGCACCACAAGAGTTGGGCCTCAGTCTTCCTTCTCGCTTGAGGAGCAGCTGGGCTTGGGGGAAAGGCCCTCAGTGTGGCCATGAGCCACCTTGAGCACTTGGGATATGCTCAGATCCCAGGCTGTGCTATCTCAGGAAAATCCTCCGCGTTGTTGGGTCTGACAGAGGCAGCTGCATGAAACTAGTGTACTTTTAACTTTTGAGAGAGAACCTGATGCGGCCACAGCCAGGCTGCACTGGCCCCTCAGGGAGGCCCCAGACCAGATAAGCACTGCCTGCATCTCCCACTAAGGAACATCTCTGGGATGCCCGAGCTGCCTGATGCTCGGGTTCATCACCAACAGCGCCAAGTTGTTCCTCCTGAGAGAAGGAATCAGTCCCTTCAGATCCTCATCCTCCTGAAAGTTGAGCACATGGCTTCTAACAGGCCCAGGTGCTTATCTTTGGAACAACAGGATCTTCTATTACCCAGAAAAACAAAGTAGAGCTTTCCAGGTACAATCTGTACTTTCAGACTCCAAACACTCAGAAGCTGTGCTCAGAACCCAGCTGGCAGGGCCAGCTCTGCCCCATCCAGCCATGATCACAGCCACCAGAATCCAACCTACCCTGGGAGGGGCCCTGCCCCACTCTGGCCACAAAGCTGGTGAGCGTCCACCGTGGCCCCACCTAGTAATAGCCTCGGCAGTGCAGTGCGGTGTGGTATGGTGTGGGCATCCTCACATGGTGGGCCCATCCTGAGAAACATGCCTGAGGGCACCTGGCACCTGGGTCTTATCTCACAAAAGGATCCTCCCTGTTATTGGGTAGGTCGTGGGTAAGTGCACACCAAGATCCACCAACTGACTTCTTCCCAGAAAGATGCCTGTACTTCAAACAGCCTGACAAGAAATGTCACCAAACTGGACTCCTCCCCACCAGCAGCACAGAACCCAGAGTACAGCACCCAGGAGCCCAGAGGAGACCACACAGCAGGAAATGTGTGGCACTGCCAAGCTGGATGGGAGCTGCAGAGGCAGCCTGTGACCAGCGGGGCACGTGCTGGCTAGGGCTGACTCAGGGCAAGTCCCCAGAAGTCAGAGTACCCAGGAGGCCGGGGCTCAGGATCTGGGGCTCAGGATCCAGGGCTCTGGGGAGGAGCTGCATGCTCCCAGCATCCATGGGGTAGGGGCTGGAACAGAACATGCTCTGCCAGGTGCTCAGCGCCTACACACCCTCAAAAGCCTGATTGCAGGGACCTTCTATGGACAGGGCTGTGCATCTTGAGGGCCAACTTCAAGAAAAAGACTGAGGCTCAGGGAAGACAGGTGCCTTGCTTAAGGCCACCAGCTCAGTAAGTGGCAGAGCTTGGGCTGAAACACAAGACTCTCCCAAAATGATGAGGCAGTGGACCCCTGCTATGTCAGGGTGTGTCTTTTCTCTTTCCACATTGACGGGATCGACCTCTTCACAGGCATGGTCCCCGACAGGCTGACCCCCGTCCTGTACTGAAGCTGTGCAGGCACAGATCCCTGCATCTGCAGACCCACTTTTGTCATCCCACTTGCAAGGGGTGTGGAGGAGCCTTGCCTGACAGCCCGAGGGAACCAGAGTCTGAAATCTCAGCTGTTTTTTTTTTTTTTTACAGAACGTTTTGTCACCTGCCTTCAAGTAAAAGCACCCGATTTCAGCTCAAGGTGACAAGGATCAGGTATTTGCCTGGAAGCTGACACACGCCAGAAGGCAGCTGGAGCTCTGACAAACGCGCTGCAGATCTAGGTCAGGACGGGGTGCAGATGTGAGGGAGGGGCACTCTAGCACAATTCCAGAAGTTTCAGGAAAATGCTGAAATCCAGCCAGGTCAGACAACCACCCCGCTGCAAACAGGTTAGAGAAAGCTGTGCAGGCCCTAGCAGACCCTGACTCAGACCTCGGGCTGGCCGCCCGCAGCTGCTCCAATCCCCCTCATGTTAGCCCGTGGCTCCTGCAACCACCACTCACTCCCACTGGGACCTCAAGAGCCCCAGGTTCTTGGCTGCTGCCATCCAAGCTCCAAGCTTCTTCCCAGCCAGCTCTGGCACCTTCTCTAGCCTCCTCACAGGGGAATCTTATCCAAGTATCCGTCGGATCGTGCCCTGCACACCTCAGGTGCCTGATAAGGCGGGAAGTCTTGGCCCTGCAGCCCCAGCGGCCCACACTGGCCCCTTCATGGTACTCACACTCAGTGCTGTGTGACCCCATGCCTACTGCCGTCTAGATCCTCCTGGGATCCACCCAGCTGATGACTCCCCTAAGGCCTCATCAGAGAGGCTTTCTGAATGCGAGGGCTCACTAGGGCCCTGGCCCCTGGCTGTGGGCATCTCACTGATTGGGGGGCAAGGTTGGTCACTTCCCACCTAAAGGTAAGTTCCAGGAGAAGGAAGTCCTTCCTGTTTCTGCTGACCCCTGGGGCTAATGGCCTAGGATAACAGAATCAGGGCTCAAACATGCACTGAGCAGAGATTTAGAGCTGGCCCTGACCATGCTGTGGGGCCTCTGCTGGTGCCTCAGGCCTCAAGCCACCTGCCCGTGGGGCTGGCCAGGCCAGGTGAGACACAGCCTTGCTTACAAGCCAGCTGTATCTGACAGCAGAGTCCTGCTATGGCCTTCTCTCCCTTGGATACAACATAAAACAATTTCAACTTAGAGAAAATCTGCAGGAACAGTACAAAGAACAGCCATATTCTGGTAAATTTCCCCCACCTGCCCCACACCCCTATTACTCACATACTTAGGTACAGCACACACCTGCTTCTTGACCATTTGAGAGCCGACTGGAGACTTTCACAGACTGTGACCCTAAATGCAGCATGTTTCCTGAGAGTAAAAATACTCTTCTGGGCCAACACGGCATGCACTAGCTTCACAAATATGATACTCCAGGCCACCGTCCGCCTCCAATGTCATTGCCTGACTTGGAGGCAACCTCACGAGGAGCCAGTCGGCAACGGCGCATTGCACTGAGCTGCCCTCTCATCTGCTGCCTTTAATCTGCAAGTTTCTTGGCACGGTGGCTCACGTCTATAACCCCAGCACTTTGGGAGGCCAAGGTAGGCAAATCACGAGGTCAAGGGATCGAGACCATCCTGACCAACATGGTGAAACCCGTCTCTACTAAAAATACAAACATTAGCCAGGTGTGGTGGCAGGTGCCTGTAATCCCAGCTACTTGGGAGGCTGAGGCAGGAGAATCGCTTGAACCCGGGAGGCAGAGGTTGCAGTGAGCCGAGATCACACCACTGCATTCCAGCCTGGGTGACAGAGCGATTCTCTGTCTCAAAAAAAAACCATGAGACCACCAGCTATGCTCCTCTTCCTGCCTTCCTCACTCCTGGGTCAGGTGTGATCATGAGGCTTCCTGTGTACATCCTAGGTTTTTTAAATGAACCCTGCTAGGCTGCACCAAAGGCTCTTCAAGAGGACCATTTGTCACACCACCTTCACAGCTGCTCCACCAACTGGCTGCTTCTGACATATGAAATCTTTTTTTTTCTTTTTTTGAGACGGAGTTTCGCTGTTATTACCCAGACTGGAGTGCAATGGCATGATCTCGGCTCACCGCAACCTCCGCCTTCTGGGTTCAAGCAATTCTCCTGTCTCAGCCTCCTGAGTAGCTGGGACTACAGGCACACACCACCATGCCCAGCTAATTTTTGTATTTTTAGTAGAGACGGGGTTTCACCATGTTGATCAGGATGGCCTCAATCTCTTGACCTTGTGATCCACCCACCTCAGCCTCCCAAAGTGCTGGGATTATAGGCGTGAGCAACTGCGCCTGGCCGACATATGAAATCTTGCACACAGCATCCAGTTTTCTCCAGGCAGGACCTGGTGCAGCTTCCTGCCCAGAGATTCCACTCTCACAAAAGGAGAGACAGGAACTGGGAGCTTCCTTCAAGGAAGCAGCTGTGTGTTGGGGCTGATGGAGGGGTGTGTTGGGGCCTCTGGGGAGATTGGCACAACACAGGTGCCCTGCAACCTCTTGGCGAGCCCTACCTGTACCAGGCCCCGGGGCAGCATGGCAGAGGATGGTCTCAGGTTGGAATATAACATGTATGTAAAACAGCTTTGGGAACTTTCAGGGGCCATACAAAGCTTACTACTTCTCAACTCAATAGCCTTTTAATACGTCACTAAGGTACGCTGAAGCATACCCAAAACTCTCAAAAACAGCCGAATACGGTTTGAGTGTTTCAAAAACTACCAGCCAGTATGGCACACAGACCACACTCGGGAAAGTGAACACATGGCGGCTGTTTGCCAAATTGAACATGTGACTCCACAGAGCAGAACCGGTAGGGAAGGCAGGCCCACCTCCAACCACTGAACTTGGGCCAAAACTGACAGCCAAGAGGCAATGCCATCCCATCCTGAGCATGGGGGCACACACTAGGAGAAGAACAAGCAGGCCATGACATTGTCCTCGCCAGCTGTGCCAGCAGGCAGCAAGTGACACATCTCCAGGGGCTGCGCAGCTTACCTGTACCACAGCGAACCCCACTCCATGCCAAACCACCCGACGGGAAACAGTGGTGAGCACAGCATGGACCACAGAGAGTAACGCAAGTGGGCAAAACCCCAGAGAAGTCACCAGGAAGACCCGGATGAAAGCGAGATACTTTGGCCAGCACCAACACCCAATTAAGAGGAATCAAAAACCCTGCTGAGTGAGAGGACATGGGAAAGGTCCTGGGATGGGCCCACTGTCGGCCAGGAGAAGCCCATGCCTCTGACAATGAGGTGGACCCTCCAACGTGCCTCACACCTAGAGGGAGCTCTTCCAGGCCAGCCTGGGCCTCAGAGTGAGGGGCCACTGGGAAGAGGGAGCAAGACACTGGTCCACAGCACACCAGCTTCAGAGCCAGGTAGATGAGGCAGGGGCCAAGCCAGGGGCCAGCTACTCAGGGGAGTACACAAGGACAGCAAGGATTCACTGGGACAGGATCTGCCCAATCCCAGGCACTTCCCACTGGTCCATCTGACACATCTGGCTGGGGCCCAAGAGGTAGTGGCACCACATAAAAGCAAAAGAAAACTGAAACCACTGATCTGGGCAAATACGGACTCTCCCACAAATGGTCCATCCTTGGAGAGCATCCCCACATCCTCGGCCTCCAGTTATATATCTGAATGTAGGCAGGAGCAGGGGAGGCAACACGGGCACCAGTGACCAGGGCAGCCCTTTCCAAAGGAAGGCCCTGAGCAGAGTCAAGAGGAAGAGGAAGAAACACTGGGGCCTGGCCAGCAGGTTCTGGAGCCTTATGAGGGTAATTTGGGCTCAGGAGACATACAGTCTGGAACCAGGCATCACCCCCCGAGAGCCCCCCAGAGGCTGCTGGAGTGCATCCCACAGAGGCATGAGTAGCACTTGCCATGGGGATAAGGGACTTACAGCAAGTAGAAGACGCTCTGAGGCTCTACACTAAGCTACCCAGGGCCCCACAACTCTGTGGGGCAGGAGCACCCAGAAGGTTCCCACCACCGCAACCAGATATCCCATTGAGGATACACACCCCCAGCCCAGCACCCAGAGTTGAATGAAGGCTTCCAGGACAGCAAGGGAGAGACATGACCACCCTAGGGTGGGCCATGGGAACAGCTGTGGATACAGAAAGGCCCCTGGAGCCATAATCCACAGAGAGCACCAACTATGTCTTCTGAGTTGTGGGCAGGCCAGGAGTAGGCCAGGATGGGAGGGAGGTATCCCAGGTGAAGGCCCAGGCCTGTGTTGACTGTGCCCCTTGGTGGGCAGTGCTGTGGCAGTGCTGTAGTCAGTGCTGCCAGAACGCAGGAGTGAGCTCACCTAAGTCAATTCTGCCAACGGGCACTGCCACCAGCCCCATTAGGAGCACATGTTTACAACTAAAAGGTCCAATGTCCCCAACCACAAAAGTCCCAGTAATCCACACATGGGACTTCCCAAAATACCATCTCTGAGGGAATACAACTGAAGAAGCCCAGGAAGATACTGTTTAGACAAGAGGGAGGGCCCGATGATGATGGACACCAGACACCTGCCCACTTGTCATGCTGCAGATGCCAGGAGGAGGAGTGGGAACAGGAGGTGGCAGCATGGGTTAGCATTCTGCAAAGAAACCCAATGACCTTCCTGTTTTTGCTTCTGAGCCAACTTAGGGAAGAAGTTTTGGGCCATCAATGCAGAATCCAGAAGCCCCTGCCTGGGGAAACACAAGGGGCCACCGAGTCAGGTGTGCCAATGCCTGGCAGAGCTTCAGTTACTGACAGGACAGGCCAGTGCTCCAGACAGGCAGCTCAGCAATGCCAGCTGCTGCACACCCACCACACGCAGGCGCAGGGCTGGGGGGCACTGCCCTATAGAGTTCCTGGCCCCTGCCAGAGTGGCTCCCTATCACCTGCTTATTTTATCAAGTGACACTTCACAGCTGGTTTAATGTGGTATAACAGGAAGCCGGCTTAAAGCGAAAAGAGAATCAGCGCCATGCCAGGCTGGCACCCAGTGCAGGGGCATCCCTGTGAGCATCCACAGTTTGGAGAGTGTCCAGTAGCGCAGCCCGCATAGCAGTCAGGGACATGAGCGTCTTTATGGCACTCTGGGAGGGAGCACCCCACCCTGGGGTGGTAACTGGGATGAAAAGGAGGTGACAGAGTTTTTTTGTCTTATTTTTGAAAAAGGTATCTGGCAAAGCTGGAGAAGAGCAAGGGAGAAAAGCAGACTCGTGTGAGCAAAGGAGCCCCATCAAGAGGGGTGCACCTGGCCGGGTTCTGAGGAGCTGAGCTGCCCATACTGGGAATCCAGGGCAGGACACAGGCCCTCGGAGGTGACAAAACAGGATGCTGCGGGACACACATCCCTCCTCACCCAGCCCCACTACATGTTCATCTAGTAACAGGTCACCAAGCTAATGTGGCCCAGACATCCAGACACTCAGAGCTTAGGGGACACACAGAGGCACGGCTGCTGGGCACGCAAGGGCCATGAGGAGACGTCTGAACGGGGGTGGGAAGGGACGGGATCTGTCACCCTGACCGCCTGGCACTGGCAGGAGTGGAGAGTGGGCTGTTCCAAGGCACCTGCCCAGGGCCCAGAAGCACCACCCTTCCTTGGGTCCTGCCGAGCTTCCCTCCTCAGGGAGCCTTCCCAGCTGCAGGCTGGCTGAGGGCCCACAGGACTATCACTCTTCACTCCTGTTTAGAACATACATGGCTAACTAGCAGTCACACCTGAAGGACTGGCTGCTACCTGGCCAATGTTACGGACACACACTCTGGCCAGCCACTAGGTCTGACCCTACCCTGGACACCCTGCTTGCTCACGTCCCCACACCTGATCCAAGGGGCTCACTACAGCACTGACTCCTCTGCATCTGAGGAGGCCTTGCCTGGTAGCTGTATCATGCAGAGGATCTGCGGGCAGTCATGGTGGGTGCAGGGGTCACCTGTGCTGGCACCCCTGCCAAGCACACATCACTTCATTTTGGCCTCCTGGGTCACTTGTGCCAAAAGGCCAGGGACGGCACAGAGAGGCTGGAGGGGTGAGGTTGAGGAGGAGGGGAGGTGGGCAAGGGCACCATCCCTCGTTAGCCATCTCCCCGAGGGTGTGCTCACTGACGCACAGAGGCCACTCCTGCTCTGTTTCTTCAGTGCAATCTTGTGACTCTTACGATCACCCACATCTCAGGACGCATCCTGACTGAAATCCATGACGTGTGGTTCTCTTTGCTAAATTTCCCGTTTTCTACAGAGCTCAGCATTCCTCAACTCCCATCTGAAACTGTCGTGTACATGTGATCCCTGTCACGTTCATCTCTGCCTGGGAGGAAGGGGAAGTGGCTATGAGCTCCAGAACCTGCAGCCTGGGCCCAGTCATCAGAGCAATGATGCTCTCTGTCATTGGTCAGCAGAGGTCAGACCCACCTGTCAGGCCTCAGGAGAACCTGACACCCCCCCCCACCCCCACCCCGAGAATGGATCAATGGGTTAATAAGTCACAGCAGAAAACTCGAGGCGTGACTTTAAACAAACAGAACTCTCCTGGCTGCATCCCTGCCAAGGCCCGGTGGTGACACTGGCGCATGAGCTGCGACTCCCCCCCACCAACACACCCCATGGGCATGAGAAACACTGCGTATCCCAGAACCTGTCTGCTCTGGGACACTCGCCATGGAACCCTGCCACCACCTGTCCAGTGGACAGGCCCTGAGGAACACACAGCCCCCGAAGCCCTGAGCACCCGAGGAGCCAGCTGGCCCAGGGATGTGTGATGCCTGCACAGAGGAAGCTCTCAGTCCATGGCTCCAGCAGAGGAAATAACTCTCGCCTTGTGGAGACAACCCAGGCCTTGACTATTCTGGGCTGCCAGGGCTGTGGGAGCAGCAGGTCAAGGCTCAGAACACCTCACCCTCCTGCCATCATGGCCAAACCTCAGGGGCTGAGAAGGATGGGCAACTTCTGGGTGCCAGAGAGCAGTGCCATGCCAGGACATTGGGAAAACACAAGCTGCTGTCCCATGGCCCCCACTCCTCTCCCGACCTCTCCTCTCCCCACTCCTCCTTGGTGTGCTTTCCTCCGCATCCGCCATAGCTCACCCGACGGCAAATGCAACCCTCACTAGTTAGGCTCTTGGTAGGACTGAAGATAGCTTCTGCTGTTCTTCTGTGTGCAATTCTTTGTCCTAAGGATGCTGTGGCCAGTCACACCCTCCAACGGGTGAGGGCACCCGGCAGTAAGCCCCAGCCGCTGCCATTACTCATCCCACTTCCCAGGCAGGCAGGAAGGCAGGTGTGCCAAGCACTAGGCAGGGCCATAGTGCCTGTGTCACACGCACACGTGCGCTCTTCATCTTGTCCAGAGTTTCTTACTTTTTGGTGCTTCAAGAGCCCTCAGTAACTCAGGCTCCTCACTATGAGCCATGGGCAGAGTGCTGGGGTTTCTGTGACGGGAAACGGCTGGGCCAGGAAAGGGAGCAATGTGTGCTTAACACCCTCCAAGCTGCTTTGGGACACAGCTCCCTGAACCCCCAAACACTCCACGGACAGGAAAGCAAAGTAAGGAAAGTGAATGTGCATGGCAGGAGGGGCTGCAGGCACTGACCTTACCTCCCACCACCAGGATGACCCCACGCTGCAGAGGGAGAAACGGAGGCCCTGAGGGTGGCACCACTGTACGGTCAGGTGCCCCCACCCTGTGTCCTCCTCACATGCCACGCAGCACACATGTGGTCAACACCAGTGAGGCGAAAGATACAGCCTGGGCCCCATACTGGCCCTCAACTACCCTTGGGACAACAGTTTCACACCTAGAAACTCTGTGCCTACGCCCACTGACCCAGCCTCCCTCCAAGCCCTGGATGCCCATGTGTGCCCAGGCTGCTGCCCCTGGGACCCAGGCCACACCACAGGCAATAGCTGGGTCTGCAGCCTGGCTTGGAACCAGCCCCAAAGCAGTCAACATGGAGACAGCCCTGCTGGCACTGCCCCAGGCCTGGGCCCTGTCTCCTGCACCATCCAGCGACCTGCCTGGAAGGTCCTGCCTGGGCCACCTTCCAGGGGCACATGCTCCTAAGCCACCTTCCACAGTGGAGGGACAGCCATGCTGCTTCAGAGCAAACCGTGCCAAGTTACCCTCTCATCCAGGAGAAAGGGATCCCAAGCTCCTGTGCCTTTGGGGTGCAGCATCAATCCAGACTTCTGCTCAGCTGGGTGCCATGGCTCACACCTGTAATCCCAGCACACTGGAAGGCCAAGGCAGGAAGATCATTTGAGGCCAGGGGTTTGAGACCAGCCTGAGCAACATAGGGAAACTCTGTCTCCACATAAATAAAAAACTAGCCAGAGGTGGGGTATCTGTAGTCCCAGCTATTTGGGAAGCTGAGGTAGGAGGATCACTTGAGCCCAGGGGCCAAGGCCGCAGTGAGCTATGATCACACTATTGCACTCCAGCCTAGGTGACAGAGCGAGACCCCGTCTGAAAAAAAAAAAAACAAAAAGAGACTTCTGCTCAACAGTATGGGAGCCTCGCCTTGCACACCTAGGAGCTTGTTACCTTTCTCAGCTTAAGAGATTAGAGGGAACCCTCTCCACAGAGATGCTATGATCAGAGGGCAGGGACCCTGTCTCATTGATCCTACACTCTAGTCCAGACATCACCTCAGAAGCCTTCTCAACACAGCTCTACTTCCTATCTACAAGGACTGGGCCACAAGATGGAAATGATTCCACATCATGGAGTCATGTGGCTCCAGGCACATGGCCCTCGACCAGTGGGACCCTGTGCACAGGTAAGACAGCCAGGGCAGCCTGGAGATAAACTGGACACAGGCCGCCAGCACTGGCTGTCCCCTCCCACTTGCCAGCTCTTGTGTGAGCTGAGCACATTTCACTGGAACAAGCAGGCGTCTATGAGCATCCAACTCCAAAAATAGTGCCACCAGGAGAGGAAGGAACACACTCTTCTAGCTGCACCCGGTCCCTGCCCTTAGACACCTCCCTGCATGGTTTGTGCCTGGCCTACGGCAGTTCAAGGATCACACCCAACTCTGAAGAGGGAGAGATAACATCCCCAGATAAGGAGTGAAAACAGGCCAAGTCTGCTGCCAGAGCCCAGCCACAGACCCACAGTCCCTTGGCAGAGAACTGCCCAGGAAATCCTCCTGAGTCTTTCAGGCCACTGGTATCTAACAAAGAATCTAATCTGCACATGGCACTTGCCCCAAGCTAAGAAAGTTCTGGAAGGGTCTCCAGGCCTCCCCAGCCCAGAGTGAGCTTGCTCCTGTGGAGGCAGATGCCTGCCTGCCCATGCCCACCACCTCTGCCCACCAGGCCAGTCTAAAGCCACCATGATCTGGCTGTTCCTGGTTTACGGTGCACCTCCCTGCTGCAAGGAAATGGGCCATGTGAGGGCAGGGGCTTCATCCCTCCTGCTTCCTACTGGAGACAGGGCCAGCCGAACCCTCACTGGGTGCAAGCCCTCTGTGTACAAGACACCAGCCCTGCTGCACAACCGTGCAGCTGAGGCTCAGGGACTGCATTCAGAGCCCAACTAGCCTCAGAAACAGGTTCTGCAGGCCCCAATACCCATCTGGAGGCAGATGCCCGACCTCCAACCTCCAACTCCATCCCCAGAGATGAGGAGGATGCAGGAGTCTGGGGCTGCCTCCATGCGGCAGCTGCTCCCAACTCCACAAGGGACACACAGGCCAGCCCTTCCCATCCAGGCTGCGCATGACTGTGTTTTGTTTTCAATTCCAAAGGTCACATACAGGTCACAAATAAAGAAGCCGGTTCCCACTGGAAGCTATGTCAGGTTTGATGCAATCCCTGAGAAAAACTCCCGGAAAACCCAGAAACTCCCACGTAGGCTGAGAAACATTTTAAGTCTGCATGAGATCAAAACAGGAGTCACAGCTGGACACGGTGGCTCACACCTGTAATCCTAGCACTTTGGAGGCTAAGGCAGGAGGATCACTTGAGGCCAGGAGTTAGATTGTGGTAAGCTATGATCACACTCCACTCCAGACTGTGCAACACAGCAAGACCCTCTCTCTAAAAATTAAAATAAAATAAAATACAAAACAGGAGTCAGCAGCCAGGAGGGTAGCCTGTCCCAGAATGGATGCCCTCAGGTTCAAGGTTTGACACCATCTGCACTAACTGTGTGACCTCAAGTTAGCCAGTATCTTCTAGATGTCCCATTAGTGAAGTAAAGGGGCCAGAACAAAAGGACTCTCCAAAGTGTCAACTGGCCCTGGCCAACATCAAGGCTTCACAGGACTGCTTGGCACTGCACAGGCCTGAGCCTGGCCCCAGGACAGTGGCTCCACTAACACACCAAGTCTTCCTGCCACACCCTAGACCAGCGGTCAGCAAGCTTCTTCCACAAAGGGCCACGGTCAGTATTTCAGGCTTTGCGAGTTAGATAGCTGCAGCCCTGGCTGCCATCACAGGGCAAGAGCAGCCATAAATGACAGGTAAGTTTCAGGGCTGAGTAACCCGATTAAAAAAAAAAAAATGACAGGTAAGCAAGTAGGCAGCTATGTCCCAATAAAACTTTATTTACAAACACAGGTGGCGGGCCAGACCTGGCCCTTTGGCCACAGTTTACCAACACGCTGCTGTCTCTAAGGTTGCTGCTGAAAAAGATCACACCACAGCCCGCTTTGTCCATGTCCTAACAAGGCAGCAAGCATACCAGAAGGCTTGGTTGTGGGGACAGACAACCATGGCAGTGACCCTAGGCAGAATCTACAGGCCTCAGTATCCTTGAGGACACGAAAAGAGGCCCTGTGAGTCACCTCTACCACTAATTCCATGGGGAAATAGAGCAAACATGAGGTGGACGCAGCCCAGGTTCCTCTCAGGATCTCAGGAATAACATTTCAGAGAAGTTGTGAGCAGCAGGCACCCACCAGGGCCCTTCCCCACAGCAGCCAGGTTGGAGGTCCTGTGAACCAGGCTGCCCTGATGCAATTAAGCGGGCATTCCTATCACCACAGTGCCCCACTGAGACCCTCAGGCCACTCCCTCCAGATGTAGGAGACTACAAGATCCATAGCAGGAAGCTGAATGTCCCCCCCAAAAGTCACTGTTTAATAAAAGGAGAAAAGGAAAAAGGAACTTCCCAACCCAGTTTACCCCGCTCAGGCCTGTGAGAGATGAGGCCACCCCAAGCCCTTTGGGTTCTTGGGGGTGTGACCCTCCCAAAGGAAGGGCAACAAGACAGGGTGGCTGCCCTAACCTGGCCCCTTGGCCCACAGGCCTCTCCAATCAGCCTACCCTGGATGGAGGGGCCCAACCTCATGTCTCCAGGGTTAGCACAGATGTAGATATGGGGGCCAAAGCGTTCACATGCAGGTGTATGCACGCGCGCACACGCACACACTCCCCTCCACACCTAGAGGCCTGGACTACTCCTGGAATTAGGTGGACTGCACCTGCCCACAGGATCCTAAGAAAATTCTGCTCCTCCTCTTCCTTCCCATCCACCTTCAGCAAATGCCTCAGGGCCAAGCTAAGGGCAGGAGCTAGACCCCCACCCAGCCAGCACCCCGAAGTGGGCTGCACCTGACCTGCAGAGCCTCCAGGCCACTTCTTACCTGGAAGAAAGTCCATTTTCCAAAACAGCTACCTCTTAATCTAAAAAGGACACAAAGGGCTAAAACTAGAGATTCTGTACCCATCTAAGCTCTTTCTTTGCCCAGGAAAGGCCCCGAAGCCTCAGTACCTGCAGGGCTCAGATGTCCTCCCACTGAGAAGCTCAACTGCCCTGGCCAGCCTCACCCAAGGCCCTTCCTAACCCTCACTGTTTACAGAAACCTATATCCCAGCCAGGTACGGTGGCCCATGCCTGTAATCCCAGCACTGTGGGAAGCCCAGGTGGGTAGATCACTTGAGGCCAGGAGTTCAAGGCCAAACTAGCCAACATGGTGAAACCCCGTCTCTACTGAAAATACAAAAAACTTAGCTGGGTGTCGTGGCACACACCTGTAATCTCAGCTACTTGGGAGACTGAAGCACAAGAATCGCTTGAACCTGGAAGTTAGAGGTTGCAGTGAGCCAAGATCGCACCCCTATACTCCAGCCTGGGTGACACAGCAAGGATCCATTTCAAAAAAAAAAAAAAGAGAGAGAGAGAAACGCATATCCCAACAGGCCAGGCAACCGCACATTGGCTTTGGAGAAGCAGGGCACAGAACCACTGTCATCTCCACTCAGCCCCAGCTTCTCTCACTGCAGTGCCACACTGGGCTCTCCCTGTCCCTTTCTCTCACCTGGGCCTAGGTGATCCTGCTCAAGACCTTCCTCTGTCACCTGCAACCAGGTGATTCCTGAGTCCATCCAGGGGCATCAGAGGCCCTGCAGACCCTATCTCTCACAGAACAGTCACACACATGAGGGTATTTAAATGACTCCGAGACCTCCCCGCACCCATTAATATGGCTACCATCAAAAAATAACCAGTGGAGTCAAGGATGTGGCAAAACCACAAACAACCTTTGTGCCCTGTTGGTGGGAAGGTAAAATGCTGCAGCCGCTGTGGAGAACAATCTGGTAAATCCTCAAAAATTAAACAGAGTCCAGGTGCAGTGGCTGAAGCTTGTAACCCCAGCACTTTGGGAGGCCAAGGTGTGCAGATCCCCTGAGGTCAGGAGTTCGAAACCAGCCTGGCCAACATGGTGAAACCCCGTCTCCACCAAAAATACAAAAATTAGCTGGGCATGGTGGTGCACACCTGTAGTCCCAGCTACTCGGGAGGCTGAGGCAGGAGAATTGCTTGAACCCAGGAGGCAGAGGTTGCGGTGATTCGAGATCGTGCCATTGCACTCTAGTCTGGTAACAACAGCGAAACTCCGTCTCAAAAAAAATATATATATATATATATATATAATATATATATGTAAATCAGCCAGGCGTGGTGGCACGCGCCTGTAGTCCTAGCTACTAGGGAGGCTGAGGCAGAAAAATCACTTGAACCCAGGAGATGGAGGTTGCAATGAGCTGAGATTGCACCACTGCACTCCAGCCTAGAGACAGAGCAAGACTCCGTCTCAAAAAAAAAAAAAAAAAAAAAAAAAAAAAACCTGGGAGGAGGCAGAGGTTGCAGCGAGCCAAGATCGTACCACTGCACTCTAGCCTGGGCAACAGAGCAAGACTCCATCAAAAAAAAAAAAAAAAAAAAAAAAAAAACCCTAAGAGCAGAGTTACAGGAGAGGCTATTTTAAATTTTGGAGGGCTAATCTGAAATGGAAGCACAGAGCGCTGGGGCAGAGGAGGGCTTTACCCAGGTCACCCGAAAGGGTGGCCGGCGGGCAAAAAAGTGGCAGGCTGAACAGCTGTCTGCAGCAGGAGAGGGCGGGGATGCAGGCCTTATGGACACAGAAGAGGCCAGGCCGGCGAAGAGGCCCGGCTTCCTGCCCCTCTGCGGTGACGGGCTCCTGAGTGGGAAAGAAGAAACAAGGAAAATTCCAGTCCCAGCTAACAGATACACACCATCAAAAGAAAACTGGACGAAGATATTTACTCCTATTGTGGAACATTCGGGACTTCAGATACGCTTTAACTTGAAATCAAGGAATGTAGAAATCAGGACTTGTAAAGAAACCACGGTTGTTAGTGCTCTGACAAAAGCAGCTTATTTTGTGAAAGCCTTTATTCTCAGCTTTCAGGTGGAGGATGCACTTGCCCTCATGAGGTTGGATGACCTCTTCCTAGAGCCTTTTGAAATTACAGATGTTAAACCGTTAAAGGGAGACCATCTATCCAGGGAAATAGGAAGAATTGCTGGCAAAGGAGGAAAAACCAAATTCACCATAGAGAATGTGACACGGACGCGGATAGTTTTGGCTGATGTGAAAGTTCACATCCTTGGATCCGTCCAAAACATCAAGATGGCAAGAATTGCCATTTGCAACCTAATCTTGGGAAATCCTCCTTCCAAGGTTTATGGCAATATTCGAGCTGTGGCTAGCAGATCAGCAGATCGATTCTGATTTCAAGTTGGAGACTTTTTATCTTGCCTTTGGACTCTGGAGAAAAATACTTTACGAGTGGTCACAAGAAACCATCTGAAGAGGCACTTCTCCGAGCAGACGTCCCTAGCAGAGCCAGCCAGCATGACCAAGCGCCACGTCCCCTTCTCGCTCCTGCGGAGCCCCAGCTGGGACCCCTTCCGCGACTGGTACCCGCACAGCCGTCTCTTCGACCAGGCCTTCGGGATGCCCCAGCTGCCCGAAGAGTGGTCGCAGTGGTTCGGCACCAGCAGCTGGCCGGGCTACGTGCACCCCCTGCCCCCTCGCCGCGGTCGAGGGCCCCGCGGTGGCCGCGCCAGCCTACAGCCGCGCGCTCAGCCAGCAGCTCAGCAGCGGGGTCTCGGAGATCCGGCACACGGCGAACCGCTGGCGCGTGTCCCTTTACGTCAACCACTTCGCCCCCGAGGAGCTGATGGTCAAGACCAAGGATGGCGTGGTGGAGATCACCGGCAAGCACGAGGAGCGGCAGGATGAGCACGGATTCATCTCCCACTGCTTCACCCGGAAATACTCGCTGCCCCCTGGTGTGGACCCCACCCAGCTCTCCTCCTCCCTGTCTCCTGAGGGCACACTGACTGTGGAGACCCCCATGCCCAAGCCAGCCACGCAGTCCAACGAGATCACCATCCCTGTCACCTTCGAGTCGCGGGCCCAGCTTGGGGGCCCAGAAGCTGCGAAATCCGACCAGTCTGCAGCCAAGTAAAAGCCTTAGCCCGGATGCCCACCCGTGCCGCCGCCACTGGCCATGCCCCCCAACCTGTGTGTTCTTTTGATACGTTTATCTGTTTTTCTCAAATAAAGTTTGAAGCAACCCAAAAAAAAGAAAGAAAGAAAGAAAGAAACCATCTGAAGAATTGCAGTCATTTGAAGCCTCCATCCTTTCTTCCCTTCTCAGCCAGAAGCGTAAACAGAAAAGAAAGGTTTAACAGTTTTCACACTGAACAGGTTTTAGGATAATTTAAATATCAAAAATTGATGATAATATTATACCTACACATTAGATGTAATTTATCATTTCTTTGAAATCACAAGTAGCAGACTGCATAGGTTATAATCCTCTTGGAAACTCCTTGTTTAAACAGCTCTATGTGAATTTATACTTTTATAAATTCATAACTTCATAAAAATTTATAAATATTTCTTCTTTATAAATTGTGATTTAATAGATTATCTTAGAAAAACCTCTCTGAACAATGACCGCTCCTTAATACCGGGTGATGTGAATAATTTTCTGTGGGGGGACAGGCTGGAGTGCAGTGATGTAATCTTAGCTCACAGCAACCTCTACTTCATGGGTTCAAGTGATCCTCCTACCTCAGCCTCCCTAGTAGCTGGGACTACAGGCATTCGCCACCACACCCAGCTAATTTTTTGTAGAGATAAGAGTTTCACATGTTGGTCTCGAACTCCTGACCTTAAGGGATCTTCCTGCCTCAGCCTCCTAAAGTGCTGGGATTACAGGCATGAGCCACCATTTCCAGCCTTGATTTGTGAATATTTGAGAGGTCATAAGCAGTTGTTTTGGCTGTATTATACTGTATGAGTCAGTAAGAGCTCATCTTGGAACCTGTTTTGCAGTTTTAAAAACTGAAGAACTACATCACAGGGCTGATGTGAATAAAGTTTTATTTTTAAAATGAGCATTTAAAGAAAGTATACATAACTGATGTTGGATATACAGATGCTTCTCAACTTATGATGGGTTTATGTCCAGATAAGCCCACTGCGAGTTGAAAATACCAAAAGTTGAACATCATAGCTTAGCCTACCCTAAAAGTGCTCTGAACGCTACATTAGCCTACAGTTGGGCAAAACTGTCTAATACAAAGCCTATTTATAATAGTGTTGAATATCTCATGTAATTTTTGAAGATTACACTGAAAGTGAAAAACAGAATGGTTGTGTGGGTACTTGAAGTATGGCTTCCACTGAAAAATTCTAAAATTGAAAAATAAGTTAGAACCGTCCTAAGTCTGTTTCCTCTAAGTAGTAAAGGTGAAGTGATAAAAGAACGTTTTTCTCATGCAAAAAACTATGTTCTATAAATGCTGTTCTATAAAGGCAGAAATGATTCTGCCTGTTTAAATAGCATATGACTATTTTATGCATTGTAAAATGGAAGCGACTTAATGAAACGTGACTTTGATTAAAAATAAATAAATAACTAAATTTTGGAGGGCTTTGCTTTCCTGGGTCATTTCTGGGTCAATGAGGAAAGCAGCTGACGCCTGCTGCATAGCCAGGGAGAATGAGCCTAACCTCCAGGATATCACCTTCACCTGGGGAAACTGAGGCTAAGGGAGGGTGCCAGCAGCCTGCAGCCCCAAGTTGTCAATGGGAGCAGCTGCACCAATGTGCCTGATTCCCCAATATGCAGTTCTCAGCATCCTTCAAGGGAGATGCCTCCTTGTGAAAACATTTTCACCAAGTATATAAAAATGACACAGGGCAGCGACAACAGCCTCTCATGAAGAGCTGAGGCACCCAATGGGCCTAAGGGAAGGACAGGGGTGTTAGACTGGTGCATACGCTTGCAGTCTCCCCATCTGAAGAACAGTGAGAAGGACTGACCACAGCCCTCCATCACCAGCAGTTCAATTTCTCCAAGGAGGAGCAACCCAAGGCAGGCTGAGCTACCTTCCCTGGCCTCAAAATTGCAGCCTCATGCTTCAGGCTCCGCTCACAGACACACGGGCATGCCGGGCCATGGCCTGTGCTAGGTCACCTCACCTCAGCGCTCTGTGTAGCCTCATTATGGGACAGTGGACTGGCCTGCATGCACGCAAGGCCTGCAGCATCCAGGCATCCCCAGAACCAAGCACAGTGCCAGGAACACGAGAATGCGTGGAGAATACTGTCCAGTCAGGCTCCACAGTGCACAGAAGGTGCAGCCATTAAAACATAAAGTGTCCAGGGAAGAAGAGACACAAAATCATAAATCAAGCCACTATGACGACATGGCACACCCAGGCGAGACAGAGGAGGCTGAAAAGGTGTCGACATTGATTGCCTGGGGTGATGAGAACAGACTTGCTTCTTTTAAGTACTTTGCAGGCTTTCTACCCTGAATTATACTGCTCATACAGTAAAAGGGAAAAAAAACTTCACAAGTCACTTTTAAAACAGGACTTCAGTGATTCGAACTCAAAGTCCTATCCCTTGAGAGGGTTTCAAGAGTCACAAACATGTCTGCTGGCCTGGCTACCTCAGCCAGCACTCCACTTGGCCGGGAAGGTCCAGCTCTGGAGGATATAATTAGCATCAGACTCCAGGGCCCACTGCCAGGTCAGATGGAGGTGGGAGGTCTCTAGTACGCGTTTATCCGGGAGGAACGGTCTCCCTGTGGATGGTTATTTGGACACCAGCTTTTTTCATTAAAAAGCAAAGAGACAAAATAACCACATGTCATGGCCATCTCTGTCATTCACTGCACCTGCAGGTCAGAGGCCATTTGGATGCATTGTTCTACATGTCCCTTTGGACTCTGTGGCTGACTACATAGGTGAGATTGAAGACAAGAGATTCAGAGACCCAGGAAAAAATGTGACATCTTAATTCATCAAGGCAGGCCGGGCACGGTGGCTCACGCCTGTAATCCCAGCACTTTGGGAGGCCGAGGTGGGTGGATCACAAGGTCAAGAGATCGAGACCATCCTGGTCAACAAGGTGAAACCCCGTTTCTATTAAAAATATAAAAATTAGCTAAGCATGGTGGCACATGCCTGTAGTCCCAGCTACTCGGGAGGCTGAGACAGGAGAATTGCTTGAACCCAGGAGGCGGAGGTTGCAGTGAGCCGAGATTGCACCATTGCACTCCAGCCTAGGTAACAAGAGAGAAACTTACTCTTAAAAAAAAAAAAAAAAAAATTCATCAAGGCAAAAAGCAAATGGGGAACAAGGCCCTAAAACAAAAGGACACAGTCCGGACGCGGTGGCTCACACCTGTAATCCCAGCACCTTGGCAGGCCAAGGCGGGCAGATCACAAAGTCAGGAGATCAAGACCATCATGGCCAACATGGTGAAACCCCATCTCTACTAAAAATACAAAAATTAGCTGGGTGTGGTGGCACAAGCCTATAATCCCAGCTACTCGGGAGGCTGAGGCAGGAAAATCGCTTGAACCTGGGAGGTGGAGATGGAAGTGAGCCAAGATTGCGCCACTGCCAGCCTGGCAACAGAGACTCCATCTCAAAAAAAACACAAAGGATATAAAAGAGGCCAACCCCCAAAAGCACAGTACCAATCACAAGTCTGTGCCCTGCCAGGCAGTGTCAAACAAGGCTGATACCCCAAGAAGCAGACCTCTGAAAACCAGGGTCTCCTCCCTGGGTAGCTGCTTCAAGCCCAGGGCTACGTGGAGCAGAGAAGCAATCCTGTTTGTCAGGCTGGCAGGCTCCTCCCTCAAGGTCTCCTAGGCGGGATGTCACAATCTGGGTGTGATGTCAAAACTGCTTCAAAGGTGACGAACTCTGGCCTTGGCCATGAGTCAACAGCGGGGTGGGTTTCCGAATGAGCACCGCCTGCTGTTTACACACAGTCACAGCCCTGACAACCAGATGGAAGCACATCAAGGGTCACAGTGCCGAGGGTGGAGCTCCGTCCCTCACACATACTCTTGCCTGCTTCCTCTGGAGATCATCAGCTGGGGCCCAGACTCAAGCTAGCTTGTCCTCTTCTAGCACCTTCTTGGAGAACCTAGCCAGAACCATCAAATCCTCACCTTGAAACACACAGACCAACCATACCCCAGTACAGCAGTGGGCCACTCCTGATGCCCCCCTGGCAGCCCACCTGCTCCGTCCGGCCCATCCAGCAGCCACAGCCCTTCAGAGGTGGCAGACCCAAGCCATGACACCTGGGTTCTGGGTTCTTAGCTACTTCTCCGCTGGGAGACCTTGCCTGGCGATTCAGCCTCCTCCCAAGTCTCCACCCATCTCCTCACCTGAGAAATGAGAACTGCTCCCACCACACAGAAGACAAGGAATAAAATGAAGTAACGTGGGAAGCACACCCAGCACTGGCTGGGAGAGTGGGTGTAGGTGCCCATCACCTTTCCACTTTCCAGCACAGCCAGCAACTGGAGGAATCTGCTCACTCACATCACCAACGTTCAGGCCTCTTGGGACACAGAATGTTGGCATTTAAGTGGGGCTCAGAACCCCAGTGTGACTCCCCTTCAAAACAGTGTCCCCTTTACCTCAAGCCCCTACAACCTCAAACGAGAGCTTGACTCGACACCCAAGAAACAGCATGGAGCAGTGAGGACAGCCAAGTGCCCTTGGACAGGTGATGCCACCCCTCAGAGCCTCGTCTGTACCTGTCGTGAAGGGGGACCATAAACTTGCTCTCCTGCAAGCTGGCCAAGATGATGTGCACCCATGGGAAGGGATGGGGGTCTAGTCCAGCACCAAGAGGGGCAGCACTAGCACTAGGTCTCTAAAGGCCTTCTCTGAAAAGCAGGCAGGGCTGGCAAGAAGCTGCCCTGCTCAAAACCAAGGCAGGTGCCCAGTGGGAAGGGAAAACAAGTCAGGCCTCTTGGGCCCTGCTATCGGAATGGACTGCAGGCTAAAGTAAGGCTCCTCCTGCCACAGGTGCCCAGGATGACATCCACACAGACCACCCACTTAGCAGGAGAGAGTAGCCTGCAGCACAGTTCCAGGGCCACCCAAAAGAGCCAAGTACTGGTTGCAGGCCTGAGGCCCAGCACCCCTCTACCTCCACTCCCTTTACAACCTTCCCTGGGACAGCATGCCAGCTGTGCCTGTGACCCTTCCCCCAGCAGACTGCAGCTCTGTGTCACCTGCTGGAAGCACCTATGACCACCTCACCATCACTAATGTTGACCACCAGCGAGTTCCTCTTGCTAATTTCTGTGCCCTCCTCCTTGTTCATGAATTCTGTCTCCTGCCACTAGAATGTATTCCTGATACTAGCTCGTGATATGAGATCCATCTCAGTCACTGGTGGGTATCCTGCCCCCAAGCCATGGGCACTAACCAGAGGCTCAATCATACTGGCTTAGATGAGTGAGCCCGAAGTCTCCCACCGACTCTGCAAACCTCCAGGCAGGGACCAGCCCCCAGGAGCCAGCTCTGCGTATGTTCACTAAGGGCTCAGAGCACAAGAGGGGTCAGGGTTATGCTGGGGTCAGACCCTCACACCGCCAAGAGGAAGAGAATCTCAAACTCAGAAAGGGTCAGGCACCAGGACCCTCACAGCCCTGAGAGAAGGATCGGGAACTTGAGAGAGCAGGTCAAATACTGCTGACGCCAGTTCCAAGAAGGTTTTGGAGATGGGAGGGGTCAGGCACTCACCCACGGTCTCAAGAGGCAGGTAGAGCTGAGATTCAAATGGAGAGAGGCTCTAATCCCAGGCCTCATGAAGCCCTTCCTTAGACCTCAATTTTTTCTGAACAACAGTGTGTTCCTCTCCACCAAGGAGCTTGTAACCCAGGAGAGGTCTCTCAGCAACAGCGCCCACCCAAACCCCTGATGATGAACTACAACCCAAGTGCTCCTGGGAGGGTCACTTCCTCAGAGCAGCCAGAGGTTACCTCTCCACGAAAGTGAATGACACTGTCCTGGAAGGAGCGGGTACGTCCATGCTTCCTCTCTCTCCTCTCCCAGAAATTACTCATCAGAGCAAACCAGGAGATCCACAAGAACAGCCACCTCACAACCCATGAAGGTTCTGTTTCATTTTGTTTTCTGACACGGTCTCCCACTGTCACCCAGGCTGGAGGGCAGTGGTACAATCTCAGTTCACTGCAACCTCCGTCTCCCAGGTTCAAGTGATTCTCCTGCCTCAGTCTCTCAAGTAGCAGAGATTACAGGTGCACACCACCACGACTGGCTGATTTTTTTTTTTTTTTTTTAATTGAGACGGAGTTTCACTCTTGTTACCCAGGCTGGAGTGCAATGGCCCAATCTTGGCTCACCGAAACCTCCGCCTCCTGGGTTCAGGCAATTCTCCTGCCTCAGCCTCCTGAGTAGCTGGGATTACAGGCACGCGCCACCATGCCCAGCTAATTTTTTGTATCTTTAGTAGAGACGGGGTTTCACCATTTTGACCAGGATGGTCTCAATCTCTTGACCTCAGGATCCACCCGCCTCGGCCTCCCAAAGTGCTGGGATTACAGGCTTGAGCCACCGCGCCCGGCCGATTTTTTTGTATTTTTAGTAGAGACAGGGTTTCACCATATTGGCCAGGCTGCTCTCTAACTCCTGACCTCAAGAGATCCTCCCGACTTGGGCTCTCTATTTTTTTGGCACATCATACAATTTGATTGTCTGCACCACCTTGGGCTCTCAAAGTGCTGGGATTATAGATGTGAGCCACCACGCCCGGCCATCGCACACAGGTTTTCATATTCAAAGAAAAACTGGGGCTGGACAAGGTGGCTCATCCCTGTAATCGCAGCACTTTGGGAGGCCGACACAGGAGGATCCCTTAAGCCCAGGAGTTCAAGACCAGCTTAGGCAACAGGGGGAACCCCATCTCTAAAATTTAAAAAAAAAAAAAAAATTTTTTTTTTAATTAAAAGAACAAGAAAAAAACTGGACCAGACACAGTGGCTCATACCTGGAGTCCCGGCACTCTGGGCAGCTGAGGTGGGAAGATCACTTAAGCCCAGGAGTCTGAGGCTGCGGTGAGCTATGATCATACCACTGCACTCCAGCCTGGGCAACAGAGGAAGCCCCTGTCAAAAAAAAAAAAAGAGAGAAAGAAAGAAGAAAATAAAGGAAAGAAAAGAGAAGAAAGATTAAGGTAGACTGACAAGTTAAAAAAAAAAAAAAAAAAAAAAAAGAGGCCAGGCCCAGTGGCTCATGCCTGTAATCCCAGCACTTTGGGAGACCGAGGCGGGTGGATCACGAGGTCAAGAGATCAAGACTATCCTGGTCAACATGGCGAAACCTCGTCTCTACTAAAAATACAAAAATTAGCTGGGCATGGTGGCACGTGCCTGTAATCCCGGCTACTCTGGAGGCTGAGGGAGGAGAATTGCCTGAACCCAGGAGGCGGAGGCTGCAGTGAGCCGAGATCACGCCACTGCACTCCAGCCTGGGTAACTTAAGAGCGAAACTCTGCCTCAAAAAAAAAAAAGGAGAGGAAGAGAGAAGAGAGAGAGAAAAAAACTAGGCCAGGCACAATGGCTCACTCCTGTAATCCCAGCAATTTGGGAGGCCAAGGCAGGTGGATCACCTGAGGTCAGGAGTTCAAGACCAGCCTGACCAACATGGTGAAACCCTGTTTCTATTAAAAATACAAAATTCGCTGGGCATGGTGGCACATGCCTCTAATCCCAGCTACTTGGGAGGTTGAGGCAGGAGAATCGCTTGAACCTGGGAGGCTTGAACCTGGGAGGCAGAGGTTGCAGTAAGCCGAGATAACATCATTGCACTCCTGCGTAGGCAACAAGGGCAAAACTGTCTCAAAAAAACAAAGAAAAAAACTAGGCCAGGCACAATGGCTCAATCCTGTAATCTCAGCATTTTGGGAGGCTGAGGCAGGAGAATCACTTGAGCCCCGGAGTCTTAGACCAGCCTTGGCAACATATTGAGACCCCATCTCTACAAAAAAATTTAAACTTAGCCAGGTGCAGTGGTGCATGCCTGTGGTCCCAGCTACTCAGGAGACTGAGGCAGGAGGATGATTTGAGCCTGGGAGTTTTGAGGTTGCAGTGAGCTATGATCATGCTGCTGCACTTCGGCCTGGGCGATGCAGCAAAACCTCGTCTCAAAAAAGAAAAAAGGGCCAAACGTGGTGACTCACACCTGTAATCCCAGCATTCTGGGAGGCTGAGGCAGGCAGATCACTTGAAGGGTCAGGAGTTTCAGACAAGTCTGGCCAACATGGTGAAACCCTATCTCTACTAAAAATACAAAAATTATCCAGACATGGTAGTACACACCTGTAATCCCAGCTACTCAGGAGGCTGAGGCAGGAGAACTGCTTGAACCCGAGAGGCAGAGACTGCAGTGACCCGAGATCATGCCACTGTATTCCGGCCTGGGCAACAGAGCAAGACCCTGTCTCAAAAACAAACAAACAAAAAAAAACTGCACGAAGTTCATGGCAGAATGAGAAAGCAGCAGCTACATGTATTGCGGCACCTTCACCTGCCACCACGCTGCTCCAGCTAGCTACCAGGTCAACACCAGAGCCCTCCAGGGTGAGAAAACAGGAGGGCGTCTACCTGGGCTGTTCCCAAAGCTAGGATTACTTGCTCCTGGGAGCCACAGAGAAAGTTCCCCAGCAAATTCCCTTCCAGCCCCTGCCACACCTGAATTTGTAAAAGCCTCTTTGCAATTGAAAACTAAAAATAAAAGCCCTCTCTACAAGTTGCAATTGGCAAACTATATAACCACAGCACCAGGGAACAGAACACTCTGGCTGCTGGTTGACAGAGCTGTCCACGGGAGAGTTTGTGCATAACCAGTACACTTCTCTGGTTACACAATCAAGTTCTTCAAGCCGCCTTCCTCAAGCTCACTGCCCAAAACAAGAGAGCACGGAGCTGCCCTGTCCTTAGAGAAGCCTATCCACTACACTGCCCCATGGGCAAGATTAAATTCTAAAGTAGCTGAGCCAGCAGGACACAGTGGCTCACACCTGTAGTCCCAGAACTTCAGGAGGCCAAGTGGGGCGGATCACTGTAGGTCAGGCGTTCAAGACCAGCCTCGCCAACATGGTGAAACCCTGTCTCTACTAAAAACACAAAAATTAGCCAGGCATGGTGACAGGCACCTGTAATCCCAGCTACTCCGGAGGTTGAGACAGGAGAATCTCTTGAACCTGGGAGGTAAAGGTTGCAGAGATCACGGCATTGCACTCTAGCCTGGGCAGCAGAGTGAAACTCCATCTCAAAATAAAATAAAATAAAATAAAAATAAAAGCCGTGAGCAGTGGCTCACGCCTGTAATCCCAGCACTTTGGGAGCCCAAGGTGGGTGGATCACGAGGTCAAGAGATGGAGACCATCCTGGCCAACATGGTGAAACCCCATCTCTACTAAAAATACAAAAATTAGCCAGGCATGGTGGCACGTACCTGTGGTCCCAGCTACTCAGGAGGCTGAGGCAGAAGAATCACTTGAACCCAGGAGGCAGCAGAGGTTGCAGTGAGCTGAGATTGTGCCACTGCACTCCAGCCTGACTCCATCTCATAAAAAAAAAAAAGAAAGAAAGAAAAAGAAAAGACAAAAGAAAGTTGCCAAGCCACTTAAATTACCAGACAGCTATTTGAGAAAAATCCAAGTTTGAATCACCCCAAAATATAATCCAGTCAGCCAAGTTGCTCTGGATGGCTTGGAGAAGTTCTTCTAGGGAGCCCCTCCTGGCTGGTCAACACACTGCCCTCCACAGCTGGGCTCTAAGCGAGAGGAGCTTAACAGTCCGCAGTTACCTTCACCCTATCATGAGGAAAACCCAGCTTAAAGGGGGATGTAAGCAATACCCTAAAGTAAAAATAGCAGCGTGACAACATGAGGTGGACACACAGGCAGACCTTCTGGACTAAAGCAAGGAAGGGCAGCATCAGAGAGAAGGCGGGGCTTCTGTTCCCAAAGCGCAGAAGACAGCGGTGACCAGGTACCAAGTCCATCGTAGTTACATGACTCACAAGCTCTCCCTCAGCTGTTTCCAGGAAAGCGTGCTTTCCTGCAGGACAAGTCAGAATCGCTCAGGGAAAAAGACCCAGGGCCAGAATTGTACCAGGAAGAGAGGCTCTGACTGGTCACGGGGCAGTGGCTGCTGTCGCTGCCACCATCTCCTCCTCACCTGCAGGGGCGCCTTAGCCTCATCTTGGGGAGTCTTTTTGACAAGGTGAGAACTTGCGCTTCCAAAAAAGATGAAATCCTCATTCTATGAAGGGGAAAACTGAGACACCGGGACAGGGAAGAAACTGCCCGAAGACATGGGAAGAAGCACCGGACGGGTGGGCACCGGGAGAACGGTGGAAATGAAACAGGGGAAGAAATTCCCGGCTTAGCTAATGGAGCTGAACAAGTTTAGGGCAGGAAGAAAGCCACATTCCTTCCTAGTTAGTCTCCCTCCTCACCCGCCCGCGGCACCCCCCGCCATCCCCAGTATACACAAACACACACACATACAGGGAGAAGGGCTCTCTCTAAGCCTGAGACTGGACCCACCCCCACTCCCTTTATGGCTATGAAGCCCCCAATCTCCAGAAAAGGAGTTACAAGGCTCCTAAACCACTTCCCCTGGGGACCTGACCACTGGTCATTTGCAACTTCTGACCCAGCACGAACAGAGGGGTCCATGACGCAAACAGAAATGAAAAGGCAGGTTTCTGACCACGGCCCCAGATGCGCCCCAAAGTCAGGCCCAAAGAAGATACACAGCAGCCTCCCCTCCCCACCACCAGCCAGGTGTCAAAACCGAAACGCCTCAAACTTCCCCCAGATGGGCCCAAATCGGCCTCTGAGAAGTTCCAGAGTCAGCGGCCAGGTGTGGTAGGTAAAGCTCCCTCCCGTATGGCAGGGATCCCCCCACATGTGCCCTGACGAAAACATCACAGCCGCTCCCCAACAATTCCACTCTCCAAGGGTGTCCAGAGAGACAGGGTCACCTGGGGGTAAGGGGAGCAGAAAGCTGGGGACAAGCTGTCAGTTTCTGCCCAAAACCCCTGGTTCCAGGAATCAAAGTGGCTCAACCTGAGGGGCTCCTTCGGAACGCGTCAAAGCCGGCCCCCAGATGCAGACAGCCTCCCACCCAGACAGAACAGGCCCCCACAAGTGCCCCGCCGACCCCACCTGCCAGGCACCCAGACGACCGCTGCTTCCCAGGACAGACACAGTCACCCCCACCAACGGCGCTGCCCGGGGCCCATATGAAAAAGCCCCCAGCTTCCTCCCATCACGGTGCCGGAACCGCGCGGCCCATCAGCCCTCGCCTCGCCGCCAGGTGCGCACACTGGATCCTTCCCAGGTGGGGGGCGGGCCAGAAAGGCCCCGGACACCGCCAGGTGCGGACACCGACGCCCCCGGGGCCCGGCGCGCGAGTCTGGGCCGCTCAGCAGTCCCGGGCCGCCCGCCTGTATCGTCTCCTGGTGCTGAGAAGAAACGCGTTCTCTCCGCTCCAGACCGGACGGGCGCCCACCCCGCGCCCCGCCGGCCCAGGGACCGGTCAGAGCAGCACCACGGAACCAGCGTCTCCAAGCCCGGACGCCTCAGTGAGGGGAGCGCGAGGCCGGCCCCGACGTCCCCGACCGGCTCGCCGGGCCCCATGCCGCTCACCTGTCTTGCGCTGTAGCTCTCGAAGGCCCTCAGGGCACTGTCGGTGAGCTTCACGTGGAACACCGACACCTTGCTGCCGTCGCTAACCCGCCCGCACGACAGCCCATAGCTCCTAGCCTCCTTCAACGCCGCCATCTTGCGACCATCTCTCCCCCGCGCCCCCTTCCCGGCTCTAGCGCCGCGGCGCCGGCCACGCCCCGCCCCGCCGCCCGCTGACGCGCTGCATTATTCATGAGACGCGGCTGGCCACACCCCCAAGTCCCGCGAAGCCAAGTTGCCGCCACACCGCCAGGCAGAGCACTACATTATTCAGGAACGTGTCTGGCCACGCCCTCTGCGGGCCCCGCAAGGCCCCACAGTCAACGCCCCAATATGTTGCATATTCATAAGGCACTGACGGCCCCGCCTCTTCAGGCCCTAGAGGCGGCCACTTCCGTGAACGAACTCCGCCGCAACACGCGCACTCCTCCAGGCCCCGCCTCCATAGTATTATACATAACCCTGACTCAGCCGGGCGCGTCGAAGCCCCGCCCCGACAGCCTCTGACGTCATGCATTATTTATGATATCTCTACAGGCTTCCGTCTTTGGCTTCCGTGGAAAGCCGCAGAGAGGGCGTGGAGGGGGCGGGGTCGGCGCGAAGCACGTGGGTAGGCCCCGCCGCGGGCCCGGGCTGCTGGGCGTGGTTATGTAAAAGACACGCACGCGTTGGGCGCTGGGTTGGGCCTGCAGGGCATTCCTTAAGGGGGGCGGATGGGACTATCCCCAGGGAAGGCACTGGACCGGTGGTGGAGGGGGAGCTGGTAAACTTTTTTTTCTGAGATGAGTACTTTTAATAGGATAAAATCCCACAGGCCCTGAGCGATGGTGAAGTTCAGTTTCGTTTTCCTGTTTTTTTTTTTGTTTTGGAGAGTCTGGCTGTGTTGCCCAGGCTGGAGTGCAGTGGCACTATTTTCGTTCATTGCACCCTCGACCTCTTGAACTCGAACTGATCCTGGTTGTCTGGATCTCCTGAAGTGCTGGGGTTACAGGCGTGAGCCACCTGGCCTAGTGCTCCATTTTCTTTTCTTTTCTTTTGTTTTTTGTGACGGAGTCTCGCTCAGCTGCCCGGGCTGGAGTGCAATGGCGTGATCTCGGCTCACTGCAACCACCATCTCCCGGGTTCAAGTGATTCTCCTGCCTCAGCCTCTGGAGTATCTGGGACTACAGGCACCCGCCATCATGCCCAGCTACTGTTTATATTTTAGTAGAGCCAGAGTTTCACCATGTTGGCCAAGCGGTCTCCAACTCCTGACCTCAAATGATCTGCCCGCCTTGCCCTCCCAAAGTGCTGGGATTACAGAGGGAGCTATTACACCGGCCCTGTTTTTTGTTTTTCTGAGACGGAGCCTCGAGGCTGGAGTACAGTGGCACGATCTCGGCTCACTGCAACCTCCGCCTCTCAGGTTCAAGCAATTCTCCTGCTTTAGCCTCCCTAGTAACTGGGATTACAGGCGCACCCAACCACAGCTGTATAATTTTTGTATTTTTAGTAGAGACAGGGTTTCACCATGTTGCCTAGGCTAGTCTCGATCTCCTTCCGTTAAGTGAGCCACCCACCTCGGCCTCCCAAAGTGCTCAGATTACAGTCGTGGGCCACTGCACCCGTCCCCCATGTACAAGTTTTTGTGTACACAGATGTTTTTCCTTCTTGTGGGTATATACAGCAGATCCATGAATAATAAGGTTTTGTTCAACGTTGTTTCATCATAATGCTCATGCAGAAAAAAATAAAAATGATTTCATGGACGGGCGCAGTGGCTCAAGCCTGTAATCCCAGCACTTTGGGAGGCCGAGGCGGGTAGATAACGAGGTCGAGAGATCAAAACCATCCTGGGCAACATGGTGAAACACCGTCTCTACTAAAAATACAAAAAAAAAAATTAGCTGGGGCCGGGCGCGGTGGCTCAAGCCTGTAATCCCAGCACTTTGGGAGGCCCAGGCAGGTGGATCACGAGGTTAACAAATCGAGACCGTCCTGGTCAACATGGTGAAACCCCATCTTTAAAAAAAAAAAATGGACTGTTGCTCTGTTGCCCGGGCTGGATTGCAATGTCGCAGTCTCAGCTCATTGCAACCTCTGCCTCCCGGGTTCAAGCAGTTCTCCTGCCTCAGCCTCCCACATAGCTGGGATTACAGGAGCCCTCCATCATGCCCGGCTAATTTTTTTTTTTTTTTTTTTGAGTTGGAGTTTCGCTATTGTTACCCAGACTGGAGTGCAATGGCACGATCTCGGCTCACCACATCCTCCGCCTCCTGGGTTCAAGCAATTCTCCTGCCTCAGTCTACTGAGTAGCTGGGACTACAGGCATGCACCACCATGCCCAGCTAATTTTTTTGTATTTTTAGTAGAGATGGGGTTTCACCTTGTTGACTAGGATGGTCTCGATCTCCTGACCGCGTGATCCACCCACTTCGGCCTCCCAAAGTGCTGGGATTATAGGCGTGAACCACCATGCCCGGCCGCCTGGCTAATTTTTGTATTTTTTAGTAGAGATGGGATTTCACCATGTTGGCCAGACTGGTCTGGAACTCCTGACCTCGTGATCCACCCGCCTCGACCTTCCAAAGTGCTGGAATTACAGGCGTGTGCCACCACGACCAGCCTTTTTTTTTGAGACAGAGTTTCACTTGTTACCCAGGCTGGAGTGCAATGGCGTGATCTTGGCTCACTGCAACCTCCGCCTCCTGGGTTCAGGCAATTCTTCCGCCTCAGCCTCCTGAGTAGCTGGGATTACAGGCACGCGCCACCATGCCCAGCTAATTTTTTGTATATTTAGTAGAGACGCGGTTTCACCTTGTTGACCAGGATGGTCTCGATCTCTTGACCTTGTGATCCACCCGTCTCGGCCTCCCAAAGTGCTGGGATTACAGGCTTGAGCCACCGCACCCGGCCTCGACCAGCCTTTTTGTTTTGTTTTGTTTTGTTTTTTTGAGACAGAGTTTCGCTCTTGTTACCCAGGCTGGAGTGCAATGGCGCGATCTTGGCTCACCGCAACCTCCGCCTCCTGGGTTCAGGCAATTCTCCTGCCTCAGCCTCCTGAGTAGCTGGGATTACAGGCACGCGCCACCATGACCAGCTAATTTTTTGTATCTTTAGTAGAGACGGGGTTTCACCATGTTGACCAGGATGGTCTCAATCTGTTGACCTTGTGATCCACCCGCCTCAGCCTCCCAAAGTGCTGGAATTACAGGCTTGAGCCACCACACCCTGTCCTTTTTTTTTTTTTTTTTTTTTAAAGATGAAGTTTCCCTCTTGTTGCTCAGGCTGGAGTGCAATGGCGCAGTCTCAGCTCACCAAAACCTCCGCCTCCCTGGGTTCAAGCCATTCTCCTGCCTCTGCCTCCCAAGTAGCCGGGGTTACGACATGTGCCACCACACCTGGCTAATTTTTTTTTTTTTTTTTTTTTTTTTGAGACGGAGTTTCGCTCTTTTTACCCAGGCTGGAGTGCAATGGCGCAATCTCGGCTCACTGCAACCTCCGCCTCCTGGGTTCAGGCAATTCTCCTGCCTCAGCCTCCTGAGTATCTGGGATTACAGGCACGCGCCACCATGCCCAGCTAATTTTTTGTATCTTTAGTAGAGACGGGGTTTCACCACGTTGACCAGGATGGTCTCGATATCTTGACCTCGTGATCCACCCGCCTTGGCCTCCCAAAGTGCTGGGATTACAGGCTTGAGCCACCGCGCCCGGCCGCTAATTTTGTATTTTTAAGTAGTGACAGGGTTTCTCAGTGTTGGTCAGGCTGCTCTCGAACTCCCAACCTCAGGTGATCCACCCCTCCCAAAGTGCTGGGATTACAGGCATGAGCCACTGCACCCAGCCTTATCTTACTTGTTTTTATTAATTTGTCTCAAATGTATGTATGGCTCACACTGATTTCAGTGTTTAATATTGGAAGTATTTTGCAGCCTGATGCAATAATGCATTCCTGTAGTCCCAGATACTCGGGAGGCTGAGGCAGAAGGATCCTTTGAATGTTCGAGACCAGCCTGGGCAATATAGAGAGACTCTCCCAAACCCCTCCATCCCATTTTTTGTTGTTGTTGTTGTTGTTGAGATGGAGTTTGGCTCTTGTTGCCCAGGCTGGAGTGCAATGGCACGATCTCATCTCACCGCAACCTCTGCCTCCCAGGTTCAAGTGATTGTTCTGCCTCAGTCTCCCGAGCAGCTGGGACTACAGGTGCATGCCACCACACCCTGCTAATTTTTGTATTTTTCAACAGAGTCAGAGTTTCACCATATTAGTCAGGCTGGTCTTGAACTCCTGACCTCGTGATCCACCCACCTCAGCCTCCCAAAGTGCTGGGATTACAGGCCTTAGCCACTGCGCCCAGCCATGTTTGGAGCCTTTAAGAGTTTGGGGCCAGTCGCAGTGGCTCACGCCTGTAATCCCAGCACTTTGGGAGACCGAGACAGGTGGATCACTTGAGGTCAGGAGTTTGAGACCAGCCTGGCTGACATGGTGAAACCCCGTTTTACTAAAAATACAAAAATTACCCATGTATGTGGTGTGCACCTGTAATCCCAGCTACTGGAGAGGCTGAGGTGGGAGAATTGCTTGAACCTGGGAGGCAGAGGTTGCAGTGAGCCATGATGACGCCACTGCACTCCAGCCTGGGTGACAGATTGAGACTTAAAAAAAAAAGTTTGTCCAGATTGGGGTGGGGGACTGACATAGTGGCTCCTGCCTGTAATCTCAGCATTTAGGGAGGCCAAATCAGGAAGATGCCTTGAGCCTAGAAGTTCAAGACCAGACTGAATAAGAGACCCCAGCTCTACCAAAAAACATTTTTTTTGAGACAGAGTTTCGCTCTTGTTACCCAGGCTGGAGTACAATGGCTCGATCTCGGCTCACTGCAACCTCCGCCTCCTGGGTTCAAGCAATTCTCCTGCCTCAGCCTCCATGAGTAGCTGGGATTACAGGCACACGCCACCATGCCAATTTTTTGTATTTTTAGTAGACACGGGGTTTCACCATGTTGACCAGGATGGTCTCGATCTGTTGATCTCGTGATCCGCCCGCCTCGGCCTCCCAAAGTGCTGGGATTACAGGCTGAGCCACTGCGCCCGGCCCAAAAATTTTTACAATTAACCCAGCATGGTGGTGCATGCCTGTAGTTCCAGTACTTCGGAGGCTGAGGTGGGAGGATCCCTTGAGCCTAGGAGGTTGAGGCTGCAGTGGGCTATGATTGCACTTCAGCCAGGTCAAAAACTCGAGATTTCCCTCCTTAAAGAAACAAAAGTTTGGCCAGGTGAGATGGCTCACACCTGTAATCCCAGGACTTTGGGAGGCCAAGGTGGGCAGATCACTTGGGTCAGAAATTCGAGATCAACCTGACCAACATGGTAAAACACCATCTCTACTAAAAATACAAAAATTAGCCAGGTATGGTAGCTCACTCCTATAATCCCAGCTACTCAGAAAGCTGAGGCACAAGAATCACTTGAATCCAGGACGTAGAGATTGCAGTGAGCAGAAATCGCACCACTGCACTCCAGCCTGGGTGACAGAGTGAGACACCATCTCAAAAAAAAAAAAAAAAAAAGTGGTCTGGGCCTGGTGGCTCACGCCTGTAAACCCAGAACTTTGGGAAGCCAAGGAGGACAGATCACAAGGTCAAGAGATCAAGACCACCCTGGCCAACATGGTGAAACCCCGTCTCTACTAAAAACATAAAAACTAGTTGAGCATGGTGGCGCGCGCCTTTAGTCCCAGTTACTCGGGAGGCTGGGGCAGGAGAATTCTTAAACCTGGGAGGTGGAGGTTACAGTGAGCCAAGATTGTGCCACTGCACTCCAGCCTGGTGACAGAGCAAGACTCCGTCTCAAAAAGTGTAAATTCAGAAGCTGAGAAGCTGAGGCAGGATCACTAGAGCCTGGGAAGTCAACATCCCAGTGAGCTGTGATGGTCACACCACTGCACTCCAGGGCAATAGTGTGAGACCCTGTCTCTGACAATAATCATCTTAATAGGCCGGGCGCGGTGGCTCACGCCTGTAATCCCAGCACTTTGGGAGGCCGACGTGGGTGGATCACAAGGTCAAGAGATCGAGACCATCCTGGTCAACATGGTGAAACCCCGTCTCTACTAAAAATACAAAAAATTAGCTGGGCATGGTGGCGCGTGCCTGTAATCCCAGCTACTCAGGAGGCTGAGGTGAGAGAACTGCCTGAACCCAGGAGGCGGAGGTTGCAGTGAGCCAAGATCGTGCCATTGCACTCCAGCCTGGGTAACAACAGCAAAACTCCGTCTCAAAAAAAAAGAATAGTTGTGCTGGCCTGGAGCAGTGGACAGAATGAATGAGATCACCTGAAAGAGACAGACAGAAGGTGTTTGAACTTCACATTCCTTTCTCTCCTCAAAAATTCATCCTGGGACCCCTGTCTGTGAATAGACTAAAACAACAAGGAAAGCCATTAAAGAACATTCTATGTCAGGAAACCTGGGAGGCCGGGAGTCATTTGGTGTGTTGCCTGTGACCTGGGCAGGGCAGGGCCAGTTTCCAGCTTTGACTTCCTATAAACCTGTAAACCTATTGAATGAGAGATTGACGAAATAGTGCAGTTCCTGTGGAAAACCGTTTGGCAGTTCTTCAAAAGGTGAAACGTAGAATTACTGTATAATCCAACAATTCTGCTCCTGTGTATACAGTAAATCCTCACTTAGCATTGTAGCAAGTTTCGCTTAAACTCGAAGTTTAAGCGAAAAGACGTATAATGAATTATGATGATGATGGTTTTTTTTTTTTTTTTTGAGACGGAGTTTTGCTCTTGTTACCCAGGCTGGAGTGCAATGGCACGATCTTGGCTCACTGCAACCTCCACCTCCTGGGTTCAGGCAATTCTCCTGCCTCAGCCTCCTGAGTAGCTGGGATTACAGGCACGCGCCACCATGCCCAGCTAATTTTTTGTATTTTTAGTAGAGATGGGGTTTCACCATGTTGACCAGGATGGTCTCGATCTCTTGACCTTGTGATCCACCCACGTCGGCCTCCCAAAGTGCTGGGGTTACAGGCATTCGCCACCATGCCCAGCAGCACAACCATTCTTTTACCGCCCAGCTATGAACTGCTCACCCTAAAGGCAATGCTAGACACCTAGAATCTTTTTCAGTACTTGACATTAATATCCCCATGTATCAAGGGAGAAACTGAGGCTTGAAGGGGTAAGGCCATAGGCAGGCTGGGATTTGCAGTTGAGTCTTTCTTTTTTCTTCTTTTTCTTTTTTTCCTTGCTCTGTCACCCAAGTTGGAGTGCAGTGGTGTGATCGCAGCTCACTGCAACCTTCACCTCCCGGTTTCAAGCAATTCTCCTGCCTCAGCCTCCCAAGTAGCTGGGATTACACATGCTCACCAGCCTGTCCTGCTAATTTTTTTTTTTTTTTTTTTTTTTTTTTGGAGACAGAGTCTTTTTTTTTTTAATTTCTTTTCTTTTTTTTTCTTTTGGAGACAGAGTCTTGCTCTGTCACCCAGGCTGGAGTGAAGTGTCGCGACCTCTGTTCACTGCAACCTCCACCTCCTGGGTTCAAGGGATTCTCCTGTCTCAGCCTCTTGAGTAGCTGGGATTATAGGCACGCGTCACCATGTCTGGCTAATTTTTGTATTTTTAGTAGAGATGAGGTTTTACCATGTTGGCCAGGCTGGTCTTGAATTCCTGATCCACCCACCTTGGCCTCCCAAAGTGCTGGGACTACAGGCATGAGCCACCATGCTTGGCTGGATCTTTATTTATTTGTTTGTTTGTTTGTTGTTGTTGTTTTGAAGACAAGTCTCACTCTTGTTGCCCAGGCTGAAGTGCAACGTCATGATCTCAGCTCACTACAACCTCTGCCTCCTGGGTTCAAGCGATTCTCCTGCCTCAGCCTTGAGAGTAGCTGGGACTACAGATGCGTGCCATTGTGCTTGGCTAACTTTTGTAGTTTTTAGTAGAGATGGGTTTTCGCCGTGTTAGGAGGGCTGATCTGGAACTCCTGAGTTCAGGTGATCCACCTGCCTCAGCCTCCCAAAGTGCTGGGATTACCGGCATGAGCCGCCACACCCAGCTATTGATTTCTTTTTAGAGATGAGAGTCTCACTATGTCGCCAAGGCTGGTCTCGAATTCCTGGCCTCCAGCAATGCTCCTCTCCTCCTCAGCCTGCTAAGGCGCTGGAATTACAGGCATGAGCCACCACACCTGGCCATGAACTTGGATCTTTTTGATGCAGAGCCCTCTTCATTATCTACCACCCTGCCTCCAGTACCTGGGGCCCTTTCTGGATATTTCCTCATTGCACATATTGAGTGAATATGTGATCTTATTTAATGCTTACAGCTTAGCTGTCAGCCCATTTCAGGGATGAGAAGCCTGAGGTTTAGAGAGACTGCGAGGTCTGACACACTGCTGCAGAGATTACAGCTCCAGTCTGTCTAAACCAAGCGTCAAAGCTCTGGATCCTCCACTGTTTCACCTGGGATCAGCCAATCCTACAGGGAGGTTGCTGCTGCCGCCCAGACACCCTGAGCCATCTGCCCACTGTCTGTGCCCAGCTAATCCAGAGGCCAGCAGTTAAATACTGAAGCTGGCACTGCCCGGGAGTGTCATAAAGGGTAGCTGGAACTCGGGACTTCTGTTGTAGAGGATGGGAAGGTGGAGATGGCCAGGCTGCTGAGTGGTGGGCAACATCAGAGAATCTGGCTTTTTTTCTTTTCCTTTTTTTTTTTTTTGAGATAGAGTCTTGCTCTGTCACCCAGGCTCTGGAGTGAGGCGGCGTGATCTCGGCTTATTGTGACCTCTGCTCACTGCCACCTCTGCCTCCTGAGTTCAAGCAATTCTCCTGCCTCAGTCTCCTGGGTAGCTGGGATTACACGTGCCCACCGCCATGCCTGGCTAACTTTTGTGGTTTTAGTAGAGAGACTGGGTTTGGCCATATGGATCAGGCTGGTCTCTAACTCCCGACCTCAGGTGATCTGCCCGCCTTGGCCTCCCAAAGTGCATTACAGGTACGAGCCACCTTACCTGGCCAAGAGAGGAGCTGGCTTGCAAGGCCAATCAACTGGCTCTGTGACCTTGTGAAAGGCACAGCCCTGCTCTGACCCTCTGTGAATTCACTTCAGAAACAGGAGATAGCAACAAAACAGTACTCAGGAGTCAGGTGCAGTAGCTCACACCTGTAATCCCAGCACTTGGGGAGGCCGAGGCGGGTGGATCACCTGAAGTCAGGAGTTTGAGACCAGCCTGACTGACATGGAGAACTCCTGTCTCTACTAAAAAGACACAATTAGCCAGGTGTGGTGGCACGTGCCTGTAGTCCCAGCTACTCAGGAGGCTGAGGCAGGAGAATCGCTTAACCTGGGTGGCGGAGGTTGCGGTGAGCCGAGATCATGCCATTGCACTCCAGCCTGGACAACATGAGCAAAACTCTGTCTCAAAAAAAAAAAAGAAAAAAGAACAGTACTCAGGGCCTAGCAAGGTGTCTCACACCTGTAATCCCAGCACTTTGGGAGGCCATGATGGGAGGATTGCTTGCACCCAGGGGCTTGAGACCAGCCTGGGCAACATGGCAAAGCCCCCTCTCTACAAAAAAATTAAAAAATTAGCTGGGCATGGTTGAGCATGCCTGTGGTCCCAGCTACTCCGGAGACTGAGATAGGAGGATCACTTGAGCCCCTGGAAGGTTGAGGCTGCAGTGAGTTATGGTCACACCACTGCACTCCAGCCTGAGTGACAGAGTAAAACCCTATCTAGGAACAAAAAAAAAAGGCTGGGCGCTGTGGCTCACGCCTGTAATCCCAGCACTTTGGGAGGCTAAGGTAGGCAAATCACAAGGTCAGGAGTTCGAGACCAGCCTGACTAACATGGGGAAAACCCAATCTCTACTAAAAATACAAAAATTAGCTGGGTGTGGTGGTGCATGCCTGTAAACCCAGCTACTCAGGAAGCTGAGGCAGGAGAATCACTTGAACCTGGGAGGCAGAGGTTGCAGTTGGTCGAGATTGCACCACTGCACTCCAGTCTGGGGGACAGAGCAAGACTCTGTCTCGAAAAAAAAAAGAAAGAACAGTTACTCACTTAAAATGCACCAGACTCTGTGCTCAGTGGTTGGCACCCATGACTGCCTCTGGGGAGACATGCAGTGGTTGGAACCCATCTCCCACATGGGGAAACTGAGGCTTGGAGAGGTTAACCATGGGCTGTACTACTTGGTCACAAGTATTTCTTGGCTGGGCACAGTGGCTCATGCCTGTAATCCCAGCACTTTGGGAGGCCAAGGTAGGTGAATGATTTGAGGTCAGGAGTTCGAGACCAGCCTGGCCAACATGGTGAAACCCAATATCTACTAAAAATACAAAAATTAGCCAGGCGTGGTGTCAGGCACCTGAAGTTCCAGCTACTCAGTAGGCTGAGGCAGGAGAATTGCTTGAATCCAGGAGGCAGAGGTCACAGTGAGCAAAGATCGCACTGCTGCACTCCAGCCTGGGTGACTCTGTTTCAAAAAAAAAGTATTTCTGCAACTTCATCAGAGAACATGAACCAGAAAATAAAAAAATAGAATAATGAGAAAAAAAAAGTATTTATCCACTTCCACTTTACCTTTGATTCCCCAGTGGCCCTCGATGGGACCGCAGGCATGCTCTGCAGAAGCTTCTTCTTTTTTTTTTTTTGAGACAAGTTCTCACTCTGTTGCCCAGGCTGGAGTGTAGTGGCATGATCTCGGTTCACTGCAGTCTTGAACTCCTGGGCTCAAATGATCCTCCCACCTCAGCCTCTCAAAATGCTAGGATTACAGGCCGTGAGCCACCGCACCCGGCTATCTGCGGAAATTTTTAAGAATGGCTGCGTGTGGTGGCTCACGCCTGTAATCCCAGCACTTTGGGAAGCCAAGGCAGGTGGATCACTTGAGGTTGGGAGTTCAAGACCACCCTGACCAACATGGTGAAACCCTGTCTCTACTAAAATACTACAAAATTAGCCAGGCATTGTGACTCACACCTGTAATCCCAGCTACTTGGGAGGCTGAGACAGGAGAATTGCTTGAACCTGGGAGCAGGAGGTTGCAGTGAGCCAAGATTGTGCCATTGCACTCCAGCGAAACTCCATCTCAAAAAAAAAAGGCCGGGCACGGTGGCTCACGCCTGTAATCCCAGCACTTTGGGAGGCTCAGGCGGGGGATCACGAGGTCAAGAGATCGAGACCATCCTGGCCAACATGGTGAAACCCGTCTCTACTAAAAATACAAAAATTAGCTGGGCGTGGTGGTGTGCACCTGTAATCCCAGCTACTCGGGAGGCTGAGGCAGAAGAATTGCTTGAACCCGGGAGGCAGAGGTTGCAGTGAGCCGAGATTGTGCCACTGCACTCCAGCCTGGCGCCTGGTGACAAAGTGCGACTCTATCTCAAAAAAAAAAAAAAAAAATTAGCTGGGCATGGTGGCGCGTGCCTGTAGTCCCAGCTACTCGGGAGGCTGAGGTAGGAGAATTGCTTGAACTCAGGAGGCGGAGGGTGCAGTGAGCCGAGATCGCGCTATTGCACTCCAGCCTGGGTAACAAGAGCGAAATTCCATCTCAAAAAAAAAAAGGAATTTTATTTTTTTTTATTTTTGAGACGGAGTTTCGCTCATTACCCAGGCTGGAGTGCAATGGCGCGATCTCGGCTCACCGCAACCTCTGCCTCCTGGGTTCAGGCAATTCCCCTGCCTCAGCCTCCCGAGTAGCTGGGATTACAGGCATGCACCACCATGCCCAGCTAATTTTTTGTATTTTTAGTAGAGACGGGGTTTCACCATGTTGACTGAAATGGTCTTGATCTCTTGACCTCGTGATCCACCCGCCTCGGCCTCCCAAAGTGCTGGGATTACAGGCTTGAGCCACCGCGCCCGGCCCAGGAATTTTTTTTTTTAAAGACGGAGTTTCACCATGTTGGTCAGGCTGGTCTTGAACTCCCGACCTCAGGTGATTCACCTGCCTTGACCTCCAAAGTGCTTGGATAAAAGCGTGAGCCACCACACCCAGCCAGAAAAAGGAATTTTTAAGAACTAGGTCACTCACGATATTGCAAGTGAGTTAATCATCCTGGGGTGTCCCCCCAGACATGGAGTCCACCTGGTGAGCTCTCTGATGGAAGCAGTGACCCCAGCCTGCCCATTGCCCTGAGTGTGGTCTTAAACATGGCTTCCCCTCTCTGTTCCTCAATTTGCTCATTCAGAAAACAGGAAGTGTTGGCCGGGCACAATGGCTCACAGCTAACACTTCCTGTTTTCTGAATCAAAATCCCAGCACTTTGAGAAGCCAAGGCAGGTGGATCACAAGGTCAGGAGTTTGAGACCAGCCTGGCCAAGATGGTGAAACCCCGTCTCTATTAAAAATACAAAAATTGGGGCCGGGCGAGGTGGCTCAAGCCTGTAATCCCAGCACTTTGGGAGGCCGACGTGGGTAGATCACGAGGTCAACAGATTGAGATGAAACCCCATCTCTACTAGAAATAGTAGAGGTGAAAACCCCATCTCTACTAGAAATACAAAAAAAATTAGCTGGGCATGGTGGCTCGTGCCTGTAATCCCAGCTACTCAGGAGGCTGAGACAGGGGAATTGCCTGAACCCAGGAGGCGGAGGTTGTGGTGAGCCGAGATTGAGCCATTGCACTCCAGCCTGGGTAACGAGAGTGAAACTCCGTCTCAAAAAAAAAAAATTAGCCACATGCGGTGGCTCACGCCTGTAATCCCAGCACTTTGGGAAGCCAAGGTGGGCGGATCACAAGGTCAGGAGATCGAGACCATCCTGGCCAACATGGTGAAACCCAGTCTCTACTAAAAAATATAAAAATTAGCTGGGGGGGGTGGTGCACGCCTGTAGTCCCTCCTACTTGGGAGGCTGAGGCAGGAGAATTGCTTGAACCCGGGAGGTGGAGGTTGCAGTGAGCTGAGATCGCTCCACTGCAGTCCAGCCTGACGCCTGGCAACAGAGTGAGACTCTGTCTCAAAAAAAAAAAAAAAATACAAAAATTAGCCAGGCAAGGTGGCTGGTGCCTATAGTTCCAGCCACTGGGGAGGCTGAGTCAGGAGAATGGCTTGAACCCAGGAGGCAGAGGTTGCATGAACCAAGATCGCGACATTGCACTCCAGCCTGGGTGACACAGTGAGACTCCATCTTCAAAAAAAAAAAAAAACAGGGAGAGTAACAGAGCATCTACCTGATTGTCCTGTGAGGATGACATGAGACAAGGACACATGTGGCTTGCCCTGTTGAAGTGCTTCAGAAATGTGAGCTTGCATACACATACAAAATTCCTTCTGCAATGCTCACTTCCAATCCACAGCCCGTGGCCAGCCAGGTTAGGCCCAGCTGAGTCATGCTCAAGGCCAAGTACACGGGAGGTGTTAGTCAATGCTTTGGTATGAAAGGAAAAGGCATCCCTGTCGTTCTCCAAATGTAAAATGTACCACACATGGTCCATCGAGCGTACCTTGCACAGCTATGCCAGCCACGAGGGATGCCCTTCGCCACCCAGAAAAGGCATCCCATGCCTTCAAGACAACTGCAGAGTCACACGTTTTGGATGCTCCAGCTCTCCACCTACATCCAGGTCAGACCTTTGAGGATAGAGTGGCCGAGTCAATGACCACACAAATTTCACCCTCCAGGTCCTGCCATTCAGGGCCTCTCTCCTCCCTGTCCCTGGGCCATGCCATAACTTGCATGTCCTAGAACAGCTCTGGGGCTATTTGGGAGGCTGAGGCAGGAGGATCCTTTGAGTCCAGGAGTTCGAGACCAGCCTGGGCAACATGGAGAAAGCCCGTCTCTTCAAAAAAATACAAAAAATTGGCAGAGTATGATGCAGGATTCCAGACATTGGCACTGGCGGTTTCCTTGGCCAGGAAGGATATTTCCTTCCTTTAATAAAGCTTTTTTTTAACAGTTTATCAAACAAGTAGCCAAGCACAGTGGCTCACACCTGTAATCCCAGCACTCTGGGAGGCCAAGGCGGGCGGATAACTTGAAGTCGGGAATTCAAGACCAGCCAGGTCAGCATGATGAAACCCCATCTCTACTAAAAATATAAAAATTACTTGGGCATGGTGGCACGTGCCTGCAGTCCCAGCTAAGGGGAGGCTAAGGCAGGAGAATCACTTGAACCCAGAAAGTGAAGGTTGCAGTAAGCAGAGATTCCCCCCACTGCAGTCTAGCCTGGGTGACAGAGTGAGGCTCCGTCTCAAAAAAAAAAAAAGTGTCTCAAACAAGTGAGTGAAATATTAACTATCAGTCTCACATTTATTAAGATCTAGGCTACTGGGCCGGGCGCGGTGGCTCAAGCCTGTAATCCCAGCACTTTGGGAGGCCGAGGCGGGTGGATCACGAGGTCAACAGATCGAGACCATCCTGGTCAACATGGTGAAACCCCGTCTCTACTAAAAATACAAAAAATTAGCTGGGCATGGTGGCGCGTGCCTGTAATCCCAGCTACTCAGGAGGCTGAGGCAGGAGAATTGCCTGAACCCAGGAGGCGGAGGTTGCGGTGAGCCGAGATCGCGCCATTGCACTCCAGCCTGGGTAACAAGAGCGAAACTCTGTCTCAAAAAAAAAAAAAAAAAAAGATATAGGCTACTATTCAAGACTAAAATACTGAGTGAGAGCAGTGGCGCATGCTTGCAGTTCTTGCTACTTGGGAGACTGAGGTGGGAGGATCACCTGAGCTCAGGAAATCAAGGCTGCAGAGAGCTGCAATTGCGCCACAGCACTCCAGCCTGGGTGACGCAGCAAAAGCCCGTCTCTAAGAAAAAAACAAGACTCGGCCGGGCGCGGTGGCTCACGCCTGTAATGCCAGCATTTTGGGAGGCCGAGGCGGGTGGATCACGAGGTCAAGAGATCGAGACCATCCTGGTGAACATGATGAAACCCTGTCTCTACTAAAAATACAAAAAATTAGCTGGGAATGGTGGCGTGTGCGCCTGTAGTCCCAGCTACTCGGGAGACTGAGGTGAGAGAATTGCTTGAACCTAGGAGGTGGAGGTAGGAGAATCGCTTGAACCCAGGAGGCAGAGGTTGCAGTGAGCCAAGATCACGCCATTGCACTCTAGCCTGGGCAACAGAGCAAAACTCCATCTCAAAAAAAAAACCCAGAAAATAACAAAAACTAAAATATCTTAGGAGCTCCTGGATTGATGAAATTCTGTATCTTAAGATTTGTGTGCTGGCCGGGTGCAATGGCTCACACCTGTAATCGCAGCACTTTAGGAGGCCAAGGCAGGTGGATCACGGGATCAGGAGTTTGAGACCAGCTTGGCCAACACGGTGAAATCCCGTCTCTACTAAAAACACAAAAATTAGCCGGGCGTGGTGGTGGGAGCCTGTAATCCCAGCTACTCCAGAGGCTGAGGCAGGCAAATTCCTTAAATCTGGGAGGCAGAAGTTGCAGTGAGCAGAGTGCAGAGAGTGCAGTTGCCACTGCACTCCAGCCTGGGCAACAGAGCAAGACCCCACCTCAGAAAAAAAAAGAAACCCAGGTGCAGTGGCTCATGCCTGTAATCCCAGCACTTTGGGAGACTGAGGCAGGTGAATCCACCTGAGGTCAGGAACACCTGAGGTCAGAAGATCGAGACCAGCCTGACCAACATATTGAAACCCCATTTCTACTAAAATACAAAAAAATAGGCGGGCCTGGTGGTGAGTGCCTGTAGTTCCAGCTACTCAGGAGGCTGAGGCAGGGGAATCGCTTGAATTTAGAAGACGGAAATTGCAGTGAGCCAATACTGTGCCACTGCACTCCAGCCTGGCAACAGAGCAAGACTCAGTCTCAGAAAAAAAAATAGCCAGGTGTGGTGTTGTGCCCATGTAATCCCAGCTACTCGAGAGGCTTAGGTGGGAGAATTGCTTGAGGTAGAGTCTGCAGTGGGCCAAGATTGGGCCACTGCACTCCAGCCTGGATGACCGTGACCCCCGTCTCAAAAAAAAAAAATTAGCCGGTCGTGGTGGGGCGTGCCTATAGTATAGCCTTGGAAGGCTGAGGCAGAAAAATTGCTTGAACTTGGGGCTAACCACTGGAATGAGGGCACAGACTCAAGCCACACTTAGCCTCAGGAGTCATCCAGGTGGGGCCGAGTGCGGTAGCTCACACCTGTAATCCCAGCACGTTGGGAGGCCAAGGCAGGCGAATCACCTGAGGTTGGGAATTTGAGACCAACCTGACCAACATAGAAAAACCGTGTCTCCACTAAAAATGCAAAAATCAGCTGGGTGTGGTGGTGCATGCCTTAATCCCAGCTACTCAGGAGGCCAAGGCAGGAGAATCGCTTGAACCCAGGAGGCGGAGGTTGTGGTGAGCTGAGATTGCGCCATTGCACTCCAGCCTGGGCAACAAGAGCGAAACTCCGTCTCAAAAAAAGAAAAAAAAAAAACAGAGAGGCATCCAGGTGGTCCAGAGAAAAACGGCCTGGAAGAGGCAGGTGAGGGGGTGAGGTGGGGGCATAGATGGAGGTCCCAAGTCGGACCACCAACTTCTGCTAGGTGGCTGCGGCAGGCAACCTCCCCTTCTGGGCTGTAAGGGGATAGATGCAGAGGAGATAACCATGGAGGTCTCTTTTCAGGGACACCCTCATTCCTGGGGTCAAGATGGAACAGTAGGAAGAAGAGGGGCGGGCGCTAGGCTGACAAGAGGTCCCCGTGCTGGCTCTGCCCATCCTGGCTGCACTGATGAGCGGCATTATGGGAGAAGCTCCCAGAGTCTAGAGCCAGATGGGATCAGGGAAGCTCCCAGCATTGAGCCACACCCTGCCGGGCTTCAGGGCCATTGGAAAGGGCTCTGAAGCCCGGCAGGGTGTGGCTCTGTGGGCTACCCAGCCTCATCCATCTGGAATGCACCAGGTTAGATCTGGCCCCAGGGCCTTTGCACTGGGCGTGCCACTGCCCAGACCTGGGGCAGTCAGCTCCATGCATGGGCAGACCCTTGCCATGGTGGAAGTTATCAGTGCACATATCCCCTGGAGAGGTCTTCCAGGACCCCAGCCGTGCCTCCTCACAGGTTGAATTCAGACATTCATATCCTCTCCCCTGGATCCCATCTGTTTTCTTTTTTTTTTTCAAGGTGGAGTTTTGCTCTGTCGCCCAGGCTGCAGTACAGTCCCATGATCTAGGCTCACTGCAACCTCTGCCTCCCGGGTTCAAGCGATTCTCATGCCTCAGCCCCCTGCATAGCCAGGATTACAGGCACCTGACACCACGCCCAGCTAATTTTTGTTTTTGTTTTTTGAGATGGAGTTTTACTCTTGTTGTTCAGGCTGCATTAAAGTCCCATGATCTTGGCTCACTGCAACTTCCACCTCCTGGGTTCAAGCGATTCTCCTGCCTCAGCTTCCATTGTAGCTGGAATTACAGGCACCTGCATGGATTGTCTGCAGGAGGCAGGGGAAGCTGAGAACATGTGGTGGCCAACCTGTCATCACTGGCGCTCTGCCCTGCTGGGACCCTAGGTTGTTTGGGTGCTGGGACCGCTGGGACATGGCAGGGTCCCATCTGCCCCTTTCCGGGCTTAGCGAAGTTGGGGATGCTGACCCCATCCCCCTAGAGAGGTTGCCACCATCACATCTGGCTAATTCTTTTGTACTTTTAGTAGAGACGGGGTTTCACTATGTTGGCCAAGCTGGTCTCGAACTCCTGACCTCAGGTGATCAACCTGCCTCAGCCTCCCAAAATGCTGAGATTACAGGCATCAGCCACCGTGCCCAGCCTAATTTTTGTATTTTAGTAGAGATGGGATTTCACTATGTTGGGCAGGTTGATTAACTTTTTTTTTTTTTTTTTTTTGAGACAGAGTTTCGCTATTGTTACCCAGGCTGGAGTGCAATGGCGTGATCTCGGTTCACCGCACCTCCTCCTCCTGGGTTCAGGCAATTCTCCTGCCTCAGCCTCCCGAGTAGCTGGGACTACAGGCGTGTGCCACCATGCCCAGCTAATTTTTTGTATTTTTAATAGAGACGGGGTTTCATCTTGTTGACCAGGATGGTCTCGATCTCTTGACCTCGTGATCCACCCGCCTTGGCCTCCCAAAGTGCTGGGATTACAGGCGCGAGCCACCACGCCCACCCCTCAACTCTTGACCTCAAGTGATCTGCCCACCTCAGCCTCCCCAAGTGCTGGGATTACAGGAGTGAGCCACCACACTGGTCTTTTTTTTTTTTTTTTTTTTAAAGATGGGGTTTCACCATGTTGGTCAAGCTGGTCTTGAACTCCCGACTTTGGGTGATCCGCCCACCTTGGCCTCCAAAGTGCTTGGATTACAGTTGTGAGCCACCACGCCCAGCCTTTTTTCTTTTTTTAAACAGATAGAATCTCACTATGTTGCCCAAGCTGGGCTCAAGTGATCCTCCCACTTTGGCCTCCAAAGGGCTGAAATTAAAGGCCATGCTACTACACCTCGCCTCTTTAAAAAAAAAAAAAAAGATAAAAACAAAACAACAACAACAACAACAAAAAGAGACCTCACCCTTGTGAGGTCTCCAGCCCAGGCTGGAGTACGATGGTGCGATCATAGTTCACTGAAGCCTCAAACTCCTGTGCTGAAGCCATCCTCCTACCATCTGTCTTTTTTGAAGTCAGCACATCCACTAGGTAAAGCAATGACGCCACAGAGCCCACCTGACAGCCTCAAGTCAGGGCCCATTGGGGTCCCAGATTCCAGGGTGGAGCTGGGCAGGAACACCCCCAGAATGCAGCTGAGTCAGAGCTCTCAACTTGCAGCTCCAGATAGCATCAGACTCAGAACATTCTAGAATATCCCAGAATATGGGTAGATCCCCAACTGCCCCTAATCTAGGGCCTGTTGCAGATTCATGGTCTATCCCAGACCAGTGGAGTGTTGTAGAATGCAGGTGGATGTGGGGACAGGGGTGACCACACACAGGGCCAGTCCACATGCCCCACGGGTTAGGCCCTCGCTTGTTTAAGGCGCCATGTTGTAGATTCTTTGGGAGAGCTCCAGGAAAGCACAGCCTTTGGTCTCGGGTTAAAGTTGGGGAAACTGAGGCCAGAGAGGCCTGCATTCCCCTGGGACAGCCAGTGGGCAGAGCTCAGGGTGGGGCTCAGGGGAGCGGGTGCCTGTTTGAGCTGCCCGGTGACAAGCTGCATGTCCCTGGCCCCTGGCAGGAAATGGGCTGTTGAGGAAGAAGACGCTGGTCCCAGGGCCACCAGGTTCGAGCCGCCCAGTGAAGGGCCAGGTGGTCACCGTGCATCTGCAGACGTCGCTGGAGAACGGCACGCGGGTGCAGGAGGAGCCGGAGCTGGTGTTCACCCTGGGCGACTGCGACGTCATCCAGGTGTGGGCTGGGGCGGGACAGGGCAGGGGCAAGGGGTGCAACCCACTGGGCCTGGGCCTGGGCCTGCCTGACCGCTGACTGTCCCCACACACCGCAGGCCCTGGATCTCAGTGTCCCACTCATGGATGTGGGGGAGACGGCCATGGTTACTGCTGACTCCAAGTACTGCTACGGTCCCCAAGGCAGGTGAGAGCCGGCCACCCTTAGGGTCTCAGCAGGGGATGGGTAGAGTGGGTGTACCCCTCACTTACCCTGTCTACCTGCCCATTTTATAGGAGGAGAAACGCTGGGTGAGGTGGCTCACACCTGAAATCCCAGCACTTTGGGAAGTTGAGGTAGGAGGATTGCTTGAGGCCCGGGTTTCCAGACCAGCCTAAGCAATATGGACCCCATCTCCATACAAAAAAATTTAAAAATTACTTGGGTGTAGTGCTAAAAATTAGCTGAATGTGGTGCATGCCTGTAGTCCCAGCTACTGAGGAGGCTCAGGCAGGAAAATCACTTGAGCCCAGGATTTCAAGGCTGCAGTGAGCCAAGACTGTGCCACTGCACTCCAGCCTGGGCAACACAGTGAGACCCTTCCCTTTAAAAAAGGGAGGAAAACAGAGGCTTAGGGAGGGGAACTCATTCATCAGGTCCCATAGCTCCGAGGCGGCAAGTCACTTACCCTGCACTTTACTGAGGAGGGAATGACAGAGGGTGGAGGATGATAGATCCGGGACTTGAGCCAGGCTCACTCCCTCTGAACCAGCCCAGCAGGTTTGGGGGTCACCAGGTCTGAATGCAGCCCCTGCCTTTCCCCACCCCACCAGCAGGAGCCCATACATCCCCCCGCATGCGGCCCTATGCCAGGAAGTGACCCTGAAGACGGCTGTGGACGGGCCTGACCGGAGATGCTAACGGGGCAGGAGCGCGTGGCCCTGGCCAACCGGAAGCGGGAGTGCGGCAATGCCCAATACCAGCGGGCAGACTTCGTCCTGGCCGCCAACCCCTTCAATTGTGCCTGCTACATCACCCTATTTCTCTATGCCTCAGTTTCCCCTCTGCAAAATGAGTCTGTTGTGCCCAGAGAGGAGACTCCCTGCTCCTGCTAGTTCAGCCGCATCCACTGTGCTGTGTGACTCCAGATGCATCACACGCTGTCTCTGGCACAGCCCCAGATGGCAGTAAATGAAAGCTCAGTAGCCCATGGACTGCATGGTGGGAGGCTTTATTTCACTGTGGCAGGGAGGGAGCCTGGACAAGGGGCGGCAGGCGGGGCAGGAGGGCTGGCACTCAGGCGGGGATGAGGCAGGGGAAGGGCTGCCCCCAGGCCTGTTGAGGAGAAACTGAGGCCGGCCCTGGCGGAGACCTAGCCCAGCGGGGAAAGGGGAGGGGGGGAACTGGGTCTGAAGGAATGAGGGCCCCCTCCCTCTGGGCTTTCCTCCTGAGGGCCTTAGTCCCTCCTGCTGGCTGGACTGCACGACCCCCAATCCTTGCTCCCCCAACCCGGAGGAGGGGGCCAGACCAGGGAGGGCAGCGGACAGGGAGCCTGGGGAGTTGGGGAGCGCAGGGCAGGGTCCACGGTGTGCAGAGGGGGTGCTGGCCACCCAGGCGGTCAGTTCCTGGCAGCAATGACCACAGAAAGCGCCACACCCCCCAAGGCAACAGCAGTCGCCCCAAACAGCCACTTCCATGGGATGGACTGTGGATAAAGAAGAAGGGAGAGAAGGGTGGAGTGAGGTCGAGACTGGCCTCTGGGACCTCAGCTGCCGGCACAGCCCAAGCAGACCTCCCCACAAATCATTGCCTGACCATGCATTTCCCACTTCCTGGCAAACTCCTACTCGTGCAGCAAAACCCAAATCAATTGGCCCCACCTCCCGGACACTGCTCCTGGTGCCCTGGAAGAGCCTCCATTCCCCACCCTGAGCCCTCCAGCTTGAGTTCCACCTTCTACTCCACTCATCATCACACAGGACTGGGTCCTCTCAGTGTCCCCTGCAGCCTCCAGGATGACCCAGTCTCTGAGGACATCCACGTGTGCAGAATAAAATTCCTCTGCTAGGCCCCTGCACGCAGCCCCTGCCCATCTTCCTGTGCCCCAGCTTACCCAGGCACCCTTGCCAGGGCACTTGGCAGGCAGCCGGCTGGGGTTGCCCAGCATTTTCCGGTACAAGGCAGTCTCCGTGCTCCGCTGCGCCGCATGCTTCTTCACCAGCTTCGAGAGCTCTGCGTGGATCGTCTGCAGGAGGCAGGGGAAGCTGAGAACATGCGGCGGCTGACCTGTCATCACTGGCGCTCTCCCCTTCTGGGACCCTAGGTCGTTTGGGTACTGGGACCACTGGACATAGGGGGTCCCATCTGCCCCTTTCTGGGCTTAGCAAAGTTGGGGATGATGACCCCATCCCCCTAGGAAGCCAGTAGATGGGACAAAGCACAAGGAAGCCAAGAGACAAAAGGTTCTGGAAGGAAGGCTGAGGACACTGGCATGGGCCAGGCTGGCAGTGTGGCTGTCATAAGGGTCTTCACAAGCTGACCAGGGCCCTTCACGTATCTACCCCCTGCCACTGCTCAGATGGGAACACAACAGAGAGCCACAGCAAGAAAGACCTGGGGCAGACCATGAGAGGGACTTCCCAGCAGAGCAAGTCTCCAGGGCGCCCCTGTCCTGCTCACCTTGTTGGAAGGTTCCAGCTTCAGGGCCGCCCTCAGGATGGGGATGGCCTCACTGTACTCCCCCTGCTGGGCCAGCACCTGTAGGGGAAGAGGGTGGCATCACTCTGGACCCATACCTGGGCCCCACTGTCCTTCAAGAAACCCAGTCCAGGAGGTTGCAGCGATCCAAGATGATGCCACTGCACTTCAGCCTGAGCAAAAGAGCGAGACTGCATCTCACAAACCAACCAACCAGCCTGGGTCAGGTGTGGTGGCTCACGCCTGTAATCCCAGCACTTTGGGAGCCCAAGATGAGTGGATCACAAGGTCAGAAGTTCAAGACCAGCCCGGCCAACATGGTGAAACCCCATCTCTACTAAAATATACAAAAAAATTAGCCGGGCGTGGTGCCGGTATTACAGGTGTGAGCCACAGCACCCAGCCTATTTACATTTTTATTTTAGAGACAGGGTCTCACCACATTCCCCAGAATGGTTTCGAACTTCTGGGCTCAAGCAATCCACCTGCCTCAGTCTCCCAAAGTGCTGAGATTATAGGTGTGAGCCACCTTGCCCAGCCCTTGTTTATTTTTAAAATTTTTGTTGCAATGGAATGCACTATGCTGCCAAGGCTGGTCTTGAATTCCTGGGCTCAAATGATCCTCCTGCCTTGGCCTCCCAAAGTGCTGAGATTGCAGGCGTGAGCCACCACACCTGGCCCTGATGTTTCCAAAGCTTTGGCCACAGTGAATGGTTCAGGGCCGGCACGTGACCCAAGCCAGTCAATGAGATCTAGCCTGCACTATGCTGGCGCTGACAGATGAGCTGCTGAAGGGAGACGATGGAGCTGGGTGCAGTGGCTCACGCATGTAATCCCAGCACTTTGGGCTGGGAGGCTGAGGCAGGCAGATCACTTGAGGTCAGGAGTTCAAGACCAGCCTTGGCAACGTGGTGAAACCCCGTCTCTACTAAAAATACAAAAATAAGCCGGATGTACTCGCTTGAACCCAGGAGGCAGAAATTGCAGTGAGCCCAGATCATGCCACTGCACTCCAGCCTGGGCAACAGAGCAAGATGCTGTCTCAAAAAAAAAAAAAAAAAAAAAAACTTGGGGGGATAGAGGATGGAAGTCTAGAACTTTCCAGGGGAGAGGCAAAACATCACGGTCACCCCAAGAGAGGAGCTGGTCCAAGAGACACAGACTCCTCACAATATCCAGCTAATCCAAACACGGCAGTTCCATGAGCCATCCATCCCTCCTTTCTGCCTGAATCTGTTTGAGTGGGTTTCTGTCACCTTCAGCCAGCAGGTCGAAACTTTTAAGAAGCTATACAAGAAGCCACTGCCACTACCCCTAGGAGGATGCTACCCCCAGGTGGAGCAAAGGCTTCAAAACCAGGAACAGCATCTTCTCCCTCTTCATTTCTCTCTGCAGAACTCTGCACACAACAGGTGATTCATAAACCCCAGCTGGAGGGAGCCCCACCTCAGGCTTTTCACAAACACTGGAGGTGAGCCAGTCTGTGCCTCAGTTTCCTTGGTGAACTGCTAAAAGGTACTGAAAGCCCCACTAGGGGTGGGACTACGAGGATGAACAGAAAAGGGGGTGAGAACAAAGGTCAAATCTGTGCAAGCCAGATTCACCCCTATGTTCTGCCAGGATGTTTTTTCTGTTCTTTTGTTTTTGACACAGAGCCTTCCTCTGATGCTGAGGCTGGAGTGCAGTGGTGTGATCAAGGCTCACTGCAGCCTGGCCCTCTGGGGCTCAAGCCATCCTCAACCTCCAGAGCAGCCAGGACTACAGGTGCTTGCCCCCACACCCAGCTAATTTTTTCATTTTTTTTGGTGGAGACAGGGGTCTTCCTATGTCACCTGGGCTTGTCACAAATATCTGGGCTCAAGCGATCCTCCTGCCTTGGCCTCCCAAAGTGCTGGGATCACAGACATGAGCCATGAGGACTTTTACTGAGCACATACTATGTACCTGGCCGTTTGCAAGGCTGGAGATTCAGGAGTGAGCAAGACAGACCAAATCCCCACCTTCAAGTGGGGGAGATGGACGAGAGGCATGTCACCTCCACGGGCTGCCTGTTAGGAACGTCTCAGGCAGTGGCCACTGCCTATGCAAAGGCCCTGAGGTGAAGACAGCTTGGCCTAGACAGCAGAAAGGGAGAAGGTTGGGTGGGAGTAGAGAAGCAGAAAGTGAGGTGGGAGAGGAAGACCAGAGGACGCAAGGCCCCAGGGGCTGGGACTAGGATTCCGCTTTTACTCTGAGGAAAAATGGGACCCATGAAGGGTTACATGTGAGGAGCTTTCAACACTGGGCCAAGCCAGGCACAGTGGCTCATGTGTACAATCCCAGCACATGGGGAGGCCGAAGCACACAGATTACTTCAGGTCAGGAGTTCAAGACCAGCCTGGCCAACAAGATGAAACCCTGTCTCTACTAAAAATACAACAATTCTCATGCTGTAGGACTGGCCTTAAAAAAAAAGAGAGAGAGAGAGAAGAAGAGAAAGAAAAAGAAAAAAAAAACAAAAAACAAAAATTAGCTGGGGCATAGTGGCAAACGCCTATACTCCCAGCTACTCGAGAGGCTGAGGCAGGACAATTGCTTGAACCCGAGAAGTAGAGGCGGAAGTTGCAGTGAGCTGAGATCGCGCCACTGCACTCCAGCCAGGGAGACACAGCGAGACTCTCTTAAAAAACAAACAAACAAACAAACAAAAATAGCACACTGGACCAAAGGTGGGGGACCCAAGAGTCAAGGACTGAATCTGGCTTCAGCCAATAAAGTGCTATGACCTAGACCACACTCCTGCACCCCAGAGAGCTTGGCTGGCTAATACCTACGCCTTTCTCAAATGCAGGGTTGGGGACCATCCCCTCTCTCCTGGGCTGGGTGACCCATCCTGGCACCCTGGCATGGCCCACCTTGCCCTTGCGGAAGAGAGCCTTGATGTTGTCCGGCTGGTGCTCCAGTACGAGGCTGCAGGAGCGCAGGGCCGCGCGGTAGTGGTCCAGCTTCAGCTGCGAGGCCGCCAGGTTGTTCAGACACTTCACCTTCAACTGCAGGAGCTGTGCCTCCTCCTCGAATGTCATGTCCACTATTGGGAGACAGTGCCCGCCACGGTGGCTGTCACCACACGAACAGACCCCCCGACCCCCCTTAGAAGCTGCCTTCTACCCCAGGGGAATGCAGGCCTCTCTGGCCTCAGTTTCCCCAACTTTAACCCGAGACCAAGGGCAGTGCTTTCCTGGGGCTCTCCAAGGAATCTACAACATGGAGCCTTAAGCAGGCAAGGGCCTGACCCATGGGGCGTGTGGACTGGCCCTGTGTGCGGTCATCCCTGTCCCCACATCCACCTGCATTCTGTAACACTCCACTGGACTGGGATAGACCACGAGTCAGCAACAGACCCCTAGTTTAGGGTCAGTTGGGGAATCTACCCATATTCTGGGATATTCTAGAATGTTCTGAGTCTGAGGCTCTCTGGGGCTAAAGCTTCTGGCATGGAGAGTGGACACCTTTGCAGGGGAGGTGGTGGGGATCTGACCCGGCGGGGAGTCACCTTTGGCGCTGGAGGTGATGGCCTTGATGGCGAGATCGTATGAATTGGCGGCCAGGACGAAGTCCGCCCGCTGGTAGTGGGCGTTGCCACACTCCCGCTTCCGGTTGGCCAGGGCCACGCGCTCCTGCCCCGTTAGCATCTCCAGGTCAGGCCCGTCCACAGCCGTCTTGAGGGTCACTTCCAGGCATAGGGCCGCATGCGGGGGGATGTATGGGCTCCTGCTAGTGGGGTGGGGAAAGGCAGGGGCTACACTCAGACCTGGTGACCCCCAAACCTGCTGGGCTGGTTCAGAGGGAGTGAGCCTGGCTCAAGTCCCGGATCTACCATCCTCCACCCTCTGTCATTCCCTCCTCAGTAAAGTGCAGGGTAAGTGACTTGCCGCCTCGGAGCTATGGGACCTGATGAATGAGTTCCCCTCCCTAAGCCTCTGCTTTCCTCCCTTTTTTAAAGGGAAGGGTCTCAATGTGTTGCCCAGGCTGGAGTGCAGTGGCACAATCTTGGCTCACTGCAGCCTTGAAATCCTGGGCTCAAGTGATCCTCCTGCCTGAGCCTCCTCAGTAGCTGGGACTACAGGCATGTACCACATTCAGCTAATTTTTAGCACTACACCCAAGTAATTTTTAAATTTTTTTGTATGGAGATGGGGTCCATATTGCTTAGGCTGGTCTGGAAAACCGGGCCTCAAGCAATCCTCCTACCTCAACTTCCCAAAGTGCTGGGATTTCAGGTGTGAGCCACCTCACCCAGCGTTTCTCCTTCTATAAAATGGGCAGGTAGACAGGGTAAGTGAGGGGTACACCCACTCTACCCATCCCCTGCTGAGACCCTAAGGGTGGCCGGCTCTCACCTGCCTTGGGGACCGTAGCAGTACTTGGAGTCAGCAGTAACCATGGCCGTCTCCCCCACATCCATGAGTGGGACACTGAGATCCAGGGCCTGCGGTGTGTGGGGACAGTCAGCGGTCAGGCAGGCCCAGGCCCAGGCCCAGTGAGTTGCGCCCCTTGCCCCTGCCCTGTCCCGCCCCAGCCCACACCTGGATGACGTCGCAGTCGCCCAGGGTGAACACCAGCTCCGGCTCCTCCTGCACCCGCGTGCCGTTCTCCAGCGACGTCTGCAGATGCACGGTGACCACCTGGCCCTTGACTGGGCGGCTCGAACCTGGTGGCCCTGGGACCAGCGTCTTCTTCCTCAACAGCCCATTCCCTGTCAGGGGCCAGGAACATGCAGCTTGTCACCAGGCAGCTCAAATAGGCACCTGCTTCCCTGAGCCCCACCCTAAGCTCTGCCAACTCGCTGTTCCAGGGGAATGCAGGCCTCTCTGGCCTCAGTTTCCCCAACTTTAACCCAAGACCAAAGGCTGTGCTTTCCTGGAGCTCTCCCAAAGAATCTACAACATGGCTCCTTAAACAAGCGAGGGCCTAACCTGGGGAGTGGACTGACCCTGTGTGTGGTCACCCCTGTCCCCACATCCACCTGCATTCTACAACACTCCACTGGTCTGGGATGGTCTGCAACAGGCCCTAGATTAGGGGCAGTTGGGGATCCACCCAGATATTCTAGAATGTTCTGAGTCTGATGCTATCTGGAGCTACAAGTTTCTGGCACAGAGAGTGGATACGAACCTCTGTTTCTGGCCCAACACTGGGGCACAAACCAAACCTCCAATGGCCACTCTGCCACCAGAGTCGGGGACTCCATGCGTGGGACATTGAGCAGGATGGGACACACTTCGGGGTGACGGTGCTAGTGCCAGGGACCAACACAGCGAACAATGGTTGGTCTGGTTGTTGTTTTTTTTTTAAGAGATGGGGTTAGTGTTACAGCTCTTTTAGAATTTGTCTAGCAGGCTTTCCAGTTTGGGCTGGAAAGCCCCCAAAAGAATTTCCAAGAAAATAAATAAATAAATAAAAAGAGACGGGGTTTCACTATGTTGACCAGGCTGGTCTTGAACTCCTGATCTTGTGATCCACCCACCTTGGCCTCCCAAAGTGCTGGGATTACAAGCAGGAGCCATTGTGCCCGGCTTTTTTTTTTTTTGAGACGGAGTTTCGCTCTTGTTACCCAGACTGGAGTGCAATGGCACGATCTCGGCTCACCACAACCTCCGCCTTCTGGGTTCAAGCAATTCTCCTGCCTCAGCCTCCCGAGTAGCTGGGACTACAGGCGCGCACCACCATGCCCATCTCATTTTTGTATTTTTAGTAGAGACGGGGTTTCACCATGTTGACCAGGATGTTCTCGATCTCTTGACCTCGTGATCCACCTGCCTCGGCCTCCCAAAGTGCTGGGATTATAGGTGTGAGCCACCGCACCTGCCCTTTTTTTGTTGTTTTTTTAAAAGAAAATTGAGGGCTGGGCACAGTGGCTCACACCCGTAATCCCAGCACTTTGGGAGGCCAAGGCAGGCAGATCACCTGAGGTCAGGAGTTCAACACCACCATGGTCAAGATGGTGAAACCTTGTCTCTACTAAAAATACAAAAAGTAGGGGAACACCATAAGGAGGGGCGAACTGGCCCAGGTAGGAAAAGGAGCGGGTCAAAAATCCCGTGCTGATCAGTAGTGGGATCGTGCCTGTGAATAGCCACTATGCTCCAGCCTGGGTAACAGAGGGAGACCCTGTCTCTAAAAAAATAAAATAATAAAATAAAAAATAAATTTATAAATAAATTAACTGGGCGTGGTGGTGGGCACTTTTAATCCCAGCTAATCGGGAGGACGAGGCAGACAATTACTTGAACCCAGGAAGCGGAGGTTGCAGTCAGCTGAGATCGTGCCACTGCACTCCAGCCTGGGTGACAGAGCGAGACTGTCTCAAAAAAAAAAAAAAAGAATTTGGCCAGGTTTCCAGCTATTTGAGAGGCCAAACTGGGAGGATCACAAGTTTAGACCAGCATCCGGGCAAAATAGCAAGAACTGAGTCTCCCAACCCTCCTCAAAAAGAAAGAAAACCAAAGCTCAGAGAGGGGAAACAGCCAGCCCCTCAGGCTGAAATCCTAGCCCTGAGATGCTTGGGCCTCAGTTTACCCAGCCATGAAATGAGACGCTCATGGGGCCCTTGGTTAGCAGAGGCCCTGGGATACCCGGTCTCTACCACAGCACCAAGTGTGCTGAATTTAAAACTTAAGCAAAGGCCAGGTTCACTGGCTCATGCCTTCAATCTCAGCACTTTGGGAGGCTGAGGTGAGAGGATTACTTGAAACCAGGAGTTTGAGACCAGTTTGGGCAACACAGTGAGACCCTGTCTCTACAAAAACTAAAAAATGGCCAGGCACGGTGTAATGCCAGCACTTTGTAATGCCACTAACGCTTGTAATGCCAGCACTTTGGAAGGCTGAGGCAGGAGGATCACTTGAGGTCAGGAGTTTGAGTCCAGCCTGGCCAACATGGTGAGACCCTGTCTCCAATAAAAATAAAAAAAATAGGGGCCAGGCTCAGTGGATCATGCCTGTAATCCCAGCACTTTGGGAGGCCGAGGTGGACGGCTCACCTGAGGTCAGGAGTTCGAGACCAGCCTGGCCAACATGGTGAAACTAAAAATATAAAATTTAGCAGGGCGTGATGGCAGGAGCCTGTAATCCCAGCTACTCGGGAGGCTGAGGCAGGAGAATCACTTGAACCCAGGAGGTAGAGGTTGCAGTGAACCAAGATCATGCCACTGCACTCCTGCCTGGGCAACGGAGCAAGACTGTCTCAAAAAACAAAATAGCCGGGCACGGTGACTCACGCCTGTAATCCTAGCACTTTGGGAGGCCAAGGTGGGTGGATCACCTGACGTCAGGAGTCCAAGACCAGCCTGACCATCATGGTGAAATCCCATCTTTAAAAAAAAATAAATAAATAAAATAATTTTAAAAAAAGTCAAACAGAGCTGAACAGCTTATAAACAAAGGCTGCCCCTCGTGCCCCCAGCAATCACAGGAATGACCATAGCCAATATCCTCACAAACACACCCAGATAACCCCACAGTGACGATCCCCCGTCATCACAGGAAAGCACTGGAGTGACTGCTGCCAGTACCACCCAGTCAAAGCAGGAAATGGAGGTGCAGGGGGTAAATAACCCGGCCGGGGACACACAGCCCTGCCCCTTCTTTGCAGTGCTACCAAGGTGTCCACAAAACACTATCTTAGCAAAGCAAGGGCTACGTGGGTCTGAAGTGCTCTGCAGTCCCTCCTGTTCCCACGTTTACCGGAGTTCTGTAATACACCACTGGCCTAGAGTATTTTTTTTTTTTTTTCTGACACAGAGTTTCATTCTTGTTGCCCAGGCTGGGGTGCAATGGCGCAATCTTGGTTCACTGCAACCTCCACCTCCTGGGTTCAAGCGATTTTCCTGCCTCAGCCTCCCAAGTAGCTGGGATTACAGGCATGCACCACCATGCCTGTAATTTTATTGTATATTTAGTAGAGTCTGGGTTTTGCCATGATGGCCAGGCTGGTCTTGAACTCCTGACCTCAGGGGATCCACCCGCCTCCCAAAGTGCTAGGATTATAGGCATGGGCTACCACTCACGGCCTGGCCTAGAGTATTTCATGAGTCTGAGTGAACTCTGGCCTAAAGGTTAGCGGCAGGGGTATATAATCCACTTATGTTCTGGAACATTCTAGAATATTCCAAATTTCTGTGCTACTCCCACCTTGTACAAGTCCCCTAACTCATCTGGAAACCACCAAGCTAGGAGATCCCAATGGACCTGTGTCTCAAGGTTTGCAGGCACTAATGGCTGCCTCTCAATCAGGTGGCCTCTGGGAAAATCATGTCTCCTCTCAAGAGTTCAGTCCGGCTAGGCGTAGTGGCTCACACCTGTAATCCCAGCACTTTGGGAGGTCGAGACCAGCCTGACCAACATGATGAAACCGTGTATCTACCAAAGATACAAAAATTAGCCGGGCATGGTGGCACACGCATGTAGTCCCAGCTACTCGGGAGGCTGAGACAGGAGAATTGCATGAACCCAGGAGGCCGAGGCTGCAGTGAGCCAAGATTATGCCACTGCACTCCAGCCTGGGTGACAGAGCGAGACTCCGTCCCCACCGCCCAAAAAAAAAAAAAACAGTTCAGTTTCCTTGCCTGAGAAACAGAAGCCCCCATTCTGACCTCAAAAAGTGGCTGGCACAATTATAAACACAGTGCCAACCTCATGCTCCCAGTGGGTGTGGAGAGCTCAGCTCTCACAGTATCAGGAGGAAAGAACAGCCTGCCAATCGCTAACATGGCCAGGGAGGCTGTGTGACCTCGGGCAAGCACCTTTGCCTCTCTGAGCCTACCCTTTGCCATCTGTAAAGTGGGGATATAGTAGAAATTACAACACGGTAGTTTTGTTTGTTTATTTGTTTTTGTGTTTTTTTTTTTTTTTTTAGAGATGGGGTTTCACCATGTTGGCCAGGCTGGTCTCGAACTCCTGACCTCAAGCATTCCACCTGCCTTGGCCTCCCAAAGTGCTGGGATTACAGGCATGAGCCACCCGCACCCGGCCTGTTTGTTTGCTTTTGTTTGCTCGCTGTCACCCAGGCTGAAATGCAATGGCACAACCAGTTCACTGCAACCTCAGCCTCCTGAGTTCAAGCGATTCTCCTGCCTCAGCCTCCCAAGTAGCTGGGCTACAGGCGTCGTCACCACCCCCAGCTAAGTTTTGCATTTTTAGCAGAGACGGGGTTTCACCATGTTGGCCAGTCTGGTCTCCAATTCACGACTTCAGGTGATCCACCGCCTCAGCCTCCCAAAGAGCTGGGATTTACAGGTGTGAGCCACCGTGCCCGGCCCACAGTGTTGTTGCAAGGATGAAATGAAATGATATATAGGCCTGGCACAAAAATCAGTGCTCAGTAAATATTACCTGGTGTTATTTTTATTTTTTTAGGAAAGTCTTACTCTGTCACCCAGGCTGGAGAGCAATGGCAGTCGTGCTATTTTTAGAAGTAGTAAGATTTTTGGCCAGGCACGGTGGCTCACACCTGTAATCCCAGCACTTTGGGAGGCCGAAGGGGGTGGATCACTTCAGGTCAGGAGTTCAAAACGAATCTGGCCAACATGGTGAAACCCCATCTCTGCTAAAAATACAGAAAAAAAGTCCAGGCATAGTGGCTCACGCCTATAATCCCAGCACTTTGGGAGGTCGAGGTGGGTGGATCACGAGGTCAAGAGATCAAGCCCATCCTGGCCAACATGGTGAAACTCCATCTCTACTAAAAATACAAAAATGAGCTGGGCATGGTGGTACACACCTGAAATCCCAGGCAGTTGGGAGGCTGAGGCAGGAGAATTGCTGGAACCTGGGAGGTGGAGGTTGTAGTGAGCCGAGATAGCGCCACTGCACTCCAGCTTGGAGACAGAGTAAGATTCCATCTCAAAAAAAATAAAAATAAACAAAAAAAAATTAGCCAGGTTCAGTGGTGGGAGCCAGTAATCCCAGCTACTTGGGAGGCTGAGGCAGGAGAATCACTTAAACCTGGAAGGCAGAGGTTACAGTGAGCTGACATCGCACCACTGCTTCTAGCCTGAGTGACAGAGCAAGACTCCATCTCAAAAAAAAAGAAGTCGTACGATTTTTATCAGTAGTGGTAGTGATATTTAGTAATATTACTGTTTCATCAGTGTCAATATGGTTGGATGGTATTGCTACAGTATTTTTTGTACAATTAATAGTGGTAATGACATCTTATTATTTACATAGGCACCAGCGTTATTTAGTATACTAGGTATCAGTACTATACCACCGGCGAGACGACTTCCACTTTCAGTTGCTGTGTTGGGGTATGCTGAGCAGAACATGTGTGAGTTCCCCTAGTTTTCTTCTTGCAGGATTTCTCTGAGCATTTACAATATTAGGAGTACTGTGAGCCCACCAGAAGGCTGATCTACTTGACCCCAGGACACAATTTTGTTTTTGGAGGTGGGGTCTTGCCGTGTTGCCCAGACTGGCATGCACCCAGGACACATTTTATTTTTTTTTTGAGATGGAGTTTCGCTCTTGTTGCCCAGGCTGGAGTGCAATGGCGCAATCTCAGCTCACCGCTACCTCTACCTCCCAGGTTCAAGCGATTCTTCTGCCTCAGCCTCCTAAGTAGTTGGGATTACAGGCATGCACCAACACACCCAGCTGATTTTTGTATTTTTGGTAGAGATGGGGTTTCACCATGTTGGTCAGGCTGGTCTCAAACTTCTGACCTCATGATCCACCCGCCTCGGCCTCCCAAAGTGCTGGGATCATAGGCGTGAGCCACCACACCTAGCCTACAACACATTTTTCAGAGCACAAGCCTGTGTCACACCAAAAAAAGATGCAGTGATAGGGTTAGGAGCTGCCAGCGCCTGGTGTGCTGGCTGTGTGGCTCTGGGCAGGTGACTCAGCCTCTCTGAGCCACTGTTGGCAGATCTGGGAAACAGGGACACAGTACGTTGTGCACCTGTGTGAGTCAGTGAATGAGGTACATCAACATGAAGCACCTCCAGTAGCTGCCTCTGGCTGGCGATCATGGTGGTGACCACGTGACTTCCAACCCTCACAGCACAGATGGGGAAATGGGGCTCAGGGGACGAGAGGGCCAGGGCCAAGGTCACCCCGATCCACCCTTGCTCCTTACCCAGAATGTCCAGCCATTCTTCCGGGGCCGGGGCCGGGGCAGGCTCCGGCTCCATGGCAGCCAGGAACTCTCGGGCCAGGGCCCCAGGCTGCTCAGCTTCCTCCGCCAGGGGCTGTCCCATGTCCTCCAGTGGTGGCAGCTCACTCAGGTCATCTTCCTTCTCCTCTTCCTCCTCCTCTTCCTCCTCCCCCTCAGCATCCTCAACCCCATCCAGCACCTCAAAGTCCTCGAGTGGTGGGACCCCCGCAGGCGGCGGGGCAGAGGGCTCAGAGGGTTCAGCACACGACGCCATGCTGCCGGGGGGACGGGAACTGGCCCTGGAAGGGGGGGGCAGAGATGTGGGTAAGACTCCTACACAGCCCCTCGAAGTCCCCACTGTACCCATTTCCCACACTGCCAATCACTTTCTGTGTAACTCAGGGACTCCGAGCCTCAGTTTCCTCACCTATACAGTGGGTAGAACAACAACCCCAGCTTGTTGGGAGAAATTTACCCAGGCATCAAGCCTTTGGCATCAGGCTCAAACAGTGTTAGCCATTATTAGAGCTAATTATTATTTAACGTTTACAAGTACTCCAGGAAGTAGGGAACATTCCCCTCAACATTTTACAGAACAGGAAACAGGCCACAGGGGCAAAGCCATTTACCCAAGGTCACAGAGAAAGCCAATGGCCGAGGGAAGATTTGAACCTGGGGCTTCAGGCCCTGTGGCTTTGCCTGATTATATGCTAAGTCAGGGGTGCTGGGATTTTTGTGGAGAGGACAGCTTCTGAGGACTTAGGGAAGCCATTTTTAGAGCCTCTGGGGCCACTGAGGGAATTGAACCTTTTACTAGGGCCTCCCACCTCCAGCCTCTTCTCCAAACAGGAGACACTTCCCAAGACCACCAACAGTAATCACCCAGAAACCCTGATCATTTTTCCTCTCACGCTCTCAATCTAAAACTATCCCCACAACCCCAACATCAGGGGCCCTGGTCCAAACCCTTCCCTGGGAGGAATGCATCCTCCTCTCCTCAGGCCTCGGTCCTATCCCCTCAAGCAGCCTCCTTTCCAGGAGCGGTCGAGGTCCCGCCCCGTTCTACAGCCTCTTCCTTGCCCCAGGCCTCCTGAACCAACAACCTAACCCTCTGGCTCCCAGGCCCCAAGCTCAGAAGTGTGGCACAGCCATCAAACCAGCCCACAGCATCCCCTCCTCAACCCTCACCTGCCTGCTCCTCACGGGAACGGGCCCCACTTTCTGAGACCCTCCCAGCCCCCACCCCCATAATTCCCCGCGCCCGCACAATTCGGCCTCCCCTCCCACCCCCCGCCCCAACTACCACCGCCCCCAGCCCGGGCCAGCTCTCCCCACAGCCGCTCCGTCGCGCCGTAAACACTCTAGTGTCCCCAGACGCCCCCCCTTCTCGATCCCATAACACCCCACGCCCTCCTGACGCCCCAGAGCCCGGCCGGGCCATGCTTCAAGCCCCGACCCAGGCCCCCAACGCCCCACGCCTGTCTGACGCCACCAGTCTGGGGCACCCGACCCCCGCACGCCTCGGGAGCCCCTGGCCCTGCACGCCTGCGTAGGGAAGCCTCCACGGGATTTCCCTTCGCCTCCATGACCCCCATCCCCGGACACCCCAGGCCTGCCGCGCCCCCTCGGGCACCCGCGACCCCCGTGTGCCCCCAGGCTCGCCGCCCCCGCGGCGCCTCGCCCCGCCCATCGGCCGCAGCCCCCTGCGCGCTAGCCCCCGGACCAGCCCAGGCCGGGGCAGCGCCCCAGCCGACAAGGCGCCCCCGGCGCCGCAGGACACTTGCCTCTGGCTCCGGGGCCCCCACCTGGGGTCCTGCGCCCCCCTCCCCGCCCCCAGCCGCGGCCGCCGCGCCTCGGGAACCAGGTTCAGCCGCTCGGCCCCGCCCCTGCCATGCCCATTGGCCGCCGTTGCCGCGACTGCCGCGCCCATTGGCTCGTGCAGACATCCGTCCCGGGCGTTGGCACCTCCCCCTTCCTGCTTGGCTCCGCGGGATGTTCTTAAAGGGACCCGAGCCTCCGGGCCACTTGGGCGGGGGCAGGAAACCCTGGGCTGGACTTAAACACGAGTCAGAGTCGTGCAGCCTGTGCCCCGCTCTCCTCTGAGCTTCATCCTGATCATCTGCGAAATGGGGATAAACACCCCCATCTATGCACTCTCACCTTGGGGGCTGTTGGGGGACAGCACTAAATGCTATTTCCTTAAAGAGTTCCGTCAGGGCAGCTCTGGGGTTGCTGATGACCCATCCTGAAGCCCTAGTTAGAGAAGAGAACCTGAGGTCCTGAGGGGGAGTGACGTGCCCAAGGGCATACAGAAACCTCCCTCCCATCCCCCACCCAGTTTTATGTCCAGAAGGTTGTGTGGTGCGTACAGGAGGCGCTCAACGCTCAATTACGGCTGGGCAGGCGACTGAGCCCGCAGGGCCACTGGGAAGAGTTCATCCCCCACGCGCTCTGCTGAAGGATGATAAGATGCCCACAGCCCAGGGAGAAGGCAGCATCTTTGATTAGCTAAGTTTTTATGGATCTTGTTTTGAAACCGGGGCACTGCTCCCTCCTTCACTCAGTTTTATTTTCTTTCTAGCAGTTACTCCCATCCAGAATTACCTTGTCGTTTTTTTTGCCTGTGGTTGGAGGGGGCACCTCCCACTCTCCTCCATCGTGACAGAGATTTTTGCTTGTTTTGTACCTAGCACCTTCCTGAACCATGCCTGGCATCTATAGAAGCTCAATAAATGGATGGATGAATGGATGGATGGGTGGATGGATGGATGGATGGATGAATGAATGAGTCAGACACTGGCTTTGGGAGGTAGCTATCATGGAGGTGGTAACCTGCTTTTTGGCGATAACTTCTCAGATTGGAGTTCCTAGGTTGCCTCCTACAGGAAGCCCTCCCAGACCTCTCCAAGGCCAGACCAGGGGCCTCATTTGGCTGTCTTGGCACAATGAAGTTGATGAACCTCCACTTTATAACTAGTTTACTTATTTTTATTTATTTATTTTAAGACAGAGTCTCGCTGTCACCAGGCTGGAGTGCAGTGGTGCAATCTCAGCTCACTGCAACCTCTGCCTCCCGGATTCAAGCAATTCTCCTGCCTCAGCCTCCCGAGTAGCTGGGGCTACAGGTGTGCACCACCACACACAGCTAGTTTTTGTATTTTTAGAGGCAGGGTTTCACCATGTTGGCCAGGATGGTCTCGCACTCCTGACCTCATGATCCATCCCCCTTGGCCTCCCAAACTAGTTTACCTGTATCACTGCCTCTTTTTTTTTTCTTTTATCTTCTTCTTCTTTTTCTTTTTTTTGATAGGGCCTTACTTTGAAACCCAGGCTGAAGTGCAGTGGCACAATCTCAGATCACTGCAACCACCTCAACCTCCTGGGCTCAAGCGATCCTCCTGCTTCAGCCTTCTGAGTAGCTGGGACAACAGGTGCACCATCATGTACAGCTAATATTTATATTTTTTGTAGAGATGGCGTTTCCCTATGTTGCCCAGACTGGTCTAAAACTCCTGAGCTCGAGCAGTCCTCTCATTTTGGCTTCCCAAAGTGTTGAGATTACAAGTGTGAGCCACTGCCTTGCAGACCTCTCCCTTGCCCACTACATTGGAAGAGCCCTAAAGCTTGGGAACGCTTTGCTCTGAGGCTTGCACAGTGCCTGGCACAAAACGTAGCAGTGGAGTCTCGGGGAAGTCACTGAGGAAGGAAGGAAGGGAGGCTGGATGACCAGAAAAGGTGGTATCACAGTACAGCTATGTAAGAAATCACCGGCCGGGCGTGGTGGCTCAAGCCTCACTTTGGGAGGCTGAGGCAGGTGGATCACGAGGTCAAGATATCGAGACCATCCTGGTCAACATGGTGAAACCCTGTCTCTACTAAAAATACAAAAAATTAGCTGGGCATGGTGGCGCGTGCCTGTAATCCCAGCTACTCAGGAGGCTGAGGCAGGAGAATTGCCTGAACCCAGGAGGCGGAGGTTGCGGTGAGCCGAGATCGCGCCATTGCACTCCAGCCTGGGTAACAAGAGCGAAACTCTGTCTCAAAAAAAAAAAAGAAAGAAAAATCACCTAGGGCCGGGTGCGGTGGCTCACACCTGTAATCCCAGCACTTTGGGAGGCCGAGGTGGGTGGATCACAAGGTCAAGAGATCGAGACCATCCTGGTCAACGTGGTGGAACCCTGTCTCTACTAAAAATACAAAAAATTAGCTGGACATGGTGGCGCATGCCTGTAATCCCAGCTACTTGGGAGGCTGAGGCAGGAGAATTGCTTGAACCCAGGAGGCGGAGGTTGCGGTGAGATGAGATCGCACCATTGCACTCCAGCCTGGGTAAAAAGAGTGAAACTCCGTCTCAAAAAAAAAAGAAAGAAAGAAGGAAAGAAAGAAAGGAAATAAATAAACAAATAAATAAATAAATAAATCACCTAGGGGGCTGGGCACAGTAGCCCACACCTGTAATCCCAGTACTCTGGGAGGCCAGGGTGGGTGGATCACCTGAGGTCAGTTCAAGACCAGCCTGGCCAACATGGCAAAACCTCATCTCTATTAAAAATGCAAAAATTAGCCTGGGGTGATGGTGTGCACCTGTAGTCCCAGCTACTCGGGAGGCTGAGGCAGGAAAATTACTTGAACCCAGCAGGTGGAGGTTGTGGTAAGCCAAGGTCACGCCACTGCTCTCCAGCCTAGGTGACAAAGTGAGAGCCTTCCTCTACAGAATATTTACTTATTTATTTGAAGAAACGGTCTCCCTCTGTCTTTCACATAGAGTACAGTGAAGTTCTCTGGGCTCACTGCAACCTCTGCCTTCCAGGTTCAAGCAATTCTCCTTCCTCAGCCTCCTGAGTAGCTGGGATTACAGGGGCACAACACCACACCCAGCTAATTTTCTTTTGTATTTTTCGTAGAGACGGGGTTTTATCATGTTAGTCAGGCTGGTTTTGAACTTCTGACCTCGTGATCTGCCTGCCTCAGCCTCCCGAAGTGCTGGAATTACAGGCAGGAGCCACCATGCCCAGCCTCTATGGAAAATTTAAAAATGTAGTTCCAGCTAAATGGGAGGCTGAGGTGGGAGGGATCCCTTACCCAGGAGGCCAAGGCCACAGTGAGTTATGATCCAGGCTCTGAACTGCAGCCTGAGCAACAAGGCAAGACACTGTTTCTAAAATAAGAATAATAATTACTATTATAAATAAACAATGAGCTACTAAAATAAACTACAAAATAATACCACCGACAATAATAATAATGGCTAGCACTCATTGAACAGGTATTTGCAGGCAAACATTTTACCTATATTTACTCTTCCCTTTAAAACAAATACTCGGCCAGGTGCAGGGACTCACACTTGTAATCCTAGCACTTTGGGAGGCCAGGTGGGTGGATCACCTGAGGTCAGGAGTTGGAGACCAGCCTGGCCAACATGGTGAAAGCCCATCTCTACTAAAAATACAAAAATCAGCCAGATGTGGTGGCAGGCACCTGTAGTCCCAGCTACTTGGGAGGCTGAGGCAGAAGAATTGCCTGAACCCGGGAGGCGGAGGTTGCAGTGAGCCGAGATGGCGCCATTGCACTCCAGCCTGGACGTCAGAGCAAGACTCAATCTCAAAAACAGCAACAACAACAAAAACAACAAATACTCTATTTGGAGGCCATATCATTGGCTGCATGAAGTGTTGCAATTGTTGTGTCTTCCTGGTGAACTGAAATTCTTTTTTTTTTTTTTAACCCAGGCTGGAGTGCAATGGTGCGAACTTGGCTCACCGCAACCTCCACCTCCTGGGTTCAGGCAATTCTCCTGCCTCAGCCTCCTGAGTAGCTGGGATTACAGGCACGTGCCACCATGCCCAGCTAATTTTTTGTATTTTTAGTAGAGATGGGGTTTCACCATGTTGACCAGGATGGTCTCGATCTCTTGACCTTGTGATCCACCCACCTCGGCCTCCCAAAGTGCTGGAATTACAGGCGTGAGCCGCTGCACCTGGCCCAAAACTTTCTCTTTTTAAAGTTTTTGAGATGGAGTCTTGCTCACTGTAGCCTCTGCCTCTTGGGTTCAAGCGATTCTCCTGCCTCAGCCTCCTGAGTAGCTGGGACAACAGTCACCCACCACCACACCTGGCTAGTTTTTGTATCTTTAGTAGATAAGGGGGATTTCACCATGTTGGCCAGGCTGGTCTCGAACTACTGACCTCAGGTGATCCACCTGTCTTGGCCTCTCAAAGTGTGTGGATTGCAGGCGTTAGCCACCTTGCCCAGCCATGTTTTCTTTCTTTCTTTCTGACATGGGGTCTAGCTGTGTGGCCCAGGCTGGAGTGTAGTGGTATGCAGTTGAGTGCAGTGACTCACTGCCACCTCAACCACCCAAGCTCAAACAATCCTCCCAGGTCAGCCTCCCCAGTAGCTTCGACTACTGGTGTGCACCACCATACCCAGCTACTTTGTAAATTTTTATTGTTTGTAGAGATGGAGTCTTGCTATGTTGCTCAGGCTGTTCTTGAACTCCTGGGCTCAAGCTGTCCTCTCACCGTAGACTCGCAAAGTGCTGGAATTACAGGCATGAGTCACCGCTCCCGGCCCCATCTTTGTTTTTTAACTGGGGTATTTGGTCTATTGGTATCTAATGTAATGACAGACATACCTAGACATAAATCTGCCTTCTGAGGTGGTTTTTCTCTTTCTTACCCGCTCTATCCTCCTTTCTCCTTTATTGCCTTCATCAGGATTGATAAGACTCTCTTTATCTTCATTTTATTTTATTTTTATTTTTTGAGGTGCAGTCTTGCTCTGTTGCCCAGGTTGGAGTGCAGTGGGCGGTTTCAGCTTACTGAAAACTCCGCCTCCCAGATTCAAGTGATTCTCCTGCCTCTGTCTCCTAAATAGCTGCAATTACAGTCACCCGCCACCACACCTGGCTAATTTTTGTATTTTTAGTAGAGACAGGGTTTCACCATGTTGGCCAGCCTGGGCTCGAACTCCTGACCTCGTGATCTGCCCCCCTTGGCCTCCCAAAGTGCTAGGATTACAGATGTGAGTCACTGCACCCGGCCCCCACTGAGTTTCTAGTTCAGCCAGGGGAGCTGGATATTAACCAAACAATGACGCAGGTAAGTATTTAAATTGCAACTATGACCAGTACTATGTGCAAAATGAAGGCTGGAGTGGTGGCTCACACTTGTAATCCTCACTCTGAGCGAGGCTGAGGCAGAAGGATCCCTTGAGGCCCGGAGTTTGAGACCAACCTGGGCAACATAGTGAAACTCCACCTCTACAAATAATAATAAAATATGAGTGGGCTGGGTGTGGTGGTTCACACCTGTAATCCCAGCACTTTGGGAGGCCGAGGCGGGAGGATCACCTGAGGTTGGGAGTTCGAGACCAGCCTGACCAACATGGAGAAACCCCATCTCTACTAAAAAAAAAAACCCAAAAAATTAGCTGGGTGTAGTAGCACGTGCCTCTAATTCCAGGTACTCAGGAGGCTGAGGCAGGAGGCTTGAACCGGGGAGGGGAGGTTGCAGTGAGCCAAGATTGCAGCATTGCACTCTAGCCTGGGCAAGAAGAGCGACACTCCACCTCAAAAAAAAAAAAAAAAAAAGGCTGGGTATGGTTGCTCATGCCTGTAACCCCAGCACTTTGGGAGACAGAAGAGGGCGGATCATGAGGTCAGGAGTTTGAGACCAGCCTGGCCAATATAGTGAAACCCCATCTCTACTAAAAATGCAAAAATTAGGCTGGGTGCGGTGGCTCATGCCTATAATCCCAACACTTTGGGAGGCCAAGGTGGGTGGATCACGAGGTCAAGAGATCGAGACCATCCTGGTCAACATGGTGAAACACCATCTCTACTAAAAATACAAAAATTAGCTGGGCATGGTGGTGTGTGCCTGTAGTCCCAGCTACTCAGGAGGCTGAGGCAGGAGAATTGCCTGAACCCAGGAGGCAGAGGTTGCGGTGAGCCGAGATTGTGCCATTGCACTCCAGCCTGGGTAACAAGAGCAAAACTCTGTTTCAAAACAAAAATCAAATAAAAAAACAAAAATTAGTTGGGCGTGGTGGTGCACGCCTGTAGTCCCAGCTACCCAGGAGGCTCAGACAGGAGAATAGCTTGAACACAGGAGGCAGAGGTTGCAGTGAGCCAAGATTTCGCCACTGCACTCCAGCCTGGTGACAGAGTGAGACTCCATCTCAAAACACACACACAAACAAACAAAAAATTAGCCGGGTGTGGCGGCACATGCCTGTAGTCCCAGGTACTCAGGAGGCCGAGGCAGAAAAATCGCTTGAACCTGGAAGGCGGAGGTTACAATGAGCCAAGATCATGCCGCTGCACTCCAGTCTGGGTGACAGAGTGAGACTCTGTCTCAAAAAATAAAACAAAACAAAACAGAACCCAAAAAGCAATTGTTGAACCGAATATTAAGAATTCTAGTCATCATTGACCTTTATCTTTTTCTTTTTCTTTTTTTTTTTTTTTTTTTTAAGGCGGAGTTTCGCTCGTTACCCAGGCTGGAGTGCAATGGCGCGATCTCAGCTGACCACAACCTCCGCCTCCTGGGTTCAAGCAATTCTCCTGCCTCAGCCTCCTGAGTAGCTGGGATTACAGGCACGCGCCACCATGCCCAGCTAATTTTTTGTATTTTTAGTAGAGACGGGGTTTCACCATGTTGACCAGGATGGTCTCGATCTCTTGACCTCGTGATCCACCCGCCTCGGCCTCCCAAAGTGCTGGGATTACAGGCTTGAGCCACCGCGCCCAGCCTCTTTTTTTTTTTGAGGTGGAGTTTTTTGCTGGTTACCCAGGCTGGAGTGCAATGGCGCGATCTCGGCTCACCGCAACCTCCGCCTCCTGGGTTCAGGCAATTCTCCTGCCTCAGCCTCCTGAGTAGCTGGGACTACAGGCACACGCCACCATGCCCAGCTAATTTTTTATATTTTTAGTAGAGACGGGGTTTCAGCATGTTGACCAGGATGGTCTCGATCTCTTGACCTTGTGATCTACCTACCTCAGCCTCCCAAAGTGCTAAGATTATAGGCATGAGCCACCGCACCTGGCCTCTTTTTCGTTTTTTCGAGACAGGGTGTCCCTCTATTACCCAGCCTGGAGTACAGTGATATGATCCTGGCTTACTGCAGCCTCAAATTCCTGGTATCAGGCAATTCTTCCGCCTCAACCTCCAAGCACCTGGGATTACAGATGTGCACCACCACACCCAGTAATTTTTTTTTTTTTTTTTTTTTAGAAACAAGATCTCACTGTTTCCCAGGCTGGCCTTGAACTCTTGGGTTGAAGGAATCCTCCAGCCTCTGCCTCCCGGTCATTGACTTTCCAATGAATGACGGCAGCAGAACCTGAGAGTGATATTATCAACAGTTTACTGTGGGCTTACTGTGTACCAAGCCTCGCCGTAAGGATTTTTGCCTGCATGAGTTCATAACGTTAAGCCACTTGCCCAAGGCCATCCAGCTAGGATGTGTCACAGCTGGAATGAAAACTCAGATAAGTGTAATTCCAGGGCTCTGAAACAGTCTTTCATGTGCCCAAGAACTTGTGTGTTTATCGTCTAAGCTCTCAACAGTCTTCAGAGGTAGAGGCTGTGATTACACAGACTTGCAATTAACAGAGACCCAGAGAAGTTACACGTGTAATTCATAACATACACACTGTATAGAATCTCAATCACTAACAATAATTCCTTGCAAGTATTAATTTTATTTATTTATTTATTGAGACGGAGTTTCGCTCTTGTTACCCAGGCTGGAGTGCAATGGTGCGATCTCGGCTCACCGCAACCTCCACCTCCTGGGTTCAAGCAATTCTCCTGCCTCAGCCTCCCGAGTAGCTGAGACTACAGGTGCGCGCCACCGTGCCCAGCTAATTTTTGTATTTTTAGTAGAGACGGGGTTTCACCATGTTGACCAGGATGGTCTCGATCTCTTGACCTTGTGATCCACCCGCCTCAGCCTCCCAAAGTGCTGGGATTATAGGCCTGAGCCACTGCACCCGTCCTTAATTTTATTTTTTTAAACCTAATGACAAGTTTCTCAAAAGCAAACATTTATGAAACAATTATTATTCACCTCATTTTGTTCATACATTTAACTTAGATTATCTCTCTTAAAAAAGGCATCCTCAGCCAGGCTCAGCGGCTCATGCCTGTAATCCCAACACTTTGGGAGGTCAAGGAGGGTGGATTGCAAGGTCAGGAGATTGAGACCTTCCTGGCCAACATGGTGAAACCCTGTCTCTACTAAAAATGCAAATATTAGCTGGGTATGGTGGTAGATGCCTGGAATCCCAACTATTCCGGAGGCTGAGGCAGAAGAATTGCTTGAACCAGGGAGGCAGAGGATGCAGTGAACCGAGATTGCACACTTTGGGAGGCTGAGGCAGGTGGATCATTGGATCAGGAGATTGAGACTGTCCTGGCCAACATGGTGAAATCCCATCTCTACTAAAAATACAAAAATTAGCTGGGCGTGCTGGCACGTGCCTGTAGTCCCAGGCACTTGGGAGGCTGAGGCAGGAGCATCACTTGAACCAGGGAGGCAGAGGTTGCAGTGAGCCAAGATCGTGCCACTGCACTCCAGCCTGGTGACAGAGCAAGACTCTGTCTCAAGAAAAAAAAAAGGCATCCTCATCTCTTTGTGAATTCTTGGTTTTTATTTATTTTGTATTTTTTTTGAGACAGAGTCTTGCTCTGTTGCCCGGCTGGAGTGTAGAGGTGCAATCATGGCTCACTGCAGCCTCCACCTCTGGGACTCTGGTGATCTTCCCACCTTAGCCTCCGGAGTAGCTGGGACCATGCCCAGCTAATTTTTTTTTTTAAAGTCTTGCTCTATTGCTTAGCTGGAATGCAATGACACGATCTCGGCTCACTGCAGCCTCTGCCTCCCGGGTTCAAGCAATTCTCCTGCCTCAGCCTCACGAGTAGTGGGGATAACAGGCATGTGCCACTGCACCTAGCTAATTTTTGTATTTTCAGTAGAGACAGGGTTTCACCATGTTAGCCAGGCTGGTCTCGAACTCCTGCTCAGGTGAGCCACCCACCTCAGTTTCCCAAAGTGCTAGGATTACAGGCGTGAGCCACCAAGACTGGCCACGTTTGTATTTCTTGTAGAGACAGACTTTTGCCGTGTTTCCCAGTCTGGTCTCAAACTGCCTGCCTTGGCCTCCCAAAGTGCTGGGATTACAGGCATGAACCATTGCACCCAGCTTCATGATTTGCATTTATTTGCAGAATGGGTCTCTCTGTCTCTGAGGCTGGAGTGCAGTGGCTTGATCACAGCTCACTGCAGCCTCAAACTCCTGGGTTTAAGTGATCCTCCCACCTCATCCTTCTGAGGAGCTGAGACTACAGGTTTGTGCCACCAAGCCTGGCTTATTGTTTAGCTGTGCCTGCTGCTGGTGGCTCTAGAAGCAGTGACACCCCAGCAGCAATGAGCACACTCAGCACTGAGGTCTTGGTTTCTTTTTTTTTTTTTGGAGTTCAAGCAATTCTGCTTCAGCCTCCCGAGTGGAATAGCTGGAAGTACAGGAGCACGCTGCCATGCCTGGCTAATTTTTTTTATTTTAGTGGAGATGAGGTTTCACGTGTTGCCTGGCTGGTCACAAACTCCTGAGCTCAGGCAATCAGCCTGCCTCAGATTCCCTAAGTGCTAGGATTACAGGTGTGAGCCACCGAATCGGCCTTTCTTTTTCTTTTTTTTCTTTTTCTGAGACAGAGTATCTCTTTGTAGCCCAGGCTGGAGTGCAGTGGCACCGTCTTGGCTCATTGCAACCTCTGCCTCCCAGTTTCTTTTCTTTCTTTCTTTTTTTTTTAATTTTTGTAAGTGTCTGGAGAAAAATATTTTTATTTTTATTTTTTCATTTTTATTGGTGCCGTGACTTGTATCCTGCCTCCCAGTTTCAAGTGATTCTCCTGCTTCAGGCTCCCGAGTCACTGGGACTACAGCGCCACCATGCCCAGCTAAATTTTTGTATTCGTTTTTAGTAGAGATGGGTTTTCACCATGCTGGCCAGGTTGGTCTTGAACTCCTGACCCTGTGATCTGCCCATCTTGGCCTCCCAAAGTGCTTGGATTACAGGTGTGAGCCACTGTGACTGGCTGATTTCTCTCTTTCTTTTTCTTTTCCTTCCTTCCTTCCTCCCTCCTTCTCCCTTTCTTTCTTTCTCTCTCATTTTCTTTCCTTTTTTCCTTTTTCGAGACACTGGCCGATTTACCGGCATGAGCCACTGCAACTGGCCGATTTCTCTTTTTTCCTTTCCTTTCCTTTCCTTCCCTCCCTCCCTCCCTCTCACTCTCTCTTTCTTTTTTCTGTTCTTTTTTCAGACAGTCTCGCTTTTGTTGTCCAGGCTGGAGTGCAGTGATATGATTTCAGCTCAATGCAACCTCTGCTTCCCTTGTCCAAGTGATTATCCTGCCTCAGCCTCCCCAGTAGCTAGGATTACAGGCGCCCACCACCACGCCTGGCTAATTTTTTGTGTTTTTAATAGAGACAAGGTTTCATCATATTGGCCGGGCTCGTCTCAAACTCCTGACCTCAGGTGATCCACCCACCTCAGTTTCCCAAAGTGCTGGGACTATACACGTGAGCCACCGCACCTGGCCTGATCTTGGTTTCTTAATCCTACTCTTCAAGCAAGGAAACCAGGTTCCTTGGAGAAATGGCTGATTCCAGGAATTTTCCACAGCATTGGATTATGTTGTGGTGCCCAAGATAAATAATGCTCTGAGAATGGTGGGGACCTATTAAAAGGACACAGGTGGCTGGGCACGGTGGCTCATGCCTGTAATCCCAACACTTTGGGAGGCCTAGGCAGGCAGATCACCTGAGGTCAGGAGTTTGAGACCAGCCTGATGAACGTGGAGAAACCCTGTCTCTACTGAAAATACAAAACTAGCTGGGCATGGTGGCACATGCCTGTAATCCCAGCTACTCGGAAGGCTGAGGCAGGAGAATTACTTGAACCTGGGAGGCAGAGGCTGCAGTGAGCCGAGATCGCGTCACTGCACTCCAACCTGGGCAACAAGAGCAAAACTTTGTCTCGAAAAAAAAGGACACAGGCATTTAAAGGGGCAGGAAAAGAAATAATCAGGCCGGGCGCGGTGGCTCAAGCCTGTAATCCCAGCACTTTGGGAGGCCGAGGCGGGTGGATCACGAGGTCAACAGATCGAGACCATCCTGGTCAACATGGTGAAACCCCGTCTCTACTAAAAATACAAAAAATTAGCTGGGCATGGTGGCGCGTGCCTGTAATCCCAGCTGCTCAGGAGGCTGAGGCAGGAGAATTGCCTGAACCCAGGAGGCGGAGATTGCGGTGAGCTGAGATCACGCCATTGCACTCCAGCCTGGGTAACAAGAGCGAAACTCCGTCTCAAAAAAACAAAAAACAAAACAAAACAACAACAAAAACAAAATAATCAATTATAGCCCATAGAATAAATTAAATACAGTTCATAGTGATGTTTTGTTCTTTATTTTTTTTTGGCAGGGAGGGGGCCTGTTTGTTTTTTGAGACTGGGTCTCACTCTGTTTCCCAGGCTGGAGTGGGATCCTGGCTCACTGCAACTTCTGCCTCCTGGGCTCAAGCAATCCTCCATAGTCAGCCTCCTGAGCAGCTGGGACCATAGATGGGGCCACGGGCCCACTTTTTTTAAATTGTAGCTCTGAAGCATTTTATTACAAAAACTTGGTACTCGTGTACACAAACTAATGTGAACTTAAAATTCATCATACATTTTCTTCAATTTTTCAGCTTGATCTTCTAATAAATCTTTAGCTTCATTGCCTTTGGCTGCTATCCTAGACTGGAGTGCAATGGTGCGCTCTTGGCTCACTGCAACCTCCGCCTCACAGGTTCACGAGATTCTCCTGCCTCAGGCTCCCAAGTACCTGGGATTACAGGCGCACACCACTGCATCTGGCTAATTTTTTGTATTTTTAGTAGAGATAGGGTTTCATTATGTTGGTCAGACTGGTCTTGAACTCCTGACCTTGTGATCCGCCCAACTGGGCCTACCAAAATGCTGGCATTACATGTGTGAGCCATGGCACCGGCAAGATCCTATTTTTTATTGTTATTTTTTATTATTTATTTATTTATTTATTTGAGACGGAGTTTCGCTGTTGTTACCCAAACTGGAGTGCAATGGCATGATCTCGGCTCACCGCAACCTCCGCCTCCTGGGTTCAAGCAATTCTCCTGCCTCAGCCTCCCGAGTAGCTGGGACTACAGGCGCGCACCACCATGCCCAGCTAATTTTTGTATTTTTAGTAGAGATGGGGTTTCACCATGTTGACCAGGATGGTCTCGATCTCTTGACCTCGTGATCCACCCGCCTCAGCCTCCCAAAGTGCTGGGATTATAGCCGTGAGCTACCGCGCCCGGCCACTTTTATTTTTTTGAGACAGAGTCTGCCTCTGTCACCCTGGCCTGGAGTGCAGTGGCACGAGAATTGCTGTAACCCGGGAGGTGGAGGTTGCAGTGAGCCGAGGTTATGTCACTGAACTCTAGTGGGGCGACACAGCGAGACTATGCCTCTAAAAAATAAAAAACGAGAAACAGTCCGGGTACGGTGGTTCACACCTGTAATCCCAGCACTTTGGGAGGCTTAGGCGGGTGGATGAACTCACGTCAGGAGTTCTAGACCATCCTGGCCAACATGGTGAAACCCCCGTCTCTACTAAAAATACAAAAATTAGCCGGGTATGGTGGTACGTGCCTGTAATCCCAGCTACTCGGGAGGCTGAGGCAGGAGAATTGCTTGAACCCAGGAGGCGGAGGTTGCAGTGAGCCGAGATCGCGCCACTGCACTTCAACCTGGGCAAAGAGCGAAACTTCATCTTTTTTTTTTTTTTGAGATGGAGTTTCGCTTGTTACCCAGGCTGGAGTACAATGGTGCGATCTCGGCTCACAGCAACCTCCGCCTCCTGGGTTCAGGCAATTCTCCTGCCTCAGCCTCCTGAGTAGCTGGGATTACAGGCACACGCCACCATGCCCGGCTAATTTTTTGTATTTTTAGTAGAGACGGGGTTTCACCATGTTGACCAGGATGGTCTACGATCTCTTGACCTCGTGATCCACCCGCCTCGGCCTCCCAAAGTGCAGGGATTACAGGCGTGAGCCACCGCGCCCGGCTGAAACTTCATCTTAAAAACAAACCAAACGAACAAACAAAAATCATTAAGATCATGAAAGACTTGGAGAATTTGACACAAATGGTGGATTGGGTAAGAGACTAAGGAGACATGACTAAATGCAACTCCTTAGTTGCATTTGGAAATGCAAATGGAAATCCTGTTTCTTTTTTTCTTTTAGTTTTTTAGAGACGGGGTTTCTCCATGTCAGTCAAGCTGGTCTTGAACTCCCAACCGCAAGTGATCCGCCCGCCTCGGCCTCCCAAAGTGCTGAGATTACAGGCGCAAGCCACCGCTCCCGGCCGGAAATGCTTTTTCTTACGGAGTTTCGCTCTTGTCTCTTAGGCTGAAGTGCCGTAGCACCACCTCAGCTCATTGCTGATTCCTTGCCTGGAAAGCAGGACACCCGGGTCTGGTTTGTCCACGAACCACTGGAGCATTTAGGATCTTGGGGACTGTTGCCGCTCTGGGCCCTCGGTCACACAGTCTATAAGATGGAACTCTTCTTTCAGCGTTCCCTCTGCCAGGATGCTTTGAACCCGGGGTTTCGGAAAATACGCAGGCGCAAGCCGAACTGTTTGATTGGCTATTCATTGTGACCACCCGCGAGCTGAAGCAGCGTCTAAGCTCCGCCCTTTCCTGTCGTGACTCCAAGCACGCAAGGGGTTTCAGGATACGTCGCCGCCACGCGCGCTCGCACGATCGGTGCGTGGTGACGTTGCGCCGGCGCGGGCGCCATCCCGGAAGCGCGAGCGAGGCCGCCAGATGTGCAGGTGCCGCCGCTACCGACGCCGGGGCCGAGTTTGGGGTGGGGCTGGGGACTTCAGGGCCGCGGGGAACCGGGCCGGGTCGGGCGCGGCCCCCGGGCTGCGGTGGGGTGGGGTGCGCCGCTGGCCACATCTGGTCACTCCTGCTGCGCACAGGCCTCAGTTTCCCCATCTGCGTAATGGATACACCTGCGACGCCGCGGGCTGGATCTGGATCCGGATCAGGTGTATAGGAATAGGAAGTGGGGCCGCCTGTGTTCTGGGTGTGCCGTGTAACCTGGAGCTGGGCGTTGCCCGGTTTGTGCCTCAGTTTCCCCGCATTGTAGGTGACGGGGCGTGAGGGGATATCTGAGCTCCTCCCCACTTGGGGTTTTTCAGAGCTTGGATGGCGGAGTTAAGTTATGTTAAATAATCTGGATAGAACCGTGGTCCTGCTCTGCCTCTCCGTGTGAGTTTTGGCAACTGCGCCCATTCTTGTGAGCCTCAGTTTCCCTCGGAGATGATTGCGTCTGCCTCGTAACGGTGATTGAGGATTAAATGAAATGCTCTACACGTGTTTGTCCATACATAGTATATTCTTAGAAGCCCCTGGGATGCTCTCTAAATGTTGACTCCTGGGCCCTGTCCCAGTACTCCTTCACACTCCTCTTGGAAAAACAGCCTGTTCTGAGCTCCACTCGTTATCACCGTTGGTTTCAAAATAGCACTGTGATATCTTCATTCCACCCTTTTCCCATTTTATGGTTGAAAAAACTGATTCAGAAGGGTGAAGTGGCTCTCCCAAGGTCAAACAGCCTACGTTTCTTCAATAAATCTACATTTGGAGTTGGGATCGGAGCCCTTGCTGGGTCAATTTCACTAGGTGGGTCAGACTAGCAGTAATCAGGGAAGGCTTCTTGGGAGAGGAAACTGCAGGGAGAACAAGAGGGAGGAGCCATAAATCAGGCCTCACATCTGGGAGTCAGAGACAGGAAAGATTCCTGTTTTGAAGTAGGGGTGTATCCCAGAAGGTCCCAATAACTGTGTCCCACTGGCACTAGCTGTGGGCCTCCTTCCTCTTCAGGTGTCTTTTTTTTTTTTTTTGAGACAGAGTCTTGCCCTGTTGCCAGGTGCCAGGCTGGAGTACAGTGGCATGATCTTGGCTCACTGCAACCTCCGCTTCCCAGGTTCAAGCAATTCTCCTGCCTCAGCCTCCCGAGTAGCTGGGACTACAGGTACACGCCACTATGCCTACCTAATATTTATATTTTTAGTAGAGACTGGGTTTCACCATGTTGGCCAGGATGGTCTCGATCTCTTGACCTCGTGATCCACCCGCCTCCCAAAGTGATCCGTGATCAATCTCTTGACCTTGGATCAATCCGTGATCTGAAGTCAATCTCTTGACCTCGTGATCCAGCCTCCCAAAGTGCTGGGATTACAGGTGTGAGCTACTGCGCCGCACCTTTTTTTTTTTTTTTTTTTTGAGACGGAATTTCGTTCTTGTTATCCAGGCTGGAGTGCAATGGCGTGATCTTGGCTCACCGCAACCTCCACCTCCTGGGTTCAGGCAATTCTCCTGCTTCAGCCTCCTGAGTAGCTGGGATTACAGGCATGTGCCACCATGCCTAGCTAATTTTTTGTACTTTTTAGTAGAGACGGGGTTTCACCACGTTGACCAGGATGGTCTAAATCTCTTGACCTTGTGATCCACCCGCCTCGGCCTCCCAAAGTGCTGGGATTACAGGCGTGAGCCACTGTGCCCGGCCTCTGAAAGCCTTTCTGAGCTGGTAGAGGTAGGTCTCTCTGTTTCTTGGCTATTGAAGTGTGAGCCTCAGAGCCAAGCTACATCAAGAGCCTGGATTCTTCCTGAACTTCCTAGGAGGGTCAGTGCTGTAGCCCCTCCTATCCTACTTGCTCCTGGAAGCCCCTGCCTGCCATTACGGTCATCTGTGCCTGCGAAACTGGGAACCGCACGGCCATCTGGGTTGCTGGGGCCCACAGCTTGGCTGTGAATGCCTGCAATTCTTGGCTTTAATTTGCTAATAAAAGTGTCATGTCAGAAAAGTTCTGTTGGCCTTCCCCACAACAAGATTCTGGCAGTGCCTTGCCGTGAGCCAGACTCTGGGTCAGACTCTGGTGACAGACATGCCTCTGCTCTTTTGGAACTTACATTGTTGTGGGGGGGGGGGTGACAAGCAAAGAGGTCACCTGATCCTAGGATAATTTCATGAAGAGGTGAACCCGTGAAGCAGTTAAAACTGGCTGGGCACAGTGGCTCATGCCTGTAATCCCAGCACTTTGGGAGGCCAAGGCGAGAGGGTTGTGTGAGCCTAGGAATTTAAGACCAGCCTAGGCAACATAGTGAGACCTCGTCTCTTAACAAACAAAAACAGTAAAGTAGGCTGGGCGCAGTGGCTCAGCACTTTGGGAGGCTGCGGCAGGTGGATCACCTGAGGTCGGGAGTTCAAGACCAGACTGGCCAATGGCCAACATGGTGAAACCGTGTCTCTACTAAAAATACAAAAATTAGCCAGGCATGGTGGTGGGCGTCTGTAATCCCAGCTACTTGGGAGGTTGAGGCAGGAGAATTGCTTGATCCTGGGAGGCGGAGGTTGCAGTGAGCTGAGATCAGGCCACTGTACTCCAGCCTGGGTGACAAGAGCAAAACTCCATCTCAAAAACCAAAACAAAACCAAGATAAAGTAGTAAGAGAAGTGGTAAGAGTGACCGGAATAGGGGTAGTCCTCAAGGACCTCTTGGGAGAGGAGACATGGAGGCGACAATTTGCCGAGGCAGCCACACACGTTCAGCTTGTGAGGACGGCAGGTGTAAAGCAAGGGGTGAGAGAGGAAACTGGCAGTTCTGTGCCACTGAAAGGTGCCTGTGGCCTTGGGCTCATGGAAGTGGGAGGTGATGGGATTTGAATGTGTTTGGGTGCAGTTTCCAAATACAACATCTCGTAGTTTGCCCAATACCTCCACATTCCTGGGGTGGCAAACTGAAGGTTCAGGTGGCATGACCGAGCCAGGGTCATGCGCCCGCACTGTAGGATACCACGTGTGGGTTAGATCCCAGCCCATAAGGGTTCCAGCCTGGCTTCTTGGTCCCACCTCCCCTGGTGATGGGTGCAGATCATGCTTTGCTTGTACATTTCAGGCAGTGGAGGAGGAGGAAAAGATGGACCTCCCGGAATCGGCCTCAAGGGTCTTCTGTGGCCGCATCCTGAGCATGGTGAACGCAGATGACGTCAACGCCATCATTCTTGCCCAGAAGAACATGTGAGTGGTGGCCGGGGGACCTGCGCGTGGGAAGGAATCCACGGGCTCGCCAACATTTTTGTCTTTCCTGCCCCTACCCGGGGCCCACACTGGTGATAAAACGAAGGAAATGAGCAAGTCTGCGGCTGGCTCCAAAGTAAATTCCTTCCCAGCCTGGAGGCGAGGCCTTGGCACAGGAAGCAGGGCTTTGGGGAGGTTTTGCAGCTGCGGATGGTTCGGCGGGGGCCGCAGGGGCTCCTGTCCTAAGGCCTAGGAGAGGGATAGTTGAGGGACCAGAGGGGCCATATGTGGGTTTTTTTTGGGTTTCTTTCTTTTTTAGACAGTGTTTCACACTTGTTGCCCAGGCTGGCATGAAGTGGCGCCATCTCAGCTCACTGCAAACTCCGCCTCCTGGGTTCAAGCGATTCTCCTGCCTCAGCCTCCCGAGTAGCTGGGATTATAGGCATATATCATCATGCGCAGCTAATTTTTGTATTTTTAGTAGAGATGGGGTTTCATCATGTTGGTCAGGCTGGTCTTGAACTCCTGGCCTCAGGTGATCCACAGGCCTTGGCCTTCCAAAGTGCTGGGATTACAGGCATCAGCCACCATGCCCGGCCTTTATGCTGGTTTTAAGGAGCTGGTGTGCTGACTTCCTGTTGAAGGAGTGGTCTGCCAGTGTTTGCACAATGCCCACATCTCTTGGAGGGGATATAAAGGCCTCTTGTCCTCACTGGGGTTTGGTGCTGTGGCCGCTGAAACCTTGCTCTAATTCAGCCCTGCCCTGTGGGGAAGAAAGGCTGATATGAAGTCTGTCCAACCCTTGGCCTGTCCAACCCTTTGAATGAGGCCCAACGTAAATTTCTAAACTTTCCTAAAACTTAACGAGATTTTTTTGTGTTTTTTTTCTCTTTCTTTCTTAAACAATCTTTTATTTATTTATTATTTTGAGATGGAGCGTCACTCCTGTTGCCCAGCCTGGAGTACAATGGTGCAGTCTTGGTTCACTGCAATCTCTGCCTCCCAGATTCAAGCGACTCTCCTGCCTCAGCCTCCCAAGTAGCTGGGATTACAGGCATGCGCCACCACACCCAGCTGATTTTTTGTATTTAGTAGAGATGGGGGTTTCACCATATTGGTCAGGCTGGTCTTGAACTCCTGACCTCAGGTGATCCGCCCGCCTGAGCCTCCCAAAGTGCTGGGATTACAGGCGTGAGCCACTGCGCCCGGCCTCTTTCTTAGCTCATAAGCTGTCTATTGTTAGTGTATTTTATGTGTGGCCCAAAACAATTCTTCCAACACGGGCCAGGGAAATGGAAAGACTGGACGCCACTGGGCTGATACAGTCTTGGAGTGAAAGCACAGCCTCCCACAGCTCTGTTTCTGTGTGTCTCAGCCAGAGGCTCTTCCCAGCCTCCATGACACAGCACACACCTAATTTTCTTACCTTTTCTCTGAGGCCCAGAGCGGCTGGCTCTGAGGCTCCACAGTATCTTTCTCTCTCCTGGTTTCTTTCTTTTTTTTAATTTTTATTTATTTATTTATTTATTTTTATTTTTTTTTTTTTGAGATGGAGTTTCGCTCGTTACCCAGGCTGGAGTGCAATGGTGCGATCTCGGCTCACCACAACCTCCGCCTCCTGGGTTCAGGCAATTCTTTGCCTCAGCTTCCTGAGTAGCTGGGATTACAGGCATGTGCCACCATGCCCAGCTAATTTTTTGTATTTTTAGTAGAGACGGGGTTTCACCATGTTGACCAGGATGGTCTCGATCTCTTGACCTCGTGATCTACCCGCGTCGGCCTCCGAAAGTGTTGGGATTACAGGCGTGAGCCACCGCGCCTGGCCTATTTTTTTTATATTTTCTCACTCTGTCACCCAGGCTGGAGTGCAATGATGTGATCTCAGCTCACTGCAACCTCCGCCTCCCAGGTTCAAGCAATTCACTTGCCTCAGCCTCATGGGTAGCTGGGATTACAGGCACATGCCACCGTGCCCAGATAATTTTTGTATTTTTAATAGAGACGGGGTTTCAACATCTTGGCCAGGCTGGTCTTGAACTCCTGACCTCGTGATCCACCCGCCTTGGCCTCCCAGAGTGCTGGGATTACAGGTGTGAGCCACCGTGCCTGGCTCTTTTTTTTTAAACAGACTCTCACTCTGTTGCCCAGACTGGAGTGCAGTGGTGCAATCTCTGCTCACTGCAACGTCTGCCTCCTGGGTTCAAGTGATTCTCCTGCCTCAGCCTCCCGAGTAGCTGGGATTACAGGCACCTGTCACCATGCCTGGCTGATTTTTTTAGTAGAGATGGGATTTCACCATGTTGGCTAGACCTCAAGTGATTTGCCTGCCTCGACCTCCCAAATGCTGGTGGGCTGGTCTCCTCTTTCTTTTCTTTTTTTTTTTTTTTTTTTTAAAACGGAGTCTTTCACTGTTGCACAGGCTGTAGTGCAGTGGCATGAGCTCGGCTCACTGCAATCTCTGCCTTCTGGGTTCAAGCAATTCTCCCGCCTCAGCCTCCCGAGTAGCTAGGGCTACAGGTGTGTGCGTGCGCCACCATGCCCATCTAATTTTTTTGTATTTTTAGTAGAGATAGAGTTTCACCACATTGGCCAGGATGGTCTCGATCTCCTGACCTCGTGATCCGCCCGCCTCGGCCTCCCCAAGTGTTGGGATTATAGGCCTGAGCCACTGAGCCCGGCCTCCTGTTTCTTTAGGTCAGATTCAGACCTGGCTCTGGGGAACTTCCAGACTGAGGGAGGACAAAGCCGGAGACAGACCCTCCCGTCCCTATGGTGTCAGGGATGGGCCAGAGGAACAACCTGGGGCTCATGAAGTTAAAGAGAGTATGATTGAAGGAAGAGGTAGACAAAGCTACATGAGAAGGACACACCTGAGTAGGGTTTTGAAGGTTGAATAGGAGTTTGCTAAGTGGCTCAACAAATAGGTAGAACTCTGCATGATAAGCGAACAGCCCATACAAAGGTTGTGAAGCAGGCAAGGGCTTGGCATGAACAGTCCATCAGGCCAGGTCAGGCAGGGCCCTGAAGCTGGGCAGAGGAGCTCATGCCCTCTCTCCACCCTCAGGCTGGACCGCTTTGAGAAGACCAATGAGATGCTGCTGAACTTCAATAACCTGTCCAGCGCCCGCCTCCAGCAGATGAGCGAGCGCTTCCTGCACCACACGAGGACTCTGGTAGAGATGAAACGGGACCTGGACAGCATCTTCCGCCGGATCAGGTGGGTGCTCGGCCCCAGCTGACCTCTGCCTCCATCTCCCCATCTGAGCCTCAGTTTCCTTCACATACCAGGGTAAAGGGAAGATTTGTTTGTTTTACAAGGCTTCATAGTGCACTTAAGTGTCTGGAACTGTTCCAGCCCTGGGATAAAATCTTGAAGTAAATTTATTGATTGATTAATTGACTGAGACAGAGTCTTGATTTGTGGACCCAGCTGGAGTACAGTGGCGTGATCTCAGCTCACTGCAACCTCTGCCTCCTGGGTTCAAGTGATTCTTGTGCCTCAGCCTCCTGAGTAGCTGGAATTACAGGTGTGCCCCACCATGCCCTGCTAATTTTTTTTTTTTGAGATAGAATCTTCCTCTGTTGCCCAGGCTGGAGTGGAGTGGGACAATCTCAGCTCACTGCAACCTCCACCTCCCTGGTTCAAGCAGTTCTCCTGTCTCAGCCTCCCAAGAAGCTGGGACTACAGGTGCATGCCATCACGCCCAGCTGATTTTTTGTATTTTAGTAGAGATGGGTTTCACCGTGTTGTCCAGGTTGGTCTCGAACTTCTGATCTCAGGCAATCCACCCGCTTTGGCCTCCCAAAGTGCTGAGATTACAGGTGTGAGCCATTGCGCCCAGCCTAATTTATGTATTTTTTTTTAATAGAGAAAGGGTTTCACCATGTCAACCAGGCTCATTTTGAATTTCTGGCCTCAGGTGATCCATCCACCTCGAACTCCCAGTGTTGGGATTACAGGTGTAAGCCATCATGCCTGGCCTAATTTTTGTATTTTTTAGTAGAGACAGGGTTTCACTATGTCGGCCAGGCTCATCTGTAACTCCTGGCCTCAGGTGATCTATCTACCTCAACCTTCCAAAGTGCTGAAATTAGAGGTGTGAGCCATCACGCCCAACCTCAAAAGTTTATTTAGTTTTCAAAAATGTAACATAGCACTAGACACATAATGAAAAGGCAGGAATGGCTGGGCACAGTGGCTCACGCCTGTAATCCCAGCACTTTGGGAGGCCAAGGTGGGCAATCGTGAGGTCAGGAGTTCGAGACCAGCATGACCAACATAGTGAAATCCCGTCTCTACTAAAAATACAAACATTAGCTGGGCGGGGTGGCACACACCTGTAATCCCAGCTACTTGGGAGGCTGAGGCAGGAGAATTGCTTGAACCTGGGAGGCGGAGGTTTCAGTGAGCTGAGATTGCACAACTGCACTCCAGCCTGGGCAACAGAGGGGGTCTCCAGCTCAAAAAAAAAAAAGCTGAGTACCTGAGGCCACATATAAGAAGAGGCCTTGCAGGGCAGCCCCCAGCCAGTGCCTATGCTCAGAGCACCCAGACTCTTAACTTGTTGGGGGTTGGGGCCTAAGCTGGGGCTGGAGGCCAGCTGGTGGGCAACTGCCAGGGCCGTGGCTGCTGGGCCAAGCACCTAGAGAGAGTGAAGATGTGAGGTGATGAACAGTGTCGGGGTTCTCACTCCCGATGCCCCTTGCCCTCAGCTGGCAGCAGGGCTCTTGGCTGGCGCCAGGCCAGGCCTGCCTGCTCAGCAGGTTAAGCCCGTGTGCCTTCTCTCCCCTGCAGGACACTGAAAGGAAAACTGGCCCGGCAGCACCCAGAGGCCTTCAGCCGTAAGTGTCGCCAGGGCTCCTGCACCTGAGCATGTCGCACCCTCTGCCCAGGGGGAGCTTCTGGAAGGCCACCTTGGGGGCTGATACTGAGACCAGGCTGTAATGAGCAGTGGGCCTGGAGAGACCTGGGGTGGGGGCAATGGCAGGGGCAGGGGTGCTGGCCTGGTCCTTTCGGCAGCTTGCAGAGTGGGTGCTAGAACTGGGGTCTGTGCCCTGTGGGGAAGCCGCACGGGGGACTGTGGATAAGCAGCATGACAATCCTTGTCCCTGTGGGCACTGTGAGCCCCTATGAGCCTGCCATGAGGTAGGGGCTGTGAGTATCCCCATTTCATGGAGAGGGAAACAAAAGGCTCTGCAGGCTGAGCCCTGGTTTACCCATCTGTTGAAAAGGCTGACAGCTCTCCATCCCAGGGTCTCTAGCAGCAGTTTACAGAGCAGGGAGCCGGGCTGAGGGGAGGTCAGGACCTGGCTCGGGTAGCACAGTGAGCCAGGCTCGCCCTCAGGGCTCCTATAGGCCCATCCCCAGAGCCCGTGTCCCTTCCTCACCTCACCTTGAAGGCTCTTCCCTGCCTGAGCCTCAGTTCTCTCCTCTGTAAAATGGGCTAAGTTGGCAGGGCACAGTGGGTCACGCCTGTAATCTCATCACTTTGGGAGGCTGAGGCAGGGGGATCACCTGAGGTCGGGAGTTTGAGACCAGCCTGACCGACATGGGGAAACCTCATCTCTATTAAAAATACAAAATTAGCCAGGCATGGTGGGACACGCCTGTAATCCCAGCTACTTGGGAGTCTGAGGCAGGAGAATTGCTTGAACCTGGGAGGTAGAGGTTGTGGTAAGCTGAGATGGCGCCACTGCACTCCAGCCTGGGCAACAAGTGCGAAACTGCATCCTCCCTACCGCCCAAAAAAATGGGCCAAGTCATACCCTATGGGGTGGGGGAGCCATCAGGGGTCACATGGACAGTAAGTCCTAAGTCACAGTGCTTGGCAAGGTGACAAAACCAACTATTGGGCCTCCTTTCCCCAGACATCCCGGAGGCATCCTTCCTGGAGGATGAGGATGAAGACCCCATCCCACCCAGCACCACGACCACCATTGCCACCTCAGAGCAGAGCACGGACTCCTGTGACACCAGCCCTGACACTGTCTCACCCTCCCTGAGCCCCGGCTTCGGCTTCGAGGACCTGTCCCATGTCCGGCCTGGCTCCCCAGCCATCAATGGGCGCAGCCAGACAGATGATGAGGAGATGGGCGAGTAGCCCTGCTGCCTGGTGCCTTGAGGGTCTCAGGGCAGTGGCAAGGTGCAGCAGGTGACCCTGCCTTGTTCTGTCACCCAGGGTGCCTTTGCTGCCCCATTCTGTCACCCAGAGCTCTCTCAAAGGGTGTGGATTGCTGAGGGGGGTCTTTCATTCTGGCTCCTTCCTTCCTCAGAACACATCTCTCTGCAAGACCCTTCTGCCATGCCAGGGCATGCCCATCCCAGCAGGAGTTGCGGGGCTGGGCATGGGAATTTTTCCAGAGCTGAGCTGCTCTGAATAATGCTTATAGAGGTTCCCAGAGACCAGAGCCAGATGTCCCCCACCGCTGGTCAGGACCTCCTTGAGGCGCACAAGCACGGTCTCGTGTGAGTTCATCCCCGCTCACCCCTGCACCCACTAATTCTGCTTTTCCTGCCCCTTCCTCCGTAAAAGTATCAAATACTTTGTCCTCGGTATCGTAAGGAGGTTTCTGAGATAGGTCGAAGGCTCAAGATGAAGGCTGGCGGGCCGTCCATTCAGCCCTGAGCATGCTGTGGCCTGTTTCTTCGAACAGAGGTGTGGAACCTGAGGGCCCAGCAGGCCTCTCTTGAGGGCCTCCACGGAGCAAATGGAGCCACTCGGGAAATAATTTAATGGGATATTTTTGTACCCGATGTTTACAGATGCTGTTGGGAAGTTATCAATAAAAAGACACCATTACTAAAAAGGGAAAAGTACCCCTAGCAGTGGCTTCCTCTATCCTTAGGCCAAGCAACCCAGAAGGTGGGCAAGTGCTGGATGTCAAGCTGGGGGCCCTGCTGGAGGGAGGTGCAGACAGTTAGTCACCACAGAGCTAGAAAGAGATGTGGCCCTTTCTTGGAACCCCCCTGGTGAGAGCTGTCACAGCCCAAGTTCCTGCCACCAGCTACGTCTTCCCGCATGCGGGTGCTGACAGTACTACTGTTCCCACTCTCCTTTCATAATTCCTTCTCCAGATCTCAGCACTCCTCTCGATCAGGAAGCCACACAGGATCCCATTCCCCATCAGACATACTCCCAGGGTTACCTGATCTTCTGAGTACTTAAAAATGGAAGTTGTTTGAGCCGGGTGTGGTGGTGCATGCCTGTAATTCCAGCACATCGAAGGGCTAAGGCAGGCGGATCACCTGAGGTCAGGAGTTCGAGACCAGCCTGCCCAACATGGTGAAACCCCGACTCTACTAAAAATACAAAAATTAGCTGGGTTTGGTGGTGCACACCTGTAATCCGGAGGCTGAGGCAGGAGAATCACTTGAACCCGGGAGGCAGAGGTTGCAGTGAGCTGAGATCGCATCATTGCACTACAGCCTGGGCAATAAGAGTGAAACTCTGTCTCAGGAAAAAAAAAATGTTCATAAAATCATCTTCTCAGACATTGGAGGGTATACTTTTGCCTGTTATGGTAGAGCCTGCAAACATTCAAGGAAATAAACAGGTACCCCTGCCAAGCCTACAGGTAACTTCTTACTGCTCCCCATCTTCTCTGTGCTCAGCCTTCTCTTTTGAGACAGCATCTCTGCTCCCCAGGCTGGCTTGCAGTGGCCCGATCATGGCTCACTGCAACCTCAAACCCCGGTGTTCAGGCATTCCTCCCGCCTCCCAAGTAGCTGGGACTACAGGTGTGCGCCACCACACCTGGATAAATTTTAAAAACTTTTTTTTTTTTTTTTTGTAGAGACAGCGTCTCGCTGTGTTTTCCAGGCTGGTCTTGAATTCCTGGCCTCAAGTAATCTTCCCTCCTTGACTTCCCAAAATGCTGGGATTACAAGTGTGAACCACTGAACTTGCCCTGGCACTTTTTTTTTTTTGAGAGGGAGTCTCACTGTCGCCCAGGCTGGAGTGCAGTGGTGTGATCTCAGCTCACTGCAACCTCCGCCTCCTGGGTTCAAACTATTCTCTTGCCTCAGCCTCTCCAGTAGCTGGGAACCACAGACGCACGCCACCACACCCAGCTAATTTTTGTATTTTTAGTAGAGATGTGGTTTCACCATATTGGCCAGGCTGGTCTCGGACTTCTGACAGGTGATCCACCCGCCTAGGCCTCTGAAAGTGTTGGGATTACAGGCGTGAGCCATCGCACCCAGGGCGCCCCGGCACTTTTTAACCACCCACAAATTGGATCCTACATGGAAAAGAGACCCTCAGTCCCACCTGGCACATTGTGCCAGGCACCACCACCTTTCCTGGCGAATGCGGTTGTCCCGTCTGCTCTCCCTGCTGCTGTCCTGAAATCCATGCACAGTGGCCGAGAGCTTTCTAATAATCAATTCCGGATGTTAGGGCCCTTCCCAGCCCCAACTCCTGCATCCTGGACTCGCAGCCCTCTGCCGAATGCCTTTGCTTTAGCAAAAAACATTCGCCTCTACTCCGTTCAAGTATTCGCTGAGGGCCTGCAAACCGCCAGCGTTTGTCAGTGGCTCAGAGGCAGCGGGCACAAACACCTGGAGAGGTGCGATAGTCTCCTCACGTGACTCGGCGGGCGGGGCCAACATCCAAAAGCGTGTGGGAGACGCTCACCCACGTGTGCTGCGGCTTCGTTTGCCAGCATCCAAGATGGCGGCAGGGCGGGACCCGAAGTGCGGTGCGGATTGTGACGTAGACGTCCGGCGTGCTCCGCGCGCAAGCGCTTTCGGCGGCGATTCGGCGGTTTCCGGTTCCGCCGTCCTCTTTTTCTTCAGCGAGGCGACCGAGTTGGTTGGTGGTGGCGGTCGTGTTGGTTCGCGCCGGGTGGAGGTCCGGTGGTGGGGCTGCAGGAGGCCGCAGAGGCCTGGGTGGCAGAAGAGGCGGCCTTGAGCCGGCTCATGCAGGCCAGTGTCGGCGGGGTGGCCGGGCAGGGCGCTCGAGGCCGCGGCTCCGAGATCAGGCCGGGGCCCAGGAGGCGAGCGCCGCTCTGGAGAGGAGCCTGCTTGCTCTGCCTGCCTGGGTGACCCCACGAAGCCTCGGGCGGGAACCGGTCCTCGGGACCGGTCCGTGTTGATGAGAGGGAGTTATTGAGCTTGTAGCGTTAACTTTTCCAGTCACTGCATCAATCCCTTTAGAAGTACTAAATTTCTCTAGCCGAGTTTTCATAGCTGACTCCATTACGATGTCTGTAAGGAGGAGCTGGTGGTAGCGCCTTTTAGATTCTTTATATTATTTCAGATGGAGCTCGCTCTGTCGCCCAGGTTGGAGTGCAGTGGTGTGATCTCGGCTCACTGCACCCTCCACCTCCCGGGCTCAAGCGATTCTCCTGCCTCAGCCTCCCGAGTAGCTGGGATTACAGGCGCCCGCGACCACACCTAGCTGTCCTTTTGTGTTTTTAGTAGATACTGGGTTTCACCATGGTGGCCAGGCTGGTCTTGAATTCCTGAACTCAAATGATCCGTCTGCCTTGGCCTCCCAGAATGCTGGATTACAGGCGTAAGCCACTACGCCTGGCGGGTTATTTTTTTAAAGTGAACTTTTGGGCCGGGTGCGGTGGCTCATGCCTGTAATCCCAGCACTTTGGGAGGGCGAGGCAGGTGATCACCTGAGGTTGGGAGTTCAAGACCAGCTTGACTAACATGGTGAAAAACCGTTACTACTAAAAATATAAAAGTAGTTGGGCGTGGTAGCGCATGCCTGTAATCCCAGCTCCTCGGGAGGCTGAGGCAGGAGAATCGCTGAAACCCGGGAGGCAGCGGTTGTGGAGAGCTGAGATAGCCTGGGGAACAAGAACAAAGCTCTGCCTCAAAAAAAAGTCAACTTTTATATGTAAACAGTGGTTGGCACGTGGTTGGTAGATAAAAGTGATGTTTGTGGTCTGCAGTAAAAGCAAGAAGTGGAGTCTGGAGAGGAAACAGTGTTGGGTGCCCCAGCTTGCAGTTAGCGGGGACAGGGGATTCGACAGGAAGGCATATGTGTTGTAGGGGATGGCTTCCCATCCAGGGTGGCAGCAGGAGCCCCCGGTGAAGGAGACCAGGACCTTGCTGTGTTGGAGAGGATGGGACTGGGCTCAGGGAAGATGCATCTGATAGTGCCAAAGGGAACTTACTCCATCCAGAGATAATGAGTCCTTCCCCTGCTGAGCCGAAGGAGAATAACCAGTCTGTGTTCCTGGAGCGCACCGAAGCAGTCAGTAGGGTGGAGGACGTGTGGCCTTTAGTTCCAGGACGTGTTTAGGCTGCAGGCCAGGGTGTGTGGGAAGCTTAATAGGACAGGCTTGGAAGAGTGGAAGGAAGACAGGTACTGGGGCAGGAGCAGTTGTGGTCAGTGCAGGCACAGGGATAGCAACTGAGGTGTAGGTACCTGAGCTTGCATCACGCAGACATGCATTGCTCATCCATCTATCCTGCCTCCCTTCAGCAGACGCAGAGATGCAGATCTTTGTGAAGACCCTCACGGGCAAGACCATCACCCTTGAGGTCGAGCCCAGTGACACCATTGAGAATGTCAAAGCCAAAATTCAAGACAAGGAGGGTGAGTGGGACTGGGTGTGGGGGCTCTGGCTATGGACTGGGAGTCCCTTCTGTGTGGGTTGGTGCTGGCTTTAGACAGACTTCAGTTTTGCTGTTGCTTCTCCATGTGATCTGAAGAATGTTATCTCTATCTCAGCTTGCGTTTTGAGACACTGGGGGTAGTCCTGGAGCTCCCCTGCATGGGGACACTGCCAGTAATGTGCTCCACAGAGCCTCGAACTGAGCCTCTCCCTTTCAGGTATCCCACCTGACCAGCAGCGTCTGATATTTGCCGGCAAACAGCTAGAGGATGGCCGCACGCTCTCAGACTACAACATCCAGAAAGGTACCAGGGTTGGGGTTGCTGAGCAGGGACCTGAGATCCTCAGGTCCTAGGAAAGGAGCATTGATGGCCTCAATAAGGGGCTGGGGAAGCAGTTAAAATGACTTATGTTTTGTTTAAAACAATGGGGCTGAGTGCAGTGACTCACGCCTGTGATCACAGCACTTTGGGAGGGTGAGATGGGTGGGTCACCTGAGGTCAGGATTTTAAGACAAGCCTGGCCAACATGATGAAACCCTGTCTCTATTAAAAAAACAAAACTTGGCCGGGCGTAGGGGCTCACGTCTGTAATCCCAGCACTTTGGGAGGCGGAGGTGGATGGATCATGAGGTCAAGAGATCAAGACTATCCTGGCCAACATGGTGAAAATAAAAGTACAAAAATTAGCCCGGCATGGTGGCATTTGCCTGTAATCCCAGTTACTGCAGGGGCTGAGGCAGGAGAATTGTTTGAACCCAGGAGACCGAGGTTGCATTGAGCTGAGATTGCACCACTGCACTCCAGCCTGGTGATAGAGTGAGATCCATTTAAAAACAATCAAACAAATAAAAATTACCTGGGCGTGGTGGCATGCTCCTGTAAACCCAGCTACTTGGGAGGCTGAGGCCTGAGAATTACTTGAACCTAGGAGGCAGAGGTTGCAGTGAGCAGAGATCATGCAACTGCATTCCAGTCTGGATTACAGAGTGAGATTCCATCTCCAAAAAAAAAAATTAATAGTGAAAAATTTTTATCCCTGCAATAAAGAAATTAGTGTCAGGCCGGGCACGGTGGCTCACACCTATAATCCCAGCACTTTGGGAGGCCAAGGCAGGTGGATCACGAGGTCAAGAGATCGAGACCATCCTGGTCAACAAGGTGAAACCCCGTCTCTACTAAAAATACAAAAAATTAGCTGGGCATGTGGTGCGCGCCTGTAGACCCAGCTACTCAGGAGGCTGAGGCAGGAGAATTGCCTGAACCCAGGAGGCGGAGGTTGCGGTGAGCTGAGATCATGCCATTGCACTCGAGTGAGATGAGTGAAACCCCATCTCAAAAAAAAAAAAAAAAGAAATTAGTGTCATTTATAGAGATGGTCTCACCATCTTGACCAGTTTGGACTTGAACTCCTGACCTTGTGATCCACCCGCCTCAGTCTCCCAAGTGTCTTTTTTTTTTTTTTTTTTTAGGCAGTCTCACTCTTGCCCATGTTGGAGTGCAGTGGCGTGATCTCGGTTCACTGCAACCTCTGCCTCCTGGGTTCAAGTGATTCTCGTCTCTCAGCCTCCCAAGTAGCTGGTACTACAGGAGCCTGACCCCATGCCTGGTTAATTTTTTTTGTATTTTTAGTAGAGATTTTGTTTCACCATGTTGGCCAGGCTGGTCTCACACTCCTGACCTCATGATCCGCCTGCCTCAGTCTCCAAAAGTGATGGGATTACAGGCGTGAGCCACTGTACCTGGCCTAGACTTCAGTGTTTTACCTTACCTGCACCACTTAGAAATTGGCTTCCATGATAGAAAACCCAGATGGACGACTCAGTTGGCATGTGTCAGTCTCAGACTCCCCCAGGACTTGTGTTCAGTGCTGGGATGGAGGTTCTATGGGGCACGCCTGACTGGGACAGTGTATGTTCCACACGTAGAACACTCTGGGGACCACAACTTGGTGTGTCCCCATCACACTTGAGAAAGCCCCAGACTATAGTAGGGCTCTAGAGGCCTGCCCTGTGACTGAGGAGCCAAGGCTGGGCTCAGTTGGGCAGTTGCTGTCCCTCTGGCTGTCTCCTACAGAGTCCACCCTGCACCTGGTGCTGCGCCTGCGAGGTGGCATTATTGAGCCTTCTCTCCGCCAGCTTGCCCAGAAATACAACTGCGACAAGATGATCTGCCGCAAGTATGTCTGCTTTAGTGCCTGCGGGCTGGGAGGGCTGCTGGGTCACATGTGCCCTCACCTGCTACTCCTGTTTCTGCGCAGGTGCTATGCTCGCCTGCACCCCCGTGCTGTCAACTGCCGCAAGAAGAAGTGTGGCCACACCAACAACCTGCGCCCCAAGAAGAAGGTCAAATAAACCTCTTCCTTCCTGGAAGGGCAGCCTCCTGCCCAATCCCCATGGCCCTGGAGCCTCAATAAAGTGTCCCTTTGGTTGACTGGAGCAGCAACTGGTGTCCTCATGGCTGGTCTGTCCAGGGAGGTGGCTGGAGAGTGGGCATCTCCCTTAGGGACTCTAATCAGCATTCCATTCTGTGCCACCCATGGGGTCCTCTGTCCTAGATTCTGTCACACTGGCAGTGGTCCCTGCCCTATGCCCCTGATGCTGGATTTGCCATCTGTAAAATTGGAGTAAAAACCTCAGTACTGTGATTGGTGGGAGTGAGGTTTTTACTGACGAATCCCAGTTTTATTTATTTTATTTTTATTTTTGAGATGGCGTCTTGCTCTTGTTACCCAGGCTGGAGTGCAATGGTGCGATCTTGGCTCTCGCGGCAACCTCTGCTTCCTGGGTTCAAGCAATTCTCCTGCCTCAGCCTCCCGAGTAGCTGGGACTACAGGCGCGCGCCTCCATGCCCAGTTAATTTTTGTACTTTTAGTGGAGACGGGATTTCACCTTGTTGACCAGGATGGCCTCCATCTCTTGACCTCGTGATCCACCCGCCTCTGCCTCCCAAAGTGCTGGGATTATAGGTAGCCTCCCAAAGTGCTAGGATTATAGGTGTGATCCACCGCGCCGGCCAGATTCTAGGCATTTTGAGATGTCCTTCAGGCCTAGGCCCTCAAGAGTCAAGGTGTGGGGAGACAAAGTATACCCAATGACGTAGAACGCTGGCTCTCAAATTCTTTTATAGAAATGGGGTCTCACTGTGTTGTCCAGGCTAGTCTTGAACTCCTGGCCTTAAGCCATCCTCCCACCACAGTCCCTCAAAGTGTTGAGATTACAGGCAAGAACTGCCACGCCCAACCCAGTTCCCAGTTTTGAACCTGAAGCTAGGACATCAATCTTGGTCTGCCCCTGAGCGGTGACCTCTCCTATGATACCACTCTTAAGAAGGGCGATCCTTGGTGTTTTTCCCTTAAGGTCACTCAGGCTGGAGTGCAGTGGTGTGGTCATGGCTGACTGGTATCCTGGAACTCAAGCTATCCTCTCTTGCCTCCCAAGTAACTAGAACACAGGTGTGTACAACCATTCCCGGGTAAATGCTTTGGTGTGTGTTTTTGAGACAGTCTCACTTTGTTGTCCAGGCTGGAGTTCAGTGGCTTGATCTCAGCTCATGGCAACTTCTGCCTTCTGGGTTCAAGTGATTCTCCTGCATCAGCCTACTGAGTAGCTGGGACTACAGGTGCATGCCACCACTCCCAGCTAATTTTTGGAGATGGGATTTTGCCATGTTGGCTAGGTTGGTCTTGAACTCCTGACCTCAGGTGATCCACCTGCCTTGGGCTTCCAAAGTGTTGAGATTTCAGGTGTGAGCCACTGTGCTTGGCCTTACTACCCTTCTTTCTTCTTTTTTTTTTTAAGGGAGGGAGGGAGCCTTTTTTTTTTTTATTTTAAAGAGACAGTATTGGTCGGGCTCGGTCGCTCAAGCCTGTAATCCCAGCACTTTGGGAGGCCAAGGTTGGTGGATCACGAGGTCAAGAGATCGAGACCATCCTGGTCAACAGTGTGAAACCCCATCTCTACTAAAAATACAAAAAAAAAAAAATTAGCTTGGCATGGTGGCACGTGCCTGTAATCCCAGCTACTCAGGAGGCTGAGGCAGGAGAATTGCCTGAACCCAGGAGGCGGAGGTTGTGGTGAGCCGAGATCGTGCCATTGCACTCTAGCATGGGTAACAAGAGCGAAACTCAGTCTCAAAAAAAAAAAAAAGAGACAGTATCTTGCTATGTTCCCCAGGAGGATGGTTTTGGACTGGGCTCTCAAATGGTGTCCTGCCTCAGCCTCCCAAAGTGCTGGGATTATAAGGGTGAGCCGCCGTACTGGGCCCTTGTTTAGTTATGATGAAGGCTAAATGTCGGTGAGCCAGTGCATGGCCAGTGGTGTATCCTGACAGCCTAGTCCCTTCCCCTTATAGGCTGGTGTCTGTCACCCGTACCTGAGCTGGTCCCTCTTCACTAGGTCATCCTACCACCACCATCTCTCCCTGGGGAAGCTTTCCAAAGTTCAATCTAGGCCTTGTGTCCCTCCAGCAGAAAGCTCCAAGGCCTTGTTTATGCTTGAGGTCATGCTGGCCCCTCCTGTGCCCCAGGCTCAGAGCTATTACACAAGACCCCCAATTCAACTCTGGGCCATTGACAAGGTCCCCATCACTGAATCTTATCTTTACTCCTGTGATTTTCTGAAGAACCAATGAATCTTAATGTCAGTGGAGTTCAGCCACGCACTCTGAGGCAGTCTCACTGTGCTGCGGCTGGAGTGCAGTGGCATGGTCATCGCTCGTGGCAGCCTCCCACTCCCTGGGCTCAAGCAATCTTCCCACCTCAGCCTCTGGAGTAGCTGGGACTATAGGTGGGAGCCACCACACCGGGCTAATCTTACGTAGAGATCAGGCTTCCTTAGGTTGCCAGGCTTGCTTCACACTCTTTTTCTCTTTTTTTGAGATGGAGTCAGCTCTGTCACCCAGGCTGGAGTGCAGTGGCATGATCTCAGCTCACTGCAACCTCTGCCTCCCGGGTTCAAGTGATTCTTCTGCCTCAGCCTTCCAAGTAGCTGGGATTACAGACGTCTGTTGTGATGCCCAGCTAATTTTTGTAGTTGTAGTAGAGATGGGGTTTTGCCATGTTGGCCAGGCTGGTCTCGGAACTCCCGACCTCCGGAGATCTACCTGCCCAGGCTTCTCAGTGTTGGGCCACCGCGCCCCGGCCCTACTTCACGCTTTCGAACGTCAAAGCCCACGCTCAATACTTGTTTCACGTGGAAGTCCGTATTGAGATACATACATAGAAAAGAACTCAAGGCTAACAGCTGTGCTGTATTCAGAACTGCACATTCAAGGAAAGACAGGATGACAGGCGGGTGCTGGACAGGAACAAGAACGGTGGGTGAAGGATGCAGGGCTTGCTTTGGCGGCCCGCGCGCGGTCTTGCCTCCCCTTTCTTCCCCGCCGGCCGCAGGGTGGCGATCCGTGGACCTCCCGGCCTGTAGGGGGCGTCGGGTGCAGCGGAAGGGCCTGCTCCGGAGTCTGGTCAGGGCTGCGCAGTCATGATCACGGATGAGGCGGCGGAGCCCACGGTCCTTGCGGTGCCTGCTGCTGAGGCGGCCACCGAAGCTCCGGGACGCGAGGAGCCGGCGTGGCCCTGGGTGAGCCCAGGCCCGAGCGGGAACTGGCGAGGGGCGGGCGGCGCAGACCTAAGGGCGCCGGCTTCATGCCCCAGCCGTGCCCAACTCCCCGCAGAAAGACGCCCCGATCCAGACGCTGGTGCAGCGCATCCACCAGCTGCAGGCTGAGCGTGCGCAGGGCTTCCGCCGACTGGAGGAGTGAGTGCGGGCGCTGGGGGCGCAGGGTTCAGTCCCCGGCCCGCTCCGGGTGTGGACGTGGTCTCGGCTGTGTCTGGAGGAGGAGCTGGATCCTCGCGCGGCTGCCTAGTCAGATGGGGCAGGGATTTAGGGGCACCGGGTCCTCACCTTCACAAGAAAGGCCCCACAGCACGTTCCCACTGCCCGACGACCCACTTCTCGTGGCTTCTCCTCCCCAAGAGCAGGGGTGGGCCTGTCTCGGGTTCCCTTGTGGGAGTCAGGAAGCGTCTTCCCTGCCAGTTCTCCCCGCTGGGGTCCGGGGACGCCCCTGGGGGCCTTTCAGGAGGTTAGCGTGGGTGCAGGGCCTGAGAGCCTGGGGCGCGGCCTCAGGGTCCTCACCTGCCGCAGAGGCCACCGCCAGTACCTGCGCAGCAGCCCGGACTACGACTTCGCGCGCTACCGGAGTACAGTGCACGAGGTGACCCAGGCTTTCGCCGCCGCCTCGCGGGAGGTGCTGGCGGTGGAAGCAGAGCTGGCCGGGCCTCGCAGGCAGCCGCTGCTCGCCAGCCACGTGCGCAGCCTACAGCAGTTGGAGCAGACTCGGCTGGGCACGGTGAGGCCACCACCCCTTCCCCACCGTGTCGCTAGGATCCTGGCTGGTTCCGCCCATGGCGCACCCGTCTGGGAAATTGGGGGTGGTCCCAGTATCCCATACAGAGACCTCACACCTTCCCGTGCCACCTCAGTCTTCTATTAAGGCTTCACTTTGGGCATTCTCGGACCTTGCCCTCTGCTGTTTATCCCCAATTTTTTTTCCAAGTTTCCACCAGAGTACTCCCACTTTCTCCCAGCCCCGCCTAAATGCTATTCCAAGATGCCCAGATCCCGCCCCAACAATGCTCCACCCACTCTGGTTGTTCTGAGTCTCGGGTCCTGCCCTCAACGTCCCGTAGATACCGGCGAGGGTGTTCCCAGTCCACGCCTCCTCCGTATTATCCCTCCATCACGGCTTTAGTTCTTGGCCTATTTCGCTCTTTGGCTCCGACTACTCAGCCTCGAAACCCTGTGTTATGTGCGTGGCGGGCATCGTATCTACGCAAAACCACGCCCACATCAAGCTCTACACTGGAATTCCCAGGCCACGCCCCCCACCCCCCCACCCCGCCAGCGACGCGTCTCAGCCTTTTTGGCCGTTTTCTTTTTCTCTTTTATTTTTGAGACAGGGTCTCGGTCTCTTGCCCAGGCTAGAGTGCAATGGCTTGATTTCGGCTCAGTGCAACCTCCACCTCCCAGGTTCAAGCGATTCTCCCGCCTCAGCTTCCTGAGTGGCTGGGATTACAGCTGTGTAATGCCACTCCCGGCTTTTTTTTTTTTTTTTTGAGACGGAGTCTCGCTCTGTCACCCAGGCTGAAGTGCAGTAGTGCGATCTAGGCTCACTGCAACCTCTGCCTCCCAGGTTCAAGTGCTTCTCCTGCCTCAGCCTCCTGAGTAGCTGGGATTACAGACACACACCACCATGTCTGGCTAATTACAAAAATTAGTAGAGACGGGGTTTCATCATGTTCAGGATGGTCTCGAATTCCTGACCTCGTGATCCGCCCACCTCGGCCTCCCAAAGTGTTGGGATTACAGGCGTAAGCCACCTCACCCGGCCAATTTTTGTATGTTTTTAAGTAGAGACGGCGTTTTGCCATATGGGCTAGGCTGGTCTAGAACTCATGGTGTCAAGTGATCCGCCCTCCTCAGTTTCCCATGTGCTGGGGTTTCAGGCATGAGCCACGGCATCTAGCCTGTTTGGTCTACTTTTATCCTGGGATTATACTAATAACACCCTGTCCCATCCCTGGGACCATGAGGCCCAGCCTAACCTACCCCTACCAACAATGGAAATGTCACTACTGTTCCCAGGCCACACCCACACGCCCGCTCTGCACTGCCTCTGGCCTGCCCACTATCTCCCTTCTGCAGAGCCCCTGTAAACTGAATTTGACTTTTCCTACACAAAGCACCACCCATCGTGGCTCTACCCAGGCACTGCCTTTCTGGGTGCTTGTCTTCCTGAACAGCATGGGAGGGCAGGGGGTAGCTTCTGTCAATGGAGACATCCTTCGAGTTGCCCCTTCCCCTGCCAGGTGGCCCTGCTGCAGCTGATGGAGACGCCAGAGGTGGTAGAGCAGAAGGATGCAGTACAGATGCACCAGCTGAAGATGAAGTGAGCACTGCTGCCCAGGCCGCCTGGCTATGCTTATTTGTGTGCACATGCACCGGCAGGCATTTGCACCAGGGTTGGCATGGTCCGACCCTGCCAGCAGAGGGACCCTCTGCCTGTGCACAGTGGTGTTCTCATCTGGTGACCCCCAGATGTACACATTCCTCAGAGGGCACAGCTGTGAAAGTTCACATCAGTTTTGCTGTGCATCGCCGGGACACTGCTGTTGTATACCTCGACACGTGCCAGTCCTGCACACGTGGCTGTCAGCTGGAGCTTGGACATTGTCGCCCATGCCCCACCAGGCACACGCCTTCGCCCCCAAGCACACACACTCATGCACACACACACACATTTGACAGAGTCACGCTTCATGACTTCCTGATGGTACACACCCCACCAAGATGGCCTTTTCTTTTTTCTTTTTTGAGACTGGGTCTCGCTCTGTTGCCCAGGCTGGAGTGCAGTGGCACGATCTCGGCTCACTGCAACCTCTACCTCTACTTCTTAGGTTCAAGCAATTCTCCTGCCTCAGCCTCCTGAGTAGCTGGGATTGCAGGCTAGTTCCACCACGCCTGGCTAATTTTTGTATTTTTAGCAGAGATGGGGTTTTACCATGTTGGCCAGGCTGGTGTCAAACTCCTGACCTTGTGATCTGCCCGCTTCGGTCTCCCGAAGTGCTGGGATTACAGGCGTGAGCACCAAGCCGGGCCTCTCTTTTCTTTTTTTTTTTTGGGACGGAGTCTCACTGTTGCTCAGGCTGGAGTGCACCAGTGTGATCTCGGCTCACTGTAACCTCCACCTCCCATCCCCAGTTTAAGCGATTCTCCTGCTTCAGCCTCCCAAGTAAGTTGGATTACAGATACCTGCCACCATGCCCGTCTAATTCTTGTATTTTTAGTAGACAGGGTTTCGCCATCTTGGCCAGGCTGGTTCGAACTCCCGACCTCAGTGATCTGTCTGCCTTGGCTTTCTAAAGTGCTGGGATTACAGGCGTGAGCCACCGCACCCAGCCAAGATGGCCTTTCCTCTCAGCCCACTCTGACCTATGGGACCACCCGTTCTCCCAAGCACCAACGTGGTCCCTCCTGCTGCTAGTGCTGCCTGGAGGTTTGGCGGCGGGCAGGAGGGCCCGGGGCTCACCACAGCCACAGCCCTCTTGCAGTTTCGAGGCAGCAGCTAATTCGCCCCATCTGGGTTTTATTTATAGTTCCCATCCGCTCTTGTAGGGTAATTAAAACCATGGAGGCGATCAGCGAGGTTCTCCAGGATCTCAGGTTTGATGCGGAATCTGCCGAGTGATGGCTCCCCAGGGACGGAGGGAGATGGGAAACCGGGCAGATGGCGCCCAGCCCAGCCCTGACTGCCAGCTGGCTGGGGTCGTGCCCCACTGCGCTGCTGACCTTCCTGCATTTGAGACACCTCCCACAATAAAGAGCTCTTCCTCTTCAACCAGTCTGCCATCTGTGTCCTGGGGTGCTATAGCCAGTGTGCCTGGAGAGGGGCCCCCACAAGGCCAGGGATTGTGGGGAAAGACTCTTACCCTCCCCAGAAGCTCAGGCTTTTTGGCTTGAGATAGGGTCTCGCTGCTGTGTCACCCAGACTGGAGTGCATTGGCAACATCATGGCTCACTGCAGCCTCCACTTCCCCGTGCTCAAGCAGTCCTGCCTCAGCCTCCCGAGTAGGTGGTACTACAGGCACATGCCACCATGAGCCCAGTTAATGTGTTTTTAGTATAGATGAGGTCTCCCTTTGTTGCCTATGCTGCTCTCCAACTCATGGCCTCGAGCGATGCTTCCAGCTTGGGAGCTCCCCAAGTTCTGGGATTACAGGTGAGCCTTCATGCCCAGCCAACTAAGGTATTTTGAATCACATTTTCCAAGGAGTTCAAAATTAGACCTTAAATCTCACAGCCCCCAGCCCAGGCCAGGCAGGCCCCAAACACCTGCACAGTCACAGCACCTAAATAGCTCATTTATTTCAAAGGACTCTTTCGGAGGGGCCCTGGGTAGGGGGAAGTAATGACTCCCCTTCTCACCCCATCCCTGGCAGGGATTCTAGGCGACTCAGCCAACCCTCACACACACACGCCCCCACTGGGGTGCACCCGAAGGTGGTCTCATGTGGGAGTCAGAGCTGTTAAGGCCGTTGGAGCTCAGTGCTCACCCCAGCTCCTGCTGAGGGGGCTCAGGTGCTCTGAAGTGAGGGTACAGAGGTGGCCCCAGTTTGGGTTTGGCCTCCGCATCTCCGGTGGCAAGGAGGGTGGTCTGAGCTCCTAGAGCTTATCTGGCAGGACCTGTAGGCAGAGGGGAAGGGGAGCTAAGCAGGGAGCCTGGGAGAGGCCCACACCACAGAGCCACTGAAGAAGCCCCCATTCGGGTCCTGTCCCCACCGCTTTTGGCTGTGTGACTTTGGGCAGGGTTTTGCCCCTCTCTGAGCCTTGGCTTCCCCATGGGTGAAGGCAGACTATCTGAGCATCCCATGGTTTGCAGGTAAAGCACTTGGCACGGGGCCAGTATGCGGTAGGCGCCCATGGTGCTAACTAGGGTGGGTATGTTCGTTCATTTCAGAGGAGATTTCCCCTACGGACATTTTCAGGGCATTAAAGGTTCTTAGGATAAAGGCAACAATGCCAGTAATATAGTAAGTGCTAAGTAAATGCCGATGAATAAAAAAGGAAGAGGACGCATTCCATCTCAGCGACTCAGGTGGGGTTGGCGGATGTGAGGGTGTGAGCAAGACCTGCAGCCACCAAAAGGGCCCCCCCCTTTCTCCCTCCCGCCCACCCATTCGGACCCACCTTACCTCTCGCCGTGCCCCGTCTGCCCGAGGACAGGATCCCCTCGTCCTGTGCTTGGAAGGAAGGCAGAGGTGTCGTGGGGGCTGCAGACCTGCGTTCACAGCCTGCTTTCTTCTCCCTCCCCTGTTGCCTGCGCCCCCCAGCTCCCCGTCCCCGTCCCCACCCCCCACGCCCGCGGGTCCCTCCTTCCTACCTGGTTGCGGGTCTTGTGCGACTTCTGCATCCAGGCTCGCCACTGGTCGTAGAGGCGGAAGCTGAGGTTGGAGCAGTACGCGTGTTTCTTCAGCCAGCCCAGGAACTGCTTGAGCTCGCGCCGCACCGGCCCCGAGCTCGGCTCTCCGCCCCGCGGCTCGCACGCCCCGCCGCCCGGGCCCGGGCGCTCTGGTGATGGGCGGAGCAGCAGTGTCAGGGCGCGCCCAGCAGGGGACGCGCGCGGGCAGGAGAGGGAAGACCCCCGGCGCGGCAGGACCTTGTTCCCCTCGGGGAACCTCCCTCCCTGTTTCTCAGGGACCGGGTCCTCCCTGCGGCCCTGAACAGCAGCCCAGCTGCGCCCCTGGCCGGGCTGCGTCCCTGGGGAGGTGGGGGGGGGGGGAAGGAAGGGGCTCCTCCTCCACATCTCCTCCAGGAACCCGATTCCTGTGGCCTGAGCCAGGTGCGAGTGGAGTGGGGGGAGGGGAGAAGGAGAGAGGCCAGGACCGGGGGGCTGAGACGCAGAGACAGACAAACAGAGCAGGGGGCTGAAAAAGAGAGAGAGATAAAGAGGCACTGATGAGAAAGAGAGCCGGGGCCAGGGATGAGAAATGAAGGCGCAGGGTGCGTGAAAGCCAAGGGGGTCAGCGTAGGAGGGAAGGGCCTGATCAGGGTAGGGCAGAAGCCATGGGGACACAGGGACAAAGAGATCAAGACAGAGGCACAGGGGAAGAGTGACAGATGAAGGGAGACAGAGTGCAAGATGACCCCTGGCACAGTCCCCATCATAGGCCCATGGGACAAGGAGTGGGCCTGGAGGGCCAGGTGGGAGGCCGGCCTGTCGGTCCAGCTGCCGGCTGCAGCCAGCCCCCAGCAGGCCGGCGGATAAGGACATCGGCCTCACGTCATAAATAAAGCCGGGGACCCGCTGACAGGCCCTGGCACGGCCGCGGCCCCCGCCGCCCCTGCTGGCCTCCCCGGCCTCCCCGGCCTCCCCTGCGGTTGCAGCGGCCTGCTGGCTCCTGTGCAAGAATCGCAGGTGCCGGGCACGAGCAGGGGCCAAGGCTCAGGCCCCTCCCGGCTGCGCTTGCTCCCGCCCACTCCCAAACCTGAAGGGGCCCGGGATAGGGGCTGCGGAGCTGGCTGGAGCCTGACTCTACCCCTCCCTAGCTCTGGGACCCTCTCTGGGCCTCAGTTTCCCTATCATCTCACGAGCCAGCGTGAGCTTGGACTTCCTGTGAATTGAGTTCAGACCCATGTGACCTCCTAGAGCCTCCGTGTCCTCACCTGAGAAAAAGCAGTCTCCCTTGAAGAGAAACCCTGGGGTGGGGGGGACCCGACAATGAGTACCTCCATGCATGCTGCCTGCAGGCACTTAGGTGTCACCCACCATGTGGGCACTTGCCACAAATTATGTCATCCAAGCCTCACAACAGCCCAAGGCAAGTGAGATTCTCGTCCCCACTTTCCAGATGGGGAAACAGAGGCCAGACATTCCAAGTAACAGCTTTCGTTTCATTTCACAAAAGGCAGACTAGAGGTCTGTGGACCCAGAGAAAACCCAAGATAGCAAGAGGAGGCAGACTCAGGCACCTAATCATCCCCATCCCCCTGCTTTGATCAGAAGGGGAAACTGAGGCCCATCAAAGTGAGTTGGCAGCCCATTGGCCTTAGAAGCAGGGCTCTCCAACTCGCTGGCTCTCTTAGGAGGGAGTCTAAGTGGGCAGAACAGGCCAGGTGTGGATGGGCAAATGGAGAGTGAGGGTCCCATGGTGGCTGCTGGTGGGGCTGTGGGCCATGCTGTTACATTTTCTAGAGAATTTATTTTTCTAGGGAATCTAGGATATTTTTATGTAAAAACTTCCTGTTTTTGAATTTCTTTTTTTTTTTTGTTTGAGACGGAGTTTCGCTCTTGTTACCCAGGCTGGAGTGCAATGGCGCGATCTCGGCTCACCGCAACCTCCGCCTCCTGGGTTCAGGCAATTCTCCTGCTTCAGCCTCCTGAGTAGCTGGGATTACAGGCACGCACCACCATGCCCAGCTAATTTTTTGTATTTTTAGTAGAGACGGGGTTTTCACCATGTTGACCAGGATGGTCTCGATCTCTTGACCTCGTGATCCACCCGCCTCGGCCTCCCAAAGTGCTGGGATTACAGGCGTGAGCCACCACGCCCGGCCTGTTTTTGAATTTCTACAAGTAGCTCAAAGGTTCCCCCCCCCCCCCAAATAACAGACCAAAAGAAATAGATCGAAGGCCATTCAGCCTTGAGGGGGGTGGGCAGTCACCAGTTTGAGATCTCTACTGTCTTGGAGACAACCAGGAAACCGGTTGAGCGCTGTGGCTCACACCTGCAATCCCAGCACTTCGGGAGGCCTAAAGGGGCAGATAACCTGAGGTCGGGAGTTCGAGACCAGCCTGGCCAACATGGTGAAACCCCATCACTACGAAAAAATACAAAAATTAGCTATACATGGTGGCGCGTTCCTGTAGTCCCAGCTACTCGGGAGGCTGAGGCAGGAGAGTCGCTTGAACCCGGAACGCGGAGGTTGCAGTGAGTGGAGATCACGCCACCGCGTGACAGAACGAGACTGCGCCTCAAAGGAAAAAACGAAAAGAAGGAAACAGAGGCTCTAGCTGGTTTGGGGCTGGCCCCTGAATCACCCAGCCCTGGGGGGTGGTGCTCACCACTGCGCGGGGTGGAGGCGGCCGTGGGGTGGCTCCACTCACTCCAGATCCCCGCTTTTTTGGAGCCGTAGATGCCGAAGGGGTTGCAGCGCACTTGCACGAAGTACACGGTGCCGGGCTTCAGGCCGGCCAAGCGGCAGGAGGTCTGGTTGCTCACATCGTCCACAACCTGAACAGTGAGAACAGGGTCAGAGCAGGGGGCGGGGCCCGGCAGGAGCGGGGGCGGAGCCAGGGAAGGGGCGGGGCACCTTCCAGTCCACACTGTCCTCCACTCGGTAGCGGATCTGGTATTTGGCTTGAAAGAGGAAATCCTTGAGGGCGGGTGGCGACACCCAGCGCACGCTCAGCTGGTCCTCCAGGCCCCCGACGCGGCTCACGTGCACGTCGGGCGGGGGGTCCGTGGTCACTGCGGGGCGGAGCAGGGCCTGGTCACTGTGATGCGGGGAATCGCTCTCAGGCCCCCCTCAGCCGGGACTGTCTGGGTTGAACCCCCCCCCAGGAGCGTGACCCAGGCCACGTGGCCTAGGTGGCACCTGCGTGTTTTCCTCCTCCTCCCTCTGCCCCCACACCCAGGACTGGAGGATTACACGATAAATAATACGGGAGAAACACTCAGCACCTAATTAACGTTAGCTGTTATCACCGTTATTATCTGTGACGGGAGAAACAATCCGATCTTCAACTCACTATGGGAAAGCGGACATGGCGGGCTGATGATATTATTACTATCCTGCTTAGGTTCCCTTCTGGGAACCCCCTGCCACTCCCTCCCCACTTTCACCTCCCTTCCACTTTTACCAGAATCTTTGATGTGACATTTTGCTGGGTGCAGAGAAGCAACTGAGGCTTAGAACCTTCTCACTGTAGCTTTAGGATGTGGGGAAGAGTGAAGCAGGCTAGTGGGGGCAAGGATCGAAGCTACAACCCCGGGGGTATGTGTGTGTTGAGGGTGCTGAGGATCCTTCTGGGGGCCCCTGAGGGCAGCAGCATGAGCCCACCTCTCCCTGAGACCTTGGTGAGGAGCTGAAAGGGTTAAGGCACAGGCCTTCTTGGGGCTGAGAAACACCCTAATTAGATTAGGCTCAATTCTGCTCACAGATCATCCATTTCCTGCCTCCCGCCCTGCGCCCCCCAGCTCCAGGCCTCGGCTTCCTGGGGCGCCTCCGACCTGGGTGCCCCCTCCCCTCTCCCCAGGGCCCCCTCCTGCACACCTGGGCTGCCGAGGGGGAGGTGGCCAGGCCAGGTGTTTTCCGAGGAGTGGGGGTATCCTGTCTGCGGACTGATGAGCGGATGCTCAGCTACTTACCTACCTCCGACCAGCAGGGACAGCCTGGGAGTTGCCGTCAAGGCTGGAGGGACAGGAGGGACCCCAGGAGAAATGAGAAGGTGCAAGGGATCCCTCCAGATGCCTGGTGGGCCAGGCTGGTGCTGAGGGAAGGGGCTGGTGGACACTGGGGGCTCACCCACGTCCAGAATATCCAGCGTGAGCACATCGGAGCGTGCGGAGCCCAGGCGGTTGGTGGCCTCCACCCAGATCTCATAGGGCGTAAAGAGAGCCAGGTCCTTGGGGATGTGGCAGGAGTGAGGGCCCACTGTGTGGTACTCCTCACACGTGTTGTCCTGCCCGTACCACCTGCGGGGGTGGGAGGGGGACAGGACGAATGAGGGTTCCTTCTGGCCCCCAGATCTCACCATGGCAGCCTTGGGGTGCAGACAGTACATGAGGGCTCAGAGAGGGTCCGCGTTCATCAAGGTCATGCAGCCAGCCTGGGACACACACATGGCCACCACCAACCTAAGTTTGTACTTGAGGGAGTAGTTGGTGTGGAGGAAGGTCTCCCCGTGGGCCCCTGGCGTCCAACGGCAGGTCAAGTCCTTCATGTTCTTGGACCAGCAGCTGATGTTGAAGGGTTTCTCTGGGGGCACTAGGAGAGGGGGAGGGTGCAGGAAGCAGGCTGAGGGTCTGGACCAGCTGAGCCTGGGCCGAGGGGTTGCTGCCCGCCTGCCAGGGCCCCACCTTGGAGTGGAAGGAGGGCAGATAGGACCGTCTCAGCCCCGTGCTGAGAGATGCCAGCACAGTTGGTGACAACTGCATGGGCAATGGAGAGGCTGGTGACTCGGTCTCCAGGTTCTTTTATTTTTTTCTAGGCAAAGTCTCCCTCTGTTGCCCAGGCTGGAGTGCAGTGGCACAATCTCAGCTCACTGCAACCTTCACCTCCTGGGTTCAAGCAATTCTCCTGCCTCAGCCTCCAGAATAGCTGGGATTATAGGCACCTATCAGCATGCCTGTCTAATTTTTGTAATTTTAGTAGAGAGAGTTTCCGCCATGTTGGCCAGGCTGGTCTCAAACTCCGGACCTCAAATCATCCACCTACCTTGGCCTCCCAAAGGGCTGGGATTACAAGCGTGAGCCACTGTACCTGACTGGGTCTCCAGGTTCTCATTCCTACCTAGACCTGCATAGCCGTGCCAGTTGCCCACTGCTTAGCCCCAGGTCAGAAGGCCCACGATTCATGCCTCTCTCCAGAGGGAGATGCCACTCCCAAGAGCTACCCCTGGGGGGTCCTGAGTGTCCACTTACAGCCAACATAGAGGCAGGAGCCAGCCAGGATGCTGCCGTCTCGGGCGTGGCACACGAGGTTGTCCCCTGACTGCTGCCTGGACCCGTTGAGGTTGGCCAGGGCCAGCGCCAGGGTGGAGGTGTTGAGCACCCGGGAGAGCTCGGGGGGCAGGCGGCGCCCGTTGAGGGTCCAGTAGAGGCCCTCAGCGGTGGCTCCCGGTGGGTCTCCGTGCACTGAACAGGTGGCCTGCAGGGAGGAGCCGATGAGAAGCGTGGGATCCTGGGGGCTGATCACTGCTGTGTCTGGGGTCAAAGAGGAGCATGTGTCAGGCCGGGGCAGGGACCCTCTGAGCCCCGGACCATGCCAGGACCTCCAGGGTTCATGGTGGTCCTGAGAAGCCGCTATTAATGACAGTCCCCCATTTTACAGATAGAAAAGCTGAGGATCAGTTGGGTTGAATGTCCAGGCCAACACGGGTGGCCAAACTGACAAAACTGGAGTTGTCCAGGTCTGTCTGACACCAACAATGGATCCTTCCAAAACTTCATCACCGAGGTGCTCAAGGTTCTGAGGGGTCACACAACTCAAGCGTAAAGCTCATTCGGATCCAGTGACTCTTGCTTTGCACATCAGAGTGCAGTGGCGAGATCTCGGCTACTGCAACCTCTGCCACCCGGGTTCAAGCAATTCTCTTGCCTCAACCTCCGGAGCAGCTGGGATTACAGGTGCCTGCCACTGTGCCCAGCTAATTTTGGTAGTTTTAGTAGAGACGGGGTTTCACCATATTGGCCAGGCTAGTCTTGAACTCCTGACCTCATGATCCACCAGCCTCGGCCTCCAGAAGTGCTGGGATTACAGGCATGAACCACTGTACCCGGGCTTTTTTTTTTTTTTTTGAGGCAGAGTCTCAGTCTGTCACCCTGGCTGGAGTGCAATGGTATCATCTCAGCTCACTGCAACCTCCGCCTCCCGAGTAGCTAGGATTACAGGTGCCTGCCACTGCGCCCGGGGAATTTTTGTAATTTTAGTAGAGATGGGGTTTCACCATGTTGGGCAGGCTGATCTTGAACTGACCTCAAGCGATCCACCGGCCTCGGCCTCCCAAAGCGTTGGGAACTCAGGAGTGAGCCAATGCGCCCAGCCAGGCTTTGATTTTTTATTTTCCTAGCAACAGGGTCTCACTGTTGATCAGGCTGGAGTACAGTGGCACGATCATAGCTCATTGCAGCCTAAATCTCCTGGGCTCAAGCGATCCTCCCTTATCTCAGCTCCTGAGTATCTGGGACTACAGGCGCGCACCACCGGACGTGGTGGTTTTTTAATATTTATGTAGAGATGAGGTCTCACTAGGTTGCTCAGGCTGGTCTTGAACTCCTGGCCTCAAGCGATCCTCCCACCTTGGTTGGCTTCCCAAAGTGCTGGGATCACAGGCATGAACCACTGTGCCTAGCCTTCTTTATTTTTCATTCTCATTTCGTTTTTCTTTTTTGGCAATTAGAAACAAAACGACTGTGGGTTCTTCCTGTGATACTCCCAGAGCTTCACACATAGTAGGTGTTTCTGTTGGGGGAGGGCATTGCTTAAAATGAAAGCCCTGATCCTTACTTGAATGATTAAGAGCACCTTTTTTTAAATTTTAATTTTGTTAATTTCATTATTTTTTGAGACAGTCTCCCTCTGTCACCCAGGCTGGAGTGCAATGGTGCGATCTTGGCTCACTGCAACCTCTGCCTCCTGGATTCAAGCGATTCTGCTGCCTCAGCCTCCTGAGTAGCTGGGATTGCAGGTGCACACCACCACACCTGGCTAATTTTTGTATTTTTAGTAGAGACAGGGCTTCACCATGTTGGTCAGATGGGTCTTGAACTCCTGAATGTGATCCTCCTGCCTCAGCCTCCCAAGGCACTGGGATGACTGGCGTGTGCCACCGCACCCAGCCTACGAGCACCATTTATTGAGCACTTGTGTTCTGAATACTGTGCTAAGACTTTACCTTCGTTTTCTCAGCCAATCCTTCTCATGCTAAGGATAAAAACAGTTGGCTCTGCTGAGGCGGGTGGATCACGAGGTCAAGAGATCGAGACCGTCCTGGTCAACATGGTAAAACCCCGTCTCTACTAAAAATACAGGCTGATCCGAAGGTAGTGAGTTATCTCAATTGATTGTTCACAGTCAGTTACAGATCGAACTCCTTGTTCTACTCTTTCCCCCCTTCTCACTACTGCACTTGACTAGTCTAAAATAAATAAATAAATAAATAAATAAATAAATAAAATAAAAAATAAAAATACAAAAAATTAGCTGGGCACGGTGGCGAGTGCCTGTAATCCCAGCTACTCGGGAGGCTGAGGCAGGAGAATTGCTTGAACCCAGGAGGCAGAATTTGCGGTGAGCCGAGATCGAGCCATTGCACTCCAGCCTGGGTAACAAGAGTGAAACTCCGTCTCAAAAAAAAAAAAGTTGGCTCTGAAAGATCAAGTTCCCTTGCCGCAGTGAGGGAAGACCATCCCAGTTACGCTCAGATTTTCTGCTCTACAATGTTCTGCTCCACACTGCCTACCTCTGGAACTAAAGGCAGCCCTGGCAAACTGCATGTCTCCAACTCCTATCCAAAAGGAGTAGAAATCATCGTTCTTTCCCTCAACTCAGTTTTCTTCATCTGCAAAGTGGGAATGAGAAAGCTCTTTTGTCTCCTGGGCAACTGTGAAAGTGAGAGGGGAAGGGGACTTCATGAACTAGGTGGTGTGGTGTCAGGTGCTGGGCGCAGGAGCCCTAGGGACGCTCATGGGTGGCCGATGCCTCCTCTCCTGCTGGCCATCAGGAGGGGAGCCCAGGAGCTCCCCTTCTTGAGACCACAACCTAAGAGGGATATGTTTTGTCCATGGGGAAACCAAGGCCCAGAGGAGGAGGGGGTGCCCAGGCCAACCTTCGGATGACTCTCTGAGTCCGTTTCCCTATCTGGGAAGTGGGCATCATCACATCAATATCATGGGGTTGGCTGGGTGTTGGCTCATGCCTGTAATCCCAGCACTTTGGGAGGCTGGGGCGGGAGGATCACATGAGGTCAGGAGTTTGAGACCATCCTGGGCAACATGGTGAAACGCTGTCTCTACCAAAAATACAAAAATTAGCCAGACTGTGGGTCGGGGGAGGGTGGTGGCAGGTGCCTGTGGTCTCAGCTACTTGGGAGGTTGAGGCAGGAGGATCGCTGGAGCCTGTGAAGTTGAGGCTGCAGTGAGGCATGACTGCACCACTGCAGTCCTGCCTGGGTGACAGTGAGACCCTGTCTCAGAAAAGAAAAAAAAAATCAATTTAAATTTATAAAAAGCAACAAAACAAACCTCATGGGGTCGTTTGAGAGGAAATACTGTTGGAGACAATATTTTCCCATGAGATCTTTAAACCAAGTTGACCCAGATTCAAATGCCCCCAGCTCACTGTGAAAGTCTCAGTGTTTTATTTTGAGACAGGCTTTCACTCTGTCACCCAGGCTGGACTGCAGTGGCACAATCTCAGTTCACTATAACCTCCATGGCTAATTTTTGTATTTTTAGTAGAGATGGGGTTTCACCATTTGCCCAGGCTGGTTGGTCTCAAACTCCTGACCTCCAGTGATCCACCTGCCTCGGCCTCTCAAAGTGCTGGGATGACAGGCATCAGCAACGGCACCCGGCCTCAGTGTTTTACTTCTCTGAGTCTGGAAAGGGGCCTCTCGTTGTACTCAGAGTGGTTACAAAGACTCATCCACCCCTTTGTTCACTGACCCATTTGATTCATCTGTTCATTCACAGGTATCTATAATGTGTCAATATCTAGGGCACCAGGCTGATGACCAAAGACCAAGGACAAAAGTCCTGCCATTGTGGGCATCAAATCCAAGGAAGCAGCAGGAAAAAGGAACAAATAAATATCGAAGACCATAAATAGGGGAGAAAGTAAAGCAGGGGCCAGAAAAAGAGCACTGGCAGAAGCTCCGGAGGCCTGTCTGGGGAAGTGACCTTTGAGTAGAGACAGGAATAACGTAGGGGCAGTAGCTGTGACATTATCTAACAGAGTGTGTCCAGGCAAGTGCCAAGGTCCTGGGGCAGGAGCGGTGGGAAATGAGGTTTGAGAGGTCAGAGACCCTGACCTGCAGGAGGAGGGATTCCAGGGTTCTGAGCAGGGGAGAAACGCACGCGGTGAGATTTGCATTCAAAAGGACTCCCCAGGCCGCTGGGAGAAGGGCCTGCAAGGAGGTAGGGGCAGCCCATCTCGCAGAGATGGCAGCCAAGGACAGGGTGATCCCGGCCCCCCGGGAGGTCCTCTGAATGCCAGCGGCTGCCCTGCACTTGCCCTCACTGCCCCTGATGGGCGAGGTGGGGTGGACACGGTTCTTGGGCCGGCCCTGATGATTTTCCGGGGCAAACTTGGCTCGAGGGCTGTCTTGCTGGAGCCTGGAATCGCAGTTGCGCTTGGGGCTTGGCCCAGGGCTCGCCGGAGGTCTTCGTGTCCGTGCGAAGGAGCCGGCTGAGCGGGCCAGAGCCGAGGAGGCGGGGGCGGCCGAGGGGGGCGGGGGCCAGGGGGCCGCCCTGGAGGTCCCAGGCAGCCAGCCGCCCGCTAATTCGGAATTCCTTCTGCATGAACTCGGGCGTGCCAGCGTCTCTGCCCTGGCCCACCCACCGCTTCCTGCCTGGGCCCCCCCAGCAGAGTGGGAGGCACGGCCAGGCCTGCCCGGACCCCAGGCCCTTCTCAGCCCTCCTAGAGTGGGTCATGCCCCTCCTGCTCCCCCCACCCACCATCGTGGCCTGGCCAGGAAGGGGCTCTCTGGGGGGTCCTGGCTAGGGGGCACTGCCCCTCTGCCACACCCGCCTGGGCTGGCGTGGCTCACTTGCCAGCAGCTGCAGCTGCCCTCCCGGGGCTGGGCGGGGGACACCGGGCGGCCACGGGTGGAGGGGGCAGGGCAAGGCCAGACGGGCCTGGGCAGGCCAGTCTCCCACCCCTTTAGCCCTAGCAGGCAAGGTCAGAAGGACGCTTTCTCCTCCCGTTCGCAACCCCAGTGGGAGAACCTGGGCAATCGACTTCTCCCTCCAGCTCTCACTTTTCTCTTCCGTAAAATGGGAGGAGAAATACATTCTACTTGCTGGGGAGATCAATGAGCTGTGAATGGAATCCAATGTCCAGAGAGCTTAGAAGCCTGCAGTCCCCGGAACTGTAAAGATGACAAGCCCTCCCAGCTCTGGGGTCCCGGGTGGCTTGGCACTCCCTCCTGGCCTCTGAAAACAATGGGGTAAGGCGCTGGGGACAGGGACGAACACATTCCAGGCCAGGCGGGGGAGCAGCTGGGAACAGCCCACTGAGCCTGAGTTGGGGGGGACTTGGCTTGGTTTGGAGGGCCTCCTAGAGGGCTCCCCAAAGCAGATCCCTAGGTTGGGCTTTTCAACAGCCCCGTTTTCACTCCCTGCCTCCCCTCCTTTCCTGAAGAGCTGGGGCCTTTAAAAGTTTTTTCTCTCCTCTTTTCCCAATCTGGAGCCACTGCCGTTATTAAAAAGGAACACCATGTGTTTTAAAAGGGAAAAGTGTGAGATTCTCTGCAACCAGGGCGGAAGGGTGGCCTCCATCCCAGGGTCCCCACGGGGGTCCCCACCTCCCATCCCGCTGGTACCTGCAGACACTTTACGACCCACCCGTCTGCTGGTCAGGTGCTAAGACACACCGTAAGTAGAAACATATTGCCGAGGTGTGAGAATCTTTTATTTAATTTCTTCCCCCTTAAAGGAAAAAACACACTTAACAACCCCCCCACCCCCACAACTTCGCCTGCTGCTCTACTGACTGGAAAACAAAGCTTGGCGCTCACAGCCTCTGCCCACCACCTGGTAGAGCTGTCAGGGGCCCTGGGAGGGTCCGAGGTAGACCCTCACCTGCTCAGATGCAGGGGAGATGCCAGCGCACTCTCAGCAAGTGCCCCCAGAGGATGCCGGGACCCTGCCCCCTAACCGGAGGAGCCTTACAGGCAGCCTACAAACAGCCCAGCTGAGGGTGAGTGAGCCTGGGAGCAGTGTGTGCCCAGCGACCCCCAGGGTGGTCCGTGCGCCTGGATGGGGTGCGTGGAGTGAATGCACGTCTGGGGCGAGTCGTGCCTGCCTCTGTGCCCCTGGGTCGCCTCCCCTGTGGGATGAGTGTGTGACCGTGATTGTGTGTCAGGGATGGAATGTGTGTGCGTCCGCGATGGTGTGCGAATGTACATCTGGGATGCAGTGTGTGCGAGTTTGAGGGCGAGGGTGACGGGCCACAAGCCAGTGTGATTCTTTGTGTCTCCGGGTGTGTCCCAGAGTGGGTATGGATATAGAGATGTATCCTTGCGGGGGTGCTCCTTGGATGGGGGGCCCCAGAGTGCCTGAGGCCAGAAGTCCTTCCAGGGAGGGGGTCTTGGCTCGTCGGGCAGCGAGTTCCCAGTGGGCCACCTCAAAGTCTGGGCCCGCCGGTGCCCGGACTCACTGGCTCCCGCTCTCTCTCTCCCTCTCACCCACTCCCTCACAAAGATTCCTCTCGCTGGAGGCTCTCCGCCCGACACAGCCTGGCCGAAAACGGTTCTAAGCGCCGCCGGCGGCGGGGACTCCGCGGACCCTCGTGCGCCGGGTCCCGCAGTGGGAGGGCGGTGGCGCCGGCCCGTGGAGAGGCAAGTCCCGGGGGAACCGGGAAGCGCGCCAGGCGGCCAGAGCGGCCCCCCTCCAGCCCCGCCCTCCCCATGGGGCTCATCCCTCCGACTGGGGGGGCCCCTATGGGGGCCCGCACCCAGCGCGCCAACCGCGTGCGCCCCCGCCTGGGAGCGGTGCCCCGCAGTCCCCGCAGCTCAGAGTCGGCCGAAGCAGACTCGTGCGTCCGCTACGTCCTAGCGTGCAGAGGGTCCCAGGCCGCGATCCCCAAGCCCCTGGGGGCCTGGCTTGGCGCCCTCGGCCCAGCTGCCCAGGTAAGATGGCCTCGGGCGCGGAAGCAGGACTCTCGGGGCAGGAGACTGCCGCGCCGTGCGCCCCGCAGGTAAAGGCGCCCCGAGGGCTGCGCTGGGGGCGCCTTCCTTTGTTCCCCGGCCGTCCAGGTGGCGCCCGCGCCCCCTCCCCCCGCGGCTGCCCCCGGGGCGCCCGCCCTCTGCTCTGGTGTGGGGGAAGGAGTGGGGCGCAGGGTACTCACGGGCTCCTGATCCGGCTCGCGGCGCCCCGAGGACGCAGAGCAGCAGCAAGGGCAGCAACGGCGGCGGCCGCCGCGCGGATTGGGCGGCGGGGCCCCGGCGGCCGGCGGGCATGGGGCCGGCGCTGCCGGGGGCGCGCGGCGGGCGGCGGCTCGGCGGCAGCGGCGCAGGGCGCGGGACTCAGGCCGGGCGCGGGAGGGCGCGGGCCAGGGCGCCCGCACGTCGCTGGGCGCGGACGCGGAGGCCGGAGCAAGTCTGAGCAGCCGAATTGACAAGGCGCTAATGCGCCGCTGGCCCCGCCCGGCCCCGCCTCCGGCCCGGCCCGGCCCCGGGGGGGCGGCGGGCCCCGCACCGGCCTCCCCGCCGCCCGCCCGCCCGCGGGCACCGCGCGCCCCGCCCGTCCGGCCTCCGCCCCACCGGGAACCGCGCGCGCCCTGTCCCGCGGCCCAGAGCCCCTAATCAACCCCCACCGGCCCAGGACCTCCCTCTCCAACCCCACGAGCTCCAGGCTTCCCACCTCCAGTCTGGGACCCGGCACCCCCAATCCCGTTTCCATAACCCTGCCCACTTCCCTGCACCCTCCTCTCAGCCCGCTGCCTCTTCAGTGGCCCCTGCGGTCCCCAACCCTACCCGCTCCTCCATTTCCCCCCTCCACCACCCAATCTTCTGTCTCTGCCCCCACCCCAGCTCTGGCCCCGCCCCCCCCACGGAGCGGTCCCTGAGCCCCGCCTACCCCCATCTCCAGTCCGTCTGCCTTCCGAGGGGCCTAAAAGTCACCCCCAGCCCCACGCCCTCGGCGCTCGGGTCCCATCCCTTCCACCTCATCCTGCCTCGGCCCCGGGCTTTGCTGGAAGAAAGGAGAAAAAGCAGGAAGGCACGGAGTCCCTCGCCTTCGCCCTGGCTGTGCTGTCCCCCTCACGCGCGGGATGGGTTTTAGGTTGCTCGGGGCGGGAGCTCCTGCGTGGGCAGACTGGGAGATGTTGTCCCCTGTGCCAGCGGGGACCCAGGCCTGCGCGGGAACTGGGTCCCGCACCGCGGTAGGAGGGATTCCCAGGAGGAGAGCATAAAAAGTTCTCCCCCTCCCCGGGACCTATTCACACCCCACCACGGAAAAATCCACTCAGCGGCCCGCGGGTGGGGTGCGCCACGCGGTGAGTAATCGCTCCGGCGGCCGCCGCCCGCCGACTCCAGGTAACGCCGGCTGCCCGGAGCGACGCATAGTTTGTCTTCCTTCTTTTGCGCAAAGAGCCTTCTCCGTGTTATTATTTTTGGCCATTGCTCGAGTTTCGGGACCCCTCCCGGCCCGGGCGCCTCATCTGTCTCCTCCGGGTCTCCACCCGTTGTGGGTGCCCAGGAATAAAGAGTTACTGGCCTCCAAGGCTGCTGCGGATGGGGGTGCCTGAAATGAGAGTTAGGGGGTGCAGTTACCCACTTTGGGTCGCAGCCCCGCCCCCAGCTGCAGCGTCCAGGGAAGGGAACGCCTCCAAGTCCCCTTTTTTAGGAGTCCCTTAGAGGCCTGGATTCTCTCCCTAGGTTCTCAACCAGCCAAGGGGGTAAAGTGTCTGAAGGGGGCTCAGGAGCACCCATTTGTCTGCCCAAGACGGAAGCCCCACCCTCTCGTACTTAAATCTCCAGTTCAGACTCCAGACTGTCAAAAAACAAGATTGGGGGATGGGGGCCTATGGGGGACCTGGACGCCCCTGCCCCATCTGAACTCTGGATGGAGAAGAGGGACAAAGAGAGACGCTGCCATTTACCAGGCCTTTTGTGTCTCAGTTTCTTTCACTGCCCAATGGGCACCACCCAGCCTAAGGGCTTCCGTGGGAAGACGCAAGGCAGCAGAAGTCTCTACAACCTTAGCACAGCACTGCAGGATCTCCTGGAGCAGAGGTGACCCCGAGGCCTGCTTGTCCCCTCTGAAACATGGAGCCATTGTCCCACCTGCCAGGGGGCCCAGAGGTTTAAGTGGAGGTGGCAGTTCTTGGCTGGAATCGAGTTTTTAGGATACTCAACACTCCTCCCCCACCGCCCCTGTTTGCAGATGCTCTCTCTGTGGCTACAGACCCCTTACCCATTCCTGGGAGGACTTCAGGCTTCTGGAGAAAAATGTTGATTTTTTCCCCCCTCCATTTAAAGGGCTCCCCCATCCATCCAGGTGCTCAGGGCAGAGACCTAGAAGCGCGCGTGACAACTTTCTCCTTCCCTCATCCCTCATGTCCAATTCATCAGCAAATCCTGTTGGCTCTGATTCCAAAACACATCCCATTCTGAGACGCAGACCCCTTCTCCCCAACCCATTCAGATCCAGACCCCACAGTCTCCCTCAGGGATGCTTCCCGGCCTCCTCCGGGACTTCCCTAATAACTCTCTGACTTTCTCTGTACATCAGGCACAGGGAGATTTTAAAAGAAGCAGCAGATCTTTGCCCTGCCTCCCTCTCCCCATCCTCTCCAATCCTCTTTTTCCCTCTCCTCTTCCCCCTCCTCTCCTCCATTCCACCCCAGCCACAGGAGCCCTGTTTCCCCAAACATACTAGGCTTGTTACTATCAAAGGGCCTCTGCAAATTGGCTGTTCCCTCTGCTGGAATGCTGTTCCCCACATCTTCCCCAGTTAGCCCCCTTCTCTTCCACCAGGTCACAGGTCCAGTGTCACCTCCTCAGAGAGGCCCTCCACCCTTCCCCCAGCAGTCTCACTCTCCTTCACGTTGTTTTATTGTTTTTGAAATACAACTCTTCCAAACACTTCATTCATTGTGCAACTGATTTTCTTTAGACTGTGGGCAGCTGTAGCCCCATTGGACCCTATGCTGGACCCAGTAAGGGCTAAAAGCAAAGCACTCACTAAATATTTGCAAAATGAAAGGATGGAGAATTCTCAGTCCCTCTAAGTAGCAAGAAAACTCAGTCCCAGCAAGTCATGCTGCCCGGGATCCCAGGCTGGCCCATGCTTTCTGTCTGGCTGTTCAACCTAGCTGGCAGACATCCTTCTCTGTTCCTTACCGGTAGAAGGGGAAGGACCCTTTCCAGTCCTGCCCAGCCCCACCCTGGAGTGTGACCTCTGCCCTTGGGTGAACTTTACCCCACACCTTTGACTTCAGGGAAAGGGAGTTGGCCCCAAGATGCAACTTTCCCAGCCCTTAGGGCCCCCAGCAGTTTAACCCCTTCCTCCCCAGTTCCATCATCTCCTTGAGGACAAAAGGGAGCTCTGGTCAATGGAACTTCTGGCAAATATTGACCCAAGTCCTTGAAGTTGGCTGGGAATGTCTAAGGGGTAGATGGAGGGAGGGCCTTTCCTTGGGCTGCGGGAGGGACCCATCCTGAGTCCTGTACCCTCCACTCAAAGGTCACCTCTGGAGGAGACATATTAGGTTAGGGGCCCTCCATCCCCAGCTTCCTTGGGAGTCCAAGGCACTGAGGGTGCACCAGGGAGGGGCCAGTGGAAATGGGACCTTCAGGGTCCTGTGGGGACCCACAGCCACTGGGAGGAGGAGGGCGGAGCTGCCTTTTCCATTCTGAGAGCCGGGTGCTCAGGGGCCCCCAGTATAGGATTAGCTGCCTGGTGTTCCAGGCGGGTGCTTCCAGGAATTAAGGGACAGTGAGGTTCTGGATGTCTGCTTCAAGGTCTGTGGCACAGGAAAGTGGGGCCTGGGTGTGCCCTAGGCTTTATAATTTCTGCCCTGGAGGTTGAGCCTGGGGAGCAGGGATGCCTGGGTCCTCAGTTTAATGTAATCTGGACTTCAGGCCCTGGAGACCGGGCCTGGGGATTGCAGACCTGCCCCAGGGAGGCCAGTTTCCCTGCCCATCTGCACCCTAAGGAGCCTCTGAAGTCTGGGTCCCAGGAGGACCAGCTGCTTGGGGGAGGAGGGGCAGTCACATCCCTCCTTCCTCCCCCAACAACCCTCAGCAACCACCACCGGCGCCATGGTGCCCTGCCTCCTCCCCAGCCTGTACCCTGCTTGGAGGTGGGGGTCAGCAGGGTCGTGATGAGGGCGGCAAGGGACAAAGGGCGCTTGTCCGATGCCCGCTTTGACCTCGGCCGCTGTGGCTTCCCGGACGCCTGGTCTGCCGCTGATTCACGCCCAGGCCGGCCTCAGCGCCCCCCGCGCGCCGCCCCCAGCCAGGCCGCCCCGGGGGGTAGGAAGTGGGGGGGGGCGAGGGCGGCGCCGAGTCAACTTTCCCTCTTAAGCCCCGAAGGAATGTCGGCGGATTTCCTGAAACCCGACCCTGGCCGCCCGCCGGCCCGCCCGCCCCTCACCTGGACCGGCTCCCCCGGGAACAGCAGGAGGGGCGCGGGGGCTCACCTTGGGGGCCGGGGTCAAGTCCTCTTTCCGCTCACCCCCCGCCCCCAGCGGCCTCGCGCAGCGGAAAGGGGGGTGGGTGGGCGGCAATCGGCCTTTTTCCCTTCTCCCCTCGGGCAACCTGGGCGATCGACCCACTCCTGCAGCCTCAGTTTCCCCTTCTGCAAAAGGGCTCGGGGTGTCCCTCCTCCCTGATGCGCTTTAAGAAATGCCTCTTATACCCAAAGGCCCCCCTCCCATCATTGGCAGGACCCTGCCGGCTTTTCTTTGCTTCTCTCCCTGTCACCTGGACAGAACCACTTTGCAGTCTGAGCCTCATTTTCCTCATCCGTAGAAAAGGGCAACGCCACCAGTACCTATCTTATACGGTTGTTGCAAGAAAAAGTGTTTTGTTATGAATGAAGGACAGCAATTGTGGAGGGGTGAGGCGCGCGGCGGGCCTCTGGAATTAACATGTGTGGGCTTGAATCCTGTCTTTGTCAACGCGTCCCCGAGCCTAAGTTTCCACCTGTGAAACAGGGGACAGTATTGGTCATAATGCACAGGGCTGTTTCCCAAGGTGCTGGCGCGCGGGTGGGTTAGAAGCCGGAGTTCCCCTCCTGGATTCTGGCGCAAACTGCGGGCTGGAGGCCCTCGCCGCCGGGTCGCAGCGGCCTAGCCTGGGAGCGGAGGGGAGGGGAGAGGCGGGGCGGGGCGGGGGAGGGGCCGCGCCGGGATCCAGATGTTCGGGGTCCGCCAGGCACAGCCGCGCCTGATTAAGACACGTGGGGGCCGGCCGGGGGCCTCAGAGATGAAAGCGCGGCCGCAGGCCGTGCGGGGGTTGTCGGGTGCCCCAGGTCCCCACCCCGGACCCCCTCCTCCCGGGCCGGAACCTGAGGTGCCCTCTGACCCGCGGACCCTGCGAGGCTGCGGGGCGGTCTGCGGGGGCGGAGAGTGGGGGGAACGCGCGGGCGGTGGCGCGGCGCTGCAGGCACCTGCGCCAGAGATGCCAGCGAAAGCTGGGGCATCTTTGCAGAGGATCTGGGTTTAGAGGGGCACCCCATTCCCGTACCTGGCAGAGAAGAAGCTGGGTGGACACCCTAACCCGAGATTCGGCTCCTGGGGCTACAGCGCATCACCCGAGGGTGTGGTGGTTATGGAAGTCAGAAGTGTCGCTATTTGCCCCGAGTTTTCCCACGAGAATTAGAAATTTTAGCAGCTCCCCCTCCCCTTGCTCCTGAGCGTACCTCTGGATCCCCTCCCACTAAGGCCCGGCCCAGGGGGTCCCCAGCCTTGGGGAGACGGGGCCAGATCCCCCAGGTCCGTGGATCAGGGCTGGGCCAAAGGGAGGCAAAGCTGAAGGAGCAAGGGAGGGGCTCAGAGGGCTTCCCGGAGGAGGCAAACTGTGCACAAACTGCCACCTCTCTCTGACCAGGGTGTCAAAAGCGATGTCCGGCCTCAGCTGCCGGGTCCTGGGGCTCTCACCTTCCTCCCTCTCCGTTCCCGGGTTGGACTCCAGCCCCCACCGCCCTCCCTCCTCCTCCACCAACGAGCTCTTCTCCTCAGGGTCCTCGCTGACCCTTGTAGCCTGGACACCCCTTCCTCCTCTTTCCCACGGGGTCGACTCACACCTTGCCTCCTCCGCCAGGCTCTACCCAACTCCCCTGGCAAATAGACCCCTCCATCCCATCCCCCTATCTATTTCCTTTTGGCCCCTAGCGCCAGCAGAAATCCGCCGCCCGTGGGCACTAGGGAGGTGTCCTGGGACCCCCGCGATGGGACAGACGGTGAGGGCCGCGATGCACCTGCCCCGCCCGACCCGCACCCCGCGGGTGCCGCAGCGCAGCTTCCCCGCCCGCTCTCCGCATCTCCCACCCCTCCTTCCCAGGCTGCTTCGCTCGGGTGACGTCAGCGCTCCGGTCCCCGCCGCAGCCGCTGAATCCTCCGTGCCCGGCCGGAGCCGGAGTCCCCCGCGCCCCCCGCGTTCCAGCCATGGCTGCAGTGGCGCTGATGCCGCCGCTGCTGCTGCTGCTGCTGGCATCTCCGCCCGCGGCCTCCGCGCCGTCCGCCCGCGACCCCTTCGCCCCCCAGCTCGGGGACACGCAGAACTGCCAGCTGCGGTGCCGCGACGGCGACCTCGGCCCGCTGCCCTCGCAGGTGAGGCGCTTGAGGGGCCAGGTGCCAGCCGGGGTACGCGGGATCTCTCCGAAAGGGGAGGGGTTGGGATGGTTTCTCTTGGATGATAGCAGGAGACTGGGGGAGGGTCCCTTGGGGAGGGAGGGATCGGGAATGGGGATGTCCCTCCAGTGGGGGACGGGCTGGGGGGGGGTCCCTCCAATGGGGGAGGGCTTGGAGATGCAGGTCCTTGCGGTTAGGGCTGATACCACCTCCTGGTCTCCCTCTGCACTCTGCTGAGCAAGGACCCTCTAGCACCCAACCCCAGCTCCCTCAGGCCTGACGGTCCCCCCACCTTACTCCTCCCCCTCCTCCACATCCTCTTCCCACCCCACTCAGAGCTACCAGCCCCTACTCATACCACCACTCCCCAGGATTCAAGCCTGATCTGAGTGTGACCAAAACCGCCTCCTATGGGCCTCTCCCCCGTCCTCTGAGCCTACCCCATCCTCTAAGCCTGAGCCGCCTCCTATCCTCTAAGCCGGCCCCCCTTCTCTGAGCCTCCCCCTCCTCCTCCAGGTCTGAGAATCCTTCTCCATCTCTCCCCTCCTCCCTGGAGCCTGGGGAGGAAGGCTTATTTCTCTCCACCTTCACTGTCCATTTCTCTTCTCAAGCTCCCTCCCCATCTCCCTCCTCGGAGCCTCCACTAATATCTGCAGCCTCCCCCCAACTTCACCCACACCTGGCTAGATTTGGTGGGAAGTCGGAAAACCCTCCCCTGCCTCTCCTGAAGGCTCCGGTCCACCCCTTCTTGCACCTCCCCATGTCCTGAGCTCTGTGTCCCCCACCACCCCAGGTGGGGCTGGAAGGCGCCTCCGAGTCTCCCTATGACAGAGCTGTTCTGATCAGCGCTTGCGAGCGTGGCTGCCGCCTCTTCTCCATCTGCCGATTCGTGGCCAGGAGCTCCAAGCCCAATGCCACCCAGACTGAATGTGAAGCAGGTGAGGGCCCACAGGCAGGGTGGGCCAGGGTGGGGAGAGGTGGTCTGGGACGGCCATCCCCAGTCACATCCTCCCATCTCCCACAGCATGCGTGGAAGCCTATGTGAAGGAGACAGAGCAGCAGGCTTGCAGCCACGGTTGCTGGAGCCAGTCCCCCGAGCCTGAGCCGGAGGAGAAGGTGGGCCTCCTACTGTGGCCTGGGGCCCCTTTTCCTGCGATCCCACCCACTTTGCCCCATGGGAAGTCTTCATTCAGGTCCAGAGGCTCTGCCAGGCTCTGCATTATGTCCCAGGCCTGCAGGGTGACCTCGATCCAGCCCTGGCACATCTCCAGCCTGAGTTGCCATCTCTGTGACATGCACAGTGCCCGCCATGCCCCACCACCTTTTCAGGAGTAAGTGGCAGAAAACCGTCCTGTTTTATCAAACATCTGTCCTGGTTCAGGCCTGACTTCAACCTGTCCCAAATGTCTGGTGTCTCTTGGAGGCACAAGGGACACTGTCACCCCCATTTAGTGCCCAGGGGCAACCTCCCAGGTCACAAACATTTAGGGCTGTGCAAGGGGCAAGACTTGAAGCCACCAGGGCTGTGGCCACGCCTCACCTCACTCATCTTAGGCACCCCCAGAGCTGCCAGGTGCTGGTCTGACCCCTTCCCCTGGGATGAGCTGGTGGTCACTGTCGCCTTGGAGGGGCTCAGAACCGCAGTTCAGGGCAGAGCAGCCTTGCCTCGAAAGCATGCACACACCGCCTTGTGGAAGAAACAATAACGGCTCATCTGTTGTCGTCCAAGCAGTGCTGCATCAGGGGAAACTGAGGCACAGAAAGTCATGTAGCATAGCCAGAGATCCAGGGACTGGGACTCCCCAGAAAGCCCTTTCCCCGCTTCCCCATTTTCCTCCACCCCTTCCAGGCTTTTACTTCTGTTCAGAAGAGCTCACTGCACTGTCAGCCCTTCCCATTCAGAGCTCCCTTTTTTTTTTTTTTTTTTTTTTGAGATGGAGTCTCGCTCTGTCACCCAGTCTGGATTGCAGTGATGCAATCACGGCTCACTGCAGCCTCCGCCTCCCAGGTTCAAGCGGTTCTCCTGCCTCAGCCTCCCTTGTAGCTGGGATTACAGGCACCTGCCACTACAATAGCAAATTTTTGTATTTTTAGGAGAAAGGGGGTTTCGTCATGTTGGCCAGGCTGGTCTTGAACTCCTGACCTCAAGTAATAATCCCACCTTGGTCTCCCAAAGTGCTGGGATTACAACCGTGAGCCACCGTGCCCAGCCATCAGAACTCCATTGATGCTGTCAAATAATAGTGAAGATGATGAGATTTCCAGTAATAGGGGCTACTATGCATTAAGTGCCTGTGCCATGCCAGGTGCTTGGCAGACATCCTCTAGTTGGAATTTCATGGCTACTCCATGAAGAAAAACAATCATCCCCATTTTAGGTCTCAGAGAGCACAATCCACTTCCCTAAGGGTACACAGGAAGCCAAATGCCACGCTGAGATCTGCGTTCCCTATAAGAAGTCCTATTGGCCCAAGTCACTTAGCCACATCCAATCCAAGTGAATTCTCCCAGCTCCCCTCCTATTCGTTTATTTATTCATTTATTTATTTGAGATGGAGTCCCGGTCTTTCACCCAGGCTGGAGTGCAGTGATGAGATCTTGACTCACTGAAAACTTTGTCTCTTGGGTTCAAGCAAATCTCGTGCCCCAGCCTCTCGAGTAGTTGGGATTACAAACATGTGCCACCACACCCAGATACTTTTTGTATTTGTAGTAGAGAGGGTTTCATCATGTTGTCCCAGCTGGTCTCAAACTTCTGGCCTCAAGTGATCTGCCTGCCTCGGCCTCCCAAAGCGCTGGGATGACAGGCGTGAGCCAGTGCGCCCTGCCCCCTCCCATTCATTGGTCAATCCCTTTTTTGGTGCCACCTTTGTGTCTTGGAACTTTTTTCGCCAGAGAAAGGTCCTGGAAGCTCCAAGTGGGGCCCTCTCTCTCCTGGACTTGTTTTCTACCCTCTGCAATGACCTCGTCAACTCAGCCCAGGGATTTGTCTCCTCCACCTGGACATATTACTTGCAGACTGACAATGGGAAGGTAGTGGTGTTTCAGGTGAGACCCTCCCCAACAGGGGCCACACCAGAGTGGCAGATGGGTGGGCAGGATGAGACACTATGACGCATTGGCTCTTGGCTCATGAGATGCAAAGTCCACAATGGGTGAGCTTCAGGCACGGCTGGATCCAGGGGCTCAGTGTCTCACTCCATGCCTTGACTCTGCTTTCTTCTGTGGTGGCTTCATTCCCAGGCATTTACTTCCTCTTGGCAGTAAGGTGGATGTCAGAGGTTCTAGGTTACAGCCCCTCTGGGTGTTTTTTTTTAGATGGAGTCTCACTCTTGTCGCCCAGGCTGGAGTGCAGTGGTGTGATCTCAGCTCACTGTAACTTCCGCCTCCTGAGTAGCTGGGATTACAGGCATGCGCCATCATGCCCAGCTAATTTTTGTATTTTTAGTAGAGATGGGGTTTTGCTGTGTTGGCCAGGCTGGTCTTGATCTCCTGACCTCAGGTGAACAATCCGCCTTGGCCTCCCAAAGTGCTGGGATTAAAGGCATGAGCCACTGCGCCCTGCCCCCTCTGAGTTTTTTTTTTTTTTTTTTTTGGAGGTGGAGTCTTGCTCTGTTGCCTAGGCTGGAGTACAGTGGCAGGATCCCAGCTCACTACAACCTCCACCTCCCAGATTCAAGTGATTCTCCTGCCTCAGCCTCCCAAGTAGCTGGGACTACAGCTGTACGCCACCATGCCTGGCTAATTTTTGTATTTTTAGTAGAGATGGGGTTTCACCATGTTAGCCAGGCTGGTCTCAAACTCCTGACCTCAGGCAATCCCCCTGCCTCAGCCTCCTAAAGTGCTGGGATTACAGGTGTGAGCCACCGCGCTTGACCAACCCTCTGGGATTTTAACTGAGCTGGGATTTACTCTGATTGGCCCTGGCTGGATTATATGACCATCTCTTAGCCAATTCACTGGCTTGGTCTGGATGATGTTCCTACTTCGGGAGCTAAACGATGGGGTTGAGGCGAATGGAAGAGCCTATGAAAGCAGAAAACAGCATCCCTGACACCAAGCCCACAGCCCATGGGATGGTGTCCTCCCTACTGGCCCCCAGGGGAACTGGGTATCAGTTGGGCATGGGACATGGCAGTCACAGAGGGCCTGCCTAGGCCCAGGGGTGCTGTCCTCACAGGCTTCTCTGTGCTGTCTTATTCTTGGCCCAGACCCAGCCCGTAGTGGAGAGCCTCGGCTTCCAGGGGGGCCGTCTGCAGCGCGTGGAGGTGACCTGGCGAGGCTCCCACCCTGAAGCCCTGGAGGTGCACGTGGGTAAGGTGCAACCTAGACCGGTGTTCCTTCCATGGGTGGCCCCAATGCCATGAGGAGTCCGCCTGGCTAACAGACCCGCCAGGATTGGGATCTCTGTCTCTCAAGTCTTGGGTTCTGTGGTCCATCTCCCAGGGTTCCATGGTCCCTCTAAGCCTGTGGCGTTCCGATGTCTCTGTCCTCTCTCACCAGCACCCATCTGCAAAGACCCTCCCGAATTTTATGAGCAAAAGTTGCATTTTTTTTCTCAGAGTTGTTTGCATAATCTGCCTTTACAAAATCCTTACACAAACTCTATGTTAAAAAGAGTCGTGGGACCAAAGCGGTTTTTTTTTTCTGCTCTGCAGCCACGCCACAGTGTTTCACGGTTATAGGGCACTCTCAGATGGTCTTAACTGTAGGCCTCCTGTTACCACCTAAACTCTGCTTTTATTTTACTACACCGTAGTTTGGTTATAATCCGTGGCACAAATCTCAGTGTATAAAAAGCAAAGCAACCTTGTAATCATTTAACTATAAGTAACACAGGTCTGCCCATGGCCATCTCTTCCCACAGCCCATCTCTCAGTGTTCTGTGGCCCATCTCCCAGGGTTCCATGGTCCCTCTCTCAGCATTCTGTGGCCAATCTCCCAGGGTTCCGTGGTCCCTCTCTCAGTGTTCTGTGGCCCATCTCTCAGGGTTCCATGGTCCCTCTCTCCACATTCTGTGGCCCATCTCCCTGGGTTCCGTGGTCCCTCTCTCAGTGTTCTGTGGTCCATCTCCCAGGGTTCCGTGGTCCCTCTCTCAGCGTTCTGTGGCCCATCTCCCAGGGTTCCGTGGTCCCTCTCTCAGCATTCTGTGGCCCATCTCCCAGGGTTCCATGGTCCCTCTCTCAGCGTTCTGTGGCCCATCTCCCAGGGTTCCGTGGTCCCTCTCTCAGCATTCTGTGGCCCATCTCCCAGGGTTCCATGGTCCCTCTCTCAGTGTTCTGTGGTCCATCTCCCAGGGTTCCATGGTCCCTCTTTCAGTGTTCTGTGGCCCATCTCCCAGGGTTCCGTGGTCCCTCTCTCAGTGTTCTGTGGTCCATCTCCCAGGGTTCCGTGGTCTCTCTCTCAGCATTCTGTGGCCAATCTCCCAGGGTTCCGTGGTCCCTCTCTCAGCGTTCTTTGGCCCATCTCCCAGGGTTCTGTGGTCCCTCTCTCAGTGTTCTGTGGCCCATCTCCCAGGGTTCCGTGGTCCCTCTCTCAGCCTTCTGTGGCCCATCTCCCAGCGTTCTGTGGCCCATCTCCCAGGGTTCCGTGGTCCCTCTCTCAGCCTTCTGTGGCCCATCTCCCAGGGTTCCGTGGTCCCTCTCTCAGTGTTCTGTGGCCCATCTCCCAGGGCTCTGATCTCCATTCCAGGACTCCATGCCCCAAGTCCTGACCTCTTCCCTCCTGGTCATGGCTATTATGACCTCCTGGCAAAGACCTGGTGGTGACTGAGTGGTAGCTGATCTCTCAGACCCTGTAGGTCCCCTGGACAAGGTGAGGAAGGCCAAGATCCGGGTCAAGACCAGCAGCAAGGCCAAGGTGGAGTCTGAAGAGCCGCAGGACAATGACTTCCTCAGCTGCATGTCCCGGTGGGTGGCAGGACCCCGGGGGCGGAAGTGGGTGGGGCTGGAGGTGTGGGTCTCCCTGGACCCAGCCCGGGGAACTGAATGGTGCCTGCGGGTGGGACAGGCGCTCGGGGCTGCCTCGATGGGTCCTGGCCTGCTGCCTCTTCCTGTCCGTGCTGGTGATGCTGTGGCTGAGCTGCTCCACCGTGGTGACCGCGCCTGGCCAGTACCTCAAGTTCCAGGTGGGTGTGATCCGTGAATGGCGCTGCACTGAGGGAGGGGGTGGAGGCAGAGAGAGCTGCTTGCTGGTCCTGGATTTGGCCTCCCGCTCCATGGAGTTGAGGACCTTAGACATTTTTTCCCTTCTTTTTTCATATATATATATATGATTTTTAAAAATTTTGAGACAGGGTCTCACTCTTTCGCCCAGGCTGGAGTGCAGTGGCGTGATCATGGCTCACGGCAGCCTCGGCCTCCCTGGCTCAAGCGATCCTCCTGCCTCAGCCTCCTGAATAGCTGGAGCCACAGGCACGTGCCACCATGCCCAGCTAAATTTTGTATTCTTTGTAGGATGGGACTCTTGCTATGTTGCCCAGGCTGGTCTTGAACTCCTGGGCTCAAGCGATCCACCCGCCTTGCCCTCCCAAAGTGCTGTGATTACAGGCGTGAGCTACTACACTTGGCCAGGGCCTCAGACTTGCTGCGTGACTTGGGGCCAGTTTCTTCACTGGCCTTTGAATTGGCAGGAAGAACATCCACTGTTAGTTGGGGCGACATGAAGTCAGAGGTGGCTCACCTCTGTAGTGTTAGCCTCACCTCTGTGGTGCCCAGAGCCTGGGCAACATAGTGAAACCTCGTCTCTACAAATCTTTCAAAATTAGCCTGGCTGGGCGAGGTGGCTCATGCCTGTAATCCCAGCACTGTGGGAGGCCAAGGTGGGCGGATCACGAGGTCAGAAGTACGAGGCCATCCTGGCCAACATGGTGAAACCCCATCTCTACTTAAAATACAAAAATTAGCCGGGTGTGGTGGCATGTGCCTGTAATCCCAGCTACTGGGGAGGCTGAGGCAGGAAAATTACTTGAACCCAGGAGTCGAAAGTTGCAGCAAGCTGAGATTGCACAGCTGCACTCCAGCCTGGGTGACAGAGCGAGACTACATCTCAAAAAAAGAAAAAAGAAATTAGCTGGACATGAAGGTGCATGTCTATGATCCCAGCTACTTGGGAAACTGAGGTGGGAGGATCAGTTGAACCTGGGAGTTCGAGGCTCCAGTGAGCTGTGATGGTGCCACTTGCATGCAAACTTGGACAATAGAGTGAGACCCCATCTCAAAAAAAAAAAAAAAAAAAAAAAAAGGCCTGGTGTGGTGGCTCACACCTGTAATCCCAGCACTTTGGGAAGCTGAGGCAGGCAGATCACTTGAGGTCAGAAGTTCAAGACCAGCCTGGCCAACATGGTGAAACCCGGCCTCTACTAATAATACAAAAATTAGCCAGGTGTGGTGGTGGGCACGTGTAGTCCCAGCTACTTGGGAGGCTGAGGCAGGAGAATCGCTTGAACCTGAGAGGCAGAAGTTATGGGTGAGCCGAGATTGCGCCACTGCACTCCAGCCTGGGTAACAAGAGCAAAACGACTTTGGGAGGCTGAGGCGGGCGGATCACTTGAGGTCAGGAGTTCAAGACCAGCCTGGCCAACATGGTGAAACCTTGTCTCTACTAAGAATACAAAAATTAGCTGGGCGTGGTGGCACGTGCCTGCAATCCCAGCTACTCGGGAGGCTGAGAAAGGAGAATCGCTAGAACCCAGGAGTTGGAGATTGCAGTGAGCCAAGATCACGCCACTACACTCCAGCCTGGGCGACAGGGAGAGACTCCGTCTTAGAAAAAAAAAAAAATCAGAGACGGGAAGAGACTCTTGTCAGGACTGGGTGCTCAGCCGCACTCCGTCCCTCCGCTCCCTCCTCCCCTCTTCCTGCAGCCTCTGACCCTGGAGCAGCATAAGGGTTTCATGATCGAGCCGGACTGGCCCCTGTACCCTCCGCCGTCGCACGCCTGTGAGGACAGCCCGCCACCCTACAAGCTGAAGCTGGACCTGACGAAGCTGTAGGCCTCCACTGGCCCCCTCATTGCCAATCGCAGGGGCCCTTGGGCCTCACTTGCCCTGAGCCCAGGAGTCCAAAGCCAGGGTGGGACCAGCGTTGGCCTCCTCCACCCCCGAATCCTTCCTCTCCTCCCAGTCCCGCCCCTGGCCCCACGGAGTCCTGGGGACACAGTGCCCCAGCTGGGAGGAGTGTGGGATGGGGCACCGGTTCCTCCTTGTCCCCACTTTCTTGGGGGCTTGCTACTTTTTGTCTTCTATTGTGTGGCTTTCTGAGTGTTTGAACCCCAGTCCCGTGTCGCCTTCCTTTTCCCTTCTCTCTCCCCTCTCTGCAGGGGCTGAGGTCGAGGGGGAGCTGCATTTTGCTAGGGCTTCCCCTTTCTCTCCATCCTGGTCTCCGGAGACCCAGCTTCCGAGAGATGGGGTGTGGGCAGCTCCATCCCCAACAGAGTGTCCCTGGGGCTCGTCCAGGGCTGGGGAGAAATAAACCGTGTATATAGAAGAGTCTCCGGCTGAGCCTGTTCTGCTCTGTTCAGCTGTCTGCCTGCCCTTGGGGTGTGGCCCACACATGGCCAGGACCCCTGCCCAGCAGGCCCTTTCTGACAGGAAAGACCCAGAAACTGGTGGCACTAGGGACTCAAAGTAGCTGCCTCTCGGAAGGACACTCCCTCTGCTTCAGCCCAGGTCACACTCCCCACTAGAGATGTCCCTGGAAAGGTGGCTTGTAGCCAGGGGCAGAGGTTCATGCCTGTAATGTCAGCATTTTAGGAGACCAAGGCAGGAGAATCACCAGAGCCCCGAAGCTGGGACTACAGGCTCATGTTGCCACACCCGGATGATTTTATTTATTTATTTATTTACTTTTTATTTTTTTAGAGGCCGGGTTTCAACATGTCGGCCAGGCTGGTCTGAAACTCCTGACCTCGTGATCCACCCGCCTCGGCCTCCCAAAGTGCTGGGATTACAGGCGTGAGCCCATGTGCCCAGCGCAGTCCACTTTCTTTTGGGAATGGAGCTCTGGCCCACTGGGGACAGTCTCAGGGCATTGCACAGGGGTCCTCTCATCTTCCCCATCCAAGGAGACCACACTTAGCCTTCTTTCCTTGAACTTTATGTTGGAGAGGATCATGCAGGAGGGGAGCCACGCCCTGCCCCTCCTGTCTGTTCCACAGACTCCTCCACATTCTTCTGGTAACTCCTCTTTGAGATTCAGTTGACTTGAGCTGGTTTCTGTTGCTCGAAACCGGAGATTGCTGGCTGATACAGGGCCTCATCCCCTGGGCAGAGCTTGGGATCAGGGGCATGAGGGCCCCAGCCCCCAGGCAACGGGATGGAAATTCTCAGGGATTCCAGGCTGATGCAGTGACAGCGGGTTGGCAGGCTGGGCAGCAAATTAGATAATGCCTAGTAAGGCTGTGTGTAAGACCCTCCAACCTGCCACCCTACCCTGGATTCGGGAGGGTTGATCCACTTGGGTCCTCTTCTCTCCACTGGAGTCAGTCACAGGGACCACTGGCAGGAGATGAGATGAGGGAGGAGTTAAGGTCTTTCCTGGTCTCCTTCCCAGCAGCCCCTGACCCAAGACCACAGCTCTACCAGGTGGCCTTCCCTGGGGATCCTCAAGGTCTCTGGAGGGGCCTGTAATCCCAGCACCGTAGGAGGCCAAGGAGGGCAGATCACCTGAGGTCAGGAGTTCAAGACTAGCCTGGCCAACATGGTGAAACCCCATCTCTACAAAATTACAAAAATTAGGCTCGGTGGCTCATGCCTATAATCCCAGCACTTTGGGAGGCTGAGGTGGGCGGATCACCTGCGTTCAGGAGTTTGAGACCAGCCTAGGAGACATGGTGAAACCCTGTCTCTACTAAAATACAAAAAGGTAGCCAGGTGTGGCAGTCTGCACCTGTAGTCCTAGCTACTCGGGTGGCTGAGGCAAGAGAATTGCTTAAACTCGGGAGGTGGAGTTGCAGTGAACCGAAATCACACCGCTGGACTCTAGCCTGGGTGACAGAGCGAGACTCCATCTAAAAAAATAATAATTTAAAAAAATAATAAATTTAAAATAACAATAATAATAGTTCCTTTAGGCCAGGAGGGATGGCTCACATCTGTAATCCCAGCACTTCTGTAGGCCCAGGTAGAAGGATCAGGAGTTCCTCGAGCCCAGGAATTCCAGTGAGCTATGATTGTGCCTGGGTGACTGAGTAAGACCATGACTCAAAAAATATATGTATAGCCACTTTATTTATTTATTTAGAGACGGAATCTCCCTCTGTTGCCCAGGCTGGAGTGCAATGGTGCAGTCTTGGCTCACTGCAACCTCCACCCTCTGGGTTCAAGTGATTTTCCTGCCTCAGCCTCCTGAGTAGCTAGGATTACAAGCGCACACCCCCACATCTGGCTAATTTTTTACTAATAATTTAGTAAAGACAGGGTTTCGCCATGTTGGCCAGGCTGGTCTTGAACTCCTGTCACCTGGTAGTTAGCCCGCCTTGGCCTTCCAACCACTTTATTTATTTATTATTTATTTATTTAGAGCCAGAGTCCCGTTCTGTCACCTAGTCTGGAGTGCAGTGGCGGGATCTCCGCTCACTGCAAACTCCGCCTCCCAGGTTTAAGTGATTCTCCTGCCTCAGCCTCCCAAGTAGCTGGGATTACAGACACAAACCATCATACCTGGCTAATTTTCGTATTTTTAGTAGATGGGGTTTTGCTGCGTTGGCTAGGCTGGTCTTGAACTCCTGATCTCAAGTGATCCGCCTGGTACCATGACCATCGGGATTCAACCCAGATGTAATATGGGCCCCAGAGAGTATCATTCTGGGCCCTGTATGGGGTTTGAGGACAACCTCTAGGAATGTAGCCCAGGAAATAAGAAGTGGGCAGAGGTGAGAAGAGAATGGCAGCCAGCCGTTCTCTTTGGTAGAACTTTCTTTGTGATAGAAATATTATGTCGGCACCAATTCCAGCCACCTCTAAGTAACTGAGCACTTGCAGCATGGCTAGTGTAACTGACGAATTGCATTTCTTTTTTTTTTTTTTGAGATGGAGTTTCACTCTTGTCACCCAGACAGGAGTGCAATGGTGCGGTCTCAGCTCACCGCAACCTCCACCCTCCTGGTTCAAGTGATTTTCCTGCCTCTGCCTTTCGAGTAGCTGGGATTACAGGTGCCCACCACCACATCCAGCTGATTTTTGTGTTTTTAGTGGAGATGGGGTTTTGCTCGAACTCCTGAACTCAGGTGATCCTCTCGCCTCAGCCTCCCAAAGTGCTGAGATTAAAGGCGTGAGCCACTGAGCCTGCCCTGAATTTACTTTATTTAGTTTGAGTTGATGTACATGTAAGATTTTTCTAGGTGGGCACTGTGGCTGATAGTTGTAATCCCAGCACTTTGGGAGGCTGAAGCAGGAAGATCACTTGAGCCCAAAAGTGCGAGACCAGCCTGGGCAACATGGTGAGGCACCTGTCTTTTTTTTTTTTTTTTTGAGATGGAGTCTCACTCTGTTGCCCAGGCTGGAATGCAGTGACGTGATTTTGGCTCACTGCAATCTCCACTTCCCAGGTTCAAGCAATTCTCCTGCCTCTGCCTCCTGAGTAGCTGAGATTACAGGCATGTTCCACCATGCCCAGCTAATTTTTGTATTTTTAATAGAGACATAGTTCTGCCATGTTGGCCAGGCTGGTCTCAAATCCCTGACCTCAGGTGATCCACCTGCCTCAGCCTCTCAAAGTGCTGGGATTACAGTGTGAGCCACAGTGCCTGGCCAAGGCACCTGTCTTTTTAAAATTTATTTTATTTTATTTTATTATTGCTATTTTTTGAGATGGAGTCTCACTGTGTCACCCAGGCATGATCTTGGCTCACTGCAACCTCTGCCTCCCGGGTTCAAGTGAGTCTCCTGCCTCAGCCTCCTGAATAGCTGGGATTACAGGTGTGGGCCACCACACCTGGCTAATTTTTGTATTTTTAGTAGAGACGGGGTTTCACCATATTGGTCAGGCTGGTCTTGAACTCCTGACCTTGTGATCCCCCTGCCTCGGCCTCCCCAAGTGCTGAGATTACAGCTTGAGCCACTGTGCCCAGCCAAGGCACCCATCTTTATTTAAAAAAAAAAAAAGGCCAGTTCTGGGGGTGTGTGTCTCTAGTCCCAGCTATTCAGGTGGCTGAAGACTAGCTTGGATTGCCTGAGACTAGCTTGGGCAACATAGCAAGACCCTTTCTCTACAGCAATCTTTTAGTCCAGGTGCAGGCAACAGAGTGAAGCCTTATCTCTACCCCCCCAAAAAAATATATGTATACACACACATACACACATATATGTATATATATACACAAAATTAGCCAGGTATCGTGGCGGGTGCCTGTAGTCCCAGCTACTCCGCGGTACTCGGAAGGTTAGAGTGGAGGAACTGCCTGAGCTCGGGGAGACTGAGACTGCAGTGAGCCAAGGTGGCACCACCGCCCTCCAGCCTGGGTGACAGAGTGAGATCCTGTCTGACATGACATCACGCCAGGCTAATTTTTAAATTTTTTTGTTTCGTTTGGAGACAGAGTCTCTCTGTTCCCCAGGCTGGAGTGCAGTGGCACGATCTCAGCTCACTGCAACCTCCGCCTCCTGGGTTCAAGTGATTCTCGTGCCTCAGATTCCCGAGTCGCTGGGATTACAGGCACCCCTCATCACGCATGGCTAATATTTTATATTTTTGGTAGAAACTGGGTTTCGCCATGTTTGCCAGGCTGGTCCTGATCTCAGGCAATCTGCCTACCTTGGCCTTCCAGAGTGCTGGGATTACAGGCGTGAGCCATCTTGCCTAGTCAAAATTTGCCATTTTCATGAGTTTTGAGTACATCAACTGCATCCACAATGTTGTGCTACCAACCCTCTCATGGATTTTTTTTTTTTTTTTAATTGCTATTGTTTTTGAGGTTGAGTCTTGCTCTGTCTCCCGGGCTGGAGTACCGTGGTGCGATCTTGGCTCATTGCAACCTCTGCCTCCCAGGTTCAAGTGATTCTCCTGCCTCAGTCTCCCGAGTAGCTGGGATTACAGGCATCCATCACCACGCCCAGCTAATTTTTGTATTTTTACTAGAGATGGGGTTTCACCCTGTTGGCCAGGCTGGTCTCAAACTCCTCACCTCAAGTAATCTGCCTGTCTCAGCCTCCCAAAGTGCTGGAATTACAGACGTGAGCCACTGCGCCCGGCCCTTCCATGGATTTTCATGGCCACTGTCACTGATCAGCCCAGCTTAAAGGGGACTTCATTTGTACTCATGCTGTCTTCCCACCCGGTCCCAGTTTCTCATCTCAGCAGCTCTAGACATCTGGGCTGCATCTTGATTCTTCCCTGTCCTCACCTCACCTCATTCCATCGGCACGGCTTGTCCCCTCGGCCTCCAAAGCATACCTCCAGCCCACAAGCATCTCTTTGTTTCCATGGCAACCACTGAGGTCCAAGCTGCCACCGCCTCTCACCCAACAACGGCGCCCACTGCCTCCTCCCTTGGGGCTTCCGGCCTCCTCTACAGCTGCCCTCTGTTTCCGTCTTGGGTAAAGAAATCTGATCCCAGACCTCACCCCTTTCTGGGGGTTACTGTCATGCCCAAACATGCCTCAACAGCACAGATTCCCACGACTCGGTCTCACTATTGTCTCCAAGCGCTTCTGTGAGGCTGTGCCCCTCACTCACTCTGCTCCAGGGGACGCATGAGGTTTTCTCTGGATTTCTTGAGCCTACCTTGTTCCTCCCAGCCCCAGGGCCTTTGTACATGCAGTCCCCTCTGCCAGGAGCACACTCTGGTCCTGCTTTGCCAAGTTCTCAGCCACACCAGTGTCCCGGGATCCCCATGTTTCACTTCCTGCCCATCTTCTCTGCTCTGATGACATTCGTCATTGATTACGACTTATTTGTTGGCTGGGTGCGGTGGTTCACACCTGTAATCCCAGCACTTTGGAAGTCCAAGGTGGGCGGATTACAAGGTCAGGAGTTCGAGACCAGCCTGGCCAATATGGTGAAATCCAATCTCTACTAAAAATACAAAAGTTAGCGGGGCATGGTGGCAGGCACCTGTAGTCCCAGCTACTCAGGAGGCTGAGGCAGGAGAATCACTTGAACCTGGGAGGCAGAGGTTGCAGTGAGCAGAGATCATGCCACTGCACTCCAGCCTGGGCAACAGAGCAAGACTCCATCTTAAAAAAATAAATAAATAGCCAGGCGCTGTGGCTCGAGCCTATAATCCCAGCACTTTGGGAGGCCGAGTCGGGTGGATCACAAGGTCAAGAGATTGAGGCCATCCTGGTCAACAAGGTGAAACCCTGTCTCTACTAAAAATATAAAAAATTAGCTGGGCATGGTGGCATGCCTGTAGTCCTAGCTACTCAGGAGGCTGAGGCAGGAGAACTGCCTGAACCCAGGAGGCGGAGGTTGCGGTGAGCCGGGATCGCACCATTGCACTGCAGTCTGGGTAACGAGAGTGAAACTCCGTCTCAAAAAAAAAATAATAAACAAACAAATAAATAAATAAATGGCTGGTCACAGTGGCTCACGCCTGTAATCCCAGCACTTTGGGAGGCCAAGGTGGGCAGATTACCTGAGCTCAGGAGTTCACGACCAGCCTGGGCAATACAGTAAAACCCCATCTCTACTTAAATATAAAAAATTAGCCAGGCGTGGTTGCGGATGCCTGTAGTCCCAGCTACTTGAGAGGCCGAGGCGGGAGAATCGCTTGAACCCAGGAGGCGGAGGTTGCAGTGAGCTGAGATCACACCACTGCATACCAGCCTGAGCTACAGAGTAAGACTTTGTCTCAAAATAAATAAATAAATGAATAATAGAGGCCAGGCATGGCGGCTCACACATATAGTCCCAGAACTTTGGGAGGTTGAGGGAGGTGGAAGGCTTGAGGTCAGGAGTTAAAGACTGGTCTGAGCAACATAGTGAAACCCCGTCTCTATTAAAAATACGAAAGTTATCTGGGCGTGGTGCCCAGCTGCTCAGGAGTCTGAGGCGGGAGAACCTAATTCTCCTGCTTACCAATGAAGAGCTTTGCATCTTTGCCAGTCTGGCAGCCACCTCTCCTCTGCCATCCCTCCTGCCTTTTGGTCTTAGAGACCAAAATGTGCTTGTTGTCACTGCTTCTAGTGGTGCAGCAGTGGTCCAGCCTCAGGGCTTTTCCCAGAACCTGCCTTCACTTCGAAATGCTGTCTGGGACTCTGTAGGAATCTACCCGGCACCTGCGGTCTTCCTCCTTCCCTTGATTGTTTGATTTTTGTTGTTTCATCTGTCGTCCAGGCTAGAGTGCAGTGATCATGGCTCACTGCCGCCTCAATCTTTCAGGCTCAAGTGATCCTCTGTCCTCAGTCTCCTGAGCAGCTAGGACGACATATGCATGCAACCTCTAGGGCTAATTATTATTATTATTATTATTATTATTTTTTTTTTTTTGAGACGGAGTTTTGCTGTTGTTACCCAGGCTGGAGTGCAATGGCGCGATCTCGGCTCACTGTAACCTCCGCTTCCTGGGTTCAGGCAATTCTCCTGCCTCAGCCTCCCAAGTAGCTGGGATTACAGGCGCGCACCACCATGCCCAGCTACTTTTCTGTATTTTTAGTAGAGATGGGGTTTCACCATGTTGACCAGGATGGTCTCGATCTGTTGACCTCGTGATCCACCCTACTCGGCCTCCCAAAGTGCTGGGATTACAGGCGTGAGCCACCACGCCCAGCTTATTATTATTTTTTTCCCAGAGACAGAGTCTCGCTCTGTCGCCTAGGGTGGAATGCAGTGGTGTGATCTCGGCTCACCGCAACCTTTGCCTCCTGGATTCAAGCGATTCTCCTGCCTCAGCCTCCTGAGTAGCTAGGATTACAGGCATGTGTCACACACCCGGCTAATTTTTGTATTCTTAGTATAGGTGGGTTTCACCATGCTGGCCAGGCTGGTCTCAAAGCCTTCACCTTGTGATCTGCCTGCTTTCGCCTTCCAAAGTGCTGGGATTCCAGGTATGAGCCACGGAGTTGGGCCGGCAGAATGTTTTTATGTGTTCTTTTCTTTTTTTTTTTTTCTTGAGACGGAGTTTTGCTCTTGTTACCCAGGCTGGAGTGCAATGGCGCGATCTCGGCTCACCGAAACCTCCACCTTCTGGGTTCAAGCAATTCTCCTGCCTCAGCCCCCCGAGTAGCTGGGACTACAGGCACGCACCACCATGCCCAGCTAATTTTTGTATTTTTAGTAGAGACAGGGTTTCATCTTGTTGACCAGGATGGTCTCGATCTCTTGACCTCGTGAGCCACCCGCCTCGGCCTCCCAAAGTGCTGGGATTACAGGCGGGAGCCACCGCGCCCGGCCTTTATGTGTTCTTTACATAGTTGTGTGTAATTGGTCATTTCTTGAATCCCGCAACCAGCCTAGGGTTGGGTCCAGAGTGAATGCTTCACAAATGTAGAATGAGTCATGCCAGGTGGCGTGGGCACATACTGTGAGCTCCGTAGGTGTGTGGAAGTGGGAGGGGAGTCCCCTCCAACCAGGTGGTGAGTGATAGCTGCCTGGAGGAGGTGGCAATCAAGTTGGGTTTTGAGGGATGAGTATGATCTGGGGAGAAGGGAGGGAGTCCCAGGTGGAAGGAAAAGCATCGTGTGTGTGTGTGTGTGTGTGTGTGTGTGTGTATCTGTCTGTGCATGTAGATGTGTCAAAGGCATCCCAGGGTGTGTGTGTTTGCCCACAATGTCTTCAAACTTTTTTTTTTCTTTTGAGAACAAGTTTTGCTCTTGTTGCCCAGGCTGGAGTGCAGTGATGCAATCTCAGCTCACTGCAATCTCCACCTCTCAGTTCAAGTGGTTCTTCTGTATCAGCCTCCCCAGGTAGCTGGAATCACAGGCGTCTGTCACCACACCCGGCTAATTTTTTGTAGTTTTGTTTTGTGTTTTGAGACAGAGTGTTGCTCTGGTGCCCAGGCTGGAGTGCAGTGGCATGATTTCAGCTCACTGCAACCTCTACCTCCCGGGTTCAAGCTATTCTCCTGCCTCAGCCTCCAAAGTAGCTGGGACTACAGGCACGCACCACCACACCTGGCTCATTTTTTGTATTTTTTTTTTTTTTTTTTGCTTCCAACTGAATGAGTCTCTTTATTCTCTTGGTCTCCTCCAGTTACTACTTCCGCTGTAGATGGTGGATGGGTCGGCTCCACTTCAGGTGTCGGCTCTGCCATGAGCATGGTCTTTCCCTTTACTGCAACTCACATCAAAACCTTTGATTCTTTTTTTATATTCCAGTCCCAGAAGTAGTTTCCACTGTAGAAGTTAATTGATGAGTCTTATCCTCTCTAGTAGTAGCTTACAACAGGCTCTAGCTTCTCCACGAACACTACAGGATGAATTTAGTTTAAATATGTATTAAACTAAAAGGCATTCTCTCCAAATGAGTTTAAATGCATTTTATTTTTAGAGAACCTACATGACATGTTTTTCTTAAAAACAATGCCTCCACTCCAAATAAATCATGGTCAAAATAAATGAAGGTCTCAAGATGACATCAGTCCCATTTGTCTTAAGTCCTGGTGTGTGGATGACAAGCAGAAGCCAGTTATGGTGACAGGCGACAGATCCAAAGTAATTGCCAAATTTGTTAACATTTTTCCATTTCTAAACCATCCTTAAAGAAAATCATATATGGGGTCACACCATCTTCACGGTAGTCCAATAGAGCAACCATGCCATCTGGATTCATGTTTTCACCAATGAAGAACTGGTAGTTTTTGAAATTAGCAAGGATGTGCTTGATTTGCTCTGCAGCTCCTGTCATAAAAGGTTTTACTCTTTCTGGTCTCTGTTCTTCAAGTTTGCCTTTGATTGACTTCATGTAATCTTTGATGTACTTCTTGTAGGCTTCTTTTGTGAAACTCGTTTCCTGCAGGTGATGGTTCATGACAATATCCACACCAGTGATTACTGTGCTTTCGGTACCTTCGCCCTCGGGGCCTTCAGCGGAGGCATTTCCACCAATGAGCCAGTCATCAATGTTACCTTCTGTCCTACTGACCATCTTCCCCTCCACCGCCAGGCACAGCCCGTCCGCGATCTCCCGGATCTTGTAGATGTCAGAGAACATCTCATAGTGGCTGATGAGATCCCGGTAGATAATCATGATGGCGGCTGACGGGAGAGGACGGCGGCGCTGGCTTAGCAGGAGCCCGACACTCGGAGCGAGCGCTGTGCAGCCGAAGCGGCGCGAGGGGGTAGGGGGGAGCGGGCGGAAAAGCCATTTTTTGTATTTTTAATAGAGATGGGGTTTCACCATGTTAGCTAGAATAGTCTCATTCTCCTGACCTCGTGATCTGCCCACCTTGCCCTCCCAAAGCGTTGGGATTACAGGCGTGAGCCATGGCGCCCAGCCAATTTTTTGTATTTTTGGTAGAGACGGTGTTTCACCTGGTTTGGCCAGGCTGGTCTTGAACTACTGACCTCGTGAATTACCTGCCTCAGCCTCCAAAAGTGCTAGGATTACAGGCGTGAGCCACTGCACCTGGCCTATTTACTTCTTTATGGGTTCATTGTCTGCCTGCTACGCCACTCAAGGCTGGGCTCACTGGGAGGGCAGGGCTGGGTCGGCTGTGACCCCAGCATCCATAAACGCAGATCGCAGAGGAATGACCCAACAAGGGTGTGTGGGACAGCTGGGAAAGAACCCTGCGTGCCATGCAAAGGTCTTGGCGCTGCTCTGCCACATAACCAACCCTTGGCCCTACCGAGACTCTCAGGAGAGAGAGAGGCCCCTTTGACTATGTGGCTGAAGACCAGACTTACTGCAACTCTGTCTGTCTCTGAGCTTCAATTTCCTCTTCTGTCTTAGAGCTCTGCCCCTCCCTCCATCTTCCTCCTGAGCTGCACAGACCTGGTGGTGGGTGGGTGGGTGGGTGGGTGGCTGGCGTCATGGCAACGGTAGCACAGGGTTGCCACAGCAACCTGCTTCCCTAGTGACAGGCCTGAGTTTTTTTCCCCAGGGTGGCAATCCACCGGGAATAGATGAGGAGAGGGTGTCCCCAGCGTCCAGCAGGCACACAGGAGACATTCTGTAAACATTTGGAGGGCAGGATGGGGATGCATGGTGGCTGTCTTTGCTTGGGGCACAAGGAGGAGGTGTCAGGTCCCTGCTGGGCTCCATGCAGCTCCTGACCTGCTCTCCCTCCTCAGGGCCCCCACGCAGGCTGTTCCCTCCACCTGGAGGCTGTTCCCTCTTCGCTCCTTCTGGCCAGCTTTTCAGCCTGACCTCCTGGCACAGCCCCAGCTTTTATCGTGGTGACAATTAAGTGATGGCTTGTTTGCTTGTGTGATGATTGGTTTAATAAATGTTCCCTCTGCCAGATGTGACGCGCTAGGCGTCTCAGTCACAGCTGTGTCCCACACACCGAGGAGGCTGCTCTCAATACATCTTTGTCGACACTCTCCATCCTTGCTCCGCCTTGCCCACTTCTTCCGAGCCAATTCGGCCTCATATGTATCCCTTGAGCTTTTTTCTGGCACTAAGCTCAGGTCCTTCACACTATGTCCCCTCAGAATATTCTGGAACTTTCCACAATGTTCTGGAATGTCCCGGAACATTCTAGAACATTCTGTCCCCTGCTTTTACCGAGGTTGGGGCATCACCTCTTCAGGAAGGCTCTCCCTGATCTCCCTTCGGAAGCAGTGCTCTCCCACCCAACACACACTTGATCACTCTCAGTCCCTTGCCTTCAAGTCAATTATTGTCATCTCAAATGGCCTTGGTCATTGATAAATTGTGTATCTCAGATTTGTCTTTCCCATCAGAATGTACCTTTCAGAATATCCTGGAACATGAGGGCAAGGATCTTGTCAGATGGGCTGATAGTTGAATCCCCAGCAGCCTCTCAGCACCCTTGTCCCCAGAGGGGGATCCCAGTTGGTCACCCCCTAGCGGCAGTCCCAGTTCTATCACATTGGGTGGATTTGGCGTTTTTTTCTGGGGGGATGGGGTCTCGCTATGTTGTCAGGACTGGTCTCAAACTCTTGGACTTAAGTGATCCTCCTGTCTCGGCCTCCCAAAGTGCTGGGATTACAGTCTTGAGCCACTGCAACTGGCCTGCTTTTTATTCTTTTTTTAGTAAATTGTCTTTAATAAGACATAATTTGAATCCTACGGCACACCCATTTTAAATGCCCGGTTCAATGAGTTTTGGCAAATGTTATCCTCCTAAGATACTCCTATAATGATGATATAGGCTGGTTTGGTGGCTCACACCTATAATCCCAGCACTTTGGGAGGCTGAGGTGGAAGACTCACTTGAGGCCTGGAGTTCAAGACCAGCCTGGATAATATAGTGAGACACTGTCTCTACCAAAATTTATTTTACAAAAAAAATTTTTTTTGAGACAGTTTCGCTCTTGTTACCCAGGATGGTGCAATGGCACGATCTTGGCTCACTGCAACCTCCGACTCCTGGGTTCAAGCAATTCTCCTGCCTCAGCCTCCCAAGTAGCTGGGACTACAGGCATGCACCACCATGCCCAGCTAATTTTTGTTTTTAGTAGAGATGGGGTTTCACCTTGTTGACCAGGATGGTCTTGATTTCTTGACCTCGTGATCCACCTGCCTCGGCCCCCAAAGTGCTGGGATTATAGGCGTGGCCACCGCGCCCGGCCTATTTTACAAAATTAGCCAGGTGTACTAGTACACACCTGGGGTCTCAGCTGCTCCAGAGGCTGAGGTACTTGTCCCAGGAGGTCAAGGCTGCAGTGAACTATGATTGCACCATTGCACTCCAGCCTGAGCAGCAGAGTGAGACCTTATCTCTAAAAATAAAATAAAATAAAATAAAAATAAAAGGGCCTGGTGTGGTGGCTCATGCTTGTAATCCCAGCACTTTAGGAGGCTGAGGTGGACAGATTGCTTGAGCTCAGAAGTTTGAGACCAGCCTGGGCAACGTGGCGAAACCCAACTCTACAAAAAAAAAAAAGCAAAAATTAGCTGGGCATGGTGGCGCACACCTGTGGTCTCAGCTACTTGGGAGACTGAGATGGGAGGATCACTGGAGCCCAGGAAGTCCAGGCTGCAGTGAACTGAGATTGCATCACTGCACTCCAGCCCCAGGACCAATCTGTGGTGACCATTCGACAGTGTAGACACTGTCCCCAGCCCAAAACTGCAGGAACTTGAAGCCTTCCCCAGATTTCACTTTCTTCCTCCATAACATCTGGGGGTTGTAAGGGAGACCTCCAAGCTCTGACCTGGGGGTGTGAGCCCTGCAGCTGGTCTGGAGCGGAAAAGAGCAGGTGGTGCAGTCCCTGCCTCTAGTAGAGTGGTGCCAGCTGTGGGCCAGATGGTGGCCAGGCCTGTGGACGCTGCCTGCTGTGTCCCTGCCTGCCGGCTCTGCCAGACCACAGGTCATCCTTATTAAATGGGGCGTGTGCAGTCACCGGCATGGACCTTCCAGGTCCCCCACTTGTCTAGGCCCCATCCCAGTGATGGCGGCCGCCAGGGCTCAGGCCAAGAGCACTGGCAGAGGTCACTGGCCTCACTCTGTCTGGCTCGACATCCCTGTTCCATCTCTATTTGGTCCCACCAGCAAAGTGCATCTCAGCTGGAACTACCTCCCACCCCTCCATGTCCACCACACTGGGATGAGCCCTACCCATTTTTCCTCTGGATTATATGCCTCCTAACTCACGTCCCAAATTCAAGATATTGCCCCCCAATTGTCACACACCGTTTAACAGTCAGACACTGTAATACTGTTAAAACCAGTGTCAGCCAGGCATGGTGGCTCACACTGTAATCCTGGCATTTTGGGAGGTCAAAGCGGGCAGATCACTTGAGGTCAGGAGTTTGAGACCAGCCTGGCCAACATGGTGAAACTCCATCTCTACTAAAGATGCAAAAATTAGGCCGGGCACAGTGGCTCACACCTGTAATCCTAGCACTTTGGGAGGCTGAGGTGGGTGGATCACCTGAGGTCAGGAGTTCAAGACCAGCCTGGCCATCATGGTGAAACCCCATCTTTAAAAAAAAGAAAAAAAAGGGCCGGGCGCGGTGGCTCGAGCCTGTAATCCCAGCACTTTGGGAGGCCGAGGCGGGTGGATCATGAGGTCAAGAGATCGACACCATCCTGGCAACATGGTGAAACCCTGTCTCTACTAAAAAAATACAAAATATTAGCTGGGCATGGTGGCGCGTGCCTGTAATTCCAGCTACTCAGGAGGCTGAGGCAGGAGAACTGCCTGAACCCAGGAGGCGGAGGTTGCGGTGAGCTGAGATCGTGCCATTGCACTCCAGCCTAGGTAACAAGAGCGAAACTCTGCCTCAAAAAAAAAAAAAAAAGATGCAAAAATTAGGCCAGGAGCAGTGGCTCACACCTGTAATCCCAGCACTTTGGGATGCTGAGGCAAGTGGATCACCTGAGGTCAGGAGTTTGAGACCAGCCTGTCCAACATGGTGAAACTGTCTCTACTAAAAATACAAAAATTAGCTGGGCGTGGTGGCACATGCCTGTAATCCCGGCTACTTGGGAGGCTGAGGCAAGAGAATCACTTGAACCCGGGAGGTGGAGGTTGCAGTGAGCTGTGATCACAATGTAATTGCCACTGCTTACAAACCCCCTCTCCTTTCTCACTTCATACAGAAGACCCCAAAACGGATCCCCAAAGCCTTCTGTGACCTGAACCCCCTCCTGTTGCCTCCCACCCATTCTCCTCCCCTCTCCTCTCCCTCTTCCTAATTTTTCTTTGACAGGCCACTATCCAGGCACGCTCCTGCCCCAGGGACATTGCACCAGCTGCCCTGTGCTATGTGATCTGGGAGGACAGATCACACAGTGTGTTCAAAGCACAGTGGGTCTACAGCACACTAGGCGTGTGTGCACAGCCAGGAGCCCAGAGAACCTCTTCTTTCTTATCTTCAGCTGTGTGTGTGTCTGACATGTGGGTCAAATCTGGATGTTTATGAAGTGTGCGTGCATATGGACACCATTGACTTCAGATGTTATTCGTGGTGGGTGTGTCAGCTGTAGGTCTCTGCTGAGCGAGGTTTGATGCCTGCATGTGGTTCATTTGGAACAAAGATTCCTGCGGCGGGCTGACCAAGGGCAGGCGAAGGTGTGTGTGTGTGCAGACCTTGCTGGAACATGGGCTGCTCATGCACGTGTGCATTCAACATTTGCGGAGTGCTTACTGTGTATTGGAGAGGTCAGCAGGGCCCTTCAGCACTTGTTATCTGTCAACTTGCACAGAGTCATCTGAGAGCATTTTGTGCAACGATTGAGCACCTGCTGTTGCATCAGGCCCTCTGTTGGAGATGCTGGTTGAGTGTGGTCCAACCTGCAAAAGTCCAACCAAGCAGGCCCTTTTCTTCCTCCCATGGGTTCTCCAGCCCCATAGCCACCTCCTTCCAGCACTGACTGTAGAGAGGCCTTTGAGCTCCTTCTGGATCCCTGCTCTCTGCCAGACACTGCACAAGTCAGAGTGACTTGGAGGTTAAAAGAATAAATGAGCTCCAGGCTATAGAGGGGATCCTGGGAGCTTGAACCCTACCAGGCTTGGGGAGTGAGGGGGCCCCCAAAAGCTCTAGATGCTTTATAGAGGCTTATAGATGCACGACTTTGAGCCCTGGCTGAAGGTCGGCGTGTTGGGATGGCTGGGGTTTGGGGATCTGAGGATGTTGGGTCTGGTGGAATGGACTTTAGGGGTGTTAGTTTTGAAGGATCTGCAGGCAGGGATTTGGGGAAGTGAGAGTTGAGATTTGATTAGAGGATGGGAGATAATTGAATGTGGAGGGTTTTTAAGTGTGAGAAACCAGAATTGGTGTATGAAGCAGGAGGCTTGGGGACCTAAGGGCAGATGATTGGGGTCTGAGGGTGGAGGCTCTGGGAGGGTATGTCATGGGAGGGGGGACCCATGAGAGGCGGGAAGTCTGAAGCTTGGGCATGGGTGCGTTTCGCCCTTGAGAGGCATCGGAAGGAGGTAAGATTGGAGTTCGGGTGTGCAGGGCGGGTAGAGAGAGGGTATGGTTCCCTGAGCTCAGAGACCCATTTCTTCATGCTCCACCTCCCCCTCCCGCCCACCCTACCCACGACCCCCTTCCCTGGGTCACCTATCCTGCTCCCACGCCTCAAATTATAACCACGCCCAGCCAACACCCCGAACACGCCCGCCAGCTCCCCAGGACACTCATGGACTCCTTAACACCGGCACGTGTGCCTCCCACCTCCTCAGATCCGCGGCTCTTAGCCTGGCCCCACCCCTCATCAGATCAGGCTCCGCCCCTCCAAGACCCCGCCAATCCCTCGCCCCCTCCACACATCCCTGATCTTCCCCGACCCCCTGGTTGGGAGCAACCAGACCCCACCCCTCGCCCAGACCCCGCCCTTCCTCAGACCAGGCCCTCTCTTCGCTTGACCACGCCCATCCCCAAGATTCCTTCCCTCCAGGGCCCAGACCTGTCCCATCCTCAGACCCATCTTCTCCTTTCTATCCCCCGACCACGCCCCCACCTCATCCTTAACCCCCACCTGGTTAGTCCCGTCTCAGAACTGGTCCCGCCCTTCATCTTGCGCCCCGCCTCTTCCGCAGGCCCGACCCTTGTCCCGCCTCCTCCTGCCCTGGGCCCGCCCCTTTTCAGACCCCGCCCCACTCCTCTGCCCAGGGACCAACCGTACCTACTTGTCCTGGCTCCGCTCCGGCCCCGCCTATTTACAGAAAGCACGCCCTCTGAGCCCAGAAGCGCCCTCATTTCAGACTTGGTTCCGCCCCTCACGCCAGGGCCCCGGCCCAATTCCTCACCCCTAGTCCAGGCCCCGCCCTGGGCCCACCCCTCGGCATAACAGGCCCCTCCCATTACCCTAGGCCCGCCCCGCCCCTCCGTAGACCACGCCTCTCCGATTCCGGGCCCGCCCCAATCCTTGGTTTCTGGTTCAGGCCCCGCCCTTCCGCGGACCTGGCCCCGCCCCCGCCCTTCGCGTCTCGGTTTCCCGGGCCGGCGCGCGCGGCTCCCGTCACTCGAACGCGCGTCGGCGGGGGGGAAGATGGCGGAGTCCGGCGGTAGCAGCGGCGGTGCTGGCGGCGGCGGCGCCTTCGGCGCGGGCCCGGGCCCCGAGCGCCCGAACAGGTGAGACCCGGCCCCCAGGATGGATCTGCACCTGTCTTGGAGCCCAGGGCACCTGTGGGGAGTCTTGCGCGTCCTGAGGGGAGGCCTGGCACGGCTCGAGGGTCTTTCGCTGAGAATTTGGACTTTACGGGGCCGTTGGATACTGGAGGAGCCGAGGGCTGCTGGAGGGGGGACCGGGTGCCCCAGGACCTTCAGGCATCTGCGGGCGGCCCTAGGGACCTGAGAATCCTGTGGGTCTGAAGGGAAACCGAGGGGCTCCTGACTGCGATGGGCCGTGGGGCAACCGGGGATGCCAAAGGGCCTGGGTGGCAGAGAGGGCCTGAGCAGGGGCCATGGCCAATCTGAGGGTGGTGAGGTACCTTGGAGGCTCTGAGGAAGGGGCTAAGGCCCAAGGCATCCTGGGAGGTGTTGAAGGGCCTCGAGGTGGCTAAAGGTGGTCCTGAGAGCGTGCTGAGGTGCTCTGGGAGGAGTGGAGAGTGTGGGAGGCTCTGGGTGGGGGAATCAGGTTAACCTGGGAGCCTGAGATGGGGAGGCTGAAGGGACCTGGGAGTGCCAGGGCCCCTGAGGGACTGGGGTGGGCCTGGGGAGCCTGAGGTGGGTGAGGGAATCCCACGGGTTTTATAAAGAACATGGAGAGGGTTCTTCTTTGGGGCGCCTCCCTTCCATCTCCATGGGGTCCGAATTCACACCCCCAACAGGCTAAAGGACTTGCAGAAAGGTCTTGCCCTCAGACAGGGGGACAGAATTTACCCCTTTGGTCAGAGGGAGGCCCCCTTTCCCCATGGCCAAGTCCTGACATGGATTGTTTGAACCCCAAGATTTCCATGACAGTTATCTTCAATAACTAATGATATGTGCGTGCATGCTTTGTATTGGATTATCAGAAAAAACACCTGCCTTAGGGAATGTGATCTCCTGCTCTTTTCCTATTGGGCAAATCTAGTCCCTCCCACCCTGGCTCCTCCTCTAGCCTGCCACCTGGGTCTGGCCAAGGAGGAAATTCAGGCTTTTTCTTGATGGTGAACTTCCAGGAGCCAATAATTTCAGTCAACATGAGAAATGATGAAGTTATTTAATACGTGCTGTGGCATTTTGGACCTCTGGCTGGTGCTGGAGGGAATGGCCTGATAGTCTGGCTGTGCGATTTGGGCTTTGGAGGCCTGGTGGAATGGAACGGTCAGGGAGGGAAAAGGGATGTCTGGGCCAGGGCACAGAGGAGGCAAAGCCCTGCCTATTCCCGAGGATGCTGAGTGGCACCTTGAGACTTAGGTCTATGGGCAGATTGAGGCAGTGAATCTGGTCTACCAGAGGGGAACCCAGGAGGTGTGTGTCCAGAGGGGTGACCAGCCTTCTGGGATAGGTGTGGGGCAAGATTATCCTGCAGTAGGGAGCCAGGAGACGTCAGAGAATTTTCAGAGACATTCAGGGAATGTCTAGGGCTTGATAACTGGGTATGAATTGGCAAGTAAGAGACAGAGAAGAGGGACAGTGGGTGCCTTGGGCACTGGAGTGGGATAACTTGGGGCTAGGGCTCTTTTTTTTTTTTTTGAAAGCAGGTCTTGCTCTGTCACCCACGCACCTAGGCTGGAGTGCAGTGAAGTCATCAAGGCTCACTGCAGCCTCAAACTCTGGACTCAAGTGATCCTCCCACCTCAGCCTTCTGAGTAGCTGGGAGTACAGGTGTGCGCCACCGCACTTGGCTAATTTTTAAATTTTTTTGTAAAGACCAGGTCTTGCTCTGTTGTCCAGGTGAGTTTGGAACTCCTGGGCTCAAGCAGTTTTCTTGCCTCAGCCTCACTAAGTGCTGAGATTACAGAGGTGAGCTACTTCTGTAAAAAAAAAAAAAAGCATGGCTCTTTTTTCATAAACAGCTTTATTGAGATATAATTAATTGCATGGCATACAATTCACTCACTTTGTTTTTATTTATTTATTTTTGAGACAGAGTCTCGCTTTTTCACCCAGGCTGGAGTGCAGTGGTACGATCTCAGCTCACTGCAACCTCCACCTTCCGGGTTCAAGTGATTCTCCTACCTCAGCCTACTGAGTAGCTGGGACTACAGGCGCCTGCCACCATGCCCAGCTAATTTTTGTATTCTTTTTTTTTTTTGAGACGGAGTTTCCCTCTTGTTACCCAGGCTGGAGTGCAATGGCGCAATCTCAGCTCACCGCAACCTCCGCCTCCTGGGTTCAGGCAATTCTCCTGCCTCAGCCTCCTGAGTAGCTGGGATTACAGGCATGCGCTACCATGCCCAGCTAATTTTTGTATTTTTAGTAGAGACGGGGTTTCACCATGTTGACCAGGATGGTCTTGATCTCTTGACCTCGTGATCCACCCGCCTCGGCCTCCCAAAGTGCTGGAATTACAGGCTTGAGCCACCGCGCCTGGCCAATTTTTGTATTCTTAAAGTAGAGATGAGGTTTCACTGTTGGCCAGGCTGGTGATAAGCCCGCCCCCGCCTCCCATCAGAGGAAGATCTCAGGTGATCAGCCCGCCTCTGCCTCTCATCAGAGGAAGATCTTCTGATATCTCCCTGGGATTACAGGTGTGAGCTACCACACCTGTCCAATTCATTCATTTTAACTGATCAGTTAATTAAGTGGCTTTTTTTTTTTTTTTTTTTTTTTTTTTGAGACGGAGTTTCACTCTTGTTACCCAGGCTGGAGTGCAATGGCGCGATCTCGGCTCACCGCAATCTCCGCCTCCCAGGTTCAGGCAATTCTCCTGCCTCAGCTTCCTGAGTAACTGGGATTACAGGCACGCGCCACCGTGCCCAGCTAATTTTTTGTATCTTTAGCAGAGACGGGGTTTCACCATGTTGACCAGGATGGTCTCGACCTCTTGACCTCGTGATCCACCCGCCTCGGCCTCCCAAAGTGCTGGGATTACAGGCTTGAGCCACCGCGCCCGGCCTTTTTTTTTTTTTTTTTGAGACAGAATCTTGCTCTGTCCCCCAGGCTGGAGTGTAGTGGCTTGATCTCAGCTTACTGCAACCTTCGCCCCCTGGGTTCAAGTGATTCTCCTGCCTCAGCCTCCTGAGTAACTGGGATCACAGGTGCATGCTATCACACCTGGCTAATTTTTGTATTTTTAGTAGAGATGGGTTTTGCCATGTTGGTCAGGAGTTCAAGACTCCTGACCTCAAGTGATCTGCCTGCTTCAGCCTCCCAGAGTGCTGGGGTTACAGATGTGAGCCACTGTGCCTAGCCCAGATCATTAAGTTTCAGTACATTTACTGAGTTGAGGATCCTTCACCACAGTAGTTTTTGGAATGTTTACATCACCCCAAAGAGTTTCCCCAGGCTCATTTGCAATCAACCCTGCTCCCCCCACATCCAGCCCCAGGGACATCCTGATCTGCTTTCACTCTCTGCAGTTTTGTCTTTTCTAGAAATTTCCTAAGAGTGGAAATTATTTTTAAGAGTGGAATCAGACATGTGGCCTTTGCGTCTGGTTTCTTTCCTTAACATAATGTTTTTGAAGTTCATCTGTGTTGCTGTATCAGAAGTTTGTTCTTTTTCAGTGTGGAGTGAAAATAAACAATCTTGTATGGATGGACACAGTTTGTTTATCCATTAACTGGTTGATGGACTGTTGGGTTGTTTCCATTTTGACAACTGCAAATAAAGTTGCTGTGAACATCTGGGTATGTGTCTCTGTGTGGACATATACTTTCATCCTCTTGGGTAAATACTTAAGAGGGGAATGACTAGCTCATGTGGTAGATGTGTTTAATTTTTTTTGTTGTTGTTTTTTGAGACAGGGTCTCACTCCATTGCCCAGGCTGGAGTGCAGTGGTACAGTCACGGCTCACTGCAGCCTTGACCTTCTTGGGCTTAGGTGATCCTCCCACCTCAGCCTTCCAAGTAGCTGGTAGGTACTACAGGCCTGTGCCACCACTCCTGGCTATTTTTTTGTGTGTTTTTGTTGCGATCAGGTCTTGCCCTGTTGCCTAGGCTGGTCTTGAATTCCTGGGCTCAAGCAGTCTTCCCATCTGAGCCTCCCAAAGTGCTGGGATTACAGGTGGAAGCCACCAGGCCTGGCCATGTTTCAATTTTTTTTTTTTTTTTTTGAGATGGAGTCTTGCTCTGTTGCCCAGGTTGGAGTGCAGCGGTACAATCTCGGCTCACTGTGACCTCCACATCCTGGGCTCAAGCAATTCTCCTGCTTTAGCCTCCCAAGTAGCTGAGATTGCAGGGATGTGCCACCATGCCCAGCTACTTTTTGTATTCTTAGTAGAGACAGGGTTTTACCATGTTGGCCAGACTAGTCTTGAACTCTTGAACTCAGGTCATCGCCCGCTTCGGCCTCCCAAAGTGCTGGGATTACAGGCATGAGCCACCACCCTTGGCCATGTTTTAATTTTTAAGACACTGCCAAGCTTGTTCCCAAAGTGGCTGTACCATTTTGCATCCCCACCAGCAATGTTCAAGAGTTCCAGCTCCTCCTCATCCTCACTGACACCTGATATGGCCAGTCCTTAGTTTTAGCCATTTTAACAGGTGTGCTCGTGTCTTCATTTGGTGTTTTTATTTATTTTTGAGATGAGGTCTTGTTCTGTCGCCCACACTGGAGTGCAGTGGTGTGATCCTAGCTCACTGCACCCTGGAACTCCTGGGTTCAAGCGATCTTCTGGCCTCAGCCTCCAGAGTAAGTGGAGTGTGCATGCCACTGTTCCCAGTCTTATTTTTGTTTTAATTTGCAGGTCTCTAATAACTAATGATGTTGGACAGTTTTTCCATGAGCTTCTTAGCTATTCATATGTTTTTTTTCTTTAGACGGAGTCTTGCTCCATCACCTCACCCAGGCTGGAGTACAGTGGCTCGATGTTGGCTTGCTGCAACGTCTGCTTTCTGGGTTCAAGCAATTCTCCTGTCTCAGTCTCCTGAGCAGCTGGCATTATAGGTGCATGCCACCATGCCCAGCCGATTTTGTAGTTTTAGTCGAGATGAGGTTTCACCATGTTGGCCAGGCTGGTCTCAAACTCTTGACCTCAGGTGATCCACTCTCCTGGTCCTCTCACAGTGCTGGGATTACAGGCATGAGCCACTGCACCTGGCCTGTTGTGGTTTTTGTTTGTTTTGTTTTGTTTGAGGCAGAGTCTCACTCTGTCGCCCATGCTGGTATACAGTGTCATAGCTCCCTACAGCCTTCTTGATCTCCTAGGCTCAAGCAATCCTCCTGCTTCAGCCTCCTGAGTAGCTGGGACAATAGGCATGTACTACCACACCTGACTAGTTTTTAAAAATTGTTTTGGGCTGGGCGCAGTGGCTCATGCCTGTAATCCAGCACTTTGGGAGGTTGAGGTAGGTGGATCATTTGAGGTCAGGAGTTTGAGACCAAGCTAGCCAACATGGTGAAAACCCATCACTACTTAAAATACCAAATTATGTAATCCCAGCACTTTGGGAGGCCAAGGCGGGTGGATCCCGAGGTCAAGAGATTGAGACCATCCTGGTCAACATGGTGAAACCCCATCTCTACTAAAAATACAAAAATTAGCTGGGCATGGTGGCGTGTGCCTGTTATCCCAGCTACTCGGGAGGCTGAGGCAGGAGAATTGCCTGAAGGAGGCGGAGGTTGCGGTGAGCCGAGATCGCGCCATTGCACTCCAGCCTGGGTAACAAGAGCAAAACTCCATCTCAATAAATAAATAAATAAATAAATAAATACAATAAAAAGCTACATAAATTTAAAAAACAAACAAATAAATAAATAATTGTTTTATAGAGATGGGGATCTCACTATGTTGCCCAGGCTGGTCTTGAACTCCTGGGCTCCAGTGATCCTCCTGCCATGGTCTCCCAAAGTGCTGGGATTACAGACAGGAACCACTAACTGTGCCCAACCATCTTTTTTTCTTTTTTGTTTTTGAGGTAAGATATATGTAACACAAAATTCACCCTCTTTAAGTGAACAATTCAGTGGCATTTAGTACATTCACAGAATTGTGCAGCCATCACTCACTGCCGTCCAGTTCCAAAACATCTTTGTCTCCACAAAAGGCAACCCTGTCTTCATTAGCAGTGACCCCCCCCCATCCCCATTCCCCAGCCCCTGGCAGTCACCAATCTGCTGTCTGTCTCTGTTTCCAAGTTTTGTGAATAGAATCAATCGTACACTATGTGACCTTTTGAGTCTGGCTTCTTTCACTCAGCATGATGCTTTGGGGGTCATGCGTGTTGTAGCCTAAATCAGAGCTCCATTCTTTTTTATGGCTGAGTAATTAATATTCCACTGTGTGGATATACTGCAATGTTATTTATCCATTTATCTGTTGATGGACACTTAGATTGGTTCCACCTTTTGTCTATTAGGAATCATGCTGCCATGGACATCAGTGTACACGTTTTTGTCTAAACACTTATACCAACTACCAGCTCGGTCGGTACTCCCACCCAGGTGGCACTGAAGGTATTGAGTGGCAGACACCAGATCGAACAGCAGAGTGGATCTATCCAGGGGCCCTGCAGCCCAAGAGCTCAGGGGCTGACGGCATTCCAGGCTGAAGGCCCCCAGCAGATTCTCATCCACGTATTCATTTGCTCTTAGACAGGTGATTCTTATTAATACACAGGTGCTCTACATTTACTCAACTCAAGAAGCTACCAAGTAGGCAGCTGTTACCCGCCTACCACTAATTACAAACTAGAAGGTATCCTCCACGAAGGAGCCATGGGGAAAGGGTAAACTTAGTGTTTCTCAACACACTCGCATTCAGTCCTTTGGGGTACACATCTCGGAGCAGAATTGCTGGGGCGCATGCTTGTATATTCTCGATCATGCTGGTCACCACCTAACCTTATTTGTTGTGTTCCTCTGGAAGTGCCTTGAGGTTGGAGAGCCTGTCTCTCCTGCCCTCATGTGTACCTGGAACATGAATGACACAGAAGCAGGAAGTGTCCCAGAGACATGGCCGGGAGGGAGGGAGGAAGGGAGGGATGGGGTGTGCAAGAGCTTCTTGCTCTCCGAGACTTGTAGTCTGGCAGGTGGGAATTCCCTTCTGTGGGATCAGCTTGATCTTTTGCGTTTTCAGGGAGGCTTGTGGGGCTGCTGGGGGGCGGTGGGGGCTGCCCTTAGTCTCTGTGGCTGCCTTTCTAGGCTGCCAGGCAATGCCTGCATCTGCCATTTTGTCCCACAAAGGTTTTGTCTTTTGGCTAGGGGCGGGGGGCAGTTCCTGTCTTCCCCTTGGCCCTTCCAGCGGTATCACAATTCAAGAAAGTGTCCCCAGGAGGGACTGCGCTCCCCCGCCCCCCCACCCCCGCAACATTATATAACTTGTTTGTTCCAACTTCTCTCTTCTGCAACCAAGGGGAGAAAAGAAAGAGAAAAGCTTATTCTCCTTCCCTCCTATCTCGAGACATCAACAAACCCGTTGCCTAGTGGAGATGGTGGTGAATGACTGAGCGGAACCTCAGGGATGGACGGAGTATGCCCTGGCTGGGGTGCGCGGAGAGGAGGTGGGGTCCTCCCAAAAAAAAAGAGACGTGGCGGCTGGGACGTTGTGCCTAGGGGTTTCATTGCCTGCTGAAGGTGTTCGTGGGAAGCTGTGGCTGAGACGCTGTGCCTGGCGGGTTTTTCCCAGTAAGCCTGGCTCAAGGCCTTTGCTTGTTGATGCTTTCTTTCTCCACACTGTTGTCTCCACCAAGCCCAAAGGCCTGGGAAGAGTCCAGTCCCCCAGCTGCGGGGAAGACTTCAGGGAAGAGGTGGCTTTCCAAGGAGGTTCTTGCTCCTTTGGGGAAGTTCTCGTTCCTTTGGCCTCTTGTCCCTTTCTCATTTATTTATTTATTTATTTATTTTGAGACAGAGTCTTACTCTGTCGCCAGGCGGGAGTGCGGTGGTGCAATCTCGGCTCACCGCAACCTCCGCCTGCGTTCAAGCAATTCTTCCGCCTCAGCCTCCCGAGTAGCTGGGACCACAGGCGCGTGCCACCACACCTGGCTAATTTTTGTATTTTTAGTAGAGACGGGGTTTCATCATGGCCAGGATGGTCTCGATCTCTTGACCTCGTGATCCACCCGCCTCAGCCTCCCAAAGTGCTGGGATTACAGGTGTGAGCCACCGTGCCCGGCCTCTTATTTATTTTTGAGATGGAGTTTCGTTCTTGTTGCCCAGGCTGGTGTGTAGTGGTGCGATCTTGGCTCACTGCAAGCTCCGCCTTCTGGTTTCAAGGTCTTCTTCCGCCTCATTACAGGTGCCCTCCACCACACTCAGCTAATTTTTTTTTTTTAAAGATGGGGTTTCTCCTTCTTGGTCATGCAGGTCTCGAACTCCTGACCTCAGGTGATTCACCTACCTCAGCCTCCCAAAGTGCTGGGATTACAAGTGCAAGCCACCATGCCTGGCACACCCAGCTAATTTTTGTATTTTTAGTAGAGACGGGGTTTCACCATGTTGGCCAGGCTGTTCTCGAACTCCTAACCTCAGGTGATCCACCCGCCTCGGCCTCCCTAAGTGCTGGGATTACAGGCATGAGCCACCTTGCCCGGCCAACGACATTCTTTTGCCATTCTCTTGCAATGGGTATGTTGCCATGACTTCGTGGCCGTGAGTGGGACAGCAGCAGGGGCAGGGGGACACTGGAGCATGTCCAGTGTGAGCTGGAGAGTCCAGGTCTGGCCAGGAGCAGGCCTGGGAGCAGAAGCTGGGGGGGTCTCAGCAGGGGTGGGGGTAGGTGGGGCTGGACCAGCCCAAGAGGGCTGCATCCAGGCCACTCCATCTGCCCTCACAGCTGAGCCCCTTCTCTGGGAGGGAGGCCACCCTCTCCCTGCCTCTTTGCAGGCAGGTCCTGAGAACTTGGGGAGTGGAATTGCTCTGAAAGCACTCACTTCACCCTGAATTGTGCAGTGCGACCATCACAGCTGGACCATTTCCACCTGGTAGCTGCGACCCCCGGGACGGCCTCCTTGTCATCGGCCATAGTTAGCGGATTTTATAACCCTCCGCCATAATCGCACCATCTCCAGGGAGCCCGTGCAAATGTCATCCCGCCTCCTGCTCGGGGGATTACTTTTTATCTCACCCATCACGCCTCAGGCACTTTAAAAGCGAGACTTTCTCCTCACTCTGGTTCTTTGGCTTATTCCTTTTTCTGATATTGTGTGTGTGTGTGTGTGTGTGTGTGTGTGTGTGTGTGAGAGAGAGAGAGAGAGAGAGAGAGAGAGAGAGAGAGAGAGAGAGAGAGAGAGACCTGCCCTTTGGTTTTAGGAGATGTTTTAGATTTGGGGTCGAGGGGCCCTAGAGGAGGAAGAGAGGAGAGGAGGAGGAGGAGGAGGAGAGAGGAGGAAGAAGAAGAGAAGAGTAAGAGGAGGAGAAAAAGAGAGGAGGAAGAAGAGGAGGAAGAGAGGAGAAAGGAGGAAGAGGAGAAGGAAGAAGAGGAGGAAAGGAGGAGGAAGAGGAGGAGGAAGAGAGGAGAAAGGAAGAGGAGGAGGAAGAAGAGGAGGAAGAGGAGGAGGAAGAGAGGAGAAAGGAAGAGGAGGAGGAAGAAGAGGAGGAAAAGAGGAAGAGGAGGAAGAGGAGGAGGAAGAGAGGAGAAGGAGGAAGAGGAGGAGGAAGGAGAAAGGAAAAGAGGAAGAGAGGAGGAAGAGTGGGAGGAAAGGAGGAAGAGAGGAAGAGGAGGAGAGAAGGAGAAGAAAGTTGGAGAACAGGAGAATGAGGAGGAAGAGGAGAATGAGGAGGAAGAGGAGGATGGGGGGAAGGACACAGAAATAATTCAGCGACTTGGGGCCTTGGAGCCTGGAAGAAGGGGTGGGATCTACCAAAGGCATTGGGTGACATTGTGCAGCATGTGTCCCACCATCCCCAGCTCCTTGCTCTGTGGCCGGGATTCGTTAGACACGTTGCTCTCTGTGGGCGGGTGCAGCAGTCTCCTGCCTGTCTGCCCGTGCCTGGTGCCGGGAATGCAGGGTCCATGGGATAGATGGGCCCTGCCCATAGGACGCCTATGCGCCACCAGGAGTTAGAGAACATCGTGTGGTCATTTCCGGGCTGGCAGGGCCAGGAGGCCAGGGCAGGTTTTAGGTGAAGGGCATGTAGGTCAGTCTCCTGTTTTGAAAGGATCCCTCTGTAGGTTGGGTATGATGGCTCACACCTGTATTCCCAGAACATCGGGAGGCTGAGTCGGGTAGATTATTTGAAGTCAGGAGTTTGAGATCAGCCTGGGCAACATAACCCTGTACTAAAAATACTCAAAATTAGCCGGTCGTGGTAGCAGGTGCTTATAGCCCAGCTGCCCTGGAGGCTGAGGCACAGAATCACTTGAACCCAGGAGGCGGAGGCTGCAGTGAGGAGAAACTGCACTACTGCACTCCAGCGTGGGCGACAGAGACTCCCTCTCGAGAAAGGCTCCCTCTGGCAAGAGACAAGGGAGCCTCGGCCAAGGCGGCCCTGGGGGGATGGAGAGGCGAGCACAGGCTTGGGGATGCTTGGAGGTTGAACCTGTGCTGACCGATAGTGGTGGCCACCGGGGCAGGCTGAAGATCAAGGTTGTCCTTGGTCCCACGCGGCCGCATTGCCTGCACCAAGCATCGGATGTGGAGGCGCCACCTGGCCTGGGGGATTCACAGCCCTGCCTGTGTTTCAGAAAAGCCCTTCAAGTCTCTCCTTGCCCAGGGTTCGTGCCACCTGGAGCTCCCACAGTCCTCGAGGGCTTCAGGTCTTCCCACCAGCAGGTCCCAGTCCCAGGAACATCCCTCCTCCTGAGAGAAGGCCTCAGTGTCGCTGCAGCTGTCCAGGAGGTCCCTAGGTAGCATCTCCCATGAGTTCTACCTTCGGGCCACAGCCTGGAGCCAGCCCCCCCTGCTATCTCCTCCCCCTCAGCTCGCAGCCACTCTTAGCTCTTCTCCTCCTGGGCATCATCCCCAACTCCAGCCAGCGGGACCCTCTTAAGGCAGGCATCAGACCACCTCACTCTGCTGCCAGACACTGCCATAGGCTCCCTCACACTCAGAACAAAATCTACTTGTTGATGTGACCTGCTGGGCCCTGGAGCTTCTGCAGTCCTGATGGCTCTGCTGGGCTCTGAAGCACGCTCGATGGAATGTCCTGTCCCAGCGATTTGCACGGCTCAAGTGCTGCCTTCTCGGGGCCTGGCCACTGTGTCCGCTGTGGTGCCACCGCCCACCCTGTCGTCATGGTACATTCTCTGTGCTAAAGGACCCATGTTCCCGTAGAAAGTACGCTCCCAGAGGGCAGGGCTTTATCAGTTCTCTTTCTCGGGTGGCCCGGGCACCAGCACAGCTGCTGGCACGGGGTGAATGCTCTTGAGTACAGATGCAGGGAGTACCCCACCCTGCAGTCTTTGACACCGCAGCCTAGGGGAAGCCTCCTGGCATAGCTCTGCATGCCCAGGCTGGCCGAAGGTCATCCTCCTCTTCCTCTCACTTCATTGAACCAGCAGGGTGTGGGCAGCAGAGATTCACAGGCGAGTTGTTAGTAAACCGGCCTATTATAGAGCCCAATGCACCGTAGCGTTTGGCGCCTTTAGTGAGTGAGCAGAGCCTCAGCCCTGTGTGTTAAAGCGCAGGCGGCAAACGACAGCCGCTCTTTCCCCATCCAGCTGTCTAAAGTGGAAGTGGGGGCCAAGCCCGCCGGGTCCCCGCTGCCGGCAGCCCCGCCCTCCTCCTCTGGTAGCCGCTCTGCAGCTGTGCGGACCAGCTCTCTTAACACTTGTTAACCCCAGCCTCCAGTCCCTTCCTGCCCCCACCCCGCCCCTTCCACATGTCTCTCCGGAGACGGCCGCGCAGAATTCACAGGACTCGTCTCCAACGGCCGCGCCAGCATTTCGCTCGCATTCCTCCTCTGCAGAGCGGATTTTGGTGCGTGTCCAGCGTGATTTCAGACCCCTCGCCGCGCAGCGAGCGCAGCGCCTGATCGCTCTGTGTGCACCACCGCAGTGCACGCTGAAAATATTGTGATCCGGGAGGAAGTAACCGGCACCTTGGGGGAATCGCAGACCTTTCCTGCGAGGGCAAGGGCTTCCGGAATTGAACAGACTGGGTCTGCAGGAGATCTTGAGGGGTGGACCTTCAGGCTTGTAAAGGCCTGGAGGGGAGTCACCCGAGGACCGAGGCTGAACATGTTTACTGACGCCACAACTGTGAAATTCCACAGGGGTCAAAGACGGACTCGGGCGGGAGCGGTCTGGGCTGGATATCCGGAGAGTTGTGCTCTCCACGGGATGTTAGAATTTGAGGCAGTCTGCCGAGGGAGGCAGAGCAGAGAGCCATGTGATCACCCAGATCGTCTGTTACTGGAGCCGAGAGAGGGACATTTTCCTGGAGCAGGGCGGAAGGAGTGTCAAGGTGACCGTGAGGTGACAGACACATAGGGGAGTCCCACAGAGGACCCCCAAGGCACCCTCTCCGTCGCCATCAGCCTGGGTCAACCTCTCTCTGGAAAACTTCCAGGACTGAAGTTCCATTCGTAAGCACGTGTTCTCCTTGGTGACGTCTGTCCTGTCTCAGAAGGGTTCTCTAGGTCTCTCTCCGCTGGCTCCCCCTCCTCGGGTCCTCGTGGCTCTCTGTCATGTAAGGCAGGGGGTCAGGAGCGCACAAATGTTTACACTCCACGTGAGTCACTTACACAGATGACGGGTGATGTTTTCCTCGCCAAGGCTGATGGCATCGGGCCCCTCTGCTGTTCCAGCCTCAGTCACGCCTCCAGTCTGTTGGCATTTAGAGCTGCTGAACTTTTGCGTTGGTCAGGGGCGCGGGCAGCTTGCTGACCTTTTCTGGGAGTCGTGGCGGACAGAGTGGAGCCGTCTGTCTTGTCACAGACAGGCGGGGCTGCGGCTGGGGACGGCCGCCGCCCACTCGGCCTCGGAATGGCCCTCTGCAGAGCATCCGCGCCCCTCAGTCCCGGTGGGAAGCTCGTGTGCGCTGCAGGGAGAGGCAGCAGCTGGAAAAGTGTTAAGGCCACGGCGGTTTTTCCAGAGGCTTGTCTGGAATGCTGTGGATGCATCCGAGGCTCCTGACACCCGAGGCCCCTCTTGCTGGGGAGAGCCAGAAACCCAAGTCCCTGCCTTCAGTTAAAGACTCAAAGTTCACAGTTAAACTGCAGGGAGGCATCCGGTTTTAGGTACACTGGGGTGCAAGGTCTGAAGGCTAGAATCTGTGGCTCCGTTCTTTGAAAGCTCTGCCATCCTTCTTGTCTGGGTGCTGCCCACCTGGTAGAAAGGGGACCGACCCCACCTTGCCACTCAACTAGCCCCCAACACCACTGGGAAGGTAACTCTTCCTCCTGGTGACTCCAGTGAAAATCCCAGGGAAGGCTCTGATTGGATCAGAAGGGCTGAGTCCCCATCCCAAGATGAATCTCTATTGCCAGGGACTCCGCAGCCTCTGTCCAGGCTGAGTCACCTCCCTGTTTTCAGCCCAGCTATGGGGTCTGCCTGATCTCCGCCACTGGGACTGAGAATAGGGAACCTCTAGGAGGTTCCTGAGGAAAACAGGGGGTCCTTATGAGAAGAGGGGAGGGATGGTAAGTACCCCAAAAATGAAGATATTTGTGACAGGCCCCCTCTGATGCTGAAATTTGTGTTGTCTTTGGAACGCACTGGGCCAAGCTGTGGAGTGCTTGTATCCGGCCTGGCTCTGCTGGGGATGAGCAGTGCCGTGTGGCAGCCCCATCCCTTCTGGGGCCTCAATACCTTTCCTGCCAAGGGAGGTAGTGGGGTGGGCTGCCTCACAGCACATTGCCACCCCGATGCTGGAATTTCACTGGGTTTCTAAGCGGTGCTCTGGGGCTGTGCAGTCATGCACCTACTTGCCCGAAGTGTAGAGTGAAGGGATTTGCTCATTCAAGTGGTCCCCGCTCCCAGCCCAGCACAGTGGGACCAAGCTGGGGGATGAGCTGTCACAGAAGCAGTCTCACCATAGTGGGAGGGAATGGGAAAGGGAAGCCTCAGGCTGAGACGCCTCCTCCCACCCCCCGCCATGGGCACCCAGTTGGGCCATAAGGGTGAGGGAGGCCATGGCAGAGAAGACTGTGGGGTGGAGGCAGCCAAAGTGCTGAGTGCAGAAATGCCGATGGGCTCGGGAGTGCAGTGAGGGCAAGAGTGTCGGCCACTCAGCATGGAGAGCAGCATGAGCAAAGGCCCAGAGACAGTTGTGCGGGAGAGTCCCGCTGAGGGCTTCGCGGTGCATCCCGAAGGATCACATATGCTAGGACTTGGGCCAGGAGGTCGCGTGGAAAGGAACGAGCGGTGAGCTAAGAGTTGGGCTTCCTGTGGCCGGGTGCGGTGGCTCACGCCTGTAATCCCAGCTTTTTGGAGGGCAAGGTGGGCAGATTACCTGAGGTCGGGAGTTTGAGACCAGCCTGGTCAACATGGTGAAACCCCATCTCTATTAAAAATACAAAAATAAGGTGGGCATGGTGGTACAACTGTAATCCCAGCTACTCGGGAGGCTGAGGCAGGAGAATCTCTTGGACCCGGGAGGCGGAGGTTGCAGTGAGCCGAGATCCCACCACTGCACTCTGGCCTGGGCAACAGAGCCTGACTCTGTCAAAAAAAATAATAAAGTTGGGGTCCAGCCCAGTGCCGCCACCCAGGAGCTATCTACCTGCCACCTCGCCCATCTGCTCACCCTCAAACCCCACCTCCCTGGCCAGCAGCAAGCTGTCTGCCTCCACAGCACCCCTCCCATCGTGGCTGTGGCTGGACCACAGTCTTGGGGGTCCCCTTCAGAACAGCAGAACAGCCCCCATGAACCAAGGGAGTACCCACTTTGTGCAAAGCCATCAGCTGGGGTGGTGCAGTTCTGGTTCCTGGCTCTGTTGTCAGCAGGCAATCTGGAAAGGGGGAATGGCTATCATCCCATTTTACAGATGGGGAAGTTGAGGTACAGAGAGGTTCAGGGGCTCATCCAAGGCCACACAGTAACCAAGAGGCAGAGGGACACTAGGTATGACCAACGGAGACCTTCCTTGGCCAGCACACAGGTGCTGGTTGGCCTTTTCGTGGGCTGAGACTGCTCACCAAGGCCCTGCCTGACCTAGAGGATGGATGTGGAGCTGAACAGCAGGAAGAGCAAGATGAGGGCTCTTCTGGGCTGGCCCAGCCCAAAGATGTGGATTTATCTGTCCACCCATCCACCCACCCTTCAACTACCATTCATCTATCTACCACCCACTCACTCCTTCTTACCCTCATGTTCACTCCTGTGTTCACCAGTTCACCCACCCACCTGACCATCCATACCCCCATCTGTCCATCTGCTCAACCACCCACCCACCCATCCACCAACCTGCCCCCATCTACCCACCCTTCCATCCACCCACCCATCCACCTGCCCTCCATCCACCTATCTACCCATCCACGGCACCCACCCATCCTTCCATCTACCCATCCACCTACCCATCCACAGCACCCACCCATCCTTCCATCTACCCACCCACCTACCCATCCACGGCACCCACCCATCCTTCCATCTACCCACCCACCTACCCATCCACGGCACCCACCCATCCTTCCATCTACCCACCCACCTACCCATCCACGGCACCCACCCATCCTTCCATCTACCCACCTACCTACCCATCCACGGCACCCACCCATCCTTCCATCTACCCACCCACTTACCCATCCCCGCACCCACTTGCCTTTCCACCCATCTACTTGCCTTTCCATCCACCTACCCATCCACCCACCCTTCCATCAGTCTACCCTTCCATCTACCTACCCATCCACCTGTCCTTCCATCCATCCACCTACCCATCCATCCACCCATCCACTCACCCTTTCATCAGTCCACTCTTCTACCCACCCACTCTTCCATCTATTCACCCACCCATTCATCCATCCATCCACCCAGCCACCTTCCCACCTATCCATCCGTCTACCTGTCTACCTGTCTGTCACCCATCCACCTGCCCTTCCACCCACACATCCATTAACCCATCTACCTACCCATCCACTCGCTCTTCCATCTACCAGCGACACTATCCATCCACTAACCCACCCATCCACCCACCATCTACCAATCCACTCAACCACCATCCACCCACCCATTCACTCACCTACACACCTATCCATCCATCCATCCATCCATCCATCCATCCATCCATCCATCAACACACCTATCTGTCCATCTGCCCTTTCATCCACCCATCCATCTACCCCATCCACCCACCCATCCATCTATCCACTCATCCATCCACCACCCATTTATCCACCCATCCACCCACTTATCCATTCACCCCTCCATCCACCCACTCACCCATCCATTCACCTGCCCATTTACCCACCTACCCACCCACCCTCCATCCATCCACCATTCGCCCATCCACCCACTCATTTCCCATCCATCTACATGTCCATCCACCTGTCCAGTTGACAAGCATGACTGAGCTCCAACCATATACCAGGCGTGGTGGGAGCACCAGGACATTGCAGGATTCAGAACCCTGCCTACCTGGCTTTCACGGGGTTCCCCTTGTAGCCGTGAGGCGACAGGCTGGAAACAGATGATGTGCCAGATGGAGCAAGGAGCAGGGGAGGCAAAAATGGTCCAGCTGGGGACCAGGGAAGTGGGATGGCTGATGAGCCGTAGATGGAGGCTCTCCCAGCATGACCTGGCAGGCACTCCTCCTTCATCTGCAGAGTGGGGTTCCCTCTCTCACAGGGTGGCTGGAGGACTAGTCAGGTAAATCCAAATTTTTGCCCAAGGCTGGCGCTGAAGAGCCCCTGTCTTGTTCTTCCTGCTGTTCAGCTCCATGTCCATCCTCCCAGCTCAGGCAGAACCTTGGCGAGCTATCTCAACCCTCTGCCTCAGTCTCCCCATCTGCATGATGGTCAGGGTCAGGGGCCCATCCCCCTGGGACTGGGGAGAGGCTGACCAGCACCTGTGTGCTGGCTGAGGAATGTCTCCTTTTGCCAAGCCTAGTGTCCCTCTGCCTGTTTACTGTGTAACTTTGGGCCAGTGTTGGAACTTCTCTGTGCCTCAGCTTCCCCGTCTGTAAGATGGGATGGTAGCAGTGCCCCTTTAGAGACTGCCTGCCAAAAGGTGAGCCAGGAGCCAAGACTGCACAGACCGGGTGCTCCCTCGGTTGGTGTATTCTGATGGGGACGCCCCAGCATTGTCATTTGAACATGAGCCAGAATGGGAGGAGTGCTGCGGAGGCAGAGAGCTTGTGCTGGTCAGGGAGGTGGGGTCTGAACACCCCCTTGGCTTCTGGGCCTTTGTGGGGATGGTGGGACTTCCTTCTTGTTGGCCTTGAGAAGTGGCTGAGTTGGGCAGGTCCGGGGTGAGGGGCGCTGAGCATAGCATCTTTTTGCCCATTGGCTGCAGTCAGAGCCCCACACATCTTAGACTCCCAGTGGCGTTGGTCAGAGGCTGGGTTTAGGGCAGGAGATCACAGCCCGGCCTTGAGGGCACTGGGCTTGTGGTGACCCCTAAGGAGCGGGTGAGGGGTGGCCACACGCATCCGTCATCTTCCTACCCATGCCTCCAGCCCCTTCCTCATCTAGACCGCCGCCATGCTCCTGAGACGACAGCGAACCACCGCACCTCTAGCACCTGTCCTCTGGAAGCTTTAAGCAAGGCTGAGGGCAGGGGAGGCCACGTGGCTCACCCTGGCCTCATGCTGGGCTTGGTGGGTGAGCTGCTGGCAGAGTGGGGGTGGGCGGGCCTCAGCCTTCTGCTCCCAGCTCTGTGGGGCTCACCTCTCAACCTGCACAGCCTGAGAGGACAGCGTCTCCTCCCACTTCACTGTGTCCTAGGGGTCATTGGTGGCGGTCCTTTCCAATTGATCCTTGATTCCAGAGCCTGCCGGCCTGCCCTCCCTGAACTCCTGGTGTGACTCGGGCAGCCCGCTGCCCTCTCTGAGCCTTGGCCTCCCTAGGTGCAGTCTGGTGGCACAGACGCCTCCTGCCAGGCACTCCCAGATGCCCTGTCTCCTGTCATTCTGTCCCCACCCAGCAGGCAGGCACAGACAGGCCGAAGCCAAGGACAGACAGGTAGGGAATGGCTCTGGATCAGGGGGCTGGGAGGAAGGGGAAGCTGAGGGCTTTTCCGCAGGGATCAGAGGGAATCCGTGCAGGACGCTGTGTGAGTTGTGCCAGCTCACCGCGAGTGTCTCCCTCAGTAGCACGGGGCTCTTGGAGGCTACTTGAGGGTGGCTGGGTGGGGAGGCTGCGAGGTTACCACCTGGCCTGCCCAGCACGCCTGCCTTCCCAACATTGGGGGAAGAGAGGGTCCTGCTGGAAATGATTCATCAGGATGTCGGAGGAAACCAGCATGGCGAGCAGGAGACAGACAGCTGCACCCTGGCGGCCCCACACTACAATCTGCCTCCCTGGCTCTGGGTCTCCGTCCTCTGTCTCCCTGGCTCTGGGTCTCCGTCCTCTGTCTCCCTGGCTCTGGGTCTCCGTCCTCTGCCTCCCTGGCTCTGGGTCTCTGTCCCTCTGTCTCCCTGGCTCTGGGTCTCTGTCCCTCTGTCTCCCTGGCTCTGGGTCTCTGTCCCTCTGTCTCCCTGGCTCTGGGTCTCCGTCCTCTGCCTCTGTGGCTCTGGGTCTCCGTCCTCTGCCTCCCTGGCTCTGGTTCTCTGTCCCTCTGTCTCCCTGGCTCTGGGTCTCTGTCCCTCTGCCTCCCTGGCTCTGGGTCTCTGTCCTCTGCCTCCCTGGCTCTGGGTCTCCGTCCCTCTGCCTCCCTGGCTCTGGGTCTCTGTCCCTTTGTCTCCCTGGCTCTGGGTCTCTGTTCCTCTGTCTCTGGGTCTCTGTCTCCCTGGCTCTGGGTCTCTGTCCCTCTGTCTCCCTGGCTCTGAGTCTCTGAGTCTCTGTCTCTGGGTCTCTGTGTCTCTGTCTCCATCTCTGGGTCTCTGTCCCTCTGTTTCTAGCTCTGTCTTCCTGTCTTCGTGTCTCTGTCTCTGTGTCTGTCTCCTTCTGCCTCTCTGTCTCTGAGTCTCTTGTCTCCCCATCTCTGTCCCTCTGTCCCAGGCTCTGGGTCTGTCAGTGGCTGGGCATCCTGGCTTGTGGGACATTGCAGTGGGGCCCTGCGCCGGCTCCTGGGCTCTCCTCCTTGTCCATCCAGAAGCCATTATTTTTTCTGCACTCCCACCAGAACCCAGGGAGGCAGAGAACAGCAGGTGCCTTGGAAGGGGCGTTCCCTTATCAGAAGGGAGGACCCTGGGAAGTAGCCTTCTGCAGCCTGGGGGAGAAGCAGGGCGGCCAGGCCTCAGGGGTGTCTGAGCTGTCCGATGGGAAACCTTGCTGACGTGAGTGTGGGGACCTGGGCATGTGAGGGCCAGCATGAGGTGTCAGAACCCATCCTGTGGGCTGGGAGCAGTCCCCAGTACTGTGAAATGCTGTGGTCACCATGGCAACAGTGCTGGGGGAGTGGCTTCTGTGGACTGGGTGGGACCCTGCCTCTCTGCACCTTTTACCCTCAAGGCACGTGCCCAAGAGCCAGCGAGGACTGCAGCTGCTGGGGGTGGGGCAGGGGCGCTGGGCCATGGTGTTCCCATCTTGGAGAGGGATACTGGGCACGTAACCTCCTGGGCTGATGAGGATTCATGAGGCTGCAGGTGAAGACCTGTGCCTGCTTGGTGAGGTCACAGTGGGTGGAAAGGGTCATGAGAGAAGGTGTCAGTGCGGTGGAGAGCAGGGTGGTGGCAGTGAGGCTGAGATGTTAGTGGTGGGACACCAGGGCCCCCACAGCTCTGGTGCTGGAGCCCCACACCACCCCCACACCGCCGGGTTGCTGTGACCTCACCCCTGCCTCCACCTCTGCTTTCCCTCCTTTCTCCCTGTATCTCTCACTCTCTCTCTGGGTGTGTCACCCTCATTCCCTGGGCCTCTGTCTCCCTGTCTCTCTGGGTCTCTGTCTCCCTGTCTCTGGATCTCTGTCTCCCTCCTCCCTCTCCCTGGGCCTCTGTTTCTCTGGGTCTCTGTCTCTCTGTCTCTGGGTCTCTGTGCCCCATCTCTGGGTCCCTGTCCCTCTCTCTCTGGGTCTCTTTCCCCTTCTCTCTGGGTCCAGTTTTCTCTGGTCCTGGCTCCCCTCTAGGTCTACCTCCCTCTCTCTAAGTCTGTCTCCCCGAGCCTCTGCCCCCTCTCTCTGGGTCTCAGATAAAGCTCTCAGGATGCTCTGTCTCTCTCTGAGCCTCTGCCCCCCTCTCGCTGGGCCTCTGTCTCCCTCTCCCCAAGCCTCTGCCCCCTCTCTCTCTGGGTCTCAGATAAAGCTCTCAGGATGCTCGTGGTCCAGTTGCCGGCCTGGGACTGGCTGGGACAGAGGCTGGAGGGTGGGCAGTGGCTTCTCCGCCGGCCCTGCTGGCCCCTGCAGTACAGCCTCTTCCCCACCCATGCGTCGGGACCCTGGGGCGGCATCGCTTCGGCCGGGGCGCGAGCCAACCAGCTGTGCTGCGCTGCTGTGCTCCATCGAGCCACATGGACAATAAAACCAAAATTGGCTTTGAAAGTGGAAGTGCTCTCCGCTTTGAGGGGAAGTGAGGGCCTGCGCGTCAGAGCCGTCTGTGAGGGCAATGCCGGCAGGCTCCACTCTGGCCTGCGCGCAGGGCTCCGTGCGGGGGTGGGAAAGGGTTTTACAAAACCCCAAAGAAATGTTTCCATGAAATTGTTTCTTGTTCTTGCCTTTTTTTTTTTTTTTTAATTTTTTTGGACATTCCAATGAAAAGAGCCGTTCTGGGCCTTTGGATCGCTCCTCGTGGGTTGGCAAGCCGACCGTGGGGATGAGGCCAGCCCGGGGCCAGAGGAGAGCGCCCGCCCTGACAGGTGTGTGCCCCTCACTGTCGGCTCCTGAGGCAGCCCCCACCTCCCCTGCTCCTGATCCTCCCATGAGGCTCCATCACTCAGGTGCCTGGCTGCAGCCTCTGTGACTCTGAGCTTCCTGTGACCTCCCCCACGAGGCTGTCCTGCCTCATGGGTTGCCCCAGAGTAGACTCTCAGGCAAGGGTTCGAGGGCCCCACAAAGGACAGTGTGGGGAGGGCCACACAGGGGTGTCAGCAGCAAGCAGGTGGTCCCGGGTGCAACCCTTGGAGATGTGGGGGAATCTCATAACAGGCGGTCCACCTGGGGGAGTTCCCCCATCCCAGCTCCCCAGATGCCAGTCCCAGCATGTCCCTGCACAGGGACATCTGAGAGAAGCTGGGGCGGTGTCACCAGCGCAGACCTGGGCATGTCCTCGGGTCCAGCACGGCCTGGGCCTGGCTGGGATGCCCGATGTCATTGCTGGGGGACACAGCAGCAAGGGGGTGCCAGAATCGCCCCCAGCCCAGGCAGGCCCACAGCGGGGGCGTGTGGCCACTCAGAGGCCAGATTCCGGCAGAGGGTGCAGCCGGGGCAGGCGGTGATGGCCTCTCGAGGCGGCCCTAGTCGGGGCTGCTGACGCATTGCCTCCGATGACTCACGTGCGGGTGACCGTGACTCGAGTGGCCGTCTGTAGACTCGGACAGGCTCAGGGCCACCGCCTTCCTGGGGCCTGTGGCCCCGCCGCGCCGGCCGCCCCCTGTCTGGGTCGGCCTGAGTAATGGGTCCTTCCCCTCCTCCCCGTGGCCGGCTGGAGAGGACCTTAGTCATCGGCCCTGGCCCCGGCCCTCCCTCCTCCTCCGCCTGCCCACCTCCGCCCAGGCTGTATCTCACTTCTCCATCCAGGCTGGGGGACTGCAGCCCCTGCTGGCCTCCTCCCTCCCTGAGTTCCCCGGGAAGGGCTGCAGCAGGATGGGTTTGGCTTCTCAGGATCAGCAGTACAGCAGGTGAGGGTGACAGCAGGGGCTGCAGGGACAGTTGTCCCATCCCTAAGACGAGAGGAAGGGAACAGCTGTGTGGAGCACATCAGACATCACTGGGACACCAGGAGGAGGCCTGAGCAGGACAAGCTGCTTCCCCGCTCATGGGTCCAGCATGGGCCCTGCGCCCTGTGACCAGCAGTGGATGAGCCTCACCCAGCGTTCTGGGCCTGGGGTGTCCTAACTTCCAGATGGGAGCATCGGAGTTCTCCACGTGTGTAATCATCACATGCTAGTGGCAGCCTGGGTCTCAGGGCTCTGTGTTTGCTCATTTGCTCTTCTCATCCTCCAGTGGCCCTGGGGCTGGGAGAGCTGGGTAGTCATTTGCCCTGCTTTGTAGCTGAGGCCTGGTGGTTGAGGACTTCTGAGTTCCCAGCTAACCAGAGCTGGCTTGGCCCAGGCTACTGGCCCCTGATGCCTGCTCTGGGATGCCCTGCCGGCCAGCTGAACTGATCCTGCCTCTGGGTTCCGGGCACCCTCCACTTGCTAGGGAACCCAGAGATCTCATGCTTGGAACCCTGGTCACCTCTCTGGTTTCCTGTTCCTCAGTCATCAGAACAGCAGGGGGTGGGGCAGGGGCCCCTCTCCTCCCAAGAGGGAGGTCCTATCTGTCCAGCTTCTCAGTTCTGCAGATACCTTCTGTGCACTCATGGGCAGACAACACCTTGAGTGCAAAGAGCATCCCGCTGTGCGCGCTCTGCTCTTCCTTCCTCCTGCAGCCGTAATGCCATCCCCTAGATGCAGCGTCTTCCCCGGGATGCATCAGGATCAGCCTTCTCATCCAGCTGTAGGGCAGCCCTCTCTTGGAAGGTGCTGTGGTTCCACGTACCTCCCCTAAGGATGGTTAGCTTGTTTCTCGTCCGTGGTCCCTAGAGACAGTATTTGGGTATGCTTCAGAAATAGAGTTGTTGGGTAAAGGACATGAGTCTTTAGAGGATTGCTGGGTCTACCCAGCTGCCTTCCTGGGGGTCACCTTGCTTCATAAGCTCCCCGAGAATGTGCTTCCCTGACTGTGAGCGAGGCCGACTCTTAGGTCCTTCCAGCCAGGTCTGCTTGCTTTCCACGGAACCATCAGCTCACATTATTCATGCATCTTTTGACCTCATTTTGTCACCCAGGCTGGAGTGCAGTGGCATAAACACAGCTCACTGCAGCCTCCACCTCCTGAGTTCAAGTGATCCTCCCACCTCAGCCTCCCAAGTAGCTGGGACCACAGGTGCACAACAGCATGCCTGGCTAATTTGTATTGATTTCTTGATGCTCTTTATATGTTGAGGTGTGTGATAAATCCACTTCTAAAGACTGAGTGGTCCCATGATGAAATTACCCCAGTTCAATGTGTTTCTTCTGGTGAAAATGTACACATGCACACCTGCCCCCAAGGGCTTTAGAGGACGCAAAGAAGTCCTCCCATCCCTTCCCACAAATCTCCTTGAACTTCAAAGGAAAAACTAGACCAAAAAAATGGCAAAGGCTGGCAAGGCCCACACATACTTCTGGGACACAATGTGTCCACAGAAAGGCTGGCAGGGGTCACCTGAAGCCCGATGGCACCCAACCCTTTTACAGCTGCAACACAAAGCTGATTCTAGGTGATCTGACCCCTTTTGGTCCCTATTTCCTGGACTGAGTGCTCAAGGGGACAGGGCCTACTTTGTCAAGTTCACACTGCGTCCCTGCATGCGTGGGGAGGGAGGAGGAGTTGGCAAAGGCAGGGAAGCAAGCTGGGGACAAGGAGAGATGTGGACCCCTTGAGGGCCCTCAGAGATACATGCAGGATGTGGCTTTGGCCCCAGGCAGCCTGGGTGTCGGTGAGAGGGTGTGGCGTTCATGGGAAGCAATGAGGCACTGCCCCTGGAGGTGTCTGGGCAGGTGCCGGACCCTGTGGGGAGCTGGACAGGGAGCAGCCCGTGTGCCTGTGACATGCTTCTCACGAGCCTTGGAACTGTGGATCTGTCGTGGGTCTTGGGGGTAAAAAGAGGCCCAGACTTGGCTCACAGCAGCGGCCTGGGCAAGTGCAATTGGGGTAGATGTGTGGGGAAGGGAAGAAGGGAGGGGTGGAGGTGGGCGTCCCCTCCACCTGGCAGGGGAAAGGCCATGGGGATAAGCCAGAGTCTCAGGGTGCACCTGGACCAATTTCTTTCCTTCCCCTCCTCAGCTTTCAGAAGGCTGCATCCCCGCCCTCCCAGGCAAACACCAGGTCCAGCCTTCGGCACCCCTGGCAGCATGGCTGGCCAGCCCAGATGACCATGGTATTAGGCTCCAAGTAGCCTATGTCCTGCCTCTCCATGAACTTAAAGGCTTTCCACTGAGCGCAGGCTCCTCACCGGGTCCTCCAGGACGCGGAGCACCTTGAAGGCAGGGCTGGGGCTTGGGCAACTTGCTGTGCCTGTGGTGCCTTGCAGGGCTGTGGTCAGTGCCTGGTCCTCTAGCCCCTCGGCCCAACAGTTTGTCTTGGTCACTTTAGAGGATTTCCCAAGGGTCTCTGGAAGGGCGGCCTGTGGGAGGTCAAGGCCTCTGGTACAGCTGCAGTGCTGAGTGAGTGCCCACTGTGCGCCCTGTGTTTGATGTCGGCTCTTTAATGTCCATGGTGGTTTTGGGGCTGGCCGGCAGTGGGGCAGAGGAGCCTTCCATCTCCTCCCGCTTTCTTGGAAGGATCAGTGCCCGCATTCCTGTCCCTCACTTACGGGCAGGCGTGGGTCCCAGAATGGGAGAGCAAATTCCAGAGGGCAGAGGCCATGAGGACAGAGCAGGGTGCTGGGGAGGGTGGCCTCAGCCTGGTGGGGGTGGGGATGGAGGTCCTGGAGGGGACTGACCCTGGAGGTGGCAACAGGGTCCGCCTTGTTTGTGTTCTGAGGAAGAAGTGGTATATCACGGGCTCCTAAGCTACCCATTCATCAGTTTTCCCAAATGAAACAGCAAAGAGGGGTGGGCTAGAGAAGAGGGGCCGAGTGGGTAGCAGGGGCAGTGGGGGCTGAAGCACAGAGGGCTCGTATGCACTGTGGTGCGGGGGCTGTGGCAGGGCTTGTGTGGGACTGGAGAAGGCTCCCGCGTGTTCTTCGGTTTGTTTATTTGAGTGAAATTCACGTGACATCAAACTGTCTTGAAGTGGACAATTGAGTGGCATTTAGTAGATTCACATTCCAAAACATTCTTATCTCTCCAAAAGGAGACCCCACCCCACCAGCAGCCACTCTCCTCCCCTCCCCCAGCTCTTGGTGGCACCCATCTCCTTGTCTGTGGATTCGCCTGTTCCGGGCATTTCAGGGAGACCGCACCCCACCAGCAGCCACTCCCCTCTCCTTCCCCAGCTCTTGGTGGCACCCGTCTGCTTCCTGTCTGTGGATTCGCCTGTTCTGGGCGTTTCATGTCAGCAGTCATACACTACATGGCCTTTTGTGTCTGGTTCTTGTACCTAGTGTTGTGTTCGAGGTCGTAGTGTGTGTGTGAACCTCAAGGCCAATGGGCCGTGTCCCCACCTCTGCTCTCCCCGCAGCATGGCCGACAAGAACGGGGCCCTCAAGTGCACCTTCTCGGCGGCTGGCCACAGCACCAGCCTCCTGCAGGGCCTGGCCACCCTCCGTGCCCAGGGCCAGCTCCTCGATGTCGTACTGACCATCAACAGAGAGGCCTTTCCTGCACACAAGGTCGTCCTGGCCGCCTGCAGCGACTACTTCAGGTAAGCACTGGGCGCAGGGAGCTGGGAGGGGAGGCCGCCTGTGCGGACAGGGCAGACGGAACCCACCTTCTAAAGGGGGCCTATCTCAGCACCATCCAGGGACAGCTTTGAGGGAGAATGGCTGGTGTCGGCTCTCAAATGTTTATTTTTTTGGGATGGAGTCTCTATTGCTCAGGATGGAGTGCAGTGGCGAGATCTCGGCTCACTGCAACCTCCGCCTCCCAGATTCAAGTGATTCCCTGCCTCAGCCTCCTGAGTACCTGGGAACACAGGCACCCGCCACCACACCCGGTTAATTTTTTGTATTTTTAGTAGAGATGGGATTCACCACGTTGGCCAGGCTGGTCTCAAACTCCTGACCTCGTGATCCACCCGCCTCGGCCTCACAAAGTGCTGGGATTACAGGCGTGAGCCACCGCGCTCGGCCTCTTCTGATTTTAGAGAGGTTAATGTTCAGTAAACCTGCAGATTTTCCCTGGTTTGCATCTTACTCTCTTTGGGCAGACATGCCTGGGGGGATAGAGATAGCCCGTGGGCACCCTCACTTCTGCCCTGTGGACTGGCAGGGTCTGGCCAGGCTTTTGATCTGTCTTTACTTGACACCTGCTGTATGCCAGGCAGTATTCTAGGCCTTGGGATCCAGCAGGGATGAAAGAGTGAAACTGGCATAAGCCCCTGCCATTAGGGCATCCCCTCAGGACACCTGGAGCGGGACAGCTGGGGGACTGGAGGGGCCTTGAAGGCCACAGGGACCCCGTGTCTGCCAACGCTGTGTCCTCGGCTCTGTCTGAGGCCCACATGAGTTCTCGCTGTCACCCTGAGCTGTGGGCACTTCCACCATGTGACAGAGAAGTCCATGGCGGGCACATGGGTCTGTCTGTCTGTCCCTGTGCCACGGCTGGGCCAAAAGCGAGAGTACCACAGGACAGGGCACCACAGAACAAGGGGGTGTGTTCTCCTTGCCAGCCGGGGGCTGTTGCAGGGCTGGGCGGTCTTCCTCCCTGGGTGACCAGCAGGCGAGCCTCTTTTCTGCCAGGCAGTGACCCCACCAGAGAGAGCTGGGCCACCCTGGGGCAGTTCCCAGGCCCCAGCCCAGGTGTGCACCTCGCCCGCGCCTTCCCCGAGGCCCAGGCCGCCTGCCCTGTGGGCTCAACAAGGCTGTTGTGGGGGCCGCAGCAGGCGAGCCAACTGGGGCGCCACTTCTATTTTTATTCTGCATTTGGGGACGGGTGGGCCAGCCCAGCCAGCAATGCCCTTTAAAGGCTCCCCTGCGCTGGCACAGCAGCCGGCAAGGCCTTAAAAGGCAAAGCTCCCTCCTGTCGCCCGAGACCGCCTCTGCCTTCATCGCATCATGCCCGAGGGCCAGTGGGGACCCATGGGGACAAGCAGGGCAGGGTCTGGGGAGCTGGCAGCGTGCTGCTCCTGGACCGCGAGGAGACATTGAGGAGAGGCTCTCTGGGCAGATGTCAGTGGGCGGCTCCGAGGCAGCGCCCTGGCCACTGTCCTTGCTCCTGTAGCCCGGAGCCTGGCCCACGTGAGGTGCAAGACCAGGGGACGGACCTCTGTGGGGCAAATGCCCAAGGGACGTTCCCTCCTCCTCAAGTGGCCATCAGGTGAGGTGCACAGGTGGGAATAAGAGTTATTGTGCCATGCCAGTGCACCTCCTGGGAGGAACCACCCACGCCCCTGGAGCTGGGGTGCTCTCCTCTCTTCTGGGGAGCACCCTAAAAGCTGTAGGGGAACTGCAACCTACAGGCCTGTGCCTCCTCACTGCCCTCCCTCACGAGGGCCTGTGTCCCCTCCCCACTCATGTTAGTTCTGCTTCCTAGAGCAGAGCAGTACAAGGGTGGAGCTGGGGTATCACTGGAGGGTGAGGACATAGCTGTTGGGTGGTAGGCACTTCCCCAACCACCTTATTCTCTGGAGACAGCAGTCACTCCAGCACAGCCTCCTGGTTGGGGTCCCCTCCTGGGGACCCTCGTTACCTTGCCCTCTTCACGTCATGGTTGTTGAGACTCAGGCTGGGTACGTCAGAGCTGCCTGCTTAGGTCAGCAAGCGGGCGAGGGCGGAACCGCGGTGCATGGCACCTCTAGAGCGCTGGTCCCGCAGCTCCTGAGCTCAGGTGTCAGGTGGGACTGCAGATCTGTCCCCAGAGCCACAGGGTATGTTTTCATCCTGCACTGCCATACCTGTCCCCTTTAACCACCCCATGACCAGGCACGTGGTGGGTGAGGCTGACCCAGCCTGCACTCCTGCAGCTCTGATGCAATCTAGTCAGGAACAGGCCCAGGCAGGGCACCTGCAGAGGGGCCAAGCGGGGAGCTGCTGTTTATAGGAAGATGCATGGCTTGGGTGGATTCAAAATCTTTTTCCGCTTTTTTTTTTTTTTTTAAGATAGAGTCTTGCTCTTGTTGCCCAGGCTGGAGTGCAGTGGCAAAATATGGTTCACTGCAACCTCCACCTCCCCAGTTCAAGCAATTCTCCTGCCTCAGCCTCCCGAGTAGCTGCAATTACAGGCATGCGCCACCACACCTGGCTAATTTGTATTTTTAGTAGAGATGGGGTTTCACCGTGTTGGCCAGACTGGTCTCAAACTCCTGACCTCAAGTGATCCACCCGCCTGGGCTTCCCAAAGTGCTGGGATTACCGGCGTGAGCTACCGCGCTCCACCTTTGCATGTTTTTAATGAGCCTCTGGCCTGCTTTCCTCTTGCTGGCTGTGCCCTGCATTCTGTGTCCCGGTTCCACTGTTCCCGAGGCTGTTATCATTCCCGGCTGATCACAACGCCCCTCGGCCACTGCAAGCCACAAGCTGTGTTTCCACCCTTCAGGGCCATGTTCACCGGTGGCATGCGGGAGACGAGCCAGGACGTCATCGAGCTGAAGGGTGTGTCAGCCCGCGGCCTGCGGCACATCATCGACTTTGCCTACAGCGCCGAGGTGACCCTGGACCTGGACTGCGTGCAGGATGTGCTGGGTGCTGCTGTGTTCCTGCAGATGCTGCCTGTGGTGGAGCTGTGTGAGGAGTTCCTAAAGGCGGCCATGAGTGTGGAGACCTGCCTCAACATCGGCCAGATGGCCACCACCTTCAGCCTGGCCTCGCTGCGGGAGTCAGTGGACGCCTTCACCTTCCAGCACTTCCTGCAGATCGCCGAAGAGGAGGACTTCCTGCGCCTGCCGCTGGAGCGCCTGGTCTTCTTCCTGCAGAGCAACCGGTTGCAGAGCTGCACTGAGATCGACCTGTTCCGAGCTGCGGTCCGCTGGCTGCAGCATGACCCGGCCCGGCGGCCGCGTGCAAGCCATGTGCTCTGCCACATCCGCTTCCCGCTCATGCAGTCCTCCGAGCTGGTGGACAGCGTGCAGACGCTGGACATCATGGTAGAGGACGTGCTGTGCCGCCAGTACCTGCTGGAGGCCTTCAACTACCAGGTGCTGCCCTTTCGGCAGCATGAGATGCAGTCGCCGCGTACCGCCGTGCGCTCGGACGTGCCCTCGCTGGTGGCCTTTGGCGGCACGCCCTACACCGACAGCGACCGCTCGGTCAGCAGCAAGGTATACCAGCTGCCCGAGCCAGGCGCCCGCCACTTCCGCGAGCTCACGGAGATGGAGGTGGGCTGCAGCCACACGTGCGTGGCCGTGCTGGACAACTTTGTGTACATGGCCGGGGGCCAGCACCTGCAGTACCGCAGTGGTGAGGGCGCGGTGGATGCCTGCTACCGCTATGACCCGCACCTGAACCGCTGGCTGCGCCTGCAGGCCATGCAGGAGAGCCGCATCCAGTTCCAGCTGAACGTGCTGTGCGGCATGGTGTATGCCACAGGCGGCCGCAACCGGGCCGGCAGCCTGGCCTCTGTGGAGCGGTACTGCCCCCGGCGCAACGAGTGGGGCTACGCCTGCTCGCTCAAGCGCCGCACCTGGGGCCATGCTGGGGCCGCCTCCGGGGGCCGCCTGTACATCTCGGGCGGCTACGGCATCTCAGTGGAGGACAAGAAGGCGCTGCACTGTTACGACCCCGTGGCAGACCAGTGGGAGTTCAAGGCGCCCATGAGCGAGCCCCGTGTGCTGCATGCCATGGTGGGCGCCGGCGGCCGCATCTATGCCCTCGGGGGCCGCATGGACCATGTGGACCGCTGCTTCGACGTGCTGGCTGTGGAGTACTACGTGCCCGAGACGGACCAGTGGACCAGCGTGAGCCCCATGCGAGCTGGCCAGTCAGAGGCGGGCTGCTGCCTGCTGGAGAGGAAGATCTACATCGTTGGGGGCTACAACTGGCGGCTCAACAACGTCACGGGCATCGTGCAGGTGTACAACACGGACACCGATGAGTGGGAGCGGGACCTGCATTTTCCGGAGTCCTTCGCGGGCATCGCCTGCGCCCCCGTCCTGCTGCCCCGGGCCGGGACCAGGAGGTAGCCCCCCAGATCCCCAGGACCCTGGCCTGACTGCATGCTGTCTCCAAGCCCGGCTTGGCGAGTGCACGTCTGCCTGAGAACCCCAGTGCCCCTCTTTGCCCAGGCTGCCCTCGAGAGGCCTGCCGTGTGGATGAGTGCCCCTCCCAGGGTGGCCTCCCTCCCTCCATCCTTCCCAAAGCAGATCCTGGCTCCAAGTCCATTTGAGTGAGCCTGCCCACGAAGCAGCCAAGGAGCCAGTTGTGGCAGCAAACTTGTCCCTGGGGCGGCTTCCTCGCCTGCAGGCTGGTGGGTGGAATCCCAGGTCTCCAGGGGGTCCCTGTGCGGCTCCGCCTCGCCCCTCACCCCCTCCCAGCCCCACGGTTTCAGGCATTCAGATGTGAGCTCATCACCATTGAACCTAAAGTTGGTGGTTCAACTCACCCTCCTTCCAAGTCTCCTGCACACGTGTTTTTAAAATAAACTCGCCCAAAACCTCCACAGCACACAGACCTCCAGAAGCAGTGAGAGGCGGCTTGGAAGCCCTTGGTTTGGGGTGGGTGGAGGACCAGGGCACGTGCCTGTCTCTCCTGGGGTGCCCTCCTTCCCCAATCCCGAGCTGCTGAGGGGAGGCTCTGGTCATGCCTCTGTTCCTGTCATCATCTGCCTTAAGGAGGAAAAACCATGTCAACTCCTAGGAATGGTCCTTAAGGGCCTTGGGCCTTTGTTTGGCACTGAGCATCTTGTGGGGCCTTCACTGGCCGAGATGTCCCGGCCCTCTACATTTGCCCTGTTGGCCAGGCAGTCCCTTCCTGCAGCTGGAGGGGGACGCTGACTTCAGAATTCCACAGTGTCGCCTCCTGCAGGTCAGCTGGGTGGTCTTTATTCTCCCTCCTTTCCCCACTCTGCACCCTGCCACTCCCCGGCCTACCCTGTTTCCAGGTTGACATTGTTACCGAGCCAGCACTGAGGCCTTTCCCTTCTCAAGGGCTCTGCGGCAGCTCTGGCCACATTTGTTTTGATGTCTGAACCTCTAAAGCTCTTCTTTTTAATTTGTTTTACTTTTTATTTTAAGAAGCCGGCCCCGCTGTCTCATAGATGGGATTTGTACTCTCGGGGCAACTTAAAGTGTCTCTCTCGCTGCTCACAGACGATTGATGTCTTGTCGCTGTGACCCACTCACCGTGTAAAGAATTAACCTCCTATCTTAGCAGACGTCGTCTCCTAATATTTCCCTTTATTTAATAAAAATGTTATGGTGAAGAGATGGAGCAGGCCCAGCACTGAGCTTGTGCGGCTGGGGCTGATTGGTCACAGATTCCTCGTGTGTCCTCCGCATGTCTGGGGGCTCCTCTCCTCCACCTCAGCCTTTTCCAGCCTTGCAGAGGAGCTGGCAGGGGGCTGGGCTTTGGCTCAGGGGCACAGGAGCAGCAGGAAGTGTGGCCAGGACTTTCACCCTGGCACTTTTTTTTTTTTTTTTTTGAGATGGAGTCTTGCTCTGTTGCCCAGGCTGGAATGCAGTGGCTTGATCTTGGCTCACTGCAACCTCCACCTCCCAGGTTCAAGTGATTCACTTGCCTCAGCCTCCCAAGTAGCCAGTATTACAGATGCCCACCACCACACCCAGCGAATTTTTGTATTTTTAGTAGAGACGGGGTTTCACCATCTTGGCCAGGCTGGTCTTGAACTCCTGACCTCAAGTGATCTGCCTGCCTCGGTTTCCCAAAGTGCTGGAGTTACAGGCGTGAGCCACTGTGCCCAACCCACCTTGGCACTTTGGAAGAGGCTTCAGCCCCCTACTCTCATCATGGCTAGCCAAACCGTGAACCAGGCTGCCCAGAGTGGGCCACTTACCAGTTGCAGTTTATTGGAGAAAGCCTGATGTTCCCAGAGGGCCTTTCCAGAGGCGGGCCCTGGGATTCACACATGCGTAGATCTGCATAAGTTGCTGCGCCTGCATGCCTGGCACTCCTGTGTGGCGGCCATCGGGGCTAGGGTAACATCAGGGGCTGCGGGGGTGGGCAGTTCTAAATTAGGAACGTGGTTGGGAACCTAAAAGAAGCCCACACCATCAGGGACATCGAAAGGAAAGCCGTGCTCCTCGGGGACTTACCAGAACATTCCAGCCCCCGCCCCCGACCTGAGCTCCCCCAGAGAACCCTTCCCCACTGGAGGCACAGCCCCTTCAGGGGGGCAGTGAGAAGCTTTGCCAGCTGCAAGTCCCCCGGATCAGCTCACACCTCAGAACATCTTGTCCCCAACGAGCTGGCAGGGGCGCCGGCCCAGGGTGGGGGGTGCTGCCGTATCTAACCGGATCGATTGTGCATAACTGTCTGGGCCGGTTCATGGAATGTTCTTGGGGCCCCCTGCCCCTCCCTCAGCCTCCCCCCCGCCGCATCCCCCCAAGAAAGGAAAATTATTTTTCGTATTGTAAACTTTAAACACGAAAAAGCTGTTTTTAATTTAGCAGAAACTGGCTTGAATCTTCACTTTGTGAACGTTTGTGTCCTTCAGAGAAAGAACACGCCTGCGCATACTCGCACACGCTCAGGCACACCTGCACACTCATGCCACAACACACACATTCACACGACCATGCTGCACGCCTGCACACGCGCGCTTGCCCATGCTCACACGTTGCAACGTGTTCACATGCTTGCCCGCACATGGTGAGATGCAAGCTTGCATATATGCCCACACACACATCTGTGCATGCACCCCTGGACCAGCGTAGCCAACTCTGCCTGGTGGCCCAGAGGGGTCTGGAGCCCTGCAACGCCCCGAGCCTGGGGGAAGCCTATCTGCTTCCAGACGCCCTGCCTCCTCGCTGAGGCCTGGCCGCTGGCCGCAGGAGCCTCCCTCGCACCTGGGCTCGGGCTGTGGGAAAACGCTGTCTCTCGGGACCGTCGGATGCAGGCCCGCAAGAGGGAGGCCAAGTGTGACTTCTGGGGCCTCTCAGCAAGCGAGGGCCAAGGGGGCCTCTGGGGAGCTGTATGAGGTGGGAATCCGCCCCGGACCTGGCCAGCTTGGAAACTCGCCCCTGGCTCCATCTCCGAGGAAGCAGCTCCAGCTCGTCCGTTCTCACGGGCCCTGGAGATTCGCTTTGCACGGTGCAGCCTCGAGGCTCTGCTCTTCCTTGGGGCGTCTGGCCCTGGATCCCAGTGGCCCAGTACCTAACAGAGCATGGCACAGACAGGGCACAGCTCGAATGTTTGTTGCACAAAGGAGAGGTTCTGGGGTGGGAAGGTGAGGGCAGCCTTCTTCACACTAGTGCCTGTGGGCACCTTCTGTGTGCAAACCTCGGGGAAGGAGGGCACCAAGCCGTGCTTCACCCCCAGCAAGGCCCCTGCTTCGTCCTTGTCTTCCTGTCACTCTCATTCTGGTGGCCAGCCGGGCAGCCATTTCTCCGTCCTCACCAGCAGAGCCCTGACTTGGTGCCAGCAGCAACGTGCCCAGCCTCCGGGGTTAAGATTCAGCTGAGCCGTTCTTGGCAATGCCTTTTGCCAGGGTTGTTTGCAATCTGGGCATGTTTCCCAGCTCTGGCCAGCAAGCTTGAAGGGGTCGGGTGTTTCTGGACAAGGGAGAGGCCTTGTTGCCCCCTTTCCTCCCTCACTGCTTATGAGGACACAATGCCAGGGGCTTCTGCAGCCATCTTGTGGCCAGGAGGAGCAAGTTAAGAGAGCACACTCACAGGCTGGGTGCGGTGGCTCATGCATGTAATCCCAGAGCTTTGGGAGGCTGAGGCAGGGCCATCACTTAAGTCCAGGAGTTCAAGACCAGCCCTCGTGATACAGTGAGACCATCTCTTAAAAAAAAAAAAAATGCTGGCCCTTGTGGCACACATGGCTGTAGTCCCAGCTACTAGGGGAGGCTGAGGTGGGAGGATCACCTGAGCCCAGGAGTTCTAGGGTGCACGGAGCTGTGACTGCCACTGCACTCTTTTTTTTTTTTGAGTGCACCACTGTTTTTCTGAGCCTGGTTTTCTAGCCTTCTGATTACTTCTGTGAGCTACCAAACAATTTTTTGGTTTTTTTTTTTGAGATGGAATCTCACTCTGTCACCCAGGCTGCAGTGCAGTGGCGCCATGTCAGTTCACCACAGCCTCTGCCTCCCAGGTTCAAATGATTCTCCTGCCTCAGCCTCCCGAGTAGCTGGGATTACAGGTGCACACCACCATATCCTAATTTTTGTATTTTTGGTACAGATAAGTTTTTGCCATGGTGGCCAGGCTGGTCTCTAACTCCTGACTTCAAGTCATCTGCCTGCCTTGGCTTCCCAAAGCGCTGGGATTACAGGCGTGAGCCACCCATGCCCAACCTTTTACATTTTTTTAAATAGCGACAGTCTCACTATTTTGTCCAGGCTGGTTTTGAACTCCTGAGTTCAAACAATACACCTGCCTTGGCCTCCCAAAGTGCTAGGATTATAGGTGTGAGCCACCATGCCTGGTCAACCAACCAGTTTTGCAATGTACACATCGGCTATTTAAATTGTCCAGGCTGCACACAGCAGCTCACGCCTGTAATCCCAGCACTTTGGGAGGCTGTGGCTGGCAGATCACTTGAGGTCAGGAGTTCGAGACCAGTCTGGCCAACAGGGTGAAACCCTGTCTCTACTAAAAATACAAAAATTAGCCGGGTGTGGTGGTGGGTGACTTTAATCCTAGCTACTAAGAAGGCTGAAGCAGGAGACTCGCTTGAACCTGGGAGGTGGAGGTTGCAGTGAGCTGAGATTGCACCACTGCACTCCAGCCTGGGCAACAGAGCAAGACTCCATCTCAAAAATAAATAGACAGATAGGTAGATAAATAGATAGATAGTCTAGAGTCAGTTTCTGTTGCTTGCAAGTAAAAAGCCTGACTTATATAAGATGGGAAAACCCCAGCAACTGTCACATGTACATTATAACTTCGGAACTGCTTGGTGACAAGCATAACTGGCCATTCGTGTCTTTTGCAGTGCAGACATTATTTCTCATAACAAGAAGGCTGGAGGTCAGAGGTGCTGGGATGTCATGACTGGTGGCCCATGATTTCTGGGGTGGGGGGGGTGGGTGGGGGGGGCACAACTATGCCTTTCTCTCTCTCTTTTTTTTTTGTTTAGAGACTGTATTCCCAGCACTCTGGGAGGCTGAGGCAGGTGGATCTCTTGAGCCCATGAGTTGGAGACCAGCAACACACCAAAACCCTGTCTCTACAAAAGAATTGAAAAGTCAGCCTGGCACGGTGGTGTGCACCTGTAGTCCCAGCTGCACGGGAGGGTGAGGTGAGGATGGCTTGAGCCCCGTAGGTCAAGGCTGCAGTGAGCTGTGATTGTGCCACTGCACTCCAGCCTGGGTAACACAGTGAGACCGTGTCTCAATAAAAAAAAAAAGAAACCAGTGGAATCCAAGGGGTGAGGCAGCTAGGCCTTCAGCTGAAATTATGCCAGAGGATGAAGCTGCCACCACTGCAGAATCCAGACGCCTTCGTTGGCACTGCCATCTGCCCTGGGCACTCAGCCACAGCTGCCCCTGGAAAACAGATGGCCCTGCCCCGATGCTGTTTCTCTGTAGCAGGCTTGTGCCTGCATGGAAACATCCCAGTGGTCCAGCCATACCCCAGCTGTCTGGGGAGTGGGGAAAGTGAGTACATTAGTGTGTATTAGTCAGCCACTGCTGTGCAACAAACACCCCCAAGTCTCAATGGCATACAACAGTGAGCATTTGTTTTTCACGTCTGTGAGTCAGCAGAGGGGGCGCCTGCTCTAGGCTGGCCTCGGCTACACTGCTCTACTTCCAGGGACAAGGATGCAGAGTGGCCCAGAGGCCCTGCTCCATGGGTCCTTGCATCCTGCTGGGACAGCAGCTAGCCAGGGCATGCTTTTCTCCTGCAGGTGTCCGAGGACAAGTGGAATCACGTGAGGCCTCATAGGGTCTCAATTCCGGACTCACACACTATCACATCTGCCCATAAGTCTTTTTTCTTTTGAGATAGAGTCTTGCTCTGTCACCCAGGATGGAGTGCAGTGGTGCAATCTCAGCTCACTGCCACCTTCACCTCCCAGGTTCAGGCAGTTCTCCTGCCTCTGCCTCCTAACTGGGATTACAGGTGTGTGCCACCACGCCAGGTTAATTTTTGTATTTTTTTTTTTTTTTTTTTTTGAGACAGAGTTTCGCTTTTGTTACCCAGGCTGGAGTGCAATGGCGTGATCTCGGATCACCGCAACCTCCGCCTCCTGGGTTCAGGCAATTCTCCTGCCTCAGCCTCCTGAGTAGCTGGGATTACAGGCACATGCCACCATGCCCAGCTAATTTTTTGTATTTTTAGTAGAGATGGGGTTTCACCATGTTGACCAGGATAGTCTCGATCTCTTGACCTCGTGATCCACCCACCTCGGCCTCCCAAAGTGCTGGGATTACAGGCGTGAGCCACCGTGCCCGGCCCACTATTTTTGTATTTTTAATAGAGACGGGGTTTCATGTTGGCCAGGCTGGTCTTGAACTTCTGGCCTCCCTCAAGTGATTCACCCACTTTGGCCTCCCAAAGTGCTGGGATTACAGGCATGAGATGAACCACTACGCCTCACCTGTCCATAAGTCTTTGGCTAAGCAAATGACATGGCTGAGCCCCACATCAGGAGTGGGGAAGTGTCTTCCACCTGGAAGGAAGAACTGCAGAGGGCAGGGATGCAGGAACAGGTGGGAACCAGGGCCAGTAATTCGATGGGTCACCCTTGGTTTGGAGGCTTCTCTTATTAGGAGAGTGACCAATTTCCCCCTGTGGGGGGACTCCCCAAACTTGGATGGGGACCCAGATTTTGGCAACCAAAAAGCAAAGCCCGCTCAGCATCTCCTTAGCAGCCACTGCCCCCTGGAGGTCGAGGGATCCCACTCTTTTTTTTTTTTGGCTTCAGGTGAGTCAGGGCTGTGAGTGTCCCAGGTTCTTGGACAGCAGGACGAGGGTGTGGATATGGGGATGTCAGTGGGGCCTTGGCCAAGTTTCAGGGCATGGGGACTGCAGGTGTCACTGGGAGCCTGCCCCAGTCTCACTGTGTTGCCCAGGCTGGTCTCGAACTCCTGAGCTCAAGCAATCCTCCGGCCTCTGCCTCCCAAAGTGCTGAGAATACAGACATGAGCCACTGCACCGGCCAGCCAACCAGTTTTGCAACACACACTTCAGCTATCTAACTCTCAGTGCAGGTGGCTGGACCCCTAGACTTGAGCCCTGGGTCCCCTGCCTGTCCAGTTCCAGTCTCTCCCTACCCTCCTTGGCAGCCCACCTCATTCCACCCTCCACCCACCACTCAAGCCTGGGTGGGAGGATGAGGGACCTGGGTCTTCCTGTAACCTTATTGTAAGGAGGAGCATTGCTGGTTTCCCTTGGGTCCTTTCCCTCTCTCTTCATGATCAGACCTGGCTTTTGCTTTGCCCTTTAAAACCACTGTACGATGAGAGCCTCTTTTGGAAGTCAAAGACAGTCCAGGGATTGTTTTCCTCTTTGCCTCCCAGCTCCAATGGCCCTAATTCACCTCCACACAACGTGGGTACCCCAAATCGACTAAGATCCCATATAAGGAAGAGCTAAGAAGCAAAGCATGAAAACTAACATTGCGAAGTAGCATTTTGCTTTCTGAACAGTTGCTGAGTGCTTGGATGAAGCAGGCAGTGAGCTAAGTGCTTTCCATGTGTTATCTGTTTAATCTTTCCAAGAGCCTGCCACGAGGAGCACCACTATCCATGTTTAGCTGAGAAGGGCAGCGAGGCTCAGAGACCGGAAGATACTTTTCCATTGTCACACAGCTTGAGTACTGATGAGTGGTGGACCATGCAGAAACGCTAAGAGTTTTTTTTTTTTGACATGGAGTTTTGCTCTTGTTGATCGGGCTGGAGTGCAATGGCATGATCTCTACTCACTGCAACCTCTGCCTCCCAGGTTCATGCAATTCTCCTGCCTCAGCCTCCTGAGTGGCTGGTATTACAGGAGCCAGCCACTGTGCCCAGCTAATGTTGTATTTTTAGTAGAGATGGGGTTTTACTGTGTTGGCCAGGCTGGACTTGAACTTCTGACCTCAGATGATCCACCTGCCCGGCTTCCCAAAGTGCTGGGATTACAGGCGTGAGCCACCATGCCCGGCCAAGAGTTTCTTGACCTCCCAGGTCAAGCGATTCTCCTGTCTTAGCCTCCTGAGTAGCTGGGATTACAGGCATGGGCCGCCACGCCCAGTTAATTTTTTTTCTTTTTTTTTTTTTGAGACGGAGTTTCGCTCTTGTTACCCAGGCTGGAGTGCAATGGCGCGATCTTGGCTCACCGCAACCTCCGCCTCCTGGGTTCAGGCAATTCTCCTGCCTCAGCCTCCTGAGTAGCTGGGATTACAGGCACGCATCACCATGCCCAGCTAATTTCTGTATTTTTAGTAGAGACGGGGTTTCACCATGTTGATCAGGATGGTCTCGATCTCTTGACCTCGTGATCCACCCACCTCGGCTTCCCAAAGTGCTGGGATTACAGGTCTGGAGGTGGATATTGCAGTGATCTGAGTTCACGCCACTGCACTCCAGCCTGGGTGATACAGCAAGGCTCCCTATCTTAAAAACAAACATACAAACAAAAACTCATAGGAAATCACATGCATCGGTGCCCTTTCCACAGGCACACAGGGAGATCTGGCCAGGCCCTGGCTTCTTTGGGAAAGGTGAATATAATCTCAGCTCGGTCCACAAGGGATCAGATGAGACCCTAGAAACAGCTGCCTTCGGAGGGGGGAGGTTTCAGGTCATGGGAAGAGATGCTGGAGGGCTACTTCAGCTACACCCTTCAGGGGGTCTCTAGGAGCAGAGGCCTGCAAGTTGAGAAGCAGCCAGCCACGAAAGCATCTTGGAGGAGAGTGATTCAGGCAGAGAAAACAGCAGAGACATCGATGTGGCTGGAGTGATTGCCAAGCTGGGCATGGGCATGGGGAGCTGCCGGGAGGAGGGTAGATTTTTTTTTTTTGAGACGGAGTCTCACTCTGTTGCCCAGGCTGGAGTACAATGGCGCAATCTCGGCTCACTGCAATCTCCGCATCCCGGGTTCAAGCGATTCTCCCGTCTCAGCCTCCCGAGTAGCTGAGATTATAGGCACCTGCCATCATGCACTGCTAATTTTTGTATTTTTTGGTAGAGACAGGTTTTCACTATGTTGGCCAGACTGGTGTCAAACTCCTGACCTCAGGTGATCCGTCTGCCTTGGCCTCCCAAAGTGCTGGGATTACAGGCATGAGCCACTGCGCCCAGCCTTTAGATTTTTTTTTTTTTTATTGAGATGGAGTTTTGCTCTCGTTACCCAGGCTGGAGTGCAATGGCGAGATCTAGGCTCACTGCAACCTCCGCCTCCTGGGTTCAGGCAATTCTCCTGCCTCAGCCTCCTGAGTAGCTGGGATTACAGGCACACGCCACCATGCCCAGCTAATTTTTTGTATTTTTAGTAGAGACAGGGTTTCACCATGTTGACCGGGATGGTCTCTATCTCTTGACCTCGTGATCCACCTGCCTCGGCCTCCCAAAGTGCTGGGATTACAGGCGTGAGCCACTGTGCCTGGCCCTAGCCTTTAGATTTCTAAGTGCCATGGGAGTGTGGGATCTGCCCTGCTTTGCAAAGCTTGCGGGGCTGCTGTGAGGAGCAGCATTGGACCACACTGGGTGGCAGCAACTTCCTTCGATGAAGGAAGAAAGTGAAAACCTCAGGGCTGGATTCTGCCCCAATCAATGGACACTGAAGCCTCGCCCTTCTCAGGGCTGGGGGTCAGTGGAGCAAGGAGTGGGGCTTGGGCTGCTGTCTGGCCATTGCACAATGAGGGGGCTGACTGCTTCCTCTGACTCATCACCAAGGTTTAGGATGGATCAAGTTTCACGGGGGGAGGCCTGGGGTGAATGGGGGTGAATAGGAAAAGCACCAGACTCTCTTCTGTACATGGCCAGATGGCTCCTTGCTGTGACCTCAGAAGCCCTGCTAGCCCCCCAAATCTTTTCTTTTCCATCTTCCTATGCCTGGAAACTGGCTTAGTGCAGAAATATGTAAGTGATCAGGGTAAATGGCATTTATGGGGCACCTCTTAGGAGTGAGGCAGTTGACACATATTAACGTAATTTAAAGCCTGCAGGGCGGACACGGTGACTCATGCCTGTAATCCCAGCACTTTGGGAAGCCAAGGCAGGAGGATCACTTGAGTTCAGGAGATCAAGAGCAACCTGGCCAACAACATGGTGAAACCCTGTCTTCTTCTTTTTTTTTTTTTTTGAGACGGAGTTTCGCTCTTGTTACCCAGGCTGGAGTGCAATGACGTGATCTCGGCTCACCACAACCTCCGCCTCCTGGGTTCAGGCAATTCTCCTGCCTCAGCCTCCTGAGTAGCTGGGATTACAGGCACGTGCCACCATGCCCAGCTAATTTTTTGTATTTTTTTAGTAGAGACGGGGTTTCACCATGTTGACCAGAATGGTCTCGATCCACCTGCCTCAGCCTCCCAAAGTGCTGGGATTATAGGCGTGAGCCACCGTGCCCTGCTGAAACCCTGTCTTTAATAAAAATACAAAAATTAGCCAGGCATGGTGGCTTATGCCTGTAGTCACAGTTACTTGGGAGGCTGAGGCAGGAGAACTGCTTGAATCCAGAAGGTAGAGGCCGAGATCTTGACACTGCACTCCAGCCTGGGTGACAGAGCAAGACTCCATCTCAAAAAAAAAAAAATTAGCTGGGCATCCTTGTGCCCACCTGTAATCTCAGCTACTCAGGAGGCTGAGGTAGAAGGAGAATTGCTTGAACCTGGGAGGCAGAGGTTGCAGTGAGCCAAGATCACACCACTGCACTCCAGCTTGGGTGATGGAGTGAAACTGTGTCTCGAAGAAGAAAAAAAGATATATGTAAGTGATCAGGGTAAGTGGCATCATTTATGGAGCACTTCTTAGGAGCAAGGCAATTGACGCTTATTAACTTCACTGAAAATCTACAAAACTCAGTGTGTAGAAGTGGCTGAGGTCAGCTGTGAAGCCTGAGTTCTGGTGTATAAATTGCTAGGGACAGTGGCTGTCCCTGCTCTCTGTCTTTATTTCTTCTCTGACTTCACAGGATGCTGTCAAGAACTAGAAGCCGGCAGGGTGCGGTGGCTCACTCCTGTAATCCCAGCACTTTGGGAGGCCGAGGTGGGCGGATCACGAGGTCAAGAGATCGAGACCATCCTGGCCAATATGGTGAAACCTCGTCTCTACTAAAAATACATAAATTAGGCCGGGCGTGGTGGCTCAAGCCTGTAATCCCAGCACTTTGGGAGGCCGAGGCAGGTGGATCATGAGGTCAAGATATCGAGACCATCCTGGTCAACATGGTGAAACCCCGTCTCTACTAAAGATACAAAAAATTAGCTGGGCACGGTGGCGCATGCCTGTAATCCCAGCTACTCAGGAGGCTGAGGCAGGAGAATTGCCTGAACCCAGGAGGCGGAGGTTGCGGTGAGCCGAGATCGCGCCATTGCACTCCAGCCTGGGTAACAAGAGCGAAACTCTGTCTCAAAAAAAAAAAAAAAATACATAAATTAGCTGGGCATGGTGGCGCATGCCTGTAGTCCCAGCTACTCGGGAGGCTGAGTCAGGAGAACTGCTTGAACTGGGGAGGCGGAGGTTGCGGTGAGCCGAGATCGCGCCACTGCACTCCAACCTGGCGCCTGGTGATGGAGTGAGACTCTGTCTCAAAAAAAAAAAAAAAAAAAAAGAACTAGAAGCCACATATGTAGCAGGCCCAGTCTCAATTTGACTCACAGGAGCTGCAGTCTCAGTCAGTACCAGGAACAGAAAAATGACTTGAAATAGACTTAAGCAGGCCAGGCATGGTGGTGCACACCTGTAGTCTCAGCACTTTGGAAGGCTAACAGGGGGCGGATCACTTGAGCCCAGGAGTTTGAGACCAGGCTGGGCAGCATGGTGAAACCCTGTCTCTACAAAAAACATAAAACATTAGCCAGGCATGATGGTGCACATCAGTAGTCCCAGCTATCTGGAAGGTTGAGGTAGGAGGATCCCCTGAGCCTAAGGGTTGGGGCTGCAGGGAGCATGATCACATCACTGCATTCCAGCCTGTGGGACAAAGTGAGACCATGTCTGAAAAAGCAAACAAACAAACAAGAAAACAAATAGACAAAAAAGGGAACAAATGTTTGGCTCACATAATTGAAAAGGCAGGTGAGTCTACTTCAGGCATGGCTGGATCTAGAAGCTCAGGCTGGAGTGCTGTGGTTTGATCTCGGCTCACTGCAACCTCTGTGTCTCAGGTTCAAGCCATTCTGCCTCAGCCTCCCAAGTAGCTAAGACTGCAGGCATGTGCCACCGTGCCCGATTAATTTGGTATTTTAAGTAGAGATGGGTTTTCACTGTGTTGGCCAGGCTGGTCTCAAGCTCCTGACCTCAAGTGATCCATTCACCTTGGCCTCCCAAAGCTGGATTACAGCTGTGAGCCACCACGCCTGGCCTGGCTCTGTTTTCCTCTGTGGGTCAAGTCTTTTGGCCTAGCTGAACTAATTTTTTTTTTTTTGAAATGAAGTCTCACTCTGTCACCCAAGCTGGAGTGTAATGGTGTGATCTCGGCTCACTGCAACCTGCACCTCCAGGGTTCAAGTGATTCTCCTGCCTTAGCCTCCGAGTAGCTGGGATTACAGGTGTGTGCCACCATGCCTGGCAACGTTTTTTGTATTTTTAGTAGAGACGCGATTTCACCATGTTGGCCAGAATGGTCTCAAACTCCTGACCTCAGGTGATCTGCCTTCCTCTGCCTACTGAAGTGCAGCTACTTGGGAGGCTGAGGTGGGAGAATCACTTGAACCTGGGAGGCAGGGGTTGCAGTGAGCTAAGTTCCAGCCTGGGCAACAGAGACTCCATCTCAAAAAAAAAAAAGAAAAAAAAAATCCACAAAAATTATCTGGATGTCATGGTGCATCCCTGTAATCCCAGCTACTTGGGAAGCTGAGGTAGGAGAATTGCTTGAAATCAAGAGGTGGAGGTTGCAGTGAGCCAAGATTACGCCACTGTACTCCAGCCTGGGTGACAGAGTGAGACTCAGTCTCAAAAGAAAAATGAGGGCAGTAGAAATGTCCAAGGCACTCCAAATGAAAATCGATGTGTGTATGTTTGTGTATATACACATTTAATGTGGATGTTTTACTACTTTTTGTAAAGCGTGAATCAAAGCATGTTTGGAAAATGTCAGCCTCCCCTCCAGCCATCCCTCAGTCCAATAAAAACTGTGCCCATTGTGCAATTACAGCCACTGTGAATTTCCCCAGCTGACCTTCCTAGCTTCCACCCAGCTGGTGCTCTGAAATCCCTGCAGCCCCCAGAATATAAACTTTCAATACTGGTGGTTGGGGGTCCATCTCTTGAGGAAGGGAGGGTCAGAGTCCCTCCCGCTTCCCTGGCTCACCACCTGCCATCGGAAAGTCTCTGCTCCTTCCTTCCCTGCTAAGTCTAGATGGGATTTCTGGACCCTTCTGTTAGCACCTTGTTGCAAATTAGAGATCCTTGAACAAGACTGGACTGGAGAAGTATGCAGAGGGAAGGCTGAAGCTCTGTAACTCCACTTCTTTGGGCTCAGGTATCTAGAGAACAGCAACATACCCATTACAAGGGAATGGGAGAAGAAAGTCGTTGGCCGGGCGCGGTGGCTCACGCCTGTAGTCCCAGAACTTAGGGAGACTGAGGAGGGTGGGTCACCTGAGGTTAGGAGTTCGAGACCAGCCTGGCCAACATGGTGAAACCCCATCTATACTAAAAATACAAAGATTAGCCGGGCGTGGTAGTGCGTGCCTGTAATCCCAGCTACTCAGGAGGCTGAGGCAGGAGAATTCCTTGAACCCAGGAGGAGGAAGTTGCAGTGAGTGGAGATTTGCCACTGCACTCCAGCCTGGGCAACAAGGGTGAAACTCTGTCTCAAGGAAAAAAAAAAGTCACTAAGGGCAACCGCCAGGTTTATGGACTGAGGGGCCAATTGCAGGGTTCAGGTCTTAGCTAAGATAACTTCCCGGTTCCCTGTCTGGTGGCTGCAGGAGCCTCCCTAACGTCCTTCTCTGGCTGGCCACTGGTCTTATTTACCACATCACATTTATCTCCATCTGAAAAGTTCTTGGTTATTTGTGTGTTCTCTCTGCCCCTTTCTGACTGTACACTCCATAAGGGCAGGGACCACGTCTGCTTGTTCACGCCTGTACCCGTTTGTCTGGCACATACTAGGTGCTCAGTAAATATTCCTTGAATGAATGAATGCATGAATGACCAACGCCCTAGTCTGTTTTCAGAGCTTTTAGTTCAAACCCAAGTTCAACCTCGGGGTGCTACCAATCTTCAGGGGGGTGCCTGGCCCCACCCCTGTGAATTGGGAGGGTCTGGGTCAGGCCGTCTCCCTCTTGGGGGCTCCAGTGCCCCAGCCGGTTCGCGGTCCTTGTCCAACAGCCAGGCGGCCGCTGTCCAGCGGGCCAGGAGGCGGATTACTGCGCCGGCGCTGAAATTTCCACTGGCACCCCCCTACCCTCCCTGCTGGCCCGGTGCGCGCCGCCGGGGAGCGCGCATGCGCCTTCGCCCCCGCGCCGCGCGCCGCTCCCGTGCGCCTGCGCCGCGCTCACAACCACCAGCGCGCCTGCGCACTGCTCGCTGCCCGTGGGCCCAGCCGGCGCTTGCGCGGTGGCGCGGGCGAGTGGGGGGGCGAGGAGGTGGAGGAGGAGGAGGAGGAGGAGGCGGCGGCGGCGAGAAGATGGCGACTTCGAACAATCCGCGGAAATTCAGCGAGAAGATCGCGCTGCACAATCAGAAGCAGGCGGAGGAGACGGCGGCCTTCGAGGAGGTCATGAAGGACCTGAGCCTGACGCGGGCCGCGCGGGTAAGGGGGCTGCCCGCGCCGACCCTTCAGGGCCGGCGGAGGGAGGGAGGGGGCGCGTGTCCGGCGTGTGCACGGGGCGGAGGGGGGGCGCGCGGCGGGGGCGGGGCGCGCGCGGCGGGGGCGGGGCTTGGCACGGCCCAAGGGGGACAGGTGTCCCCACGCCCCGGACGTCGTGGGCGGGACAGGTGACCCTACATCATCCATACCTGTTGGGGTACAGGTGCCCCACATCACAGCTCCCCGGAGGAGATAGGGGCCTGTACATCATTACTACTAGGAGGGAACAGGTGCCAGGACCTCGTTGCTACCTGCAGGGGACAGGTGTCCCTACATCACTGCTACCCAAGGAGGACAGGTGCCCCACATCATTACTACCTGGAAGGGGCAGGTGCCCCCTCATCATTGCTACATGGGGGCCAGGATGACACATGTGTATCAGCTGGAGGCTTCTTGCAAGCACCATTGGGACCTGGAGGTGAGGGTGTAAGTGCCCCCGCATCCTTGATACATGGGAGGGACAGATGCCCTCCCATCCTTGCTACCTGAGGGAGACCGGTGTCTCTACATCATTGTTGCCTGTGCCTTTACTCCCTGGCTGTTGAAGGAGGAACACATGTCCTCACTTGCAGACCTGAGGTGGAACAGGGATCTCTCCCTCTTGGACAGCTGAGGGAATGGTCAGATCCTGTCCCCTGGGGGGTCTAGAGGGGGGCCAAGAAGGCAGATTGTGCTCAGTTCTGGAACTTGGAGTGGAGACAGCTGCCCCTTCTCCATGTAGCCCATATGGTGGGGACCAGGTGATGTTCCTCCCAGTGGAAAAGGGGACGCTGACCACAGATGGCCCCTGCCCTCTCAGGACCAGGGAGGAGGGCCAGGTCTACCTCGGGTGGCTGGGTGCATTTGTTGCATATAGGGGCAGGCCAGCTTCTGCCAGGCTCCTGGCTGGCAGAGCAGATACCCTGCAAATTTCACCTGGGAAGTTGCTGTGGGCCAGGAGCAGTGGCTTGATTGGGGCTGGTGTCTGAGCACGGCAAGGCACCCGAGCTCCTCGGGCCTCAGTTTCTTCCCTTGTCAAGCATTCTAGCAAGACATTCCTCCTGGGTCAAGGCGGTGAGCACACTTTGCAAAGGTGTTGCTGAATCTCCACGTTCTTGCGGTGTGATGAGACCTCTCTCCTGCACCCTGGGGCCTTGGGAAGGATTTGGGTGGGCTTTGCAGGCACCCATATTCTGGTTTCTGGATTCGGCCCCTGATGTGACTGGCTCAGGTAGACTGAACCTCAGTCTCCCATTCCTCAGGTTGCCTAATTTCCTAACTCGTTGTTTGTTTCTCTGAGACATTGTAACCTAGCAGACTAGGATTTGTGTCTTCATTTCTCTGTTAGTAATGATTGGGTGCTTGCTGTCAGCCAGATACTGCTTTAGGCATGCTTGGTGAGCGGGCATATCTGTTCCTGCAACTCCGAGCAGCTACGTTCTTGCTCAAGATGTAGAGAAAGAGATGGCTGGTGGTTGAATGAATGAATGAATGAATGAATGAAAAACAGTAAGAAGATGGCAGTATGCCGTGGCTAACGCCTATAATCCCAGCACTTTGGAAGGCTGAGGCGGGCAGATCACCTGAGGTCAGGAGTTTGAGACCAGCCTGGCCAACATGGTGAAACCCCATCTCTGCTAAAAATACGAAAATTAGCTGGGCGTGGTGGTAGGCGCCTATAAATAATCCCAGCTACTCCAGAGGCTGAGGCAGGAGAATCACTTGAACCTGGGAGGTGGAGGTTGCAGTGAGCCGAGATCACGCCACTGCACTCCAGCCTGTTCGACAAGAGTGAAACTCCGTCTCAAAAAAAAAAAAAAAAAAAAGAAAAGAATAAGAAAACGCACAGCTTGAGCATCCTTCCACATGAATATCCCCTGCATATCAGGGCTCCTGAGGCAGGAGTGGCCACTTCTGGTCTCCAGTACGTGGTGTGTGCTAGCATGCAGTTGGTGTCAAATGTTTGCAGTGTGACCGGAAGAAATGGGTCACAGTAGTTTCACGGGTGTCATCATGATTGGAAGTTCAGTTTCTGCCTGGGGTTGGACATGGATTATTGTTTGTTGAAAAGATCTCTTTAAAATAACAGCTTTATTGAGATATGATTCATACATCGTCCAGTTTACTTGTTTAAAGTGTATAGTTTTGTGGTGTTTAGTAAATTCACAGAGTTGTGCAACCGTCGCTATTTTGTAATTCCAGAACCTTTTTTATCCACCCAAAAAGAAACCCCATCCCCATTAACAGTCACTCCTCATTCCCCCTCCCCCAGCCCCTGGCAATCACTGAGTGGTCTGTTGCTGTGGGTTTGCCTATTCTGGGCATTTTGCATAAATGGAATCATTAACACCTGGCGTGACCGGCTCATCTCTGTAATATCATGGATCAGTGCTTTGCTCCTTTTTATGGTCAAGTAATATTCCATTGTATGGATATGTTGTGTTTGTTTATCCACTCAATGATCAATGAATTTAGAAAAAATAGGGGCGCGGTGGCCGACGCTTATAATCCCAGCACTTTGGGAGGCTGAGGCGGGTGGATCACGAGGTCAAGAGATGGACATCCTCCTGGTCAACATGGTGAAACCCCGTCTCTACTAAAAATACAAAAATTAGCTGGGCATGGTGGCGTGTGCCTGTAATCCCAGCTACTTGTGGGGCTGAGGCAGGAGAATTGCTTGAACCCAGGAGGTGGAGGTTGCGGTGAGCCGAGATCGTGCCATTGCACTCCATTTTGAGTAACAACAGTGAAACTCCATCTCAAAAAAAAAAAAAAAAAGGCTGCGCATGGTGGCTCACACCTATAATCCCAGCACTTTGGAAGGCCCAGGTGGGTGGATCACCTGAGGTCAGGAGTTTGAGACCAGCCTGGTCAACATGGTGAAACCCTGTCTCTACTAAAAATACAAAAATTAGTTGGGCGTGGTGGCTCGTGCCTGTAATCCCAGCTACTTGTGGGGCTGAGGCAGGAGAATCACTTGAATCCAGGAGGCAGGGTTTGGGGTGAGCTGAGATCATGCCACTGTACTCCAGCTTGGGCAAGAGAGTGAGACTCTGTCTCAAAAGAAGGCCGGGAGCGGTGGCTCACGCCCGTGATCCCAGCACTTTGGGAGGCCGAGGCAGGCAGATCACAAGGTCAGGAGATCAAGACCAGCCTGGCCTACATGGTGAAACCCTGTCTCTACTAAAAATACAAAAATTAGCCAGGCGTGGTGGCATGCACCTGTAATCTCAGCGACTTGGGAGGCTGAGGCAGGGGAATGGCTTGAACCTGGGAGGTGGAGGTTGCAGTGAGCTGAGGTCGTGCCATGGCACTCCAGCCTGGGGGACAAGAGTGAGACTCTGTCTCAAGGAAAAAAAAAAAAAAAAAAAGGAAAAGATTCTGAAGATATGCAGATGGAAGTTCTTTCAGCCCTGAAAGAAGATGGTTTCCATTTCCCGTCTTTCTCATCTCCTGGGGTCAGAGGAGCAGGGGCTCTGGGCAGAGGTGAGCCTGCACTTGATTTTTAGACAAAAAGCGGTGTTCTCTATCTAGGGCAGGGGGAATTCTGTCCCAGGGGACTCTTGGTGATGTCTGGAGACATTTTGGGTCATCGTGATTAGGGGGTGCTCCTAATCCTGTGGGTGGAGGAGGGGATGCCGCCCAGCACCCTGCAGTGCACTGTATGGCCCCACCATGTGGAGCCTCTGGCCCCAGATGTCAGCAGTGCCAATGCTGAGAAACTCTTTTTTTTCTTTTGAGACAGACTCTCGGTCTGTCACCCAGGCTGGAGTGCAGTGGCACCATCTTGGTTCCCTGCAGCCTCTCCCTCCTGGGTTCAAGCTGTTCGCCTGTCTCACCCTCCCGAATAGCTGGGATTACAGGTACTTGCCACTATGCCTGGCTAATTTTTGTATTTTTTGTAGAGACGGGGTTTCACTGTGTTGGCCAGGTTGGTCTCAAATGCCTGTCCTCAAGTGATCCCGCTGCCGCAGCCTCCCAAATTGCTGGGATTACAGGTGTGAGCCACTATGCCCAGCCAAGGCTGAGAAACTTTTGATTAGAGGTGTCACAGTGAGGTGGGCCAGGGTGTGAGCTTTGCACCTGGGCAGGTAGAGTTCCATCCTTTGCACCCACCTGAATGGCTGTGCCATCTCTGGGCAGGCTGCGACCAGCACGGGCAAGCTTATTCCCAGCTTGACTGGCCACTCACAGGCCAAGTGGCATGTCCACAGTGCCCGGAGCAGAATGAACCTACGTGATGCAGGCTTCCCTTCTGCCCTCCCTCTGTGGCTGCAGCCATGGCACGCTGCCTCCTCAGACCGTAGACACCAGGGGTGGACCCGCACCTGCAGCCAGGTGAGGCATGGCCCAGTCAGCACCTGCTCCTCTCCTGTGAATTCCAAAGGACGGTATGTCACTCAGGTGTGCGTTCACAGTCACCCGTGGTGATGGTACCTGTTGTGTCTTGTGGCTGTGGAAGGCCAGTCAGCAGATGTGTGGCTAGATGAGGACAAGGACCTCACCAGGGCACGAGCACCCAAGGGGCATGTTGAGTAGGGAGACAGCACGTAAAGTCGGGAGACTGTTTGCAGGTCTTGGAGCCTAGGGGTGGGTGTGTGGGTGTTCCCTCCCATTCTTAGGCTTGGGTCAGCATGACAGGCAGGGAAAGCTGTGGCACTCTGCTGTGTGAGTTTGGGTAGGTTTCTTAGCCCCCCCGGGCCATAGAATCCCAACTTGTAAAGTTGGGGCAGTGTGTTCATGCCATCAAACGACAATTTTCATTGCCTAGCATGTCTCAGAGACTGGGGTGCTGGGGCTCCTGCATGGTACAGGGCATGCTGGGGCTGTGTTGTTGGGGAGCCAGCATGGTTTTAGGGCGGACAGGAGAAGGTGGCATACGCTGGGAGGGAAGTGGCACAGCCATGTTCTAGGAGCGGCTGGGACAGGGGCGATGTGGCGTCCCCGGAGAGCAGGGAAGAGCACTCCAGGTTGGGGACAGGTTGGGTCCCAGCCCTGTGGCGGGAAGGACTTAGTGAGGGTGAGAATGGGTGGAAAGCAGGGAGGAGGTCAGGTGAAGCTGCAGGGGCTTGGATCCTCCCCCAAGGGAGGGGCCAGGAAACCTCAACGCTTGTTTTTTTTCTTTTTTTTTTGTGGCGGGGGCAGAGTTTTGCTCTGTTGCCCAGTCTGGAGTGCAATAGCGTGATCTCGGCTCACTGCAACCTCCACCTCCCAGGTTCAAGTGATTCTCCTGCCTCAGCCTCCCGAGTAGCTGGGATTACAGGCTCCCGCTGCCATGCCTGGCTAATTTTTATATTTTTAGTAGAGACAGGGTTTCTCTATGTTGGTCAGGCTGGTCTCAGACTCCCGACCGCAGGTGATCTGCCTACCTCGGCTTCCCAAAGTGCTGAGATTACAGGTGTGAGCCACCCCGCCTGGCCCCGCTTGTTTTTGTAGCAACTTTACTGAGATGGAATTCCCATGGCATTCCACCACTCTGCTTTTAGTATATTCCCGTTCGCACAGCCAACACCAGCCAACTTGAGAACGTTTTGTCCCCACAAAAGGAGACCCCATCCCCATCAGCAGTTACTCCGTACTCCCCCTTGCCCAGCCCTGGCAGTCACTAATCTGCTTTGCTTTTTTTTTGGAGACAGAGTCTCAACTCTGTCACCCAAACTGGAGTGCAGTAGCACGATCTTGGCTCACTGCGATCTCTGCCTCCTGGGTTCAGGTGATTCTCCTGCCTCAGCCTCCTGAGTAGCTGAGATTACAGGCAGTTGCCACCGCGTCAGCTAATTTTTGTATTTTTTAGTAGAGACAGGGTTTTGCCATATTGGGTAGGCTGATCTCGAACTCCTGACCTTAAGTGATCTGCCCACCTCGGCCTCGCAAAGTACTGGGATTACAGGAGTGGGCCACCGTACCCGGTCTACTAATCTGCTTTCTGTCTTTATGGATTTGCTTGCTCTGGGTATTTCATAGCAACAGAATTCTGTACCGTGAGGCATGGCGTTTTGTGTCTGGCTTCTTTTACTTAGCATGGTGTTTTCGAGGCTCTAACTTGGATCAGTGCTTCATTTCTTTCTTTTCTTTTTCTATGTTTTTTTTGACAGAGTCTTGCTCTGTCTCCCAGGCTGGAGTGCAGTGGCACCCTCTCGGCTCACTGCAACCTCTGCCTCCCAGGTTCAAGTGATTCTCCTGCCGAAGCCTTCCGAGTAGCTGGGATTACAGGCACGTGCCACCACGCCCTGCTGATTTTTGTATTTTTTTTTTTTTTTTTTTTTGAGATGGAGTCTTGCTCTGTTGCCCAGGCTGGAGTGCAATGGCGTGCTCTGGGCTCACGGCAGCCTCCGCCTCCCGGGTTCAAGCAATTCTCCTGCCTCAGCCTCCCAGGTAGCTGGGATTACAGGTGTATGCCACAATGCCCAGCTAATTTTTGTATTTTTTAAGTAGAGACAGGGGTTTCACCTTGTTGGTCAAGCTGGTCTTGAACCCCTGACCTTGTGATCCGCCCGCCTCATCATCTCAAAGTGCTAGGATTTGTACAGGCATGAGCCAGCACGGCTGGCTTAATTTTTGTATTTTTGGTGGACATGGGGTTTCTACAAGTTGGCCAGGGTGGTCTTTAAGTCCTGACCTTAGGTGATTCACCAGCCTCGGTCTCCCAAAGTGCTGAGATTACAGGCATGAGCCACCGTGCCCGGCCTTCAATTCTTTGTTTATTTTTTTCTTCTTTTTTATTTATTTCTTAAAATTGGTGGCATGGCTAGATGCAGTGGCTCACGCCTATAATCCTAACACTTTGGGAGGCCAAGGAGGTGGGTGGATCACCTGAGGTCTGGAGTTCGAGACCAGCCTGACCAACATGGTGAAACCCCATAGCTACTAAAAAATACCAAAATTAGCTGGGTGTGGTGGCGGGTGCCTACAATCCTAACTACTTGAGAGGCTGAGGCAGGAGAATTGCTTGATCCCGGGAGGCGGAGGTTGCTGTGAGCCGAGATTGTGCCATTGCACTCCAGCCTGGGTAACAGAGTGAGACTGTCTCAAAAAAAAGAAAATTGATGGCCCTATATATACATAACATTTACCATTTCAGCCTTTTTTAAGTATAAAATTCAGTGGCATTAGCCCCATTCCCAGTGTGGTGTACCGTCACCGGCGTGGCCCAGTAAGGGTCCGTGTAATATTCCATGGTGTGGGTCTACCCCGTTTTGTCCATTCATCTGTCCGTGAACACGGGTTGTTTCCACCTTTGGCTGTCGTGAATCACGCTGCCATGGGCATCTGTGTCCACGTTTTGGGTGGATGTGTCTTCACTTCTCAGAGCATGTGCTGGGGATGGGAGTTGCTGGGTCCTTTGGTCACTCTCCATTATCCATTCTAGGATGCTGTGTGTCTTAGGAGGATGGCTGTGGCTCTGGGTGGGATGGGTGTGGTACGAGTGGCCGTTGCAGGCCTCCAGGTCAGGGGGCGTGGTGGCTGCAGCAAGGGAGTGACCGGGAATGGGTCGATTTGGTGGTGTTTCTGTAGCAGAGCCGCCCAGACATGTTGGAGGATCAGATATTTTGGGTGAGGGGAAGGGAGGGGGCGTGTCATCTGCCTGCCTGAGGCTCAGGACACGGGGGACTCCTCCTTGACTGACATTGAGGACCTCAGGCAGCAGCATTCACATTTGCACAGCAAACACCAGTCAACTTGAGAACATTTTGTCCCCCTAAAAGGAGACCCCATCCCCATTGGCAGTTACTCCCTACTCCCCCTCCCCCAGCCATGGCAGCCACTAATCTGCTTTTTTTCTCTTTCTTTCTTTCTCTCTCTCTCTCCCTTTCTTTCTTTCTCTTCCTTCCTTCCTTCCTTGCCTTCCTTCTCTTTCTCTCATCTGAACTCTGTCACCCAGGCTGGAATGCAGTAGCACGATCTTGGCTCACTGCAACCTCTGCCTCCTGGGTTCTAGTGATATTCTCCTGCCTCCTGAGTAGCTGAGATTACAGGCAGGTACCACTACGTCCAGCTCATTTTTATGTTTTAGTAGAGACAGGGTTTTGCCATATTGGGCAGGCTGATCCCGAACTCCTGATCTTAAATGATCCGCCCACCTCGGGCTAGAAAAGTCTCCAGGCAAAGCAGTCAGGGTGGCACGGCCAGGGCTGAAGGAGGGCACTCTCTGGCTCTTACCTACCCTGTGAAGCTGGTGGCTTTGCAGAGGCTGGAGTAAAATGGGCCCTTGGGCTGCAGGCACAGCACAGTGGTGGCTAGGTTAGCTGAGTGCCGAGCCCGCCCCCAGTCCTGGCTTTGGCACCACTTGCTTCTGTGCCAGCTGCTTCAGCTGTCTGGTGCCATCCGCAGCCTCCGTACATATGCCGGCCTCCCTGAGCTGCTGTGACCAGAAGGTGGGGCGAGCCGCCCTGGTCCTCATCACTCCCCCGACCCCTCCAAAAAGCGCAGCTGTCTCAGTACTTCCCAGGTTGTGAGCTGCACGCCCCGCAGCAGGCTGAATGGTGGCCCCTAAAAAACATCGGCTTCCCCCCTAGCCCCGTAATCTGTGAATGGGACCTTAGTGGGATGCCGTTAAGGTAAGGATCTGGAAATGAGATCACCCGGGGGGTGGCTCTAGATCCAGTGACTGGTGTCCTTATGGAGGGAAGAGTGGGCCGAGTGGTGCTGCGGGCCTTAATCCCAGTGCTTTGGGAGGCCGAGGCAGGAGGATTGTTTGAGCCCAGGAGTTTGAGGTTACAATGAGCTATGATCACTGCACCACCACTGCACTCCAGCCTTGGTGACAGGGTGAGATCCTGTCTCAAAAAAAAAAGAAAAAGACAGAGGGGAACCAGGCATAGTGGCTTATGCCTGTAATCCCAACATTTTAAGAGGCTGAGGCGGGAGGATAACTTGAAGCCAGGAGTTTGAGACCAGCCTGGGCGACAAAGTGAGAACCTGTCTCTATGGGAAAAATCTGTTTTTCAAATTAGCCGGATGTGGTGTTGTGTGCCTGTAGTCCCAGCCACTGGGGAGGGTGAAGTGGGAGTCGAAAGAGTCCAAGGCTGTAGTGAGCCATGATCGCACCACTGCACTCCAGCTGGGGTGAAAGAGTGAGACCCTTTTCTCCAAAACAAATTAGAGAGAGACAGGAAAGGACACAGAGGCAGAGACTGGAGCGACATGGTCATAGGCCAAGGACTGCCGGGAGGCCCCAAAAGCTGGAAGGGATAGGAAGGGTCTTCGTTTGGAGCCTCTGGAGGGACCATGGCCCTGCCAGTGCCTTTTTTTTTTTTTTTTTTTGAGACGGAGGCTCGCTCTGTCACCCAGGTTGGAGTGCAGTGGTGCGATCTTGGCTCACTGCAACCTCCTACTCCTGGGTTCAAGCAATCCTCTTGCCTCAGCCTCCTGAGTAACTGGGATTACAGGTGCCTGCCACCATGCCTGGCTGATTTTTATATTTTTAGTAGAGATGGGTTTCACCATGTTGGCCAGGCTGATCTTGAACTCCTGGCCTCAAGTGATCCACCTGCCTCAGACTCCCAAAGTGCTGGGATTACAGGTGTGAGCCACTGCGCCGGGCCCAGTGCCTTGACTTTGGACTTCCGGCCTGCTGAATGGTAAGATAATTAATTTCTGTCTTTCATGTTCCTTACTTTGTGGTCATTTGTGACTTTAGCCAGTGGCAAGGACCCCCAGGCCTGCAGAGCCTGCAGCACCAGGTAACCTTGTGGACTCTGCATCAGGACAGGGCTGCGTCTGGACAGGGCTGCAGCTGTCTGCAGATGCACAAGTCCATCCTGCTCTGGCCGGCTCCGAAGGCTCTGTGTGAGGTTACCACCGAGGCCCGAAGTGGACCCTTCATTCAGCCCTTTTCAGGAGCAGGGGCCCTTGCTCTGCACGGAATAAGACAGAGGGAGACAGTAGGAGCGGGGCCCGGGGCAGAGGATCGGAACCACAGCTACCTCATGGTCAGGAGCCCAGCGAAGGGTTGGGGCTGAAATGCAAGGAGCTCGGTCTGTGGCATTTAGATTGTGTCCTAAGAGTGGGGGTGGGGAAGGAATGATCAGAGGCTTTTTGGAGAGGAAGTAAAAGCGAGGATTCCTGCTCCCTACTCAGTACCCTGTGGCTGTCCTCTGACCCCAGATTCCTGGTGCTTACTTCAGTCAGGAGGTGACCTCTTTCCCATCTTGCAGATGGGGAGACTGAGACCCATGGTAGTGTCCTAGCTGGGAAGAGTCAGAGCTGGTTTTCAGCTCTGGAGTGCCCATGCGAACATTGCTGTGTCTGAAACCAGGAGTTAAAAAAAATGCTGAGTGTGGTGGCTCATGTCTGTAATCCCAGCACTTTGGGGTGCCGAGGTGGGCAGATCACCTGAGGTCAGGAGATTGAGATTGTCCTGGCCAACATGGTGAAACCCCGTCTCTACTAAAAATACAATAATTAGCTGGATGTGGTGGCTGGCGCCTGTAATTCCAGCTACTTGGGAGGCTGAGGCAGGAGAATTGCTTGAACCCAGGAGGCAGAGATTGTAGTGAGCCGAGATCCTGCCACTTCACTCCAGCCTGGTGACAGAGTGGGATGCCATTTCAAAAAAAAAAATTTTTTTGTTTTTTTTGAGACAGTGTCTTGCTCTGTCACCCAGGCTGGAGCACAGTGGTGTGATCACAGCTCACTGCAGCCTCAAATTCCTGGGCTTAAGCAATCCTCCTGCCTCAGCCTCTTAATAGCTGGGACCACTGGCATGTGCCACCACGCCGACAAATTTTTTTTTTAATTTTTTTTCTTATTTTTTTTTTTTGGCAAATTTTCTTATTTTTTGTAGACACAGGGTTTTGCCATGTTGTCCAGGCTGGTCTCAAACTCCAGGGCTCAAGCAATCCACCTGCCTTGGCCTCCCAAAGTGTTGAGATTACAGATGTGAGCCACCATTCCTGGCCTGAAAATTTTAAATATTTATTTATTCAGAGATAGGATCTTGCTCTGTTTCCCAGGCTGGAGTGCAGTGATGTGATTGTGGCTCACACCATCCTTGAACTCCTAGGCTCAAGTGATCCTCCCATGTCAGCCTCCCAAGTAGCTGGGACGCCAGGTGTGCACTACCATGCCCAGCTAATTTTTTTTATTTTTTATTTTTTGTAGAGACGGGGTGTTAATGTGTTGCCCAGGCTGATCTTGAACTCCTGGACCAAAGTGACCCTCTCGCCTCAGCCTCCCAAAATGTTGGGATTACAGGCATGAGCCACCACACCTTGTCCTAAAACAAGGAGTTAAAAACATAAACTAGAACCTTGTTGTTTGGCAGAGCTCACAAGGCTCCACCGGGTTTCTCTTTATGTGACTCAGTTGCCTGAACCAAGCTTCTTTCTCCTACAACCTTGATCTTGGAAGCATCATCTCCTGCCACTAACCCTCATGGTCTTGGAGGCAGTGGCCAAGGGGCATTATCACTGTGTGGCCTGAGGGTCTTCCTACATCTGTCAGCTCTAGGCAGAGTACCCACTTTCTCTGTGGCCAGCACAGCGCAAGTTTCTTTTTTTCTTCTCTTTTTTTTTTTTGAGACAGAGTCTCACTCTGTCACCCAGGCTGGAGTGCAGTGGCATGATCTTGCTCACTGCCACCTCTGTTTCCGAGGTTCAAGCGATTCTCCTGCCTTAGCCTCCTTGAGTAGCTGGGACTACAGGTGTCTGCCACCATGCATAGCTAATTTTTTGTGTTTTTAGCTGAGATGGGTTTCACTGTGTTAACCAGGATGGTCTCAGTCTCCTGACCTCGTGATCTTCCCGCCTCAGCCTCCCAAAGTGCTGGGATTACAGGCATGAGCCCGGCTTTTTTTTTGACACAGAGTTTTACTTTTGTTGCCCAGGCTGGAATGCAGTGGCAGGCTCTCAACTCACTGCAGCCTCCACTTCCTGGGTTCAAGCAATTCTTCTGCTTCAGCCTCCCAAGTAGCTGGGATTATAGGCATGCGACACCATGCCCAGCTAATTTTGTATTTTTAGTAGAGATGGGGTTTCACCATGTTTGCCAGGCTGGTCTCAAACTCCTGATGTCAAGTGATCCACCCACCTTGGCCTCCCAAAGTGCTGGGATTGCCGATGTGAGCCACCACGCTCGGCCTGGGGATTTCTTTTTAAATGGGCTCTGTAAAATGCCATATAGACAGTGCGGGTGGCCTCTGCCCTGGGGAGAGACTGGCCTGAGCCCAGGGTCAAGGAAGCATCAAAATCTGCAGCTTATTCTGTGCAGAATGGGGGGCTCCCCTGGGGCCGATTCTGCATCTGGGGGCATTTGGCAACTTTTGAGGACTTTTGTGGTTGTCATCACAGGGAATAGGGGTGCTGCTGGCATTGAGTGGGCAGAGGCCGAGAATACTGCTCAACACTACAGCACATGGGATGGCCCCCATGACACTGAGTGTCAGCAGTGTCACGGACCACAAGCCCTGGGGTCAGGCCCTGCGTGTGCCAGGAGCGTGCAGGTACAGAGGGGTGGGTGAGTGTCCTGGCTACATGAGATGGAAACCTGGATCCTGTAGTATGTGACTGCCCCAGGCAGCCGGTGGCATCCTCCCGGGTTCACAGAGTGGGAGACCAACCTGGAGAGTGAAAGTCACAGCGCTGGAGTGGAGCGGCTGGCATCTGACCCAGGTTGGACTAACCCCGCAGCCTGTGCGTTTCTGCTGTGTCACGCAGTTCTGGAGTTAGCCAGCTGGTCAGGGTGGGCCAGGGTGGTCCAGGCTGCTGGAAGCCTGTGTGCGGCGGAAGCGCCCCTCAGAGCAGGTGTGGCGGCGGTTGGAGGGCCGGGAGCCAGGCTCTGCCATGTGGAGCTGTGGAAGGTTCCAGTGGGATGGCAACATGAGTGGGGGTCCAGGGAGGTGGCGGGAGCTGGCCTTTCTGGGATCTATGCATTTATGCACAGTGAATTGTCACAGTAACTCATGAGAAAAAGCCTGTTTCCTGCCCCTGTGGGCAGAAATTGAGGCACAGGAGGTCACGTGGCAGATGGTGGGAGGAGGAGCTGGGACTTAAACCTGTGTCTGACTCCAAGGCCCATGGGGAGGCCCTTGTCCTATTCCGAGCCTCAGTTCATGTTCACCTGTTGAGAAGCATAGAGGTTGTCCCTGGTTTTTCTCAACCTAAACATTCCTTGCATTTGTCCCAATGCAAGTACTAGGGGAGTGCCTGCCTGGGAATGGCCCCACCTGTGTGTCCCTGAGCCCCCTGCAGAGGGAGGAGGGGAGGCAGCTGGAGGTGTGCCACTCACAGAGGATGACTTGGGGCATTTGGGAGGTGATGGTGACAGGCATTATTGGGAGGGTGGGTAGGGGACTCCCAGGCTGCAGCATGGGAACCAGAATCCCAGGGGTGGGATCAGGGCTAGGAGAGTCCTGTCCTGCCTTTGCCTTGGAGCTCATGGGATGGAACAGTCCCCCACCTTGTTTCTGGTTGGGGTATGTCTCTGACCCCCACCCAGTCCAGCATGTCCCCAGGATGGAGGTGGGTGCCCTGTTCATCTGGATGTGGCTGTGGTGCCAGTGGCCAGATGGGGGTCCAGGTGTGCAAACAAGGAAGCGCCTCATGCCTCGAAGGCCAGGGGTGCCCGAGAGCCAATGTTTATTTGCCAACTGGAAACGAAGCACAGCTGGGGCCTCTTCCTTGGGGTTCTCACAGGGAGGGATTCGGAAACACCTGGCACCAGGGGGAGGCACCCATTGGTGCCCGGCCAGGGCCACACAGTCAGCCTCAGCCCCCTCCTCACTTCCTTCTGGGTGGGTTTAGACCTGGGAGGCCGTTTTTTTGGAGTGCAGTGGTGTGATCTCAGCTCACTGCAACCTCTACCTCCCGAGTTCAAGTGATCCTCCTGCCTCAACCTCCTGAATAGCTGGGATTTTTACAAATGTGCATCGCCATGCCTGGCTAAGTTTTGCACTTTTGGTAGAGATGGGATTTCACCATGTTGGCCAGGCTGGTCTCCAGCTCCTGACCTCAAGTGATTCTCCCTCCTTGGCCTCCCAAAGTGCTGGGATTACAGGTATGAGCCAGTGCGCTTGGCCCAACCTGGGAGGCCCTGCTGTCTTTGGTGAAGCAGGAGGTCTCTGCCTCACTGCATCATGCTGAGAAGTGGATGTGAAGGCATGTGGTGTATCTGGAATGGGGCCTGGCATAGATTCGCACTGTGTGCTCACTGCTGCCGAGATATTGGAGGTGTGGCACATGGTGTACTCAGTCGGCAGGGGGCAGGCATTTGGCAGGCATCCAGCAGGTGCTTGATGGGAACACAGCAGGCCTGCAAGAGGCACTTGGTGCCCACACAAGGAAACATTTGGCAGATGTTCAGTAGGTGCTCAGCAGGCGTACGGTGTGTACTTGGTGGGCGCTCGGCAGGCACAGTGTGTACTCTGCAGGTGCTCGGCAGGTGCACAGTGTGTACTCCTTAGTCATCCAATGTGTACTCAGCAGGTGCTCAGCAGATAGATGCACAGTGTGTACTCATCAGGCACTCAGCAGGTGCAGTGTGTACTCATCAGGTGCTCAGCAGATGCACAGTGTGTACTCAGCAGGTGCAGTGTGTACTTATCAGGTGCTCAGCAGATGCACAGTGTGTGCTCATCAGGCACTCAGCAGGTGAGGTGTGTACTCATCAGGCGCTCAGCAGGTGCAGTGTGTACTCAGCAGGTGCAGTGTGTACTCATCAGGTGCTCAGCAGATGCACAGTGTGTACTCAGCAGGTGCAGTGTGTACTCATCAGGTGCTCAGCAGGTGCAGTGTGTACTCATCAGGTGCTCAGCAGATGCACAGTGTGTACTCATCAGGCACTCAGCAGGTGCAGTGTGTACTCATCAGGTGCTCAGCAGATGCACAGTGTGTACTCAGCAGGTGCAGTGTGTACTCATCAGGCACTCAGCAGGTGCAGTGTGTACTCATCAGGTGCTCAGCAGATGCACAGTGTGTACTCAGCAGGTGCAATGTGTACTCATCAGGCACTCAGCAGGTGCAGTGTGTACTCATCAGGTGCTCAGCAGATGCACAGTGTGTACTCAGCAGGTGCAATGTGTACTCATCAGGTGCTCAGCAGGTGCAGTGTGTACTCATCAGGTGCTCAGCAGATGCACAGTGTGTACTCATCAGGCACTCAGCAGGTGCAGTGTGTACTCAGCAGGTGCTCAGCAGATGCACAGTGTGTACTCAGCAGGTGCAATGTGTACTCATCAGGCACTGAGCAGGTGCAGTGTGTACTCATCAGGTGCTCAGCAGATGCACAGTGTGTACTCAGCAGGTGCAATGTGTACTCATCAGGTGCTCAGCAGGTGCAGTGTGTACTCATCAGGTGCTCAGCAGATGCACAGTGTGTACTCAGCAGGTGCAATGTATACTCATCAGGCACTCAGCAGGTGCAGTGTGTACTCATCAGGTGCTCAGCAGATGCACAGTGTGTACTCAGCAGGTGCAATGTGTACTCATCAGGTGCTCATCAGGTGCAGTGTGTACTCATCAGGTGCTCAGCAGATGCACAGTGTGTACTCATCAGGCACTCAGCAGGTGCAGTGTGTACTCAGCAGGTGCTCAGCAGATGCACAGTGTGTACTCAGCAGGTGCAATGTGTACTCATCAGGCACTCAGCAGGTGCAGTGTGTACTCATCAGGTGCTCAGCAGATGCACAGTGTGTACTCAGCAGGTGCAGTGTGTACTCATCAGGTGCTCAGCAGATGCACAGTGTGTACTCAGCAGGTGCAATGTGTACTCATCAGGCACTCAGCAGGTGCAGTGTGTACTCATCAGGTGCTCAGCAGATGCACAGTGTGTACTCAGCAGGTGCAATGTGTACTCATCAGGTGCTCAGCAGGTGCAGTGTGTACTCAGCAGATGCACAGTGTGTACTCATCAGGCACTCAGCAGGTGCAGTGTGTACTCATCAGGTGCTCAGCAGATGCACAGTGTGTACTCAGCAGGTGCAGCGTGTACTTAGCAGACACTTAGCAGGTGCTCAGAGGTGCACAGCGTGTATTCACCAGGCACCTTATTCATGTGCTCAGCAGGTGCACAGTGTGTACTCAAGCGGGTGCAGTGTGTGCACTGCAGGTGCTCCACAGGTGCACAGTGTGTATTTAGCAGGAACTCAGCAGGTGCTCAGCCGGCATCAGCAGGCTCTGGAATCTGACCTCCCTGTGGGCATCCTGTCTCCAGTTCATTCTGCAATCTCCTAGAAGCAGGTGCTCTCTAAGAGGGCCAGTACCATGCCACGTGGTCCAACGTCTCCACTTCAGTCTTGGGAGTGTTGTGCAGGGTTTTCTTCTCAATCCCTCCTCCCGGGAACATGTGCCCACTCTTGGGGGGCCCTGAAGTGGGAGAGTAGTTTGTGGTCTTCCTGGAGCTCTGATTTTGCTAAGCAAATCCTGAGCCTACATACCGGTGTGGAACACAATGTGTCCCAGGGTCAGATCCTTGGGCAGGGGATGGCCCTGGAGCTGCATTGTGGTGCCCACCCAGCCCGCAGAGTGCCTGAGTGAGAAGCCCCGGTGTGGCCCGGTGAGTTCTCCCCGCAGCAGTGAGGGTTTGGACAGGAAAGTCCATTCCTCCAGTCAGTTGGTATTTCCTGAGCATTCCTGTGAGCTGGCCCTGGGGATGCCTTGCAGACCAGGTCAGCTGGAGACCCTGCCCTGCAGAGTGACAGGAAGCCACACCTGTGCCAGCTGGCCCTGGCCCTGAGGTTGTGGCTTGGAGCTGAAGGGAAGAGCCTGGCCTGGCCTGGTTCTGTGGGTGACGCCTCGTGGGCCAGGGTGAGGGGTTGAGGTCTGGTCCCGGGGTGGGAGGGTTTTGAGCAGGGCAGTGATGTGGGATTTATGCTTTGCAAGGATCTCATTGGCTGCCATGTGGGGACTGGCCTGGGAGGAACAACGAGGGAGCAGCAGGAGGCCTAGGAGGGACCAGGGCGGGTGTACCCCAGAGATAGTGGGCGCTGGGGCTCCGTGGTGGCCTGGGGCTTGGCAGAGGTGGGCTCATGTCGGACTAAGCTCACCTCGGCAGCTCTTGCACCCACAGATCCCGACCCTGCTTCCCCAGGAGGGTTGACAACAGGAGGGTTATGTTAAGTGGCCATGTCTTCCATTTCAGGGAGCCCCACACCTGGGAAAGTCACCTCTACAGCGGCTGAGAGGCTTTGGGGCCTCATTTACTACATAAAATTCCCCCCTTCTCTGTACTTGGGTCCTGACACCTCTGCCGGTCCCAGGAGTTTCACCCCGTGGGGTGGGGTTGAAAGGTGGGGTGAGGCCCAGAGGGGCTGAGTCTGCTTGGAAGGGCAGGCCTTCTCCCACTGAGTGTGCTGACACCCTGTGCCTGTGTCCTAGCCGCCCGGCCCTTATCCACACATCTCATTCTCACATTTGAACAGCCTAGAGACCAGCACAGTGCTCGGGGGCTCCCGGCAAGGGGGTGAAGCCTCCCTTAGAACTTCTGCAGGCAGCCCTTCCCTTCCCTTTCCTGCCGGGGTTCTTGCTGCAGAGAAGCTCTCTGCCACACCTTTTTTTTAAAAAATGAAAATAAATCATTTATGTTTCAAAACTTTGATTAAAATTGAAAACAGAAACACCAAAGCACTTCCCGTTTCCTCTGCATCTGGCACCACTCACCTGGGTGCAGAGGGTGGGTGGGTGCATGCCAGCTGGTCATTCGCCCGGAAATCTCTGGGAGGAAGTATGAGCACAGCCAGGCAGGGCGCCCGGGACTGGTGCTGTGGGGCTGGCTGTCCCTCTGGCTGGGGACGTGGGGAGGCTGAGCGCGTCCACAGACACGCGAGCTGTTTGCCTTCCTGGGCTGCAGGGGCCTACGGAGCCTCGGAGGGGCTCTGTGTCTGCTTCAGCGTCTCTTTCTCAAGTGACTGAAGGCAGAGGCTCCCTGCCGTGTGACACCGTTGAGTCCTTTTGCATCTGTGCGCATCCTGCTTCCATCTCGGCGGGGATCCCTTCTGTCCTCTCAGGCAGGCGGGATTGGTGGCTGTAATTAGGACAGGAGCGGCTCATTAAATCATCACAGAATAAATGCACAGACCCCAGGGATGATTTATGGTCCTAACAGCCTATCTTTGCGCCCAGGCAGCCTCGGAGCCTGGTAATCCCTTCACTGCCAGCTCAGCCAGAGCAGAGGGAAGAGCCCGAAGGTCCCCCGTGGGGGTGGAGGCTGCCTGCTGGCCCCCCACCCCTCCCCCGGCACCAAGCCCCAGAGCTCATCACGCTGCTCTGTGCACCTCTGTTGGTTCCTGCCAAATGGTCCCTCCCTTCTGTGCCTGAGTTTCCTGGATGTACAAAGGGGGTGCTCACAGAGCCCCCTTGAGGAGTTGTTGCATGGATTAGGTGATGCACCCATGCAAAGCGCCTGGCCCTGTGCCCGGCCCGTGGTGGGTGCACACCTCGAAAGATGCCTGCTTGGCTGAGGCCAGCTGTTGAGCTGCTACTCAGGGCAACAGTGAGGGCAGGATTGAACCTCATTCACCTCTGTGCCTTGGCCCAGCGTGTGACAGCTGCCACTCTGTGGCTTCTGGGTTATCTGTTCAGTTTCATCTGTGGGAGTATTTATTGCTGTTAACTTTTACTTATAAGATAGGTTTGTTTCTTGAGACCGAGTCTCACTCTGTCACCCAGGCTGAGTCCCACTCTGCACCCAGGAGTGCTGTGGTGCCATCTTGGCTCACTGTAACCTCCGCCTCCCGGGTTCAAGCGATTCCCCTGCCTCAGCTTCCTGAGTAGCTGGGATTACAGGCGCACATCACCATGCCCAGCCAATTTTATATTTTTATATTTTTTGATTTTTAGTAGAGATGGGGTTTCACCATGTTGGTCAGGCTGGTTTCCAACTCCTGACCGCAAATGATCTGCCTGTCTCGGCCTCCCAAAATGCTGGGATTATAGTGGTGAGCCACCACACCTGGCAGTTTTCTTTTTTTTTTTTTTTTTTAAGACAAGGTCTGGCTCTGTCGCCCAGGCTGGACTGCAATGGTGTGATCTCAGCTCACTGTAGCCTCAATTTCCTGGGCTCAGGGAATCCTCCTGCCTCAGCCTCCTGAGTGGCTGAAGCCACAGGTGCATACCTCCATGCCCAGCTAATTTTTGAGATATATATATATAAATTTAGTAAAGTTAGGAGTCTCCCTGTGTTGGGCTCAAGTGATCCTCCTCCTGCCTGGGCCTTCCAAAGTGCTGGCTTGAGCCACCACCCCCAGCCTCTTAGGAAATAGTCTTAGACTTTATGAAAAGTTTTGGAGATAGTGCAGGGAATCCCTGTAACCCTTCACCCGCCTCCTGCATGCCAAACATCACACATGAGCTGGGTGTGACGGCCAGGCTGGGACCTCAAGCTGTCACTGTTCTATTAACTAGA